>CM060415.1:136167433-136767433 GCA_030545235.1 Helianthus tuberosus
TCGTTTTAATATGTATCTTTTACAAAAAATAAGGCATAAGTCCTGTTTACTAATAATACATACTCAATTATTACCGTACAATCTATCCTGTGACTCGGTCTTCGATCTCTATTCCTTGTGATAATCACCCGTGATCCATATAACCTGCACTCACACATTCATTCATAACATTAGCACACATTATATAAACAAGATTCATTCACACACACTTCACTTTACATCATTTTCCAAACTTTAAGCATTTCATCTGCGTATCCATTTCCTGGTGAGGCTTCAATAATGTACCTGCATTACTTTTCATTCTCAAGGTACACCATTAATAATGTTAACACTCAACGTCTCTAAAACAGGCATACATACGTACTTACATACAAACATACATACACATCTACATCCATACATACCTTTCCTACAGATTTACATACGTGCATACACTCATATATGTCTTTATGCATACATACATACACAACTACATACATACATACACAACTACATACATACATACCTTTCCTACGTCTTTACATACATACATACACTCGTACCTATCTTTATACATACATACATTCATAACTACATACGTACCTGCCTTTCCTACATCTTTACAAACATGCATACACTCGCACATCTCTTTATACATACATACATACGTACCTACCTTTACGAACACGTACTAGATCACACGTACCTCTTACATACACATACATTATTTACATGGAGCTTAGGTTTAGATTTATAGCCCATAAACCTCTAAGGATTGATCAAAATCATGTTTAGAAAGTCCGCCGTAGTCCACGGATAACAAACCGAAGCCTACGACACATAAATCAACCTAAATCACAAATTTAAGACTTTTGGACTTGGGGAGGTCGTCGGCGACGGCCCTAGGGCCCGTCGGCGACGGCCTGTAGTTTTTCCCGTCGGCCAAAACCCCGTAGACAGGTAAATAAGGCGTCTGAGAAAAACTGACTTTCCCTTGCCCGTCGGCGACGGCCTCCTTGCCCGTCGGCGACGGCCTCTCTAAAATGCATTTTCCTGCAGATCCGTTTCGACGTCCGAACGCACTAAAACGCGCATAACTTTCGAACCGTTTACCCGTTTAACCTCCCGTTTCTTCCTACATGCTTGTAAATTCACATTCTATCATATAAACTTAAAATCCCACATCCAGATTAAGGAAATTCTTATCTTACGCTCTATCGGCTTATTATCATTTCCTAATTATTTGACCCGTTATGGGTATTTGCGCATTAATTGGTCTAAGACTAGCAAGACCATACTTCCCACCTCCATACTTGTCCAAAACATTACACCAATCGTATAACTTGTTTCTAAACCACTTATTAAGATCATTTGCCCAAAATACCCATCAAGGGCATTTTGGTCAACTTTAAATCCCATCCTTCACGACGTAAGACTACGACACATAATTGACCTCAACCATCATGTTTAGTTAATTAAAACACCATATAACTTAATCGAACATAAGAAGTGATTACATAAATCACTTACCTTACGCGTCCGTGCTCGTATCCAATTCCTTGCCTCTTCTTGACCCGTTAGCCTTTCTCGCTTGAGTCCGTCTTGACATGATTCCTATACTTTCATGTCACCATCACATTCTCGTTAGTATACCCAATTGTACGCGTTAACGATCATACCAATCACATAATCCACACTTAACTTCCCTTAGCCATTTCTAACAAGCATACTACTCAAAAATCAACTTCATATCCTTTCTAACTCATGTAATTCATCATGTAATCACAAATAACGCATATTAACATAACATGTACCATTCCTATAATCCTACCTTTACGACAACGAGTCAAATCACGTTACTTACACTTAGTTGACTTTTGAGAGTCAACTATTAACCATATTTAATTATCGACTTATCATCATATACCCGTAACATCATAGTCGACTATACGGACGATACTATAAACATTTGATCACACACTTGGTGTGAGTACCACCTTCTAAGCATAACGTACAACTAGCTTATACATAAATCTTCTAAGTTCATATATAATTCATCAAATCCTACTACTAATCAACATATAACATTCACACATGAACATCAAACATATCACCACCACATTTCTCTCAATTCAACTTACAAGAATTCATCATATCCATCATAATTCATCAACAATCAACAAGAATTGAACATGGATGATCATTCAAGTCATCATCCTTACTTTAATAAGTGGGTTTCACCTCTAAACATCAAATTAACACAAACCATACATAACCTATGTTCCGTATGATGATTCTAACACTTATACATGATCAATTTCACCTTAACTTACGGATTAGAACATAACCCACTTCACACATGATCACCAATCTTTGATTTAAGACATACCTTACGATCCCCTTGTGAAGGTGATCACTAATTCATGCTCGGTTGTGAATTTGGGCCTTGATTCATTCTTCAATTTGAAGCTTTTGATGAACTAGGGTTTGGGGCTCTTGAGAGCCCCTGATCGATCTATCCAGAACACACACGAAGGGGTGTGTGTGTGTGTGTGTGTGTGATCTTTTCCTTTTAATAACTAAACTTTCATTTGTTCCACTTTAGCCCCCTCGGGTTTACCTTTAAAGCATAACTAACACTACCCTCATCATTTAATACTTTTGACCATACTCTTAACTAGGTTAAATAACCTAGTTATTTATTTCATGACATGTCAACTAAGAACATACGACAAATATTAACATTCAGATTTTGGGGCGTACAAGTCTACCACCCTTAAACAAGGTTTCGTCCCCGAAACCTTTCTTACCTCTATTTAACACTAATTAATTCTTATCTACGTCCCATCAACACTACCGCTAGCCCATCACAACGACTATCTTCTTTCTTAAAGAACCCGTTCCGGAGTTCTTATTAGTGTCGCTTTCACTAATGACGCTAATTCCTAACAGCCTTCATAGCTAATGGTTCAATCATCATTCTATTACTCATATATCATATGCATCGTATATCTTTTGTTTACTTGAAACCATTACAACATCCCATTACTAACATTCCCATTTGTTCATTTCAACATTCCTAATGTTTTCATCGACCATACGATCTTGCATCGTAATTTGCATATACTCAGATATGTTTAACTCTAACTAATACGTCATAGTAATGGGTAACTATACATTCTCGATTCATAAACTATTCATATAATTGGCTTTTTCTTAACAAGTCCATACTTTTCATACCATACATTCACGTAACATTCTCATTTCCTTGACCGGTTAATAACGGGTCAATATACACACTTCCTCAATCTGTAATCCTACATACATTTGTATGATCCGTTCATAACGGATCTACTATTTTCTTCTCATTTCTTAAAAGATTACATTCTCTATATGCATTGTATAATATTTAACTCTTGCGTCGTCACCACAACAAAACTACTAGTACATAACCACACCTACATGCAAGTCCCTAACGTTAACCTTATTCCATAGTTTCTACAGTGACTTGTGTCTTGCATACTTCTACGCTACCTTTAGATCATTTCGTTCATTTCATATTACTATTGCTTTCACTTCATGCATTACTTAATTTACATATATAAATGTGTCATACCAGTTCATATCTATCCAACATAAGTTAAACATTTTACTAACCTCTTTTTCATTTCCCAAACCAACGATCCGTAACTCAGATCGATCATTTTCCCCTCGATCACTAGCCATAACATGTCAGTTTTCATTCATCTGTGTAACCAGCTTCCGCTCGTGCACATCCTTTCACCAATTCAATTGGTTTCATCACATTAATAGTTCTAGCATTATCATTAATCAACATCGGCGGTTAACATATGTCATATAGACATTCATTACACTAGGTGATTACCCACCTATATCTTTTCTACAATTTCCTACGTACCTACTATAACGTACCACACATTCTAACTCTTACATGCAATCCTTTCATTCTATTAATCATTTCGCCAACTGAAGTACACGTTCGTACTTCCTTCCGTTCATGCTTACTTGCAAAGACCTTATTACATCGTTTCAATATTTCTTCCCAAGCTTACCATTCCCGCCCATACTCAAGTTATTGTCCGGGTCACAGCCCTTCATCATTCTGACTTCTAAGAGTCAATTACTAACACATCTAACACGTAACTTATACAAAACTCCGTCTATTATACTATCACCTTTTACTTAATACTTATTTCTATGACCCATTCGACTCAATCAAGGTCAAACTGTCGACATCTTCTTAGGCAGATTAATTTCATTCTTTTTATATTTTTGAATCCGTCTCACGGATTCAGGCGCATCATTCATGCTTTTTTATTCATTGAATCCGCCTTATGGATTCAAACATTATATTCATGCCCTTCTTCCTTCTATGACTTGAATCCATCTAATGGATTCAATCATAACATTCACATCTTTCATTCCTTACATGTGTTGAATCCGTTTCGCAGATTCAGACATATCATCTCTACATTTCCTTTCCTTGAATCCGTTTTACGGTTTCAAACATTCCATTCATGCCTTTCATCACTTGAATCCGTCTCACGGATTCAAACATTGCATTCATACCTTTCATCCTTGAATCTGTCTCACGTATTCAAACATATCATTCATATCTTATCGATCCGTACTTAATTACGGATTCCACATTCTTCATTCTTATCAGGCATGTTTTCATACTTTCATAGTACTCTCAATTCCCCGAGAGTCTTTCTTCACATTTCACCCACACGCCCGCCTGCTACCTAACTCTACCGGACATACCTGTAACAATCATCATGATCTCACGAACGTCATACGTTTCTCGTGTACTGGCCAGGTACACAATCCACGTAGTAGTTTCGTGCCTTCATGTAATTGTCACCTTATGTCTGTAGACTTAGGTTTCGGCGCGTGTATCACTTTCAGTACTTCATTACTATACAATCATTGGCGTTCATTTAAAATTTTCCTTCCCTTAATGAGTTCTTACCATTACAATGCCCACATATTAAATTCACGTACCTGGGCTCATTTGCCTATTTGCCTCTTGACTGTTCTAGTCATTCATCCTAAACTGCATTCACGGATCATCCTCTTCCAACACTTATGCTTACCTTGCACATACAAAACCGTCAGTTTCTTTATACGTACACATAAGTACCTGCTTACATTAGCCTTTACCTTTGGATCTTAACCGAGTCTTAGATTGTACGGATTTCTTATCTCAAGAGCACAGAAGTTTGAGTTCAAGTACCTACCTTCTCTTACTTGATTCCCTCAAACCAGGGCTCTGATACCAACTTGTAAGACCCTAAATCGTATTAGACAAAAAGTCGCTGCGGAAATTCGTGCCTTAAAATTTCTTTCATTACAAACGTCTTGACTTACTTGAAGGTTCGTTTTAATATGTATCTTTTACAAAAATAAGGCATAAGTCATGTTTACTAATAATACATACTCAATTATTACCGTACAATCTATCCTGTGACTCGGTCTTCGATCTCTATTCCTTGTGATAATCACCCGTGATCCGTATAACCTGCACTCACACATTCATTCATAACATTAGCACACATTATATAAACAAGATTCATTCACACACACTTCACTTTACATCATTTTCCAAACTTTAAGCCTTTCATCTGCGTATCCATTTCCTGGTGAGGCTTCAATAATGTACCTGCATTACTTTTCATTCTCAAGGTACACCATTAATAATGTTAACACTCAACGTCTCTAAAACAGGCATACATACGTACTTACATACAAACATACATACACATCTACATCCATACATACCTTTCCTACAGATTTACATACGTGCATACACTCATATATGTCTTTATGCATACATACATACACAACTACATGCATACATACCTTTCCTACGTCTTTACATACATACATACACTCGTACCTATCTTTATACATACATACATTCATAACTACATACGTACCTGCCTTTCCTACATCTTTACATACATGCATACACTCGCACATCTCTTTATATATACATACATACATACATACATACATACATACATACATACATACATACATACATACATACATACATACATACATACATACATACATACATACATACATACATACATACATACATACATACATACATACATACATACATACATACATACATACATACATACATACGTACCTACCTTTACGAACACGTACTAGATCACACGTACCTCTTACATACACATACATTATTTACATGGAGCTTAGGTTTAGATTTATAGCCCATAAACCTCTAAGGATTGATCAAAATCATGTTTAGAAAGTCCGCCGTAGTCCACGGATAACAAACCGAAGCCTACGACACATAAATCAACCTAAATCACAAATTTAAGACTTTTGGACTTGGGGAGGTCGTCGGCGACGGCCCTAGGGCCCGTCGGCGACGGCCTGTAGTTTTTCCCGTCGGCCAAAACCCCGTAGACAGGTAAATAAGGCGTCTGAGAAAAACTGACTTTCCCTTGCCCGTCGGCGACGGCCTCCTTGCCCGTCGGCGACGGCCTCTCTAAAATGCATTTTCCTGCAGATCCGTTTCGACGTCCGAACGCACTAAAACGCGCATAACTTTCGAACCGTTTACCCGTTTAACCTCCCGTTTCTTCCTACATGCTTGTAAATTTACATTCTATCATATAAACTTAAAATCCCACATCCAGATTAAGGAAATTCTTATCTTACGCTCTATCGGCTTATTATCATTTCCTAATTATTTGACCCGTTATGGGTATTTGCGCATTAATTGGTCTAAGACTAGCAAGACCATACTTCCCACCTCCATACTTGTCCAAAACATTACACCAATCGTATAACTTGTTTCTAAACCACTTATTAAGATCATTTGCCCAAAATACCCATCAAGGGCATTTTGGTCAACTTTAAATCCCATCCTTCACGACGTAAGACTACGACACATAATTGACCTCAACCATCATGTTTAGTTAATTAAAACACCATATAACTTAATCGAACATAAGAAGTGATTACATAAATCACTTACCTTACGCGTCCGTGCTCGTATCCAATTCCTTGCCTCTTCTTGACCCGTTAGCCTTTCTCGCTTGAGTCCGTCTTGACATGATTCCTATACTTTCATGTCACCATCACATTCTCGTTAGTATACCCAATTGTACGCGTTAACGATCATACCAATCACATAATCCACACTTAACTTCCCTTAGCCATTTCTAACAAGCATACTACTCAAAAATCAACTTCATATCCTTTCTAACTCATGTAATTCATCATGTAATCACAAATAACGCATATTAACATAACATGTACCATTCCTATAATCCTACCTTTACGACAACGAGTCAAATCACGTTACTTACACTTAGTTGACTTTTGAGAGTCAACTATTAACCATATTTAATTATCGACTTATCATCATATACCCGTAACATCATAGTCGACTATACGGACGATACTATAAACATTTGATCACACACTTGGTGTGAGTACCACCTTCTAAGCATAACGTACAACTAGCTTATACATAAATCTTCTAAGTTCATATATAATTCATCAAATCCTACTACTAATCAACATATAACATTCACACATGAACATCAAACATATCACCACCACATTTCTCTCAATTCAACTTACAAGAATTCATCATATCCATCATAATTCATCAACAATCAACAAGAATTGAACATGGATGATCATTCAAGTCATCATCCTTACTTTAATAAGTGGGTTTCACCTCTAAACATCAAATTAACACAAACCATACATAACCTATGTTCCGTATGATGATTCTAACACTTATACATGATCAATTTCACCTTAACTTACGGATTAGAACATAACCCACTTCACACATGATCACCAATCTTTGATTTAAGACATACCTTACGATCCCCTTGTGAAGGTGATCACTAATTCATGCTCGGTTGTGAATTTGGGCCTTGATTCATTCTTCAATTTGAAGCTTTTGATGAACTAGGGTTTGGGGCTCTTGAGAGCCCCTGATCGATCTATCCAGAACACACACGAAGGTGTGTGTGTGTGTGTGTGTGTGATCTTTTCCTTTTAATAACTAAACTTTCATTTGTTCCACTTTAGCCCCCCTCGGGTTTACCTTTAAAGCATAACTAACACTACCCTCATCATTTAATACTTTTGACCATACTCTTAACTAGGTTAAATAACCTAGTTATTTATTTCATGACATGTCAACTAAGAACATACGACAAATATTAACATTCAGATTTTGGGGCGTTACAATCCTACTACAGGTGCTCAGACGAGAAGAATCATAACAGCGAATTCTTGTTTATTTGTGTCGATTGAGAAGACTGGGATTGTGAACGAATGCTTGTATAGTTGCTTTATTTCCCAAGAGGAGCCGAAGAACATTCATATGGCTCTTAAAGACAATTCATGGGTTGAAGCTATGCAAGAAGAATTGGCCCAGTTTGCAAAGTTGAAGGTTTGGGAGTTAGTTGACCTTCCTAAAGGTGAAAGAGAAATTGACACTAAATGGGTATTTAGGTGCAAGAAGGATGAAAGAGGAATTGTAACGCAAAACAAGGATCGATTGGTAGTAAAAGGTTTCAATCAGCAAGAAGGAATAGATTACAATGAAGTGTTTGCACCAGTGGCAAGGTTGAAAGCAATCCGGTTGTTCCTGGCCTTTGCAACATTCAAGGGATTCAAAGTTTACCAACTGTGTTTTACGGGATTATTTGTTATATATTTGTTCCTGGACGTGAAGAGTGCGTTTCTTTACGGGAAAGTCCAAGAAGTGGTGTATGTCTCACAACCAGATGGGTTCGTTGATCCATATTATCCAGATCAGGTGTACAAACTTGATAAGGCTTTGTATGGATTACATCAAGCTCCCAGGGCGTGGTCCGAGACTCTGTCTACACATCTGATCAAAAATGGTTTTGAAAGAGGTCAGATTGACAGTACACTGTTCATCAAGAGGAAGTAGGAATATTTTCTGCTAGTACAGGTGTACGTGGATGACATCATCTTTGGGTCATCAGATGAAAATATGTGTAAAGAGTTTGAGAAGGTGATGAAGAGCAAGTTCGAAATGAGCGCTATGGGTGAGCTGTCTTACTTTCTGGGATTACAAGTTGAACAGAAGGAGGATGGGATGTTTATTCATCAAACAAAGTATGTGTATGACATTTTGGATAGGTTCAAAATGAATGATTTCTCTACTTTCAACACGCCCATTTGCGAAAATCACAATCTTGGCCCAGATCATGAAAGTACTGAAGACGTTGATCCAACTCAATACAGGGCAATGATTGGTTCTCTAATGTACTTGACTGCTTCAAGACCCGACATCATGTTTGTCGTATGCTTGTGTGCCAGATATCAGGCAAATCCAAAAGAGTCACACATGAAAGCAGTGAAGCGTATTCTTCGTTACTTGAAGGGGAAACCTAAACTTGGGTTGTGCTATCCAGCTGATAGTGATCTGAATTTTGTTTCTTACACTGACTCAGACTTTGGAGGATGCAAGTCAAACAGAAAGTCTACAACAGGTGGTTGTCAGTTCTTAGGAGGCAGGATTGTGTCTTGGCAATGCAAGAAGCAATCTTGTGTGTCTACCTCTACGTGTGAAGCTGAATATATTGTTGCGGGTAGCTGCTGCTCTCATGTTCTCTGGATACAACAGCAGATGCGCGATTACAGTTTGGATTTCACTCGTACTCCTATTATGATAGACAATAATGCCACAATTTCTATAACAAATAATCCCGTAAAACACAGTCATACAAAACATATTGACATTCGTCATCATTTTATACGGGATTGTGCTGAAAAGAGACTAACTGAATTACATCGAGTCGACATAGAAGATAACCTGGCAGATCTTTATATTAAAGCATTTGACAGGGCTCGCTTTGAACATTTAGTCGAACTCAACGGGATGAGGAATCCTGAATAACTGGTTTTTCATAAAAATTTTGTAAATAGTTTACGGTTTTCTTAAAATTCAAAAATACAAAAACATTGAAAAATCAAAAACATAAAAAAACAGAAAATAAAAAATGAGTTATCAATGTGTGAAAAAGAAGAAATGATAGTACATCAGCAAGTTAGACTGTCACACTCAAACTGAATAAAATTGCTTATGTGGGATAGCAGCTTCATCATACGATGTACCAGTATACAAAAGTATGAAATAATCAACTTTCCAATGTGATATAAACCTAAATGCACTGAGTATGAGTGGGGAACACATCAGTGGTGTATGGTTTAATGACCTTAAATCTTGCGTTGATAGATTGCCAAAATCTGAGGTTTTGGGTCTTTATACTGTTATTTCATCTGGGGATATCAGGGTTGTCCTTCTGCTGCATCCAGATACATGCTGACCTAGACACAACCAGGATATTTTAAAAGAGCTAAAAATGCCAAAACCCTAAAAATGAAGAAGCTCTCATAGAGAGTCATTCAAAAAATGTGCAAAATGCATAAATCGTACCAAAAATGGTATTTGTCTTAGCCCTCGTTAGATATTTTGGTCTCTTTGCTGTACGGAAGTACTGACCTGTTCACCAATTATCTAAACGTTAAAAAACAAAACGGAAAGAATTCAGTATACTCACCTACTACGATGAATCTTTGTGCATACCTTGATCGCGGGGGTATATCCTGTTGTGGGACACACTAATATATCAGAAATAAAATTACCTTAACGTATCATACGGTAATGGTACTTGAAATATTCATGCATTTTGTTTAGGTGGACAAACATACTGGTAATCGTCTTGGACTGCTTTTCACGAAAATAAATAAAGAATTAACTATAAGTGTGAAACAGTTTGATTTTGCTGATATGATCTTCTTACCAGTGATTCTCACAAAAATAGAGTGTTCATTGTTTTTGTTATTTATTTGCTTTCAGAAAATATAAAAATCCAAAAATAATGTCTTTTTCTGTTTAAAAATTCTTAACGTACGGAAAACTGTTATTCTTGGAGGAATTGTTACTGATAGGGGGAGACGGTGTTAGAAAGTGAGTTCAAAATTTTAAACCATGCAGGTTCTTGTGTGTTGGACAAAAAGTTTTGCGTGTTGGTGATAGATTGAAAAAGCTTAATCTGTGATACAGTTTACATATCTCTTGAATAATAATAATTTGTTTAACTTTGTTGAAAAATTCTTATGGTTTCTCGAGATGTTTGTTTTATAGTATACAGATTGAAGCGGTATGTTGCTGAGAAGTTGCTGTGAAGAGGTGAGAGTTTGATTGGATGCATGGTAGAACCTCCTTTCTACATTGCAAACAAGTTGAAGAGTTTGAAGATTGCTATACATATGTTGAACTGGAGTTTACTCAAACGCTAAAGTTATTGAAGATTTGGTGATTGGATGCATCAGCTTAGGGGGAGTCTCTGTTGCTGACAGAAGCTGTTAAAGCTGAAGCTATCCAAAGACCAAAGACAGTGCAAGCTTACATGAAGATTGCAAGAAGACTGAAGACAAAGTTATTTTATGAAGCTATTGTCAAGGGGGAGTTTGTTGGTGCATATTTGTGACAACAGCTTAGATTTGGTCTTTGGATATCTTGTAATTAGTTAAACGATAAACGGTTAGCGGGTTTAGCTTTGTATTAGTGAGTTGTAATGTTTGGGCTAACCAAACCCACATAGTTTGGGTGTAGGGGGACGAATTGGGCTTTGCCCATGTAGGAAACCTTAGCCCAAGTAGCAAACCTTGTGTTATATAAACAAGGTTATGCTTTAGGTTTTAGGTTAATCAGCCAAAACAGTGTTTGAGAGAGTAATTTCGTGAGAGTTCTAGCAATTTCGTGAAGGCTTAGAGCTTGGATGAATTAGGGTTTGATTGATTGTAATACTTCAGTTTGATAATCAATAGAAACCCGGTTTGAAAGTGATTTCTGTTTCTACTCATTCTGTGATATTCTGATCAAGAGGATTCCGCACTCTTGATTAGATTGACAATTCTGTAAAACATCCATATGATAAGGGGACCTACAAAATGCTTAGAAGTCTTGAATAACAACCAAGCAAAGCTAGAGGGATCACGGAAATCAATCGGCACCTAACATAGATAACTACATTAATAACCGGACCTAAATCGGAAGATCGGATAGGATGAGGTTTCGTAAACCAGATGAGTATTGGAACTCATGTGATATGGTTTAACAAAGCCTACATACTAAATCGAAACCTAACCTAAGTGCTTACGACCCATTACGACCCGTTTAGGTAACTTACGCTACTTTAACGCGTCGTTCGCGTAAAACGCGTTCGGACCACCTAACTGGTCCTATGATAAGTATTATATGCCTTAACATGTATAATAATGTTACCTAATCATTTTAGATATAAAAATTTAGGTTACATATGCTTAAAATGAATTTATGCGTAAAAAGGGCATTTTGGTCATTTTCCTAAGGTATATAAATTACCTATAAAACAACTAACTACGAAGTGACCATAAGGTATAACCTCGAAAGGTTATTCCCTATACAACTACGATCACAAAAGATGTTTGGTCAGATCCTATTGATCGGCCAAACGGGTCGGGTTCGAAAGTCTAAGCGGTTGTTAAGACCGCTTGACTTACGACCCTAAACAAGCACTAGACTAACAATGACGAGTTAAACATGTTGAAACATGTTTAACTAAGTTAGAAAAAAGGTTTTAACATCAAAACAAAGGGTTTTGATACCCAATAATTGTTTGGTTGCAAAATACGCATAAATACGCATTTTGACCGAAACTATGACTCGTCACTACACCTAATCAACGTGGTAATCAGTAGGTATAGTCACAAGGAACTATAACCATCGTGATTACGCTCAAGTTGCAAAGTTCGAACGAACTTTGTGTTGACCAACTCGTGGTCAAAGCAGAAAGTCAAACACTGTTTGACTTTCGTGCTTAAAAAGCAATAAAAGCACGAAAGAATACTTACAAAGGGTCCAAGCTAGGAAGATCTTGATCAAAATACTCAGGTATGAAGTTTTGAACTTCAACTTAGAGCAATTAAGACCAAGGTGAATGAAAACTTGTGGGTATTTATAGAATTTCCACAACCGTTAGGATCGTTCCTCGCAAATCGTGCTTCGATCTTGGCCATACATGTGGGCACAAGGTTTTGTAATACAAGGGGTACATAAAAACCATCAAAATCTAGCCCATAGCATCCAAAATCAGGGGTTAAAAACCATTAAAATAGGCTCAAAGACCAGATTCAATGTTTCTGTGCTGAAGGTCTGACGCGGGCCGCATAAGTATAGGCTTGGGTTTACGCCCCACACCTAGCAAACTTTGGCAGAATTACAATTTTAGTCCCTACAGGCCTAAAACTTGGTTTTTGATGCATTTTTGACACATTTAAGCCCCGTTAACCCCATATCAAAGCTCTAAAATGAAGTTAAAGTATAGGGAAGTTAAAATATTCTCAAAAACATCTCGGATGTTGGTTCGTTTGGTCGTACGGTTGCGTTGTTCGGTTAATTACGATGAAAC
Source organism: Helianthus tuberosus (assembly GCA_030545235.1). NCBI lineage: Eukaryota > Viridiplantae > Streptophyta > Magnoliopsida > Asterales > Asteraceae > Helianthus > Helianthus tuberosus. The sequence goes on from CM060415.1 coordinate 136,180,930, forward strand.
ACGAACGGACGCGAAAAACGATCCAAATTACGCGACGAATGGAATTTTATCGTGCCAATCACTAAAATAAAATATTTTAATGATTACATAAATTTTTGGATGTCCGGATATATTCAGAACGTAAGATATGCGCGAAAATGTAAACTTATGCACTTTTTGACGCTTTTAGTCCCTGATTGACCAAAAAGTTTATTTTAGCATACCAAACCCCTCAAAGCCTATTTCTAAGTTATGTAAAGGATATTTAGGGTATTTTTAACTTATGATCAAGTTCCGGGATGTTCGTTACAGTACGAATCGGCATACTTTCGCAGTTTGTCGAAATTAGTCCCTGTAAGCGATTAAACTTGATTTCAACACACCAAACCTTTCAAAACTTATTTCTAAGTTATGTAAAGGTTATTTAAGGTATGGTAAGCCTATGTCACTATTCCAGAGTGTTTGTCACGTTAAACTGATTACGTTTACGCATCAGTTCGCGTATAACTTTCTAGAAAGCGATTTAGAGCTCGAAATCGAACAAGAATTGATATGTGCAAAATGATACACATATTTATACAAATCCCAAGTATGAAATACAATATTTCATTGGTTTGGTATTTTTTTGATGGCCGTGGAGGCACAGATGTCACAGTCTCCCCTACTTCAGGAAATTTTGTCCCGAAATTTATTTAGAGGACACTTGTAAGAGCTCGAAACATGAAGTCGAAAAGATAAGACAACACTGGTTAGGGTTCTGAACTTCTAGTAACTTTAAATAACATCATGCTTGCAATGTAAGAGGGACATTTATATACAAGTATATGAACTGCCATTGGTGCATCCACCGTACCTCTATTACATTGTTCACGTTTCGTTATTGTTGCCACTATCGGTTCTTACACATGATAAATCTTACTGTGGTTTCCGTGCACTGAATTTCATAATTATGTATGCATCCATAATTACGTAATTCCTTGCATAGTCCACACAGTGCATTCTATAATGTGTAGGGAAAGAAAACCAATGAACAATCCTGTGATGATTGTGAATAGACCACCATAGGGTCCTTTTAATTAAATCAATAAATTATCTTTTTAAATAGACAACCAAGGAGTCTTTTTAGCTATATCATCACGTGCCAATCTTAACCAGATTCCGAATCAATCTTTTTAACTAGACCACCCAAAGGGTCTCTTTTGAATTATGGAATAGTACTATATAATCCAAGGGTCTTATACATTTCGTAGAAGCCCATTAAGGATTTAAGGTAGTACATTTGGATATCCTACTATGAATCCCTCATATGAAGATATGGAAGATTCTACGAGGATTTGGATAACGAAAATTCGGATCACACAAAATCATAAAAGAAAACACATAATCACATAATCACATAATTGTTTAACTTAACCTTTAATTTGTTATCTTTGGACACGGGTATTTAAAGCACACCAGGAATCCAATCCATGGATTTTATTTGGCACTTTAAACATTTTCAAGAATCTAACTAAGAAGATAGGAAGATCTTAATAGGAATTCGGCTTTATCCTTATTGAATCATAATGTACGTATTAAGGCATACAAGGAATTCAATTAAGGACTCCGATTTAAATGATAATCATCCACAAGGATCTAATCGTGAAGATAAGAAGATCCTATATGGATTTTGGAATTTGAATAGCGGGAGACGCTTCGAAACCTTGCACTAGACGTGCTTAGGTCGACACACGAGGTAGAATGTTCATGGAGTTGAGGCGCTAGATATGTCAAGGCGACATATGAGGCAGAATTTGGAGGTTGGATACTATGTATGTTAAATCAATCATACGAGAAGAATGTTTTTGAAAGAAATGCATGGGGTCCTTTTAGAAATGTGTTTAATGAATTTGAAACCTTACATAATACTTTTGAAATCATACGGTAGATGTATTACGTAAATATGTTTATAAATTGTTTTAAAATCACGTGAGATGAATTTTGAAATTATGTATAAGATTTTTGAAAACATGGATGATGCTTTTGAAATCATGCACTTGATATATATTAAGTAAATATATTGTGTTAAAAATTGTTTTCAAACTATATGAAATATCTTGAATTCATGAACGTTATGTTTTGAAAAACATATACTATGTATGTTGTTATAAAAACTAGAATGTAATGATATGGGTATGAGATCGGAGAATACCCTTAGTTATCAAACCAAGGATTTAAAGTGATTACTTAAAATATCACTTATTTTCTGTACTTCGTTTCTTAGAATGAAACGAGTACTTAGTATTTTCGAGAAAATCATGAGCGATCACATGAATGGGAGAACTACAAGAGTAGTTTGTTTTATAAAGAACATAATTCTTTGGTGTAGGTATAGTAGGGGTATGCCATACACACATGTAACTACACTTGCACATCGGAATTGTGAACAACTATTTAATTATAAACCAAACAAGTGGTTTCAGAGTTCAAGAAAAACAAAAGAAACAAACGCATAAGATTTAAACTAATTCAAACCAGCAACGTCTTCTAATCAGCCTGATGCTCATTCATGGGTCGGATTTGCATTGATAAGCTTTGATCATTTGATCCTGGAATAACCCGTCTCGCCATAGATGTAGCAAGTACCAGGAGGAAAACGAGCTTGAGCAAGGTTGCCTTGGGGTTGGTATGGACCACCTTGGCTTGGGTTGAATCGACAAGCATTTGCCGGGTGACCGAGTCACCCACATGATGCACACAGACGACAGTGTAGGTAAGCTAGGTGAGGTGCATTACATTTGTTGCGCATCGGCGTAGTACCGACATAAAGTTCCCATGCAGGAGGTTGAGCAGCAGCAAGATTTTCAACAGCTTTGTTTTGGATAGCAAAGCGGCACACATTAACCAAATGTCCCCATCGTCCACAGTTGGTACATTTACGACAGGGTGTCTGATTCGGATGATGAAGGTTGCAATGATTGCACCAAGGAGCAGTTCCCAAGTATGGCTTCTTGGCTGGTGGTGCTGCCACCTGGCTAGGCTCCGCTTTATTTGGTGCAACGGCTGGAGGATTCTTTGTGGTTTTACACTTCTTTGACCTTTTCGAAGGCTTGGCTTCTGCTTCCTTTGATGCTTCTTGGGTGGCTTCATCCTGGAGACGAGACATGGCAACAGATAATTTAGCAGTCTTCTGGATTACTACGCCTTTTCGTTGGGCAAATTTGGTAGCCAGTTCAGACATCTGAGCGTCGCTGCGATGAAGAGACATTCTAGAGGAAATGGAAGACATAGGAAGAAACAAGTGAAATGTTATCGGATAATCAAAACAGAATGACAACGCAAAAAAATTGTGATCATTTGTTTGTTACCTAAGGCAAACAAATGAGACGGCGATTAATCAAAGTAAATGAGTCATATTAATGTATCGCAAAGACATGCTTTAGCCTATAAGTGGACACTCACCCCAAGAGTTCCCAGGTAAGAGTGACTGGTCCGATTATGTGGATTTGTACGAACACTCTAGCCTTAGACAGAAAACTCAGGATACAGGCATCCACTCTTCCAGATTGCACGTGTTCACACTATAAGACCCAAAATTTAACGAGATTTTGAAAACTTTGAAGGTTCAAAACCTTATAATAAATCATCCTAGAACAGATGATTGGTTTTCAAAGCGGATTTGAAATTTATGTTCTTGTTGTGGTTGTCACCTAAGGATAAGTGACGGTATTGTTTTAAGATCTAAATACAAGAATCTTGTGTTAGGGTCCTAGGAAGGTTATAGACTAGGTCAAAGCATTACTAATAACCTAATTCCCTAAACCATGAGCTCTGATACCATCTCTTCTGTCACACCCCGACCGCGTAAAACAACAAATCGCGGCGGAATCGTCGGGGAGTGTCGTAACAGAATCATTGTTTTATAACACATGGAAATTGAAGTTTTGTTTTATTGAATTAAAAGAGATTACAATGTCTTAAAAACAAAGAAACATAACATAATTAACTAGTCTTGCATCTTTTATTGTCACTAAGGCCTTGTCTAGATCCTATGTGAACATGCATCCTAGCAATCAATATCATTCAATCAACACCTGAAAAACATATGTAAAAACAAAGTCAGCAAAGAAATGCTGGCGAGCACGTAGGTTTTATGAGAGTGTCGGATTCATGGCTAGTTTACATGTTGCAATACCTCATTAGACTACGAGAGTAAAAAAAAAACTTGTTTTGAAAAGTGTATAGTATTGCAACATAATTAACCAACTCAAATCAAGTTGGTTATTACTTATAAAATCTCGTAGCCATGATTCTTAACCCAAAAAATTTATTTAAGAAAACCAAATTGTAAATCATCTCGTTAATAAAAGTCGTATGGTTTATATTATTTAGAAAACATCGTTATGTGACATCATTTTAAAATCGTTTGCCCAAGTGAACTAAATAACGCCACGGTATATAATATGGTGAAAACACTTATATATAAGAAGTACCAGCGGTGTAACTACTATGTTTTCATCACATTACACCCGTCCCGTTATCTAAACACTAACCAAAAACCAATCGTTTGTTCAATTTGTTTAACTCGTTTAAATTGTTCCAAAATCGTTTAACTCGTATAAATCGTTTAAATCATTCTCGTTTTAATTGTGAAACTACTTTTGGTCGCCTCGCTAATAACATCCAAACCTTCGCAACTCGCCTCTCGCTTCTCGCATTAACAAACCACCAAAGGGTAAGTTAACAATCACAGATTCAGTCGTTACCCACATAACCCCCACACATAACCATGGGTGTAGTCTGATAACGGGATTTGTCAGATCCTATGGTACCATACCCTAATACTGGTCGGTTCGGCGAAAATTAATGAATGTTATTCGTTATGTAATTACGCCCAACAAGTTTTTTCACATTATCGAAATCGTTATTAATTTAATATAAACCATTTTAATCATTTTTGAAACCATCGTTAAACACATCGAAAACATTTAACACATATGAATCACCCCAAAACAATTTAAAATAGTAAAATAGGGGAGCTGTGTACTCACTTGAGAATGCTTAGAAGTCTTGAATAACAACCAAGCAAAACTAGAGGGATCACGGAAATCAATCGGCACCTAATATAGATAACTACATTAATAACCGGACCTAAATCGGAAGATCGGATAGAATGAGGTTTCGTAACCCAAATGAGTATTGGAACTCATGTGATATGTTTTAACAAAGCCTACATACTAAATCGAAACCTAACCTAAGTACTTACGACCCATTACGACCCGTTTAGGTAACTTACGCTACTTTAACGCGTCGTTCGCGTAAAACGCGTTCGGACCGCCTAACCGGTCCTATGATAAGTATTATATGCCTTAACATGTCTAATAATGTTACCTAATCAGTTTAGATATGAAAATTTAGGTTACATATGCTTAAAATGAATTTATGCGTAAAAAGGGCATTTTGGTCATTTTCCTAAGGCATATAAATTACCTATCATACAACTAACTAAACGAAGTGACCATAAGGTATAACCTTGGAAGGTTATTCCCTATACAACTACGATCACAAAGGATGTTTGGTCGGATCCTATTGATCGACCAAACGGGTCGGGTTCGAAAGTCTAAGCGGTTGTTAAGACCGCTTGACTTACGACCCTAAACAAGCACTAAACTAATAGTGACGAGTTAAACATGTTGAAACATGTTTAACTAAGTTAAAAAAACAGGTTTTAATATCAAAACAAAGGGTTTTGATACCCAAGAATAGTTTGGTTGCAAAATACGCATAAATACGCATTTTGACCGAAACTATGACTCGTCACTACACCTAATCAACGTGGTAATCAGTAGGTATAGTCACAAGGAACTATAACCGTAATCAGTAGGTATAGTCACTACACCTAATCAACTCATGGTCAAAGCATAAAGTCAAACACTGTTTGACTTTCGTGTTTAAAAAGCAATAAAAGCACGAAAGTATACTTACATAGGGTCTAAGCTAGGAAGAACTTGATCAAAATACTCAGGTATGAAGTTTTGAACATCAACTTAGAGCAATTAAGACCAAGGTGAATGAAAACTTGTGGGTATTTATAGAATTCTCACAACCGTTAGGATCGTTCCTCGTAAATCGTGCTTCGATCTTGGCCATACATGTGGGCACAAGGTTTTGTAATACAAGGGGTACATAAAAACCATCAAAATCTAGCCCATAGCATCCAAAATCAGGGGTTAAAAACCATCAAAACAGGCTCAAAGACCAGATTCAATGTTTCTGTGCTGAAGCTCTGATGCGGGCCGCGTAAGTATAGGCTTGGGCTTACGCCCCACACCTAGCAAACTTTGGCAGAATTACAATTTTAGTCCCTGCAGGCCTAAAACTTGGTTTTTGATGCATTTTTTACACGTTTAAGCCCCGTTAACCCCATTTCAAGGGTTTAAAATGAATTTAAAGTATAGGGAACTTAAAATATGCTCAAAAACATCTCGGATGTCGGTTCGTTTGGTCGTACGGTTGCGTTGTTCGGTCAATTACGATGAAACACGAACGGACGCGAAAAACGATCCAAATTACGCGACGAATAGAATTTTATCGTGCCAATCACTAAAATAAAATATTTTACTGATTACATAAATTTTTGGATGTCCGGATATATTCAGAACGTAAGATATACGCGAAAATGCAAACTTATGCACGTTTTGACGCTTTTAGTCCCTGATTGACCAAAAAGTTTATTTTAGCATACCAAACCCCTCAAAGCCTATTTCTAAGCTATGCAAAGGATATTTAGGGTATGTTTAACTTATGATCAAGTTCCGGGATGTTCGTTACAGTACGAATTGGCATACTTTCACAGTTTGTCGAAATTAGTCCCTGTAAGCGAATAAACTTGATCTCGACACACCAAACCTTCCGAAACTTATTTCTAAGTTATGTAAAGGTTATTTATGGTATGTCAAGCCTAGGTCACTGTTCCGGAGTGTTTTTCGCATTAAACTGATTACGTTTACACATTAGTTCACGTATAACTTTCCAGAAAGCGATTTAGAGCTCGAAATCGAACAAGAATTGATATGTGCAAATGATACAAATATTTATACAAATCCCAAGTATGAAATACAATATTTCATTGGTTTGGTATTTGTTTTATGGCCGTGGAGGCACAAATTTCATAGACTGCAAAAGTTCTAACAAAGTGACCCCTAAGTCTCTATTTATAGACAAACTGGGAGAGCTAATGCCATCTGGTCGGAGGGTCATCCGTCCGGATGACATATGCCATCTCACCGGATCAGCTTAACAATATACGATTCACTCCCGTTTCACCCAGTTATAATATAACAAACATACAAAACTATACATTGACACATACAGGACAAAATATAAACTCGATACAGACGGAAGCTACAGACATATTGCACCTACAGACTCCCCCTTGGATGTAGCTGCAGTCTTCCTTCCTGTATAGTCTTCATTGCTTCTTCCTGTTGCGCCTGCTTTCCCTAGCCTTCTGTCTTTGCTTTTCTTCCCTCTATACTAACATTTTACGCCTCAAAGGCCTTCCTATTTCGTTCCAATACTTTCTGTATATTGGATCTCCATCCCTAGATCTATCCCACCTTGGAATCTTTTCTCCTTGTGATTCGATAGGTGTTTGATCTATTGGTGGCGGCCTTTCGTACTTTCTGCGACCCAACACAACTGCTCTTTCAACAATCTTTCTAAACCTTTCACTCCTCTTCTCTTTCTTTAAGAATTCCTCCAACTCTATATCTCTGAACTTCGTCTGCCAGTACCTTCCAGAGTTAATGTCTTTCGCGAAGCACAGATTCACCATCTTTTGATACTTTTGGGCTTGTGCTCTGTCAGGCTCACTATATACGATTTTGTTGAAGAACAGTCAGTTGATGTCTTTCTTTGAGCAATTCACAAGCCACATAGGATCTAACACATTTATGCGCCTTGTTTCACCTGTCTTCTTATCATACAGAGAGATCACTGCTTCCGCTGTGCTTTGATTATATAACCAACCTTTAAAGTCTTCATGGAAGTCTTGTTCCATTGCACGTAGCGGCATGTTCTTCAGACATCTTGGAGGCTTTATCTTTAGAGTTTTCTCTTTCTCTCCAGTGAATGGATCATATTTAACAAGTTGTTCAGGATAATGCGGCTTCCAATCTGGAAATTTGTTCTTGGCTTGCAGCTTTATATAATTCCACAGCTTTTGATCATGCATCTTAACATCCAACCCATAATAGAACTATTTGATGTTCTTTGTTTGTGCAAGCTCCTCCACATCCCACCATGGAAGTGTCTTTATATCAGATAGGAACTCGAAATACTGCACCCCATGCTCTCTTCTAATAGCATAAACTTGTAAGTCTTCAAGATAGCCCACGATAAAATATCACCTTGAGATTTTTCTGGATGATCCGTGAAATATTGTAGCGACCTCTTATACTTCCTTTCTTTCGGCATCACCTTGAACCATTTCTTTCTACCTTCAAGTAGCTCTTCCCGTGGAATAATCTCAGGAATACCTTCAGTACTAATCCTTTCCACCACTTTCCTTCTAATCTCGTCTTCATTGTTAGTCTTAAAAAGTTCAGAGAAAGTAGAAAATGTATCATCAACACCAGAATAATGAAAAGGTGTGTCTTCATCAGAAACATCAGACCCTTCTTCAATTATCACATCCTTGAAATTATCAGCTTCATTTACAAATTTGAACGAATATTCTCTTTTAGGTGATGGTGGTATCTCATCTTCTATATCAAACTTCATATGCCCATCATCCATTCCCAACTCCTCTAGCATTGAAACTCTCGATCTAATCTCCTCTAACTCCCCCTCAAATGATGCATGTAAATAAATGACTTTAGGAAGAGTGAGGTAGACCTAGTCACCAGCATGTTGTTTAGAAGATAAAGAAGCTTCGTGATATTGATCTTCCTGTTGTTCATTCAGCTCGTCATTCAGGAAGTCATCAAGAGTATGCTGAGTAGATTGCTTCACAATCACTAGCCCTGTGCCCCTTGATCTTTATCATCATCATCATTACCATTATTATCATCATCACCATCATAGTCATCGATATCTTTGTAAAGATCTTTCAACTCTTCATCCTCTTCTTCATGACCCTTTTCAACTATCTTTCTTTTATCCAACTTTATCTCCTCGGGTGTAACGTCTTTCACATCACTAACCACAACAAGAGCAAGTGGATTATCATCTTTAATACCTTCAGGTTGACTTGAAGATCCTGCAGTCTCCTCTTCATCAATCACCAACCCTTTCTTCTTTTGCTTAGCATCTTCAGCCAGTTGTTTTTCCCTTTCTACCCTCCTGGCTTCAACATTTCGAATCTCAATTTTATCAAACACAGCTTGAACATTGATTCCAAGCCTGTATTCAATGAAAGTGTATAACATGTTCAACTGCTCGTCCTTCACTGCTTTATCAGTCCTTAAGGCTTCTATTTCCATTCTCAACACCTTATTTCCGTTCAAAGTTGTTTCATGCAGTTCACCAATCATTTGATGTAGCGTCTTGTTGACTTCACTCATATTTTCATATTTAGCATTTACCTCATCAAACTCTTCAGTGATTCGATCAATCACTTTCGCATGCTCTTCAAGATCTTCTGACAGTTGATCAATAACTTCTGCATGATCATCTAATTCCTTCTTCAATGCAACGTTCTCAGCTTTAGAAGCGTCTAGCTTTTCTTTCAACTCTTCTCGTTCAGCATTAGCTTTGGCCATTGCTTTTTCCAGCACACTTACTTTCTTTGTTAACACATTTATCTTCCCTTCATTAAAGATATCAAAATCACCTTCCGAAAGATCATCTGGAAATTCACCAATGACTTTAGGAAATCTGTGACTTGAACTAGAAGTAGTGGCCTTCTTTGCAGATGACGGATCTTCAGCTTTCTTTGGTTGATAGTCATGAATAAGAATTGTTGGATTGATTAGTGATGTAGGAGGTGTAGACTTTCTTTCACCCATAAACTCTACTTCATCATCTTTATCCTTCACATCAACTTTTTAAGCTTCAACATTCTGAACTTTCTCAACCTCTGGACCCTTTGTCATTTCAACCTCAGGAGCTTTAACACTTTGCACTTCTGGAATTTCAACATTTTGAACTTCAGGAGTTTTCGTTTTTTCTACTTCAGGAGCTGTTGATGTTCCTTTTCTTGCTCTAACACTCCTTGAAATAGCTCCCAAAGGTTGTTCTTTCCTCTTTCTAATAACTTTCTTCTTTTTCTCTTGTGGTGTTGGCACATAAGTAGAGTCTTCTTCATCAGAATCCTTCTTTTTCTTAGGAGACCTTTTCAACTTTGTTTCCCAGACACATACGATGTTGGAGCAATCTTTGTTGGATCAACTTTGTCACTTTCTGTAGCACTGGAATCAGATTGTACAACACCTTCAACAAACTTTTCCTTATCACCTTCAGCTTCAACATTCTTTGCAGTAGTTTCAGCTTCCTTTTCAGCATCTTTAGCGGCTTTAGCAGCAGTATGCTTTAGATAGTCTTCAAGTGACATGTTTAAGAGATTTGCGCCTTGCTGTATCAAGTCTGTTGGTGGAATCACGGTCTCATCAATCAACCTTGGCGGCGACTTCTTCTTTGTTGGTTCTGCAACACAAACATTAAAATTGTTAGAATTATATGCAAATGAAGTGTCTACAAACCTTTCTGATGATTACTGCTTTCCAATTTTACCCTTAATAACAACTTTCGGTGTAGTCACTTTCGGTGAAATATTTGATGTCCTTTTTCTCTTCTTTTCATCCCTTTCATACCAAAATCTTAGTGTCTTCTCAACCATGTCCTTCAACTTATCTGTTTCATCTTCAGAATTGCTTTCTACATGTCTCCGTTCATCATTTTCAGGTGCCACATAGATTGCCTTCTTAATCTTTCCGATCATTCCTTTAACCCTTGGCTCTTGCTCAGGTTTCAAACCTTTATACTTATCCAACCTCTTCAAGGTCTCACTATCCATGTGATGTAACTTAAGCTCATCTTCAGGATCTTTTGGAAGATTAGGCACTTGATCATCCAGTAACATTTGTATGAATCTTGGATACATGATGTAATTCTCTCCTCTGATGTTATCAACCATGTGATTAAAGATCACCTATGAGATGTTATAAGGTCTGTTCAGCACCAAACATGCTATGATATTCATGATATAATCAGATGTTTCATCGTAAGCTCCTTTCCTGTGTGACAAAGCATGTACAACACTGTGTACCTTGAACTTGTAATCTCTACAGAATCTAGAATTAATGTATTTATCATTAACATGTCCCGTGCATCCCATTCTAAACCAAAATCCTTTACTTAATCTTTCTAGGATAATGATTGGATCATTGTCGTTATCCTTCAAGTCTAAAACCCTTCTCACGTCATCAACTGTAAACTTAACTTCCAAATCTATGTCCTTTTCATTTTCATCTTTCATCCTAACTGCCGAATATATCGTCTTTTCTTGCTCGTCATATCTTACTGAACTCCAGAATGTCCTAACGTGAAATTCATAACATTTATGCTGTTTAGTTAATGCTTTACATATTCTACTTTCTTTCATAAATGGTACTATCTCTTTGAATGGCTTCATATTTGGATATTTCTCATCGAGAATGCAGTAAATATTATGTCTAGGATGAAAGTGAGATGCTCTTGCCTGCACATGTTTCAACATATCGTCGTTAGAGTATGCACACATTTCGAGACATAAAATATAAAGTGAAAAGTTTCCAAAATTTTGAAAATTTTTCTAACACTTCTTCACTCTAATGTTCTATATAGTACTGACTAACGGATGGCCATCCGATCGGATGAGTTTTATACAATTAAGCTTATAGCAGTCACGTCAAGTGTTGATGGATCGGGTGGTCATCCGATCGGATGATCATTCGATTGAAACATTTAAGTTCAAGAATGAATCATGTCAATTTATTTGGATCGGATGGTCATCCGATCGGAGGGTCATCCGATCAAATGATCATTCGATTCAAAGATAATGAACAGTTAAGAATATTGAAGAACATTTAAACAAGAGTGTGATGTGGATCAGATGGTCGTCCGATCGGATGGCCATCCGATCGGATTACCATATGATCAAACATGAAGAACAGATGAAAATTCATCAACACTCAAACATGAGGACACTTAGAAATTATTCAAACATTTAAGTGTAAAGGATCGGATGGCCATCCGATCGAATGGTCATCCGATCGGATTGCCCTTCGATCAACTTGACTAGAACAGTTTGAATGTTTGCAAATCAAGATCAAAAATTTTTCAACATTTTCAAAATTGATCAAAATTTCTCTCTGAAAGAACTTGCCGATAATCGAAATCCTATGTTCAATTTCCCTCAAAAATCTCTAATTTGGGTTTAATTTGACATTATTCACCTCGGCAGCCAGCACCTATAATCTTTCTATTGTTCAAATCCAAGGTGTTTTTGATGAAATTGGCTCGGTGAATCCCTAAATCTAAGGCCGATAGACTAAGATCTAAGTTCAATTCATGCAAACAAAGTCTAAATAAGCCTAGATCTAAGCATATACCCTCCGTCCGAACTGTCGGTCCATATAATCATCAAATTCAAGACATTTAACAGTGAAAATCAAGAAACTTACCTTTCCCATAGTGAATGATGAGTGACCCAACAATCCTATGTGTTTGGAATGGCAAGAATGTAATCAATGAACAAGAATAGTTGAGAGAAAATGGTGAGTGTGACGGAAGGTGGTTCGGATGAATGACTTTGACTGAATGTTGACCCCTTTATATAGTCATGACCACCAAACGGATGGTCATCCGATTGGAGGGTCCTCCGATCGGATGGTCATTCAATCCAACCAACCAATTTCAAAATTTTTAACTTTTTCAATTTTTTCTCACTTTTTATCTGTTTTGGTTAGTTTTTAGATATCCACTCAAGTACCTAGGTCCAAGTTAATGACCCTAGTTACTCAATTTGCCTACCAAAGTCCAAGTCAATGACCTTGGTTGACTCAAAACGAAACTACTGACATTTTTGTTCAAAGAATTTCAACTTTTTCTGAAAATGAACAAGTTTCAAGTCAATGAACTTGTTTGACTTTGAAATTCTCAAACACTTAAGATTAGCTCCCAACCCAGTTGTTCAGCCAAAAACTTTCTGCTTCGCTTCACTTCTGAGATTCTGAAGATTAGCTTTCCACCATGGTTTGTCGTAAACTAAAGCAGAAAATAAAATCTTTTTGGATTTTAAGAAAGTTTATGCTAAAACATACTAGAATCCTTTTGGGTTTTAAGCTAAACTGACATACTGTAGACTATTTACAAACATGTTTTTGTGAGTCGTGTTAGAGGATCGTATTAGCTGCCGACTAGTCACAAGTACCGTTGAGCTTAATTTCACACTAAGTTTTAAACAGTTCACCTAGATTGTCGATATACAGATCCATTTTAAATTCTCACACAGATTTCAACTAATTCAGGATACAGATTAGGTGTTTTAAGTACTTAACTTATTCGCGTGTCCCACCTCAGAATATACTCTCGTATCTAGATTCATATATTCAGTCTTACAGGTGAACATACTATAATGATATCTGTAATAGGGTTGTGCGAGACTATTAGAGCTCATGTTAGAACTTCCGTTCAGACAAAGAGATGATGCCTCGTCTTTAAGGTGTCTCTCACTTAGGGATATTTTCTTCCACAACACTTGATTCACATTTTTCAATGTTTATCAATTTTTATGCTGAGGGAAGGCTGTAAGAATTAAAGCTGTGCAGAGTATTATACGAGGACTAGGCTATTGCTTCCGCAAAATCAGAAGTCCTGGTATAATACCCCAGATATCATTAAGTACATAGACTTAGTATGTCAGAAACAGGAAATCTTTCAAACAAGATTTCAGCGGTTACCTATATATCCGAGAGATGTTCCCCAAGAAATAAGTAAGATATGAATTTTATGTTTATATCCCGAAAAAGTCCACTAAATGTGTAAAAACCTATCGGCATATCATTAGTGAGACCGTTTAAGGCTTTTAAACTTTACATTTCTTTAGCATACCATGACAGTCTAGCTGATGTACTATCATTTCCTCTTTTTACACAAAACTCTTTTTGGTTTTTCTAATGTTTTTGAACTTTGAAAATTTTCCATTGTTTTTTGTATTTTTTTCATTTTTTAGTGTTTTTGTATTTTCTGAAATATATCTATCTATCTATCTATCTGCCCATAAATACGAAAACAACTAAAAAGTCGACATACCAAAGCAGTCTGCTTCTCGACGTCCTCTGCTGTGGTTTTCTCATCAACGCTGATTATATCTCCCCTGACGACAAAAGTTTCATACCATTCAATTTTAATAAGTGTAGAAATCGTGACTTATCAAATCATTTAGTATGTAAATCTGCCTTTTATTCGTCGGTGTGGATGTTTTCTATTCGAATCAACTTCTTCTTGAAACAATCTCGGATGAAGTGATGTCGAATTTCTATGTGTTTAGTTTTAGCGTGATGTACCGGGTTTTTTGTTATGTTGATTGCAGCCTCGTTATCAACGAAAATATGAGAGATAAAAAATTGCAAACCGTAATCTCGCATTTGCTGTTGGATCCACAGAATCTGCGAGCAGCAACTGCTTGATGACACGTGCTCTGCTTCACACGTTGAAAGAGTGATGGTTGTTTGCTTCATACACTGCCAAGTGACCAAGCGAGGTCCGAAGAATTGGCATCCTGCAGTTGTTGACTTTCTGTTGAGCTTGCAGCAACCGAAATCATCGTCTTTGGGATACCACAACCCCAGGCTTGGAGTTCCTTTCAAGTAGCGTAGAATCCTTTTGACGATAGACATGTGCGAGGCTCTAGGACTCGACTTATATCGGGCCGCGAGGCATGTCGGGTACATTATGTCAGGTCTGGATGCAGTCAGGTACATCAGCGAACCAATCATCAAACGGTATAGCGTCTCGTCGACCTTCTCTCCAATGAGATCAGGGTTAATACCGTGATTAGTTGCTAATGGGTTGGCCATCGGAGCAGTCTCGGACATCCCAAATTTCTCCAGAATGTCATAGACGTATTTCATTTGATGTATGAAGGTTCCCTCTGGCATCTGATCAACTTGTAGCCCAAGGAAGAACTTCATCTCACCCATTGACGACATCTCGAACTTCTGCTTCATCACTTGTTCGAATTCTTTGCAGAGTTCGTCGTTTGTGGACCCAAATATAATGTCATCAACACATATCTGAACGATCAACAGATGACCAGCGACCTCCTTAGTGAAGAGTGTAGCATCCACCTTTCCTCGGATAAAGCCGTTGGAAAGCAAGTATTGAGAAAGCATCTCGTACCAGGCTCTCGGGGCCTGATGCAATCCATACAATGCTTTGTCCTGGAGGTAGACCTTGTCTTTGTGTATCGGGTCGGTAAAGCCCCGTGGCTGACCGACGTATACCTCCTCTTTCACCTTTCCGTAAAGGAATGTAGACTTGACATCTAACTGGTAAACTTTAAACCCTTTGAATGAAGCGAACACAAGAAAAATTCTGATGGATTCAAGTCTGGCAACTGGAGCATAAACCTCTGTGAAGTCTATCCCCTCTTGCTGACTAAAGCCCTGAACAACGAGTCGAGTTTTATTTCTGACTATCACTCCTCGATCGTCTCTCTTGCATTTGAACACCCACTTGGTTTTTATCCTTCTGTGCCCATCAGGAAGATCAACAAGTTTCCAAACTCCAAGTTTTTCAAATTGACCTAGCTCATCTTGCATCGCATTCACCCACGCTTCTTCCGTCAATGCTTCTTTGTATGTTCGAAGTTCTATCTGCGAAATAAAGCAACTGAGTGAGAATTCAGTTTGTAATGGAGCAACTTTAGTATAAAAACATGTAAGGCCATGGTCAATTTGGCTTCTTGTTCGAACTCCTGATTGCAGTTCCCCAATAATCAACTCCTCGGGGTGATAAGATAGAGTCATCGGCATAACTTCACCGGGAACGTTCACCTCGCCTTCCAAATTTGTGACATGCTGGTCCGCAACTTGTTCATCAACATGAACTGTCTGGTCTAAAGATTGGATCTGCTCCCCCTCAGATTCCGAATCACCTCTATCAAAGTTCGGGCTAACTGACTCAGACTCTGATTCATCATCAACTACCGTCTGATTTTCTTGAGCAGGCTCTTGTTCCGAAGTAGTCTGAGTTTGCTGTACATCATCACTTTCACCATTGTGACTAGGACCAGCTTCAAGATCATTGGAAGTTTGTTGACATTTTGAAGACTTTGCTGGCAATCTACTCAGGGAAGCTTCATATTCCCGAAATATGTCTATTTGATCAAAGTACTCTGGCTCTTCTGGTAAGTCAAATGAATCCCATAATGAATCATAATTGAATCACCATCAGTCTGCGGGATTCTGTGAAGGCATTGTGTATCCTTGACATTCCACGTGTTGAGCTTCAATGATCCTCCCAAGACTTGGAACGAATACTCGTCTGAGTGGACTAGAATAGCCCACAAAGATTCCTTCCAAACTCTTTGACCCAAACTTTCCATCAGGATCTAGAACTGTGCAGGGAGACCCGAACGGCTCTAGGTATTCCAAATTAGGCTTGCATTTGTTGAGGAGCTGAAACCACATTTTGTTATGCTTCTTCACAGTTAACACCCGGTTGAGAGTATAGCAAGCGGCAGATACAACTTCTCCCCAAAAGTTGATAGGAAGCTTTGAATCAGCTAACATCGTTCGTGCCATTTCGATCAGCGTCCGATTCTTTCTCTCTGCAACTCCATTCTGCTGTGGAGTGTACGAAGCACTAAACTCTTGCAATATACCTTTTCTGTCGCAGAATTCTTCCATTTTGTTATTTTTGAACTCCGTACCATTGTCACTTCGTAGTCGACAGATGCGTGATTGGTACAGATTCTCTATCTTTCTGAACAATCTCAGCAAACTCTCAAATGCTTCATCTTTTGACTTCAGGAACATCACCCATGAAAATCTCGAATAGTCATCGGTAACCAGTAGGCAGTAAAGATCTCCAGTAATGCTTTTGACGTTCACAAGACCGAAAAGATCCATGTGAAGTCTTTCAAGTGGCTTTGAGATTGAGTTCTCCATTTTCTGAGATGAGATTTCTTGTGTTGCTTTCCTTTCATACAGCTAATACATTCTCCCTCTAGGTGGAAACTTTTCAGATGAACACCTTTAACAAGATCGTTATGCACCAGGTGATTCATCTTACGTAGGTGAATGTTACCCATTTTCTGATGCCACAGTACTGACTCCTTCTCGGTAGCTTTCGATACAAAACACTGAGGGTAACTTGTGGTAGTTGTAGCAACGCTCATGTCTAGCATGTACAGATCGTTTACCCTTGGTGCTCACATAATGATCCACTCCTCGGGGATGACAAACCCTGGCTACAGAACCAGACACTACTTGTCGGTAAAATGCGTTGTGTACATCCTGTCACAAGTCTGAGAAATGCTGAGCAAATTGTTCTCCAGTTCTGGTATGTAGTTGACTCTTTCGAATGTAACGACATCGTTAGATAACGTACCCTCCCCAATAATACGACCACCTTGGTTTCCGGCGAAACCAACATAACCACCATTAAAGCCTCTAACATCGTACAGTAGGGTCTTTCGCCCTGTCATGTGCCGGGACGCTCCATTATCCATAATCCACTTTGAAATAGATCTTGGGAGCTCCTACACATTTCACATGCAATTAGTTAGAAGTTGAAGCAACCCAAGCCTCCTTTGACTCGGGTAGCTCGACTTTAATGTAAGTTTTCGTTGTGTACAGTGGTGAGAAGTTTTAGTCGTTCATTTCTAAACTTTTCTCAGTTCTAACCTCAACCTCTTTGTATAGAAAAAAATTCGTCCTTTTTAGGTTGACCAGATGGTTGAACCTTCTTTGGAACATACTTCTTGCCCGGTGGAGTCGAAGAAGTTTTTTTCTCAAGCTTTTCATAAAATTCCAAAGGTACATCCATCTTAACCGGTTTGGTTGAAGATGTATGTTTTGCAGCACTATCAGAAACCTTTGGTTTTGATTCATTTGATGTCTTTGCTTGAGTTTTTGGCTTCCATGTTTGTTGTGGAGGAGCAACCCGTTTGTAAAAATGATCATTTTCCTTTATCAGTTGTTCAACAGGTTTAGATTTGATTTTATCATTTTCAGATTTTGAAACCTTCCTCTTAACAAACATAGGCGCTTTACCTTTGACATCATTTTTCTTTTTCGGATTCTTAACAACCACAGACTTAGGTTTCAAATTGGTACACTTTCGTGCAATGTGACCAATTTGGTTGCATTTGATACAAATTCGGGTGTCAAAATCCTGACTTTTACCATCAGTCTGCAGCTATGAGGCCTTTTTAGCAAAGAACTCTTCATTTGTTTTTGAGAAAATTTCTGATTCTTGTTCAGAAATTGAGCTTGAGCTCTTCACAAATGGTTTCTTTTCAACCAACTTTTGTTTCTGAAAGTTATTTTTCAGGTAACTCTTACCACCCTGATGTCCACCCATCCCTCTGTTTTGGTTGTTTTTATGAAAACGTGGTGGCACCACTGGTTTCTTGTAGTAAGATTTATCACGTTGAAAGTTCAAAAACCTCTTAGAACTCTTCAAACCTTTGGCCTCAGAAACATCGATCTCAACAAGCTTGAAAACCTTTTTCAGTTTATCCATATTCACGTTTTCGATCGGAAACTCAGTATCCGAGTACAACTTATCAGAACCACTCATCTTATACATGACAAGAGTCGCTTCATCACTTAAGTTGTCCTGGGACTTAAGTTTTGGAATGCAATTGTTTAGAAAACATTCATCATCGTCAATTGTGGAGTCAATGTCAGATTTTAGCACGTTTTCAACAATATTTTTCACAACTTCAGATTGAATACTGTCTTCATCAGTTTGTGAAGTGAATGTGACATCAATGTTTTCTAGCAATTTTTCAACATCAGTTTCCTCACTTGATTCAGACTCGTTAACCAACCCAGATTGTTTCTTTGTGAAATTATTGCACATGGGTGGTGGAACATTGTGATAACCCACCACTGTTCCATCTGAATAGACATCTTCACCAGCTTTGTTCTTCCCAATTGGTTTGGGAACAATATGCTGAAGAACAAAGCTGGCAGAGGAATAGTTGTTCAGCTTCAGATTGATTCTCTCATTTTCTATTTTAGTTTCCGAAAATTGAAGCTTGAGATTCGCAATCTCATCCCGTTGCTGATTTATCAGTTTTCTTTAGCTTGAAGAACTCCTGATAAATGAGTGTTTTCTTTGTGAGTTTTTGAGTTGCGTTCATCTGAATCTTTTACCGTTCTTTTCAGTTTATCAAAATTTTCAGAAATTTTTCTGTTTTCAAGAATCAATTTTTCATTTTCTTTACGAAATCATTCAACATCATTTTTATCAGTTTCAATTTTTTCAGTTAATTCTTTGATTCTTTCATTTGAAGCTTTAATAAGTTTATCTCGACCAAGTACTTCTCTGTCTATTATACCAACTTTGCACTCTTTAGTGCAACCTTTGCAAACACTTTCAGTTTTAGCACATTCAGCCTTACTTGGTTCATTTTCTAAACCACTACTACTGACCTTTTCTGATGACTCAGACTTAGAAGCAGTGTTGTAAAATTCGGATTCCAAGGCCGAGTACTCGGTCCTCGGAACCCCTCCGAGGAGACTTCCTCCTAGGCGGACTCAATTAGTCGGCCTCAGTCAAACTCGGTCAAACTCTGCGCCTAGTCGGCCTAGTCGGCGCCTAGTCGGACGTAGTCGGAAAGAGTCGGTCTAGGCGGTCAACGTGGTTTGTTGACTTTTAATTAGTCAAAATCGGTCAACATCGGCCTACTCGGCCTTGTACTCGGACTACTCGACCTTGTACTCGGACTACTTGACCTTGTACTCAGACTAGTCGGACTTGTATTCAGAATATTTGAACTTTAAACATGTTTGATTTTAAATTATACTCAGTTGACATGAATTATGCTTATTTTAACATATATATAATATATAACAATTAATTTTCCTTATAGTTACCATGTCCGTGGACTCCCCAAGTACTCTCCGAGTACTCCGATTACTCCCAACTCCCCAGTCGGCCGACTAGGGACCGCCTAGCGACTTTTACAACACTGCTTAGAAGCAGACTTGGAATCTACCTCAAGTGCTTTCGCCATTAGAACTTGATCTGCCATCTTTGTCATATTTTCGGCTGTCATCTCCTTTTCTACATTGATGATCCCTTCGTCCACTTTCCTTGGCTCTAAGGACTTTAGATATCTCTCATGTCTCTCCTGTTTCAGCCTTTCTTTCTCAGCTCTGTTTGCTGCATCTATCTTGATTTGTTCTTCTACTAGCGGGATTGATTTCATAAGAGTTTCGACATCAATAGTTGCTGGATCAATACAAATGTTTCCTTTTGGGTCCAAGTAACACTCTCGATCTGGATCCCATATTTTCACCTTTTTAGGTTCTTTGTAAGCTAAGTAGATCTTTTTCTTCTATATTTGTGCCAAACTCCTTTCTCGATTGTAAGTTGAAGGTGGTGCTGGTGGTTCAATGTGTGCCATAAATGCATAACCGACAGCATCCTCTTCAGGAAGAAATTCGCTCCAATCAAATCCCTCATCGTCTTGGATCACCGCCAAAGCTCTTGACTTTTCTTTAGGATTGTCTTCAATCTGCTTCATCTTTGGTGGCTCCTCTCGGTTTCGATGATAGACTGCCTTTCTGTAATAATCATCGTGAAATAGATTTGCAGTCTCGTCAGCAGCTGAATTCCGACATTCTCTTTTGAAGTGGCCCTTTTGCTTGCATTTAAAACAAGTTACTTTGATTTTTCGAAACCTAACTTCGTTGAAGGACCTCCAATTGAGTTTCTCCCGGTAATCTCCATGAATCTCTGAGCTTGACGAATCACGCTAGCCATACACCAGCGAATGTCGATAAGCTCCATTTCTTTCGGATCTATTTGATCGTAATCTTCTTTGGTGAGATTGGTGTTCCCAATCTTTCCACCGACTAGGCTCTCGTACGATTCCAGAATTGATGATAGAAATACCATTTGCTGCTTGGTCGTTTCTTCATTGAAATTATGTGCATTATTTAGATTGACGGCTATGTTGCACTAGAAGACGTTGGATTTTGAAGCACTTTGTGATTGCTGATTGTTCGTTGCGGATGATGAAGGTGCACTAGAACCAGTACCATGATAACCATGACTGCTTGATGAAGATCTGCTGTTAGGCTTTTCTTGTGCAGCGGCGTTTGAGCTCTCGGCACTGAAAGCAGTTTTTAGTGATGTGGCTTTGGAAATCATACTGCCTCGGTAATACAGATCAACGTTTTGTTGATACTGTGTGTTGCTCACTTTATTCATCTTCTTTATTTCCAACTCGTGCCCCTCACGTCATTCGATCAACCAGATAAGTGTCATTTCTGCCATCGGCTTTGTATTTTTGAGCACTAGACCAAAGTACTGCCAATCCTGCTCATTCGGCAATGCCTCGAACATCTTATCAACCATCTCTTCCTCATCTTTCTTGATTCCGAATCCAGCTAATTCTGCCTTTAAATGACAGAAGCTTTCGATCATTTGGCGCACGTTTTCATTTTTCATACATGTAAACAAATCAAATTCCTTTTTTAACAAAGATTTCTTATTTTTCACTATCTCTTCACCACCCGTACATTTCTTTTCAAGCTTTCCCCACAAATCCATCGAGTTGTCATAATCGAGCCATGATATGGTATCATCTCTGACGGACTGATGTAGTAATGCAATGGCTTTTTGTTCGGCTACAAACTCTTCCTGCTCATTATCTTCTATGTTCTCATAGTCTTGCCTCGAAGCATGTAACCATGCTTCATACATTTCCAGCTGTCATAGGTGAACGCCCTCAACCACCATCAAACCGCTTCTCCCAGCGAATGTAATCCTCTATCGCCATTAGTTTTGGAGGTTTGTTGTAAGTGCCATACGCGTTGTCAACACTAACCGAGTCGGATATCGCCTTAGTAGCAGTTTTGGGATTTGTGTTGGAAGATGTGTCTCCTGTGTTGTAAGCAAAGATATCACCAAAAGGATTCATGAACTCGTCTCCCATGATTAACGTACCTGAAAAGTCAAACTTAGTCAAATTTCAAAACGTAAACACAAACAGTTGATCGGATGGTCATTCGGACGGATGACCAAAATGAACTAGTCTCAAATGTGCAATGTGATAAATGGTCGTCAGGTCGGATGGCAATCCGATCGGATGGTCGTTCGTTGATATGAAACTTGAACCTTTAAACACTACAATACTGATCCGGTCAGATGATAATCCGATCGGATGAGTATGACGTCAGCAGGTAAACAAGAACAATAACAAAGCTAATCCGATCCGGATGACTATCCGATCGAATGAGTGACGTCAGCAACATTCGGTTCACTGTTCATGTTTTTTATCGATTTGGACGTGTTTTAGCTCGAATTTTGCCATGAAAATTTGTAGGAATGATCTATAACAAATTCAGAACAAGATTATGTCAAATTTAGTCCATTTTATCCGTGAATTCTATGTTAATTTAGGATTTTTCTCAGTTTAAGGTGAAGAAATGAAGAACACAGATAGAAATAGAAGAACTCAGCTAGAAATAGAAGAATAGATGAAGAATCAAGCAAAATCTCTGGTGAGATTGGCTGAAATCTGCTGTAATCCTCTCCGAATCCGACCTCCTGGTGCTCTGATACCACTTGTGAGTGCGAGGAATGGTTCTCCTGAATGAAGAACTCAGATTGGAATGATCACTACAGACGTGCGGAATCCGTATGCAATGTCAAAGATGAATCAACAACAAAATCAACGATTAACGCATCCATTCTCATTCAAATATTCTGAAAATACAAGGTTCCGTAGAGATCTGGACAGAGCTTCGCTACAGAGAGACTGCCAAAAGTTCTAACAAAGTGACCCCTAAGTCTCTATTTATAGACAAACTGGGAGAGCTAATGCTATCCGGTCGGAGGGTCATCCGTCTGGATGGTCATCCGTCCAGATGACCTATGCCATCCAACCGGATGAGCTTAACAGTATACGATTCGCTCCCGTTTCACCCAGTTATAATATAACAAACATACAAAACTATACATTGACACATACAGGACAAAATATAAACTCGATACAGACGGAAGCTACAAACATATTGCACCTACAATTAGTAGGTATAATCGCAAGGGATTATAACCATCGTGATTACGCTCACGTTGCAAAGTTCAATTGAACTTTGATTTGACCAATTCGTGTTCAAAACCGAAAGTCAAACGGTAGTCAAACTGTTTGACTTTCAGCTTGTAATTGCTGAAATAAATGAACTAGCCATGAAAGAACACTTACAATGCTCTAATGGCTGAAAGATTGACTAGAAAACTCAGTTGGGAGGCCTCCTAAGAAGGTAGCAACTCCACTTGAGTGTTAGAGAAGAAGAAAATGGAATGAGCAAATGAAATGGGTATAATTGATGGGTATTTATAGTTGAATTGAAGCTCCAAGATGATGCCAAGTGGCTTATGTATTGCCCAAGGCATTATCTCAACCATACAAGTGTGTGGACATGGTTTGAAGCCTTGATCACTACTCAAAAGCCTACAATTTCACATAACTAACTTAGAAAAACATGATCTTCAGCTGAAATGGAAGTTTTTGTCGAGATGGACTACTCACGTCGCGCCACAGCAATGGGGCTGGGCTGTCGCGCCCCGTGAGCCCTCACCAGACTTTCAAAAATGGCAGTTTTGGTCCCTGCACACTCTTTAAGCCATTTTCGACGCGTTTAACCCCTGTTAACCCATTTTCAAGGCTCTACAAGGATGTTAAAGCATAGGAGAGTTGAAATAGGTTTGAAAATATATCGGATGTCGGTTCGTTTGGTCGTACGGTCACGTTTTTTGGTTAATTACGACGAAACTCGAACGGACGCGAAAACGATTCAAATTAAGCGACGAATGATATTTTTGCATTCCTATCACTAAAATACAATATTTTAGTGATTACAAAAAATTTTGGAAGTCCGGATATGGTCAGAACGTAAGATATGCGCGTATATGCAAACTTACGCAATTTTTGATGCTTTTAGTCCCTATTGATCAAATAAGCGCATTTTCGCATACCGAACCCCTCAAAACTTATTTCTAAGCTATGTTAAGGGTATTTAGGGTATGTTTAGCTTATGATCTTGTTCCGTAGTGTACGTTGCTATACGAATCGACAGACTTTTGCAGTTTGTCGCAAATAGTCCCTACGATCGAATAAACTTGTTTTTGACACACCAAACCCTTAAAAACTTATTTCTAAGTTACGTAAAGCTTATTTAAGGTATGTTGAGCTTATGTCACTGTTCCAGAGTGTTTGTCGCATTAAACTGATCACGTTTACGTAACAGTTTGCGTTTAACTTTCCAGAAAGTGATTTAGAGCTTGAAATCGAACTAGAATCAAAACGTGAAATTGTCAAACACAAATAAGCAAACATTGAGACCAAAACACATTGTTTCATTGATATTTTTCTACATCGTATAGTGTTTACAGAGCACAAATGTCACACTTTAGGGTGTTTTCTCCTGATCCCGTACCTATATATATATATATATATATATATATAGAGAGAGAGAGAGAGAGAGAGAGAGGAGAAGAATCCGTTAGAAACCACCCTTTATTGCGAGAACCGTGAGAAACAGTGTGAACACAAACAAAAATACCTTAAAAAATCTAAAAAACACTCAAAACAATTTTAATATTTTTTTTTAAATCGCTATATTTTATCACTAAAAAAAATTCGAGTAACAATTATCCATGCGCATGTATATTATAAATGGTAGTGTAAATGAAAGTGCAATCGCTATATGTATCATTTCTTTGAGAAATTCCGTAATACATTACTAATCTTAGACAATTGCACTTTCATTTACACTACCATTCATGATACACTACTTTTTACGTTAACAATATTAGAAATGCACATGTGCATCTATATGTATGAACATGTTATAACGTTTTTTGGTATACTACTTTGAATACACTTTCCCTTTCATCTATCATACCATCCATAATACACTACCATTACCTCCTACCATCCGTAATACAATACAATTACCTCCTACCATCCATAATACAATACCATTACCGATATTTCACTTTATTACATGTACATCTACACCCTTTATGCCATCCATACAACATATTACATCATAAATTGACATAAATAATCAAACCATCAACCACTAGATATAACCAAAAAAATTCGATTTATATTTCATCACTAAAAAAAACCAAAAAAAAAATCGAATAACAATTATCCATGCATATGTGCATATGTATCACTTCTTTGACAAATTCTGTAATACATTACTAATCTTAGACAATTGCACTTTCATTTACAATACCATTCATAATACACTACTTTTTACATTAACAATATTAGAAATGCACGTGTGCATCTATATGTATAAACATGTTATAACGTGTTTTGATACACTACTTTGAATACACTTTCTCTTTCATCTATCATACCATTCATAATACACTACCATTACATCCTACCATCCGTAATACAATACCATTACATCCTACCATCCATAATACAATACCATTACCAATATTTCACTTTATTACATGTACATCAACACTCTTTATACCATCCAAACAACCGTTGGCGAAGTATAGAAGGGGCAGGGAGGGGCGCCCGACCCCCCGAACTTTTCGATTAGTAGTGTTATATATGTAGTTTTCGTATAGAAATTTTTTGGTATATACGTTTTCGACCCCCCGGTTCTATAGAAATTTTTTGGTATATACGTTTTCGGCCCCCCGGTCATTCGGGTCAAGCTTCGCCACTGCAAACAACATTTTTCATCATAAAGTGATAAATATAATCAAACCATAAACCACTAGATATAACAAAAAAAAATCGATTTATATTTCATCACTAAAAAACCAAAAAGGAAAAAAATCGAGTAACAGTTATCCTTGCACATGTGCATATGTATCATTTCTTTGACAAATTCCGTAATACATTACTAATATTAGAAAATTACACTTTCATTTACACTACCATTAATAATACACAACTTTTTTACATTAACAATATTTGAGATGCACATGTGCATGTATATGTATTAGAAATGCACTTTCATTTACACTACCATTCATAATACACTACTTAACAATATTAGACAATTGCACTTTCATTTACACTACCATTCATAATACACTACTTTTTTACATTAAAAATATTAGAAATGCACATGTGCATCTATTTGTATTACATGTATGAACATGTTATTACGTGTTTTGTCACACTACTTTGAATACACTTTCCGTTTCATCTATCATACCATCCATAATACACTACTAGTACCTCCTACCATCCGTAATACAATACCATTACTTACTACCGTCCATAATACAATACCGTTACCAATATTTCACTTTATTACAAGTACATCAACACCCTTTATACCATCCAAACTACATATTACATTATAAAGTGACAAATATAATCAAACCATCAACCATTAGATATAACTAATCAAAAAACATGTATATGAGCCTACTTCGTCATTTAAAATCACAAATTTTGTGTACCCAAACACGTTATATCATGGTTATACATAATGATGCACATGTGCATTTTTAATATTGATAATGTAAAAAGTAGTGTATTACAGATTGTAGTGTAAATGAAAGTGCATTTGTCTACTCCGGGTAATATATTACGGAATTTGTCCAAGAAATGATACATATGCACATGTACATCGATAATTGTTACCTGAAAAAAAAAGTTTTTTTTGGTAACGAAATGTACCGATTTTCTTTTAAAAAATATTTAAAAAAATTGCGTGTTTTTTATATTTTTTTAGGTCTTTTTTTGTGTTTACATTGGTTCTCGCATGAACCCTACCCTACCCTATATATATATATATCGGGTGGGAGTTGGCTATTAGGTCTATTTTTCCTACAAAGTGTACAAAGTTACAAAACACCACAATTTGGGCATAAAACACACTCAAACCCCACAAATAACAAAGTGAAGATTACTAAAAGATATATTCGTGGGTTTTATGTTGTATTTTGAATGATAAGACTTTGATTTTCGAATGACTAACATTAGTGTGTTTTATGTTGATTATCATGTTGTGTTTTATATTCATAGTTCCACGATGGTGTGTTTGAAGTTTTTATAGACTGTTAGGGTTTGGATATTGAATTTTAGTGATATTCACTTTGTTATTTGTGGGTTCTGAGTGTTTTTGTGGCTGAAATTTTGGTGTTTTATGACTTTGTACACTTTGTAGAAAAAATAGATTTTGTAGCCGAACCCCACCTTATATATATATATATGTGTGTGTGTGTGTGTGTGAGACAAAATTAATTAAATAAAAGAAACTAAAAAGAATTTAAGTAAATTGCCAAAATCGTACCTAAGGTTTTATATTTGACTGTTTCATCAAAATATCATTCAACTTAACAGAAAAAGTAAACTAACTTAGTGGTTTGGTTGAAAATGAAAAAAAATGCTAAAGGTGAAGGGCTATTTGGCACAAAAAAAGTTATTTTGGATGAAACTTGTGACGATTGTGGCAATTTACTCTATTTTCTTTATCACATAACTATATAAATATAATACTATTATTGGTATTTAAAATTAAAATAAAGTAGTGGAATGTAGATAGTGGGATGTGAAGACCATTTCCATGGTTGAGTGATAAGGAGTGAAGAATAACGTGATGCTGAGGTGCAGTGAGTAGGGAGTGAAGAATGAAAACCACACCCACATAGTGTTAGAGAACTCACTCAAGTAAGATTCTGGATTGTGGATTTTGTTTTTCATGTGTAAAGAGGTAAGTTAGTAGTGGTAGTAAGCATACTTAAATAGATGAGTAAGACAACTTTTATAAGAAAAACTTGACATTCCCTCGCGGCCCGCGTAAGAGGAAGGAAAGGCCTACGCGGCCCGCGTAGTAGGGTAAGTAGGCCCTAGCTATGACTGGTCATCGAACTAGCTTCAACACGCGTTTGACACGTGGCGGCACCTGGTGCAGCCCTGACTCCGAGCTGTCGCACCCCGCGTAAGAGACCCTAAGGGTCTACGCGGCCCACGAGCGACACATAAAACTTGATTTATATCTATTTTTAATTGTATATTGTATTTTGGGCTCGGTTTTCGCATATGGGGTGAATTTTAAGACATATTGTGATATTTTAATATATTAGGGGTGTCGGAATATTTAGTAGGGTTGTTATATGTTCGGATTTGGCTATACAAAATTACGAACCTGCCAACCTGAACGTTATCTGAATCACGATCCCTAATTCAAATGTGCAAAAAACAACTTACTGTTTAACATTATGCCAGATTATCATGTACCCAAGTTCTAATTAAAATAGTATTGAGTTCATGCATCAACACTTGGAAAACAGTTCTTTATTAATAAGTTAAAAGTGCTAGTCATTCGTCTCATTTTCGCTCATGGAAACGAGCTGAAGACACATCAAACAGGAACACAACAACACAATCAGTAAACTAAAAGTGCGATTCCATTTGTCTTATTTTCGCTCAAGGAAACGAGCTAAACTGCTACAAGATGCTTGTGGCGATTGAGAAAGTCGAGCACGAGTTCATTCACCTTTTCAGGGAATTGCTCCGGAAGAAAATGAGAACCATGGGGGACATATATTGTCTCTTGGTTCGGCACATACTTCTTCACCTCTCCACTCCTTATGTATTCACCCATTCCAGGAATCTTTAACACATAATCCGCCTCACCCATGATCATCGTTGTTGGAACTTCGACTTTTGGATTTTGCACCTCGGACCCAACCATGTCCATTGTCCTGCAAAGAACCAAGATTATGCAAAGTTCAAGATTATTGTCCGGAAAGCCAAAGTATGAATCTTATTCTAAGGAATTGTCTAAATGTAACAGGTTTGACCCTGAAAAAAGTCAAACATAAATTCAAGATCACTGCCTTGCAGCAGCTTTGACCCCTAAGTCAAACTAAATTGAAATTTAAGATTATTGTTATGAAAGACTGTATAAATCTTTTTTTAAATATTGTCTAAATGTAGCAGGTTTGACCCCAAAGTCAGACTCCAAATCTTTTTCTAATAAGGAATTGTTTAAACTGTTCCAGGTTTAAACCCAAAGTAAAACTAAATCTAAGATCACCATCCTTTAACTCATAGTATAAATCCTATGTTGATTAAGGATTGTGATAAAGGTACCACACCCTCTCTATTCTCACTCATGCTAACCCCCATTATGTTGTCAAATCTCTAATACGCTTCCCTTTCACAATAATTTAAAAAAAAAAAAGATCCCCTAAATTTGACGTTTAAGGTGGAGAATGATGAAAATTTTGAGGGTAGGGTATGTTTAGCCAACCCATTAAGGAATTATCTAAATGTAACAGCTTTGACACCAAAGTAAAACTAAATTAAAAAAATAATGTCCTGAAAGTCAAAGGGTAATTCTATACATACCCCTTGTTTACTAATTGTCCCCAAGTCAATAGTATAATTTTTTTCTAGCTAATTGTCTAAATATAGGAGGTTTAACCCCAAGGTCAAAGTATATATACCTATAAGGAACTTGGAGTGCGGTTCGAAATCCGGACTTCTCATACAAAGCAGCATACGCTTCAAGATCCTCCTCACTAAACCAAGAGGGTAACGGAGTTGACGGTTTAACCAAATCCATGATCTCTTGGTTCTCATTCGCTATCTGCAGTTCACTTTGAGAAAACAAAATGTAGACGTTTCTCACCACAGTTTTAACATCAAACCGACCAAAATCAGCTTCAGCTCTTCCAGGTTCCTGATCAAAGTTCCAGTTAATATAAACTCAACATTACAATTTTGTTCTAACAGCATCTATGCATGATCCACATATATATACCCACCTGCCATCTTCGAGGGTAGAAGCCCTCTGGGAGGACAAATTCAGTCGTGAAGGCACCTGGAGGCATAAATGGCAAACCAATTGTGACAATTCCAGCTACTTTCTCTGGGTGTTGAAGGGCGAATGGGTACGCAACAATTGCTCCAAAGTCTTTGCCAATCACAAATACCTGAGAGTTAAGTGTTCAAAACAGTTTCTTACCGCCTAGATATAGATTCCCTTTTCATGGTTAATCTACCTAGGGACGAGCAATCAGTACTGGTGCTAGAACTTCGGTACCAATTTGGTACCCATTTTTGACTTGGGATTAGTACCTTCTGTTCGGTACTTCGGTATGGTACAGTATTTTACCCATTTTATACCTTTGAATACCATACCGTATTGTACCAAGCATTTTTGGTACTGGTACCCATTGTGGACTTTTTTCGAGATCAGTATTTTCAGAACATGTATAGTACCGAGCTCATCCGTAAATCTACCCCTAAAAAAAGTACCGGGATAGGATAATGCCTAAAATTTTATATTCTTTCATTCTTTTCCAACAAAATTTGTTGGATTGTCCCTTTAAAAACAGTTTTAATACAATATGGTTTGGGTTACTCCCGGATCAAGCCCACAACCAGGTTAACTAAATGAGTCACGTCCTTATCAACCTGTTTAACCTTATTTATTTCTAAAAAATGTGTTTTACGTCATTTGATTAAATAGGTTGGGTATTTTACAACAAAATATAAAACTTGAAAAGAAAATGACCTAAAACTTTATAATAAAAAAGTGTAACTTTATATATACATTTGTATTTTTTAATTGTAATTTTAGAGTATTAATACACAAAAAATATTAATATAAAGTTAAACTGGTCGTGTCTGTGTCAACCTGCGAAACTTAACTCTTGTTTGAGTTCGGGTTCACGTTAATTCATATGTTCAACACATTTTTCACGTCTCATGTCAGGTTGGACCCGCCAACACACGAAAACACGACACGTCTAACACCCCAAAATTTAACTTCCTCTTATCTTCTTTACAAAAATCATACCTTAGAAATGTTGAGAGAATCAAGAATAGACGCAGTATCATTGATAAGATCAGCAAAGGTAGCCTTCTCGGGTTCAGCAGGGGATTCGGACAGCCCGTATCCTCTAAAATCGGGTGCAATAGCACGAAAACCAGCCTTTGCGACCGCGATCATCTGGTGGCGCCAAGTGTACCATATCTCTGGGAACCCATGAAGGAAAATCACCACTGGATATGACTCCAAACCGATTTCAGCTACATGAAGCTTTAGCCCATTCACTTGCACAAATCTGTGTGTAATTTGATCCATTGCTATAGTATGTGTATGTGTTGTTAACTGGTGCATGTGTTTTATATACATTCAAGTGTATATATAGATAACATCACTGTTGTTTGATAAGGTTATTAGGACGGTTGTGTCCACCCATTGGGTGTTGTTGGTATGACCATATCAGAATCAAACATTAAATGTCAAAACTAAGTCAAAGTAAAGCAGCCAATAACTTAATTATTAAAGATTTATAAAAATAAAAAATTATGGTTTGTTTTTAATGCCCTCTATTTTCTATATACACTCTGCACTATAAAATTAAATAAGTTTGATTGCATTAATTATACATTTATATATTTTCAAGGCAATATAGCTTTTTTTACTACCCATCTAGGGCTGTTCAAAAAGCTCGCGGCCTGGAGCTCGCTCGGATTTAGCTCGGAAAAAGCTCGCTTGATATGACTCGGTTTGAAGTGAGTCGAGCCAACTCCGCTCGGTTAGAAAGTGAGCCTAACTCGGCTCGGCTCGTTTTGGCTCGATTGATAGCTCGGTTCGGCTTAGCTCGAATTATTTTACTTATAATATATTTTATTTTTATATACATATAATATATTACAGAAAAATGATTATTATTTACATGTATTTAGGCTTATAGTTTGATATTTATGACATATTTAAAGGTTGATTGTCGTGCTAATGAACAAATATTGTATTTACTTGAAATTTATAAAACTTATTTTGCGTTGTTGAACATGAGTTTACCTTGTAATGTATTAGGTTGAACTTATTTTTAATATGTTATTTTAAAGTATTGAATAATATTTTAGAATACTAAATTTTGAGACCTATGTATTAATTTTTATTTTTAAAATCCAGCCAAACCAAGCCGAGCCGAGCCAGCTCGGTTTAAAACCAAGCCGAGCCCGAGCTTAGATTTCAGCTCGGTTTCAAATCCGAGCCGAGCCAGCTCGGTTTATAATCGAGCCGAGCCCGAGCTTGCCCTAGCTCAGCTCGGCCTGGCTCTTAAACAACCCTACCCATCTCCATATTTAGAATTAGCATTATAGATGCGTGAACGGAGTGGATAACGTCTTAATAATGTCACTTTGGGAGTTATAAAGGGATTATAGAGAGAGGGGCGTTTCTAGTATAACGCTCAATAAAGAGAAAACAAAACGGAAATTAATGATTGAAATAGCATTAAGTGATCTTAACCATTATACATTTTAAAGAGCCATTATGTT
The DNA here is from genome assembly GCA_030545235.1 of Helianthus tuberosus. Lineage (NCBI taxonomy): Eukaryota > Viridiplantae > Streptophyta > Magnoliopsida > Asterales > Asteraceae > Helianthus > Helianthus tuberosus. The sequence continues at coordinate 136,213,418 of CM060415.1, forward strand.
GTTGATGTGGCGGAAAATGTCCTTTAGACCATGCACAACCGTCTCATGACAAAGCCACATGGCGTGGGCCACAACATGGAGGGACAGGGCACACCCCTGGACGGGGCGTAAGTGAAGATGGCGAGTGGTCCGGCGTGTTGGGGTTCACGGCATGAGGAAGAGGAAGGTTGGTGGGGCCAGCTTGGAGAACGAGTGGTTGTTTGACACATATTATTTTTTGGTTTTTAGTGTGTTAAATTTATTTCTATAAAGAAAATTGCTTGTGAAGAGAATGTTATGTATATTTCTTTGAGTTGCAGGGATTTGGTAGAAAATGGATTTGGGAAGAAGAACATGTTTTGTATTTGGGTTTTGCCAAGAAAAGGTTAAGGTTATTTTCAAAACAAACCTAGAGAATTTGATAATATATTAATTTGACTTTGTGGTTAGAATCAAAGAGAAAAGATCATATACAAATAATTTTAACGTATAAAACGTACGAACTGAAGGTTTTGCTTTAAAACACGGTGAAATTTTCGTAATTATTAGTAATTATCAAATTACTCTACAAATGATCCTGCAGAGTAATTTTGATCCTTGTAGAGTAATTTTGTAAAATGTTCTTGTAGAGTAATTTTGATCTTGTAGGGTAATTATAAAAATTACTTTACAAGTGTATCAAAATTACTCTGCATCAAAATTACTTTACAAGTGAATCAAAATTACTTTGCAAGTTTATTAAACAATATACAATTCAAAATTACTATACAAATAATCCTATAGAGTAATTTTGATCTTGTAGAGTAATTTTGTAAAATAAGGCTGTAGAGTAATTTTGATCTGGTAGAGTAATTTTGTAATTTTTTTTAGCATTTAGTTATGGGGTTTAGCTTTATGGTTTAGTTTTTAGCATTTAGTTTGTGTGTGTGTGGGGGGGGGGGGGGGTAGGTTTTTTTGGGGGGTTTTTTGGTGAGGTATAGTTTTTTTTTTATCAAAATTACTCTATAAGAACATTTTACAAAATTACTCTACAAGATCAAAATTACTCTGCAGGATCATTTGTATAGTAATTTTGATAATTACCGTACAAGCAAATAATTACTAAAATGTCACCGCGTGTTTTTGCCCTTTTTTATGCTATTCGTACGTTAAAATTATTTGTACGAGAACTTTACTCTAGAATTGAATGTCAATACACCTAAAAGTTTATAAACCAAATATACTAACTTAACTATTATTTTTTAGGACTTTTAGTTTTAATGTATTTTTATACCAGTATTTTTATTTTCTGTTGATCTCAGATATAGATACCCAAAGACTTAATATGGCAAGTAGATTTCAACAAATGGGAAAATATTGTACGGAACTAGAAATCAAACTTTCAAGAAACAACTTACAGAATTTTCAAGTATATTAATGACTTTGTGAAACAAAGTTATTGACTGTTACAAAATGAATGCTTAAAGAATTCTGTGTGAAGGGTAATGTGTCACACCCGCTCATAGCGGAAACGTAAGGTGTGATCTGTCTGGTTTTCATTGCATAAATATCGATGTACATGAACAAACTATATGAATAAAACATACTCCATTGCCATTACATAGTGTTTCAAAAGATTACAACATAAGTTTAGTGTGTCGGTTACAAACCATTAACATGAAAATAAAGCGTTATTGTTTCATACATTAACTTGAAATAAACTACAAAGGTTTAAACCATCATATTTCCGCAAAGAGGCGAAATATAATAGTTAAACCCTTCAAAAGATGGCATGGAGTTCATGTACTTGTTATCTTGACTGGGAAATCCGACATGGTCCTTTAATTCCCTGAAATACATGTTAAGTTTGGAAAACATCAACAAAAGTTGGTGAATTCATGCAATTTAGTTGTAAACGATGTATGAAAAATGTGAGTTGTAGTATGTAAAGCGTCAATGAAATCGTTGATCATTAATGTTTTGCAAGGACATTAATATGTGTGACGAAATAGGAAGCAAACCAACCCTAGACGATTTTATGCCGATTCCTATCGACTGGGACACAAACGCACTCTTCTGTACGGGTCCATGACCAAGAGTGGGGCTCGCCAAAACCCATTAGATCTAGTCCTTTGTTCCTTGGTCCAAACTGGATTAATGGTGCTTATAGTATGGCCCTAATTCGCACATGATCTAAGGTGTTTCATTACCTAACTTTAACATACTTTGAACATGTATCTTCCCCGATAGTTGTAAAGTTGTAAAACATTTAAATGAATAGGGGAACATGAACTCACAGTATCGCGTCTTGTGAATAGATGAAAATAAGATCTCACGTGCGGTCGTCCTGAATAGCGTGGCGACCTACAATTGTTCTTATTTTTGTTAGACACTTCGGTCTTTGTAATAACTTGAGTACAAGTCTTGTGTCTTCAATATGTGTAAGACTTGTATGTCTTTACTGTTCGTTAACTGTGTATTCGATGAATGAGTTGTTCAAATGTTCTATATATATTTTCCACCAAATATATATATATATATATAAATGTTATCTTGTATCTTGTGAGTTGTATAGTCGGATCTAGTCCGCTGAATTTCGTGTCTTATATGTATCCATTGTATAGTTGTGTTCACAAAAATGGTATCATTGGGCCAAGCCCATGTTTTCAAGTTATTGGGCTTAAATAGTGCTGGGCCTTAAATAGTGTTGGGCCTCAAATAGTGTTGGGCCTCAATAGTGTTGGGCCTCAAATAGTGTTGGGCCTCAAATAGTGTTGGGCTTGAATAGTGTTGGGCTTGAATAGTGTTGGGCTTGTATAGTGTTGGGCTTGAATAGTGTTGGGCTTGAATAGTGTTGGGCTTGAATAGTGTTGGGCTTTGGCCCATATGTTTAGTATTTGGGCTTAGCCCATGAATTTATGTTAAACCCATTATGAAGATAAGCCCATTAAGAAAATAGCCCATTAAGTATAATAAGCCCATTTGTAGAAAAATAGCCCATTAAGTATAATAAGCCCATTTGTTATAAAAATAGCCCACTAGTATATGTAAGCCTTTCATTTTTATAAAAACCCTTTTTATAAAAATTTACTAAGTATAGATGTTAGTAAATAAAAACATACTAGTTTTTATAAGTTTCTAAACATCCGAAATTTGTTATCGATGACATATTTATATTTCGTGTCGAAAGATCGTCTAAACGTCGTAGTAACTCCTTGGATTTGTGATTCGTTTAAGGATTCGTCCGTCGTCCGTTTTGACCATAAATGGTGTCCGATTATTAGATTCGTCCGTAACTCGTTTTAAGGCGTTATTATGTGAAGTCTTGTAGGACTTTCATTATGAGGTGTTTTGAGTTTAAATGTGACATTAGATACAAGTTCCTACATTGATATATATAACTAATACATCAAGTAATACATCACACTAAAATTGTTAAAGTAACCAAATATATATTTTTAAGAAAATATATATTTTTCTTGTCTTTTATTTTATAAAAATTTTCTTTAACAACCTTTTTATTCTTGTAGAGATTTAACCAAAAATGTGGTTACTTTATAAAATAAAGTTTTTATGAAAAATGGCTATATAACCTTTGTATTTTATTCTAACCATGTTTTATAAACATATCATTTTCTTTATCAAATCACCACCAATTTACTCAACATCTTAACTAAACATATGAGACTTTTATAACATGAAATTATCAAGATGATATTCAAATCATGTAGGGTTTTAACCATGATCATTTCATATGCTAACAAGTTCAAAAACCAAGTTACATTTTAGTTTTAACAACTTTTATAAAAATCTCTAGTTGTATGTTACTTTTTATAATCTTGTAAAAGTCTTGTTTTTAATTAAAAACTATTAATACTTTCACAAGATCAAAAGTTATAATCATCCATTTAATCCTTTATGTTAAAAACCCTTTAACATAAACATGCATAATTTTTAGATCATATCTTAAAACATCTTCTAACAATTTATTTGCATCATCATCATCATAACAAGACTAAATATGCATATAACAAGTCTTAGATCACAATATAAACAAACATAATTATATCATGATTTTTATTCTTTGCTTCTTTGTATTTTTTTCATGTTTATTATGTATGATATTTAGTTATTATTAGCTATAATAACAATCATAAACATAATATATTTGTATAAAAAAAATAGTTATAGAAGCTTACTTCTAGCACAAAGCTAGGGATGATCTTAGAAGATTATTAAGACTAAGAAGATGATGATCTTGTTGGTAGAACACTTTTGTATGAATGAAAACCCTTCCTTTTACTTCCAATAGCTTTAGATCACCTTATGTTACTTGGAAATCCATGTTGATCATGAAGGAGGTAATAAAAATAATTGGGTTTTTGAAGGTGTTCTTATGAAAAAGATGAAGATAGTTAGGGTGTTCTTGGATGATGAAAGATGATAGAGTAAAGTGTAGTAACTTAGTGACTAAGTGTAGAAATTAATCACATTCTCATCCACTAGTAACTAGATAAATAATATCTAGATATTTTACCATAATAAACAAGGGGGTGGGACCCCTTGTTCACGTTCATAAGGTGGGGGGGGGGGGGGGTCTTATGTTGTTGAAAAATGTTAGTAATTTATAAGGTTTCAAAATGTGGTAAAAAGATGTAAGTGTTTAGGTGTTTAAGTTTTCCAACTTTTTGAGATGTTTCATGACTTGAAATGATTTTATTTTTACCATACAAGACCAAAAATAATAATCACTAGTTCGCTACATGTGCCAAAATATAGTTCGGCTAGATGTTTAGCGCTCGTTTCGCTAGTAAATAGTCGAAAGGTACGCTTATGGAAGTTGTAGGAAAAATTCCAGTTATGTGCGAAATTGATATTCCATAATTATTTTTGTATGAAATAGGTGCCTAAACATCAATTTTGCATCTTGTAATAAAAATACAATTGCTGAATTTTGCGGAAAATTCATGAAATGGTCACTTTTAGCGCATTTCGGACAGTTTTTAGTGCTACCGGGCATTGGTAAAATATTAACCAAACCCTTGTATTCCCACATAGGGTTTAATATATAATTGATGTTGGACTCTCATCCGAGTCCTTAAGATGTTATTTTAGATGTTTTCTGTGGATCCCGAGTTTTCGTCAGCACTCTAGTTCACTAGGCACTACTCTAGTTGTTTCGGTGAATTGTTTGCACTATTTCAAATGTACCCAATAAAAGTGAATCATGTGTAATAATAAATGAATATTCCATGAATTTTCTAAGATGTATATAATGAAATCATGCAGTCCGAATATTCAAAACACATACTTGTATAATGTAAATCATCGTTTTAATGTAAGTAAATTACCCGAAAGTGGCAGTTGTCACATAATGGAGTTTGTGTTGTGTGTATTAAATGCTTAGCTCAACTCATTTAACCTTCTGGGTTGACATCTCTATTTATAGAGTCTGGATCATGAATAAACATTTGTTCATGCACTGGCTCTGCACAAAGTGACTTTTTGGCATATTCATTGAATCGGTTATTGCTAACTTGCTACTTTTCAGTTGTGTCAGGGCTTATCTCCAAGACAAGTTGGTCCACCAGAATATTTCTGGTGACCAACTTATCAGAATTCTGTTGAAATTGATCATCAGCATTCTGATGATCAGACTTACCAGATTTATCATCGGACTTTATCAGAATTGTCTTACCTGATTGTCTTCTTTATCTTGATCACTTCCTGATACTTAGTGAAGATGTGTCTTTGATTTCTTCTTGTCACGTTATCATGTAGGCACCTTTTTAGTGATATTCCTTGACTGTATCTTCAGCGTATAATTGGGTTGATCATCTTTTTCTTCAACATTTAAATAAAAGTTTTCTAACATTTTCAATGTAATTTTAATTTAAGTAATAAATAAATTAATAAATTATATAAAAACTAAGAAATAAATAAATGGGTTAAAAAATAATTGGGGTGGGTGATGTAGAGTAGAAGGGGGTGAAACCATTATATGTGAAATTGAATGAAAATAGGAAAAGTAGGAAGGTGAGTCATCTTGAAAAAAACTATTTGGATCTTGTTTGAAAAAAGGAATCATTGGATTTTCTTAATGAAAACGAAACTTGTGGATAAGATGTAGGCAGACATATATCTCCATCCAAGCATTCAATTCGATTGCAAACAGAGCCAAAAAAGTAGTGGTTATTTGGGATAAGTAATAGATTAAAATCTACGGTTACACCATGTATATTGGGCGTTATTTGAGGTGTGGGGTGCCACCCTAGCCCAAGGGCTTGGTGTGGTCACACCCAAAAAACAACCCGGTCAATGGGAATGTTGGATGTGTATTTCGAGGGAGTGTCATTGGCGAACAACTACTTTGGATCCTAGGGGTACTACCTTCGAGGGAGTGCCTTGGTGGGTTGGGGAGCACGAGGTAGGTACTAACTTCTCCAAAGGGGTTAGGTCATACCCATTTTGAAGTTTTCAATTTTGTCTGGATGGTAGGGTTGGGTCCAAGGAGTATCCAAGGTTATTGGCACATATTAAGCGGGGCCACCTTCGTTTGGATGATCAGAAGATGGTATTGAGGGACACGATTTCCACGGATTTGGATATTTTCTTGCTGTTGAGAATGCCCTGAAGATTTTGATTAATGGTTGTGTGGGGAACGTATGTCTCTACATGATCTCAATCGGGCTTGCCATCATGCAAATGAGATGGCTCGATTCAAAATTAGAACAAGAGGGCTAAAAGTGTTATTTGTGGGGATTCTGTGGCCTCGTGCGGTTAGTGGGGAGGTTGAGGTTGTTTCCTTTGGGGATGTGGTTGTGGACGTGGCCCTCTTTGACCGGGTAATCTCTCTCCTCCTCAAGACAGTTAAGAGCATCCCTCTAAGTTGCCACATAGCGTTCCCCCAACTGTTGCTTTGTGTAAGGGTGGTGGCTATGGCAGAGTCTGTTGAGGCATGGGTCAAACTCTTATTGTTACCACATTGCACATTGCAGGTGTTCAGGTCTTCCAACAGGCAAGAGCATAGGTCGGGGAATAGGAAGTCCTTGCAATGCTAGAGTATTTACAGAGCCCTAGCAGCTTCCTGAACTCATCATATCGCTTTTCAACCAAATCATGGAGGGGGTGTTAAACCTAGTGAGGGGTCTCTTGAGCTTGGTAATTTTGAAGATAGTATCAACGTTAAGCAATGTTTATGGAAAGTTGCTGATGGGCACTTTACTGTTGTGGTTAAAGTTTTATGCCCTTCCAGGGTTGCACCCCTCGGTGGTGCTACTATGAGGGCGTTAGTGGATAAGCACCTTGTCATGCCTCCACCACTTTCAATTGTTTCTTTTCTTTTGGATCCTCCTGTAGTTATGAAAGCGCCGATGGTGTCCTGGAATGCATTAAATCCTTTCCAAAGGGATGGGCTGAGGGCCCAACACGTTCTTGACGCCCTTTGTGGACAGGGGTCTACAATCGCATCTGGTTTACTTAGGGCTATAATGGGGGTGGTCAACATGCGGTTGGGGTGGGGATGCGTAGGGGCTTACCGGAGTTTGCTGCATCTGCTCCTCTAACACCATTGCTCAAGCCGGACAGCGGGATTAGGCCTATTGCCATGGGTGCTATTTGGAGGAGGTTGTTTTTAAGGTGGCTATCAAGAAGGTGGGGGAAAGATATGTCTATTTACGTTGGTGATCACCAATTCGGGGTAAGGATCCCCAGTGGGGCGGAGGTTGTGATCCATAACGCTAACATGTTTTTAGATCAATTCCACTCGGAAGGATCATTGGCTATGATTATGATTGATTTTTCTAAGGCCTTCAACCTTGTTGATAGGACGACTCTCCTTCGGGAGGTTCATTCCCAATGTCCATCCATTTCCACATGGGTTAATTTCCTATATGGACATCTTGCTAAATTATATGTCGGGGATGTTTGCATTGGGTCCACTACTAGGGTTCAACAAGGAGACCCTTTAGGGCCCCTACTTTTTTACTTAATGTTGCATCCTCTTGTTCATTGGGTGCAAGATAGTTGCAAGTTACTTTTCCATGTGTGGTACTTGTTGCCCGTTTATTAGGCATTGTCAAGTGATTTTCCTAACTATAGTAGTTTTTACATTCTTAAATTGAACCTATTGGTATGTTTTGGGTTTTTTAAAATTGATATAGACCCTCACATTATACTCCACTGATCTTTTTAATCTCTACACATCCACACTCAAATCTTCAACATATATACTATACTTTTTTATATGGATATATCATCACCATCATCTTCATCTTTGGATTCATCGAAGTGACCAACTAGTTCTCCAATTCTTTCATTAAGATGTTCTCATAATTTCTTCGAAGTCTATTAGTGTATTTTACGTATCTCGTGAATTCAATTTTTAGAATATCCCAAGCTGCTTTTGCATGGTGGCTACTGCAATTCTTCAAAGTTGATGATCATGTACCTCATGTAAAATAACGACCATAAAATGAGCATCTTTCTTCCTAGCCATCTTGAGTCGAGTTTGGTCTGCATCTTTTTTATTAAAACTTGTTGCTACTAATTCTCGTAGATTATGCGAGATGAAATTATTTTCATTAGAATGCTCAGTGTTCATATGCGTCACCTCTGAACACTGGAATTAGAGTTGGAGAAGTCGATAACACACTAGTCTGTTTAGCCATAGTCTTAAATTCAAAGTTTCACTCTTCTTTTATTGCACTATACCTCTGATACTGTAATGAATCTAGACCTAGGGTCAACATATTCGGGTCAAATACAACAAAGGAGGAGCACCCAAGTCCGAAAAGCACCTGATACATTTGGGGAATTCGTTAAAATGGCCACCTCAGCTGAGGAATGCACTTTATAGTGAGCATGAGTAGTGTGAGTTAGTTATGCAGAATTGGTATGGGTTTTCTCTCTCTTCCCAACCCTGAGATTTTCTCTGTACTCTCATCCCCTTCTTATGTAATTTCTTTCTTATGTAATGAAACCTGAGCCTACTTTGCTCTAATTGTGTGAATTTAGCAAAGTTCATTTCAGATTCAACCCCACTCCAATTGGTGCTTTCATTGTCCTTACTATACATAGCTGAGGGTACTCGTTTTAAGGTCCATGATGAGCATATCAAAGTCTTATCGGAAGAACACTCATAACTCATATCTAAATTCGCAATGCAAGAAAAGATGCTCACTGAAATTTTGACTCAGTTGTCTCGATTACCGGTGAAAGGGCGTCAACAACCGGATATGGGTGAGTACTCGGGTTCTTTTGGCAATATTTTTTTTCCCGATGGTTATATCGTTATTGGCCAACACAAAACATAACTGGTTCTTCTCTCCTATTTCAATGGCGAGAATCCGGAACTGTGGGTAGCCCAAGCCAGCTGCTACTTCGAGTTTTATGTTGTCATAGATGAACATCGACTAATGATCTCCTCCTTCTAATTCCACGACGCAGCGGCCGATTGGTTCGATTGGTTGCAGCATCACCACCTATTGACGGATTGGTTGCGTTTCACCCAAGCGTTGATTTCTTGTTTCAGATCTAGGGAACTTGAGGACCCCCATTGTTGGACAAGCTCCAGCAAACGACAACCATAGTTGACTATCGACACCATTTTGAGTCAATTTCCAACCGACGATTCTAGTAAGGTGCTTTATCTCCAGCCTTCGTGCTAATATTAAACAATCCATCCTTATTCACAAACCTACCACACTGGATGAGGCTATGGAACTGCCCCGAAGGCATGTGGCCCATTTAATAATGGAACGAAAAGGCGGGCTAGGTAACACTGGGCTCCGACAAACCCTTACTTCCAAACCCTTAAAACAACCTAGTTCTCCCCCACCGCACAACCTTATACAAATCACACACTGTCGCTCCAGCTGATAGGAAGGCCGGGTTCCACCGTTTAACACCATCAGAAATAGTCCTTAAGCATTTACGGTGATTAAAAATGTACCTGGGATCACAAATGTAGGACCTTTCCACGGTTATTATTATTTGAAGATGACTCATCCGAGTAAGAGGGTCCATCAATATCTCCAACCACGGAGCACTCAGACGTTGTTTTGGGTGATAAGTCAAAGCTCGAAAAGGTTCAAACTCAATCGGCGATATCCTGTAGTGCCTTGTCGTGGGGCTGTTCTTCGTCCACCTTACGTTTATCCTGTTCCATTAGGAGTAAACCAGTCCAGGTTATCTTAGATGAGGGAAGCACCCATTGCTTTGTTCAACCCCATATTTTTAGTTGTGGTCGGTAGCGGTGAACGCTTACCCTGTATGGGTTTGGCATGCCAAGTCGAGTTGGTTATTCAAGAGTCGTCGATTCGTAATGATTTTTATGATTTTCCCCTCCAGGGATGGGATATGGTATCGTGGGTTTCGTGGTTGGCTACGCTCAGACTTGTTGTCACTGATTACGCCGTGACAACCTTTTAAATCATCCATCAAGGTACGACAGTTTGTTGTAAGGGCAATTCACCTAGTTCAGCGCAACCCATCCAATTCAATAGGTTAAAACATCTGTGGCACACTGATTTCGTCGGTCGGCTGTTCATTTGCCTTGGATCCTACCGCTAGTACACCTACAATAACTTACCTGACTGAATTACAACAATTATTATATCAGTTTGCACGGGTTTTTCAACCTCCTCAAGGGTTACCACCCGAAAGATCCCAAGACCACCACATTACCTTGACACCGGGTTGCTCCCCTATTTCCTTTCGAACCTATCGGTACCCACATTTTCAAAAACAGGAGATTGAATGCTTAGTCTAGGATATGTTATCTCAAGGAATCATCCGTCCCAACACTAGTCCCTTTTTTCGTCTCCGGTTTTATTAGTGAAAAAGAAATATGGTGCTTAGCGATTTTGTGTTGACTACCGAGCTCCCAACACTATTACACTTCGGGATCGCTTCCCAATTCCTACCATTTATGAGTTATTCAATGAACTTTAGGCCACTCGATTCTTTGCAGAACTTAATTTGCTCGCGGGATACCATCAAAGTCATATTACAGGTGACAATGTCTTAAAAACCACTTTCGCACACATGATGGGCTATGAGTTTTTTATCTTGCCCTTTGGGCTTTCTAATGCCTCGTCTACATTTCAAAGGTTGATGAACGATATTTTCTGACCCTATCTTCGAAAATTTATCCTTGTTTTCTTAAATGATATACTCATTTATAGTCACCATTGGGAGGATCACTTGGTTCATATCCGCTTAACTCTTCAACTTTACTTGATAAGCAATTGGTGGCTAAGATTTCAAAAAATATATTTGGTCAAATGGAGGTTTCTTTCTTAGGCCACATCATTTCCCAAAAAGGAGTGGCTATGAATCCGGATAACATCAACACTATCACTCATTGGCCCATTCCTACTTTAGTTAAAGAGGTGAAGGGATTTTTGGGCCTCACGGGTTATTATAGATGCTTTATTAAACACTATGCTTGATCGTCGAGCCGCTAATGAATTTACTATGAAAGGATGCCTTTAAGTGGAAATTCACTACTTTAGCCGCCCCTGTTCTTCAACTATCAAATTTTAACCAACCTTTTACTATCGAAATGGACACGCCTGGTGTGGGAATCGACCTTATTTTATCCCAAAACCGATACCCCTTAGCTTACTTCAACAAGAAACTGTTCCCGCGTATGCAACAGGCGCCAGCATATCATCGGGAAATGTATGCAATTACACAAGCTGTATCGAAGTGGCGGCAATATTTGTTAGGGGCTAAATTCACTATCATTACCGATCAGCAATCCTTGAAATACTTACAAGACTTGGTCATTCAAAGACTTGAACAACATAAACGTCTCGAAAAACTCCTTGGGTTTGATTTCGAGATCGTTTATAGGCCGGGAAAACAAAATGCAATTGCCGACGCTTTCTCCCATACACCACATCAGAAGCCACCGAAGATCCCAACTTTACTTACCTCATCAGAAATGTTCCTCTACTCCTAATCCAATTCCGGACTTCTCATTTTGGGAAGGTCTCTTAATCCATAAAGGGCGTCTCTATGTTCCCGAAGGCTCTCCATTGTGTCAACAATTATTACACGAATTTCATTCGACTTTAGTTAGTGGTCACTCGGGAGTCACCTATACGTATCAACAAGTGGTTGTGAATTTTTATTGGTAGAACCTCCTTGCTGATGTTAAAAAAATTGTTTCTCACTGTCAGCTATGTCAACAAACAAAAGCCTTTTTTTACGGCCGGCCGGGCTACTTCAACCTCTGCCTATACCAAATTCGGTATTTGAGAATGTGGCTATGGACTTTATTACTTGTCTTCCCTTATCACAATGTAAAACCGTCATCATGGTAGTGGTGGATCGGTTGTCCAAATATGGTCATTTTATAGGACTTCCTACAATGTTTACAAGTGAAACTGTGGCTCAGGTCTTTGTAGCTGAAATTATTCATCTTCATGGGGTTCCGCTTACTATTGTGTCCGACCGTGATGCTCGATGACAACTTTCAGTAAGGACCACTTATAGGGACTAGCCTCTCGTTTCGTACCGCATACAACGCTCAATCCGATGGGGAAACCGAGGCGCTTACAAAAGTTTAGAAATGTACTTGGGGTGCTTTGTTGTGGATACTCCTAAGGATTGGATGAAGTTTTTGCCATAGGTTGAACACTAGTACAACACTTCTTTTCACATGGTTGTTAATATGAATCAATTCAAGGTTCTCTATGGTCGCAAGCCTCCCTCTATTGTACATTATGTACGCGATTCTACTGGTCATACCACGATTCTACTAGTCATACGGTTCTGAACTCCCTATTACTAGAGCAAGATACCATGTTGCAGCTACTTAAACAACACCTGTCTAAAGCCTAGACCACTATGAAACGCTCTGCTGACAAACATCGTCGCCCCCTCACATTTCAGATTGGTCATTGGGTTTATGTGAAACTTCAATCGTACAGCCAAGGGTCCATTCGCCTCCGTCGACACCATAAGCTAAGCCGTCGATACTTCTGGTCTTAACGGGTGCTGGCCCAAATTGGACCCGTGGCCTATAAATTGGACCTTCCAGACACAGCTAAGAGCCGGAATGTCTTTTATGTCTCATTACTCCGCAAGTGTTTAGGTAAACTAGATCATCAAATCACTCCCCTACATCTTGTGTACTCTACTACCACTTTCGTTCTACAACCTCAATAGGTCTTGGCACAACGAACTATTCACAAGGCTGGCCACTTGATTCCGCAATCCTTGATTCATTGGGAAAGCCTTTCTGCTGAAGCTGCTACTTGGGAGACAATGCCATTCTTTGCTCCCAGTTTCCGGGTCTACACTGTAACACCCCGAAAATTTTAAAAACTTTATAATAGAATTATAAAGTTTAAATAAACAAGAATTTATTTAATTGGGACTTTAACCTAGTTAGTTAATTTCTAGGAATAACTCAAACTAGGGTTAAAAGCAGCTAGATGGAAAGATAATTAAAATGGAGGGGCTTAACTTGTAAAGAATTGAAACTTGAGTTGTAACTAAAGAAATAAAACAAACCAAACACCCCCATTAGGAGGGTTGGTCGTACAGAACAAGAGCAGGGGCGACACCCCATAGCTCCAAACCTCAAAATCACTAAAACTCTCAAATTGGATGTGCAAATCTGGTCTAAAACGAAATCGGAGCCTAGAATCGTGATCCTCATCACAAGAGGATCATAAGGTATGTAAAATCTTGTGAAATCTCTAAACTTGAAATTCTCATGATTTAGGAAATCTGGAAATTTAAGGTTGCATGTGTGTTATATGGTTAGATTAGAGTTGATATGGTGTTTAGAAGTAAAACCTAATCAACTACATGTAAAATCATGACCAAATTCAGGAAATTTCCATGAACACCTTGAAGGTGGGTTGTGGGTTTTTCATGATGATGATGAACACTAGGGTTTAGATGATTATCCTAGTGTAAATTGATTATAGAATAGTGATTCCAGAAAGATATGATGCTTAAACACTATAGGAGGACTTTATGTTGTCAAGTTAGCTAATTAGCAAGCTATGAAGTTGATTACTAAAGATATACAAATTCTGCATATGAAGTGTTTGTTGAAATGCCTCAAAGAAGGCTTGAAAACTAGAATTTTGTAGTTAAAAACACCTAATCGTGATGTTTTGACTATTATGTGAAATGTGGTTACAAAGAGTTCTAAACATGATAACATTGAACTCTATAGGACAAGATACCGGAACGTCGAATGCATAAGCCGGTGGTGACTCACGATTGAAGGGCGTGCGCTAAGGTATGTAACTTGACCCGTTACATTTATTAGGCTTGATGATTTTATTGTGTAAATGAATCCTTGAATAAGAGTTGTTGAAGTAAGCGATGAAATCGTCAAATTGATTGATTTATTAAACTTGTTAGTACTCGTTGGTAGTCGTCATGGAGGTGGACTTCGTAGACGAGCCAAACGGGTCAATTAATCAAGTAAAGTTTGATTAAAGTTCGGAATATGATGGATTGATCTTTGATATAGCTCACTATATAACATGTTAGAACTTCTAGAAATTGATGTGGTATATGTTATACTCGTTGGTAGTCGTCATGGAGGTGGACTTCGTAGACGAGCCAAACGGGTCAATTAATCAAGTAAAGTTTGATTAAAGTTCGGAATATGATGGATTGATCTTTGATATAGCTCACTATATAACATGTTAGAACTTCTAGAAATTGATGTGGTATATGTTAGAAAACTAAATTCTAAGAGTTGGAATTGAGTGAAATGATCAAAACAAGCAAAACACGAAATATCCAGGTACCACCGTAAATTACGGTGATACCGTAATTTACGGTGAAGAAGATATCAGTTTACGGTGCAGACTTCCTGATTTACGGTGACCAGGAACTATCAGGGATCACCGTAAATTACGGTGATACCGTAATTTACGGTGGATCCAGGAAGGTTATTTTTGCTTTTGTTATTTCAAATGTCACGTTCAATCTTGTGTTTATATTATACGATAACATCAAAACTAATGTTTTAATTGGTTTTGATCATAGGTAAATCAACGAGTCTCACGGATGACGATCAAGTGATATGACGAAGAACCGAACACTACGTTTTTGAAGCTTCCGCAACGATTTAGAGCTTTTGTAGCCCTTATGTATGGGTTGTAAACACATCTTTAAACAATTTTTGAATTTTCTAACTTGGTCATGTTTTGACTACGATTTATGTCACCAAAATATATTATCTTTTGGTATAATCATGTTTAAAGCTAGTGGTTAATTCTAGTATAAATTAAGGGTGTTACAAGTTGGTATCAGAGCTCAAGGTTGTCAATAAGTGTTCGGTTCAAGCTTGATCGATCGTCCGGTAAGAATTAACTTGTTTTGTTAATAAATTATGTACTACGTATAAAATGAGAAATGGACAATATGCATGAAAAGAGTGTGTAAGCTCACTCAAAAAGCAAGAAATGCATGAAACATGAATTATCAAATCAAGTTACGGACTTGATTAAATAGAAACATGAATTATCAAATCAAGTTACGGACTTGATTAAATAGAAACATGAATTATCAAATCAAGTTACGGACTTGATTAAATAGAAACATGAATTATCAAATCAAGTTACGGACTTGATTAAATAGAAACATGAATGGTTAAATCAAGTTACGAACTTGATTAAATTGAAACAAGAATGATTAAATCAATATATGAACTTGATTAAATCAAAACAAGTAAAGCATGTGTTATAAATGAAATGTTTAACAAACTATGTAAACGTTTCAGAAATAAAGATGGCTGATGGAGATAATGATAATGCGGTGCCAAGAGTCACAGAACAAATGAAAGTAGTGATTGCCGAAGAGGTTGGAAAGGCGATCGAAAACAGTTTGTCGGGCTTTATTGATAAAATTCAAAACACAGTTTTATCAATAGTAGAAGAGAGGATCAAGAAATTGGAAGATGATTCCAATTCAGCAAAGGAAAAGCATGGTGGACGAAAGCCTTGTTCATACAAGGAATTCATGGCCTGTAAACCACCAATATATAATGGGGAGGTTGATCCAATTGTGTGCCAACGATGGCTAAGTGACATGGAAGGAGTATTCGAGAGAACTCATTGTGATGAAAATGACTACGTAGCTTATGGTACGGGTCAATTAAGAGGTCAAGCGAAAGACTGGTGGGATAACAAAAAGAAAGAAATTGGAAGTGAAGCGGCTAAGGCCATGACATGGGAGGAGTTTAAGACGCCGTTTCTTAAACACCATAGTCCCAAAGCGGTCATAAATAGAATCAAAGAAGAGTTCATGCAGCTCAGGCATAAGGGTGAATCCATAGACAAGATCACGGGGATGTTTATGGACAAGATAAAGTTCTGTGATGACTTGGTGACAAATGAAGAACAAAAGGTTTATTACTACCATAACATGCTAAGTGCGGAGTATAGAGAATTCATCACCCCTTCCAAATACGAGACCCTTACCGAGATCATAAATGCTGCTCGGGAGAGGGAGATCGAACTGAAAAAGAGCATTGAAAGGGGTGAACGGAAAGCACAAGATGTGAACCCAAGCCCTGCTAAGAAGGCTCGAACAACCGAGACGGTAGAGGAGACAGACGCGAAGGGTGGAACACCGAGTTGTAAAGTTTGTGGAAAGGGGCACAAGGGCGAATGCCGCTTTAAAGACAAACCATGCCCCATATGCGGAAAGACAGGGCATACGGCCGCGCTGTGTCCCGGGAAAGTTTCCGTGTGTTATAAGTGCTATCAGCCGGGCCACAAAAAGTCGGAGTGCCCGGAATCGGATGGGAAAAGGAATGAGAAGGATGTGCAGATGGAGGCACAAAAGGCAAGGGCCAGATCCTTCCAATTAACTGCAACCGAAGTAAAGGTGGAACCTGATGTCGTTTCGGGTATGTTTCTTGTGAATTTAATTTTAACACAAATTTTATTCGATTCGAGCGCGAAATATTACTGAAATCTATGCGATAGGTCGTGAAAGAGTATGGAAAGGAAAACGCAAACCAATAAAACCGGAGTGTAAAAAAAATATATATATATATATAATAAGATAACGAACCCGGTAACGGGTTGAAAGGAATTAGAGGCATAAACCAGATAATGGATTAAGTAAAATAAACCAATGCGAAAGTAACATAAGAAGTCATAGAGTTGGAAGGATAATCCGAAAGAAAATGAGTATAGCTTTAGACTACGGTTAAGGTCAAATAAATTTTGAGGACAAAAGTCATTTATTCAAAATATAAAAGGGGGTGCTTTGACACCATATGTATACTTATGCAATAAAATAAAGATATGAATAGAAGATGATCCATGGGATCACCATAACCTTCAGGTTATAAACAATTACAAAGGTTTACGGAACTGAAATGACCATAGGGTCGATAACATAAAGCGTGGGAACCAGTTATGATTTCTCGCGTAAATTGATAACAGGGAAGAATAATCTTGTCGTCAATTCTCTGGAGATGACTAATCAACATGTATTAAAGAGAAAAACATTAAATTAAAATTCAGTCTTTGGAAAGAAACAATATTCAAACAAATATGAGCAATATGAGAGAAGCCAGAAAATGGTTAATACTAAAGGATATAAGTCTTAACGCCGAGAAGTGTAAGACGACGTATTCGAGAGAAGATTCATAATAATGAAAATGCTGATGAAAACCTAAATATGGCATGATGGGACACAGAGTACAACCACGTTGTAATATGAGTCTCTGGATGTGCAATCATAAACACGCAAAGGGCTGATGACGGTGATATAGTATACCCGAATGACGAGGTATGAGGTAAGATGATGACCAATTATTCTAGGCAATAAACAAGTTGTGATCAAAATAATGTGGTGACCTATATAGAACGCTTGTCAATATAAGACTAGCGTGAAGTAAGCATACTGACGGGCTCAGAGACTGGAGGGTTAAAACACAGCCTGGTCAAGAAGGCAATAAAGATAGTTAGGTCAAGACCAAAAGACTGCATAAAGAAGGTTTCGGGGACGAAACCCTTTTAAGGGGGGTGGACTTGTAACACCCCGAAAATTTTAAAAACTTTATAATAGAATTATAAAGTTTAAATAAACAAGAATTTATTTAATTGGGACTTTAACCTAGTTAGTTAATTTCTAGGAATAACTCAAACTAGGGTTAAAAGCAGCTAGATGGAAAGATAATTAAAATGGAGGGGCTTAACTTGTAAAGAATTGAAACTTGAGTTGTAACTAAAGAAATAAAACAAACCAAACACCCCCATTAGGAGGGTTGGTCGTACAGAACAAGAGCAGGGGCGACACCCCATAGCTCCAAACCTCAAAATCACTAAAACTCTCAAATTGGATGTGCAAATCTGGTCTAAAACGAAATCGGAGCCTAGAATCGTGATCCTCATCACAAGAGGATCATAAGGTATGTAAAATCTTGTGAAATCTCTAAACTTGAAATTCTCATGATTTAGGAAATCTGGAAATTTAAGGTTGCATGTGTGTTATATGGTTAGATTAGAGTTGATATGGTGTTTAGAAGTAAAACCTAATCAACTACATGTAAAATCATGACCAAATTCAGGAAATTTCCATGAACACCTTGAAGGTGGGTTGTGGGTTTTTCATGATGATGATGAACACTAGGGTTTAGATGATTATCCTAGTGTAAATTGATTATAGAATAGTGATTCCAGAAAGATATGATGCTTAAACACTATAGGAGGACTTTATGTTGTCAAGTTAGCTAATTAGCAAGCTATGAAGTTGATTACTAAAGATATACAAATTCTGCATATGAAGTGTTTGTTGAAATGCCTCAAAGAAGGCTTGAAAACTAGAATTTTGTAGTTAAAAACACCTAATCGTGATGTTTTGACTATTATGTGAAATGTGGTTACAAAGAGTTCTAAACATGATAACATTGAACTCTATAGGACAAGATACCGGAACGTCGAATGCATAAGCCGGTGGTGACTCACGATTGAAGGGCGTGCGCTAAGGTATGTAACTTGACCCGTTACATTTATTAGGCTTGATGATTTTATTGTGTAAATGAATCCTTGAATAAGAGTTGTTGAAGTAAGCGATGAAATCGTCAAATTGATTGATTTATTAAACTTGTTAGTACTCGTTGGTAGTCGTCATGGAGGTGGACTTCGTAGACGAGCCAAACGGGTCAATTAATCAAGTAAAGTTTGATTAAAGTTCGGAATATGATGGATTGATCTTTGATATAGCTCACTATATAACATGTTAGAACTTCTAGAAATTGATGTGGTATATGTTAGAAAACTAAATTCTAAGAGTTGGAATTGAGTGAAATGATCAAAACAAGCAAAACACGAAATATCCAGGTACCACCGTAAATTACGGTGATACCGTAATTTACGGTGAAGAAGATATCAGTTTACGGTGCAGACTTCCTGATTTACGGTGACCAGGAACTATCAGGGATCACCGTAAATTACGGTGATACCGTAATTTACGGTGGATCCAGGAAGGTTATTTTTGCTTTTGTTATTTCAAATGTCACGTTCAATCTTGTGTTTATATTATACGATAACATCAAAACTAATGTTTTAATTGGTTTTGATCATAGGTAAATCAACGAGTCTCACGGATGACGATCAAGTGATATGACGAAGAACCGAACACTACGTTTTTGAAGCTTTCGCAACGATTTAGAGCTTTTGTAGCCCTTATGTATGGGTTGTAAACACATCTTTAAACAATTTTTGAATTTTCTAACTTGGTCATGTTTTGACTACGATTTATGTCACCAAAATATATTATCTTTTGGTATAATCATGTTTAAAGCTAGTGGTTAATTCTAGTATAAATTAAGGGTGTTACATACACCATGAGGGCAAGGTGGAGCTTAATGGGGGCGGTAATGTAATGAATCCAGACCCGGGGTCAATTAATTCGGGTCAAATGTGACAAAGGAGGAGCACCCAAGTCTGAAAAGTACCTGATATATTTTGGGAATTCGTTTAAATAACCACGCCAGCTAAGGAATGCACTGTAGACGATCTCCAATGGGTCCTTAGAGATTATGTCCTTGGATGCCTTTAAAGACCCTTACCATTGGAGTTCATCCATCATAATATACCCTTGGACAAGGGCATGACTTTGTCTTGGTTCATGCAATAAGGTGGGCCCAAAGTAAAAAAAAAAAAAAAAAAGTTTTATTTTAATATTGTATGTATTTGGTTGGTGATGAGGTGCAAATTAAAAAATCTAAGGATATTTGTAGGAGTGGAAATGAAATTGAAGTTTGTAAGGATTCGTAAGGATATTATGTGGAAGATGACATGACAACTAAAAACACCCAAGGACGCATATAGCTTGGAGATGGTGTTATAGAGAGCATGACTAGTGTGAGTTACTTAGACTAGAGGGTATGGTGAGGCCCATCCCCATGAGGATGGGCAGGCACGTAGGCGCCACATCACCGGCTCATGGGGGATGGGCCTCCTTCACTTTTGAGGGGGTGGAGGATGGGGCCCCACATAATTTATAAAAACAATTAAAATATATAATTTATTTGATTATTTAGAGAGAGAAAGAAAGAGAGAGGAGAGAGAAAGAAGAGAGAGAGAGAGATCATAGCACGGCGAGTTCGGCTGTGGGTAGCCGGGGACGACGGAACGGAAGGGAGGGGGGCGGTGTGGGGGACCGGCGCCGGGCCTAAGCCGGCCCCCATACCGCTTAGTCTTATGCATAATTGTTATGAGTTTTCTCTCTCCTCCCAATCCTGAAATTCTTTCAGTACTCTCATCTCTATCTTATGTAATTTCTTTCTTTCTTATGTAATGAAATCTGAGCCTACTTTCCATTAATTGGGTGTTCACTTAATTCCAGTTCATTTCAAATTCAACCCCACTCCAGATACCACAGTGTTGGTACAAGATCTCAAAACGTAGAACAAGAATAAAGAATAATTAAGAAGATAGCAGATGACTCAAAGCTTCTCTAATTAAACGAAAGTAGAATTGCATACATCATCCGAAGATAACAAACACCTAAGTATGGTAAAACTAGCAACTAGACCATAAGATTCTGAATAAGTAAACAAACTAGCTTAAATGACTTTATTCAAAATACTTTACGATAAACTTGTTAAATCCCATGTGCATATCACGTACATGTGACTTCTTCAACCTTGATTCTCCCATGTGCATGCAAATGAGTTTAATTCCTTCTTCAATAATAGAAATGATCTAAACTACCACAAGATGCTTGTGGCAATTGAGATAATTGATCACAAGTTCATTCACCTTGTCTGGGAATTGCTCGGGAAGAAAATGCGATCCGTGAGGGACGTATATCGTCTCTTGGTTGGGCACATATTTCTTCACCTCTCCACTCTTTATGTATTCACCCATTCCTGGAATTTTCAACAAATACTCCGCCTCACCGATGATCACAGTTGTTGGAACTTCGACTTTAGGATCTTGTACTTCTGACCCAACTGTGTTCAGTGTCCTACAAAGATTATGTCATATAAATAGAGATAAATATAAAATGTTTGAAATGTGATAGGTTTGACAGTAGAGTCAAAATACACACCTATAGGGAACTTGGAGTGCAGTTCGAAATCCAGACTTTTCGAATGCAGCCGCATAGGTTTCAATATCCTCCTCAGTGAACCAAGAGGGTAAAGGAGTCGAAGGTTTAACCAAATCCATTATCTCTTGGTTTTCATGGGCTATCTGCAATTCACTTTGAGAAAACAAAATGTAGATGTTTCTCACCACAGTTTTAACATCAAAGCGACCAAAATCAGCTTCGGCTCTTCCGGGTTCCTAATCAAAGTTTCAAATAATATAAATACCAGAACGATGTTGTCTTTTAGAGTTTAGGGTTTAGGGTTCATAGATTATACAGACTTGCCATCTTCGAGGGTAGAAGCCATCCGGGAGGACAAATTGCTCGGTGAAGGCGCCTGGGGGCATAAATGGCAAACCGAGTGTAATAATCCCAGCTACTTTCTCTGGGTATTGAAGGGCCATTGGGTAGGCAACAATTGCTCCAAAATCTTTGCCAATCACAAATACCTGAGAATTACATGTTCAAAACAGTAAACTGAAAATGTGTATATGTTCAGTTATGAAAAGCATACCTTAGAGATGGCAAGAGAATCAAGGATAGAGGCAGTATCATTGATAAGATCAGTGAAGGAGGCCTTCTCGGGCTCTTCAGGTGAATCCGAAAGCCCGTATCCTCTGAAATCAGGTGCAATTGCTCTGAAACCAGCCTTCGCCACGGCAATCATCTGGTGGCGCCAAGTGAACCATATCTCCGGGAATCCATGAAGGAAAATAACTGCTGGAGACGACTCCGAACCGATCTCAGCTACATGAAGCTTTAGCCCGTTCACTTGTATGAATTTGTGTGCAATTTGATCCATCTCCATATAATGTGTATATATGTGTAATGTGTTTGTGTTCTAAGCTGATGGATGCATTTTATAGGCATTCAAGTGTATACAGAACTCATTGCTCTTGATGATTCAACTATTAGGACGGCTGTTAAAATAATATTGAATGATTTGATTCGAGACAATACTATAGTTACAAAAAAAGAATTATAATTTAGCCATGAAAATATACTATTCTTAGTAAAAACAACTTAATAATTAAGTTTTTAAAGTTTAAAAGCCTTAAAATATATGTAATTAACTTGGTTTCTGGTAGATTTGAGAAGAATATGGTTGTAGGTTAGCAAGTGTACTTTATAGGCACTGAATATAAATAATATTTTTTTAAGTTAATGAAAAGTTGAAAACGATACAAATGATACAACTAGGATACCAAATGAAAAGAAACAAATATATTATATTATATTATATTATATTATATTATATTATATTATAAGTTGGGGGAATAGTGTCAGGCAGCACTACATATACATTTATAAGTTAGGGGAATAGTGTCAGGCAGCTGCCTGACACTCTCCTATTGGACCAACACGTTTATTGTTTTATATTCATTTTAAAATTACATTTTAGCCCCCAGCTCAAAATAAAATTACGTTTTTTGTCCCCATCTCAAAATTACGATATTGCACTCAATTCAAAATTACGACTTTGCCTGTCACTCTCCCATTGGACCAACCATTTTATTATTTTATATTCATTCTAAAATCACATTTTTGTCCCTCTTTAAAATTACGGTTTTGTCCACAACTCAAAATAAAATTACGCTTTTGTCCCTAGGTCAAAATTACGATTTTTCTCTCCATTCAAAATAAAATTGTGGTTTTGCCCACAACTAAAATTTACGATATTGTCCTCTGTTCAAAAATGTGATTTTTCCCCGTTTAAAAAATTGTGATTTCGCCCTCATTTCAAAATTATGTTTTTTTCCCAGTTCAAAATATAATTATGTTTTTGCCCCCAATTCAAAATTACGATTTTGCCCTCGGTTCAAAATAAAATTGTGCTTTTGCCTCCGGCTTAAAATTATGCCTGTGCCCTTAGTTCAAATTTATATTATGTTGTTACCCCAAGTTTAAAATTACGAATTTGCCCCTGTGAAAATTAACAATTTTGCCCCTGGGTCAAATTTACAGTACTGCCATTACTTTAGCTTTTGGCAAATTATGATTTTACCCCAGCCAAAAAATACAACTTTCCCTCAGTTAAAAATTACAATATTGCCATTGTTTTAGTTTTTTTTTTATTAAAACTATAAAAGTGTTTTGTTTTAATTGGTTTATTCGATTTAATTGTTTTTCGTGTCAATGAACTAACACTCGCTCATTATTCGACCATCGCCCCGCAACGCAGGCCGGGCAACACCTAGTAAAATACAATAACTAACATCTACTCCTATATCTCTATACATATAAATATAAATAATGTACACATGAATTCATATTTAGTGGCGTAGCTTTTAAGAAACCGGGGTGCACCCTCCCCCTCCTTCAAAAAGTGTAATATTTTTTTATATTTGCACCCTCTCCCTCCTTCAAAAAGTGTAATATTTTTTTATTTTTATATGAAAATTCTAAAATTATATAAGTCCGCCTCCATCAATTATTTTGTCTAAAATTCCACTCCCCCTACAAAGTTTATTTTTAAAAATATTTATACATATTTTCGTATTGAATTAAAAAAATGTGAAGAACGTGCTATTAGTAAGTTTTATAAATATTTAGAGTTAATTGTCATTTTAGTCCCTGAGGTTTGTCCAAATTTGCCATTTAAGTCCAAATAGTTTTTTTCCGCCTCCGGGTCCCTGACTTTTCCCTTTTTTTGCCATTTTGATCACATACCCAAACTTCATCCAAAACCCCCCATTTTTAACCAGGGGTATTTTTTGGGATTTTCATTTTAAATCTTTTCAATTTCCATTTTGATACAATTCTAAAAAATAAAAAAATTCTAAAAAATCCAAAAAATTCTAAAAAAATAAAAAAAATAAAAAAAAATCTAAAAACCAAAAAATTCTAAAAAATAAAAAAAAATCTAAAAAAATCTAAAAATTCTAAAAAATAAAAAAACATAAAAATTCTAAAATTCTAAAAAAAATAAAAAAAAACTCTAAAAAATCAAGAGAATTATAAAAAATAAAAAAAATCTAAAAAAATCTAAAAAATCAAACAAACATGAATAAATGGATTTCTGCCTCTTTTTTAGAGTTTTATTTTTTTTACCATGTTAGATTCTCTGTTTTTTAAAATGGAAAAATGAATTTCTGTTGTTAATCTGCTTAGAGATGGAACCAAAAGAGGTAAGGAGTCCATGACCTCTTTGTTGAACCCTTTGATTATAAAAGAATAAAACTTTATATTCAATTTTTTAACAGTAAAACTAACTTTCATTAAAACCAAAGACAATACAAATCAAATTTCAGCAAGATGCTGAATAAGATTAAAACTTTATAACTACCATGGTTCACCATCTTACCACTTCTCCAAAGTGAGTGAGTCTAATAATTACATTATGTTACATGTTTCACCATCTTACCACTTCTCCAAACTTTATAACTACCATGTTTCACCACTTAACACTTCACCATTTTAGAATTTTTCTGATTTTTTAGAATTTTATTGATTCTTTTAGAATTCTTTTGATTTTTTATAATGCTTTTGATTTTTTAGAATTTTTTTAATTTTTTAGAATTATTTTGATTTTTTAGAATTTTTTTTTTTTATTTTTTATAATTTTTTTATTTTTAGAATTTTTTTAATTTTATGATTTTTTATTTTTTAGATTGTTTTTGGATATTTTAGAATTTTTTGGATTTTTAGAATTTTTTTTATTTTTTAAAATTTTTTTGATTTTTATAATTTTTTATTTTTAGAATTTTTTATTTTTATGATTTTTTTATTTTTTTTTTTATTTTTTAGAATTTTTGATTTTTTTAAATTTTTTTTATTTTTAGAATTTTTTTATTTTTATGATTTTTTTATTTTTTAGAATATTTTTTATTTTTTAGGATTTTTTGGATTTTTTAGAATTGAATCAAGATGGCAAATGAAAAGATTTAAAATGAAAATCTCCAAAATAACTCGGGTTAAAAATGGGGTTTTTGGATAGAGTTAGGGTATGTGATCAAAATGGCAACAAAAGGGAAAAGTCAGGGACACAGAGGCAAAAAAAAAAACTATTTGGACTAAAATAGCAAATTTGGACAAACCTCAAGGACTAAAATGGCAATTAACTCAAATATTTATAAACTTTAGAGTTAAATGCCATTTTCGGCCCTGTAGTTTGAGCCATTTTGCCAGTCTGGTCTAAATGTTTCATTTTTCTCCTGTGGGTCCAAAAATGTTTCATCGTTGCCATTTTAGTCCATTGGGTTAACTTCATTTATTTTTTCTGTTAACCAGAAGGACAATTTAGTCATTTTATATGCAATTCTGTTAACTAGAAAGGCAATTCGGCCATATAAAATGACCGAATCGTCTTTGTCATTAACAGGGATAATGGGTGAGGTTTACCCTGTGGACTAAAATGGCAACAGTGAAACCTTTTGGACCCACAGGCGAAAAATGAAACATTTTAACTAAACTGACAAAATGGCCCAAACTCTATGGACTAAAATGGCATTTAACTCTAGACTTTAATTAAACTTTGTTACTACTTTATATATCAATCAAAGCTAGGGGTTCTTTTTTTTATCTTAAAGGTTTTAAAGGTACTTACCATTTATCTTAAAGATCGTTTGATTGAGTTGTAATTCTTCATCTAGGTACTTAACATTTATCTCGCATCATTATAAATATCTGGTCTTTATTTTTGTTAAACAATATTTAGCATTTTTATGTTTAAGAATGCCTCATTTGACTTTGAATGAATGAAGATTATGTAGTTTTATTTGGAGTTATTGTTATTTGACCCAACCCGATTCGAATATCCACCTCGAACATATAACCTGAAACATAGAGATAGGAAAAAAATTTGGTCCCATAACTCCCCAGAACTTTTGGTCAATCTCCGACACTGTTCACATTATGTTTTCAACCAAAATTGTAACACGTAGCTGTCTATTAGCAATAAAATTTAAAACACGTGCCTTTTAAAGACTGGCCCAATTGTTATGTCTTTACCGGTGACTTGCACCTTCTCTTTCATATAGTTTCCTTTATAGTGGAGAGTTTAAATAAGATGAATTTTTTTGTAAGAAGAAAAAAGAAGAAATTTCAACCAATAAGAATGCTTTATTTTACTTCATTTAATATAAGAATTTAATATTACTATAAGGGTAAATTGGTAAATCTACATATGTCATTAATTTGTAGTCTTCCTCTTTAACATCTAACCTAAATTTTTTGTAACTTATCTTCAAAATATATATTTTTTCAATAAAATAAAATAATTGAATGCCTAGAATAAATTACGAGTTGTGTAGGACAAATTTCAACGTGTAGGATGAATTTCGAAATATGTAAGATAACTTTTGATGTGTGTAGGCAAAAAAAGTTTGTGTTGAGGATACTAGTCTTTATGACTAATTAATTAGTAAAAAATGATAATAAATGAGACTAGTGAAAAAACTATTTAATGTTTTACAAAATTACCCTTTGTTCTTTTTCCTTCTCAATTAAATTATTTCTCAAATGAACCTTCCCAATCCTTTATATCTGTTTAAACCCTAGTTACCTTCATCAAAGTATTTATGTCGATCTTCCTCTCAAATTCACATGTCCCCGCTTCGATTTCAGAAATCCGGTGCTGTGATTCTATTTAGGTATGATTTTCGTTGTCCCTTTTTAGTTTATTGTAGTTTGTTCGGTACGTTTGATACTTCGTCTAAAATTTTACGTCTCCTGATCAGTTTGTCATTGTGTATCTAATCAATTAAACACAGAAAGTTTCTAATTTCGTAAGCAAACGTTCTATTTGACTTTATAAGCTTCTCGTCTACTTCATCCGTCTTTAGTTTTAAGGGATGTTCATTTTCTGAAACTCGATTTACAGGTGGTTTAGCTTTTTTTTATTTAGTTTACAATTAGTACAAATATTGATAGTTGTGATGTTTTAAAATAAAGATGGATTTGCTTATGTTATGGTGTTTTGATGTTTATATTTAAAGTAATTACTTTGATTAAAACAATGAAATTTGTAATTGTATCACATGATCAAGGTTCTAAATTTTATTTTTAATTGCAAAAAAAAATCATATGTATTTTTTTATTAGATCGTTATGAATAATCCCAGGTCTGCTCGAGCATCACCTGTAGGAAATCGATTTTTTAAATGACATTATGTTTACAAATTCCAAATTGTTTGTCTTTCAAGACAAGATAATGGGCGATGATACAAAAACAATTGAGTTTGATCCAATAAAGCAGCATAAATTTTTGTCCTTGAGTTTAGATAGCGGGAAGTTGTCGCCGGATGAAAACAAACTCTTTTTGAGGTAACCTTGACACTATTTACAGCTGGTGTTAGTTTCCGTCGCTTCTATAAGTGAACATATAACACAGTTATTTTGATATTTTAAACTCATCTTTAATCATAATATTTGTTGATATATAGTGATATAGAATTGACAGAAAGACTAGAATACGTTGCAATTGCATTGCTTGGATAATCATATATTGCAACCATGTTAAGAAGCTTCAATGTGAGTCTTGACTTGAGGCTTCAACGTGAGTCTTAACTTGAGGCTGCAAGAGTAATGGTTTTTGATCCATTGCTTGCATTCGTTACAACCCCACATATTATACCTCAACAACTACAAACTCGATTATAGTATATCTCTATTTTATTTGGAATTTACAGTCTATGTTATCACCTCAACATTATGTTAAATCCTGGTATAATAAGCTATTATTGTAATTAATTACAGGTGGGATGTACTCTATTGTTATTATTACTATTGTTGTTGGTTTAATTTCAAAAAATTGAAGTTGTTTTCGGCTCTTATATTGGCCTAATGTTGTGTTGTACATACTTTTTTTATTTCATATTCTGTTTTGTGTTAAACCGGTGCAATACACGGGTAAATAACCTAGTATAATAAATAAATAAATAAATAAATAAGGTTTGGGACACGTGGCACCTTGTGGTGTAACCTCACAAAATTTTGGGCAGGAAAATTGATGGTCTTTGTTATTTTTAAGGATACCTCGTGTTGACCCGTTTGATGTTATAACCCGATGATTCTTTAGGGTTTCTTCTTCTTCATTCTCACTGCCGCTTCTCCATCGCTCTTACCTACTCCACCATCTCTTTGTGAACCCGATTGAACGTGCTCCTTCTTCATGATCCAACATCTCAAACCCTAATTCTTCAAGTGTAGCCTCTTGTGTCCGAAGATGAAGGGATGTATATATCATTCCTAATTTCATCAAATTCGTTATCACATGTTGATAGTCTCATACTTCTATCTAATTTTTTTTATTTTTAATCGGCAGCTTCTGAAATGATATTTCTAAAATTGATTGTAGTTGTGTGAATCATATTTGTAAGGTTAGTGTACAAATCACATGTTCCATAGTTTTCAATTTCATAATTTTGTTTCTGTATATTCTACTTTTGTGTTTACGATTGATTAAGGTTATCAATAGGCTTGTGCGAGGTTATTTGTTGATTCGCTGGCTCTAATCTTCTCGATTAGCACCAAATTAGTGTTCTATCATTTCACTAATGAGCATGGAGTTTCTTCTTCGACTTGTCATTTTTTCTGTTAACCAGAAAGACAATTTGGTCATTTTATATGCAATTCTGTTAACTAGAAAGGCAATTCGGCCATATAAAATGACCGAATCGCCCTTCTCATTAACAGAGATAATGGATGAAGTTAACCTAGTAGACTAAAATGGTAACAGTGAAACCTTTTTGGAACCACATGCGAAAAATGAAACCTTTTGACTAAACTGACAAAATGGCCCAAACTCTAGGGACTAAAATGACATTTAACTCTAGACTTTAATTAAAGTTTGTTACTACTTTATATATAAATCAAAGCTGAGTGTTCTTTTTTTTATTCTAAAGATTTTAAAGGTACTTACCATTTATCTTAAAAATCGTTTGATTGAGTTGTAATTCTTCATCTAGGTACTTCACATTTATCTTGCATCATTATAAATATTTGGTCTTTATTTTTGTTAAACAATATTTAGCGTTTTTTATGTGTAAGAACGCCTCATTTACTTTGAATGAATGAAGATTATGTAGTTTTATTTGGAGTTATTGTTATTTGACCCAACCCGATTCGAATATCCACTTCGAATATATAACCTGAAACATAGCGACAGGAAAAAAAATTTGGTTCCATGACTTTCCGCCCCCAGAACTTTTGGTCAATCTCCGACACTGTTCACATTATGATTTCAACCAAAATTGTGACACGTGGTTGTCAATTAGCAATAGAATTTAAAACACGTGCCTTTTAAAGACTGGCCCAATTGTTACGTCTTTACCGGTGACTTGCACCTTCTCTTTCACACAGTTTCCTTTATAGTGGAGAGTTCACATAAGAAGAAATTTTTTGTAAGAAGAAAAAGAACAAATTTCAACCAATAAGAATGCTTTATTTTACTTCATTTAATATAAGAGTTTATTGTTACTATAAGGGTACATTGGTAAATCTACCAAGATCATTAATTTGTAGTCTTCCTCTTTAATAGCTAACTACATTCAATTTTTTGTAACTTATCGTCAAAATATATATTTTTTCAAAAAAATAAAATAAAATAATTTAAATCCTAGGATAAATTACGAGTTGTGTAGGATAAATTACGAGTTGTGTAGGATAAATTTCAACGTATAGGATGAATTTCGAAATATGTAAGATAACTTTTGATGTGTGTAGGCAAAAAAAGTTTGTGGATGATACTAGTCTTTATGACTAATTAATTAGTAAAAAATGATAACAAATAAGATAAGTGAAAAAACTATTTAATATTTTACAAAATTACCCTTTGTTCTTTTTCTTTTCAAATGAACTTTCCCCTTCCTTTATCTGTTCAAACCCAAGTTACCTTATGTCGATCTTCCTCTCAAATTCACATGTCCCTGCTTCGATTTCAGAAATCTGGTGTTGTGATTCTATTTAGGTATGATTTTCGTTGTCCCCTTTTGTTTTATTGTTGTTTGTTTGGTCCGTTTGATACTTCATCTCAGATTTTACGTCTCCTGATCAGTTTGTAATTGTGTATCTAATCAATTAAACACCATAGTTTTCGATTTCGTAAGCAAACGTTCTCTTTGGTTTTATAAGCTTCGTGTCTTCTTCATCCGTCTTTAGTTTCAAAGGATGTTCATTTTCTGAAATTCGATTTAAAGGTGGTTTAGCTTTTTTCACTACTTTACAATTAGGGTTTACAAATATTGATAGTTGTGATGTTTTAAAATAAAGATGGATTTGCTTATGTTCTGGTGTTTTGATGTTTATATTAAAAGTAATTACATTGATTAAAACAATGAAATTTGTAATTGTATTACATGATCAGTGTTCTAAATTTTATTTTTAATTGCACAAAAAAATCATATGTATTTTTTATTGGATCGTTATGAATAACTCAGGTCTGCTCGAGCATCACCTGTAGGAAGTTGAATTTTTAAATGACAGCATGTTTACAAATTCCAAATTGTTTGTCTTTCAAGACAAGATAATGGGCGATGATACAAAAGCAATTGAGTTTGATCCAATAAAGCAACATAAATTTTTGTCCTTGAGTTTAGATAGCGGGAAGTTGTCGCCGGATGAAAACAAACTCTTTTTGAGGTAACCTTGACACTATTTACAGCTGGTGTTACTTTTTCATCGCTTCTTTATATGAACATATAACACACGTATTTTGATATTTAAAACTCATCTTTAATCTTAATATTTGTTGGTACACAGTGTCGTAGAATTGACAGAAAAGACTAGACTACATTGCAATTGCATTGCTTGGACACTCATACATTGCAACCATGTTAAAAAGCTTCAATGTGAGTCTTGACTTGAGGCTGCAATGTGAGTCTTGACTTGAGGCTGCAAGAGAAATGGTTTCTGATCGATTGCTTGCATTCGTTACAGCTCCACATATTATACCTCAACAACTACAAACTCGATTATAGTATATCTCCATTTTAATTGGAATTTACGGTCTATGTTGTCATCTCAACGTTATGTCAAATGATTGTTCAATAAGCTATTATTGTAATTAATTAGAGGTGGGATGTACTCTATTGTTATTATTACTATTGTTGTTGGTTTAATATAAAAAAAAATTTGAAGTTGTTTCCGGCTCTTATATTTGGCCTAATGTTGTGTTGTACACACTTTTTTTATTTTATATTGTGTTTTGTATTCAACCGGTGTAATACGTGGGTAAGTAACCTAGTATAATGAATAAATAAGGTTTTAGGACATGTGGCATCTTGTGGTGTAACCTCACAAAATTTTGGGCAGGAAAATTAATGGGTCTTTATTATTTTTTAAGGATATCTCATGTTGACCCGTTTGATGTTATAACCCGAAGATTCTTTAGGGTTTCTTCTTCTTCAATCTCCTTGCCACTTCTCTATCGCTCTTACTTGCTCCACCATCTCTTTGTGAACCCGATTGAACATGTTCCTTCTTCATGATACAACATCTCAAACCCTAATTCTTCAAGTGTAGCCTCTTGTGTCTAAAGATGAAGGTATGTATATATCATCCCTAATTTCATCAAATTCGTTATCACATGTTGATAGTCTCATACTTGTATCTTATTTTTTTTATTTTTAATCAGCGAGTTCTGAAATGATATCCCTAAAATTGATTGTAGTTGTGTGAATCATCGATAACTTCCTACGATTGCAAGCTTTTTTCAACGATATCTGTAAGGTTAGTGTACGAATCACATGCTGTTCCATAGTTTTCAATTTCATGATTTTGTTTCTGTATATTCTACTTTTGTGTTTACCATTGATTAGGGTTATCAATAGGCTTGTGCGAGGTTGTTTGTTGATTCATTGGCTCTTATCTTCTCGATTAGCACCAAATTAGTGTTCTATCATTTCACTAATGAGCATGGAGTTGCTTCTTCAACTTGTCATTTTTTTGGGTTCAACGGTGAGAAAGAATTCATATTTTTTTTGTTTAATTTTTAAAGAGTTAACATGGATTTTTCATGTAAAATAGATATTTTTATAAGGTGCTGATGGTTGTTGGCGTATAAAGTAGGTTTGTATGTTATGTGATCATGTTTGGACTTTAGGCATTTCCTTACTAAATTAACTTTCATATTTTTTTCCCATTATATAAATTTTAATAAAAAATAATGGAATTTAAGAAAAGGCAATTTGTTTGAGTAGGAGCATACGTATTTGTTAATGCATTGGTAATGCTTTTTCTTAATCTTCCCCACTCCAAATCTGTTACCACCACCACCAATATCAACCAACACTGCGTCACTAGTACCGGTCTTAACCACTATCGTTGAAGAGTTCTAAAGGTATTCTTTTGTTTACATTTGTTTCGTTAATGTTTCTTGACATGCTTAATCACATTCAATGGGCTATTGTGCTATACGACGAAGACAATCTTAGATGATTGTAGATCTTCGTCAGACTAGTAATCTTCAATTATAAAATGTATTTTGTTTGCAATTTGAATGTTTGTTTGGTATCACACCACAAGTTCACAAATGGTTGAAACAAAAAATCGGCTCTAGAAAAAACTACAACACGTTTCGAAAATTCGATCTGAATCAGTTGTAGACCGGAATTTTTTTTCCACGTTATAAATAAAGATGGAAATCTTATTATTAATTTATTTTATTTGTATTGTATAGATATAACTGAAGGATAAACAATATTGCAATCAAACCAAGTTATGGAAGTTCGGGGACTAAAACTGTCACACCTTGAAAATTGTCAAAATAGGAACCAAAAATAAAGGGAAGGGGCAGACCACGGGACTCAAACCCTGTGTTTATACCTGTTCCCGAATCAAGCACACACATCAACGACCACTCCACCATAACTTTAATTGTGTTAGTTCACTTTGTCTGTATATTTTTAAACTAAGACTCGAACTATATTTTGAATCCATAAACTTGCTGCCCAAGCAAGTGCTCACAACTTCACCGGATTCGTTTGATTCGGTAAGATCTTCATCAAATCGATGAAATTGTGTTACCAAAAACCAAACCCTACATCTAGAAACCTAATCAACCCTTGTTAACTGTCAGAACTCAAGGATTGAAACCACAAACACAGTTTTATTATGAATCTCAGCAATCAGATACACGCAATAGACAATCAGTCAACACAGATTGTTCTACAAGTAAAGATCTCCAGTAGGATGATCTGTAAAAGACAAAAGGAAACCCTAATCTCAAGAATATACGTGTGAGCAGAGGGAATCAAGAATGATATAAGATGAGAGCGAGTGAAGTAAGGAGCTCGAATGAATCAGCCACACCAAACACCCTTCTTTATACGGGCCAAGCCCTAAGGGGCCACCGAGAATCAAGGAGCCCAAAGCAATCAACAGCTAAGCCCAAAGCAATCAACAGCTAAGCAAAACGGTTACTAGCCCAATGACAGCAACCTCACAAACAATAAACATGGAAATATATTAGAGAAGGCAATGAGCATTTAAACTGAATAAATAGTATAAATAGTATTTTTAACCCCCCCCCCCCCCCCCGCAGTTTAAATGTGAAAAAGATTAGACAGACCTAAGAACTTACACATGTCTGCATGAGCTTTTGGCAGGAGGCCTTTAGTGAAAATATCTGCCAATTGATGTTCAGACTTGACACCAGTGGCTTTAATTAAGCCTGAAGCAATTTTTTCTCGTAAAAAAAGAGGTCAACCTCGAAATGTTTCGTTCTGTCATGAAAGACAGGGTTAGCAGCAATGGATAAAGCTGCTGTGTTGTCACATTTCAGCACAACAGGAACATCTACATCCACTTTCAGTTCCCTTAAGATGTTTATCAACCATAATACTTCACATGTAGCATTGCACATAGATCGATATTCTGCTTCGGCAGAGGATCTTGAGACAACGTTTTGTTTTTTGCTTTTCCAGGAGATTAATGAGCTTCCAAGGAATATACAAAAGCCGGTGACAGATCTGCGGCTTTTAACACATTTGGCCCAGTCCGAATCTGCAAAGGCTGTTAAATGAAACGTGCTACTTTTTTGAAAAAGAATGCCAGTACCTGGTGCACTTTTCAAGTAGCGCAGAACCTTGAAGGTAATTTGGGTATGAGCCTCAGTTGGCTTATGCATAAACTGAGACAAATAATGAACCGAATAGGCAATGTCCGGTCTTGTATGTGATAGATAAATTAATTTTCCTATCAGTTGTTGATACTGTGTGACATCCACAGGTTTTGACTTAGTGAGAGTTAGATTTGTCAAAACATGATTTTGATCTATGGGACAGCTGTTGGGCTTACTTCCACTCATCCCGTATTCATTTAACAGGTCCATACAGTACTTCCTTTGAGAAAGGCAAATGCCATTGGTAGTTTTAATTACCTCAATGCCCAAGAAATATTTGAGTAGGCCAAGATCTTTGATTAAAAACTCAGTTTTTAAAAAATCCTTAATTTTGTTTATTTCTTTTTCACAGTTTCCAGTTAGAACAATATCATCTACATAAACAAGAAGCACAATAAACACAGAGTTCACAGATTTGATGAACATGGAATGATCACACTTAGATTGTGTAAAGCCAATTTTGACCAACACTTGAACAAGTTTTTCATTCCACATTCGTGGAGCTTGCTTTAGGCCATATAAAGACTTATTTAACTTACATACTTTGTTCCCTTTAACATCCAACCCATCAGGTAAAGTCATATAAACTTCTTCTCTAAGATTACCATATAGGAAGGCGTTGTTAATATCAAGTTGATACAGGGGCCAATCATTTTGGACAGCTAGACTGACAACACATCTGACAGTTACCATTTTAACGACAGGGGAGAATGTTTCCTCAAAGTCAATCCCCTCTCGTTGGTTAAAGCCTTTGGCCACAAGCCGAGCTTTGAACCTATCTACTTCCCCTGTTGACTTGTATTTGACCTTAAATACCCATTTACACCCAATAGGTTTTTTATCACTAGGAAGATCAACAATATCCCATGTATTATTCTTATACAAGGCAGATAATTCATCATTCATAGCATCAATCCATCTTTTATCATTAAGAGCATCTTTATAGGTGCATGGTTCAATTATTTTATTGATATTAGCAGCAAAGCAAATGTTCTCACTAGGTAAGTTGGAATAATTGACGACTTTATCATAGCTATATTTTGCATTCCCAACAATATAATCATCGAATCTTTTAGGAACAGAAGCGGACCTAGTGGACCTTCTAATGTTTTGGGTACCCTCAGGAAGGTTTGACTCAGCCCTCACAGGTTCAATTGTAGCCCCTATGGACTCATTCCTCTCAGTCTCAACATCAGCTCCTGATGATTGTTGAGTATCACTATCCACAGTTGACTCAACTGCATCACTGTGTTGCTGAGTCACAGTGGTTGAGTCAGAAATATCCTTCTCTTCATCATTGGGATTTGTATCACTTGATGTTTCAAAATTGTCAAAGAAGTTGAGTTGGTTTAAAAAGTTTGTACTTATTTGTTCATGAGTGTTATTAAAAGGGAAGACAGTTTCGTGAAAACTGACATCCCTAGAAAAAATGAATTTTCTTTGTTCTAGACTCCAAACCTTATATCCCTTTTTAAGATTTGAATATCCCATAAAAACACATTTTTCAGCTCGCTCCTCAAGTTTATCAGAGTTGTCTAAAATGGTAAAATAGCAAAGACAACCAAAAACTTTCAAGTGATCAAGAGAAGGTTTAAAGCCAAATAACATTTCATAAGGAGAACAACCATGCAACACAGAAGAGGGAAGCCTGCTAATCAAGTAGGAAGCAGTAAGCACACATTCAGACCAGTATTTAAGGGGAACTTTAGACTGAAATAATAATGCTCTTGCAACATTTAGCAAGTGTCTATGTTTTCTCTCCACAACACCATTTAGTTGTGGAGTATATGTGCATGAGGTTTGATGAATAATCCCTTTGTTTTTAACAAAGGATGACATTTGAGAATTAATAAACTCGGATCCGTTATCACTACGAAAAACCTTGATATCGACTTCAAATTGAGTTTTGACCAGATTGTAAAAATTTTGTATGTTTTCAAAAACTTCTGATTTGGATTTTAGTAAGTACACCCAAACAGTCCTGGTAAAATCATCAACAACTGTGAGGAAAAATTTGTACCCATCTATGCTAGTGACTTTGTAGGGACCCCAGACATCCAAATGAACTAGATCCCCTACTTTAGATGATCTGTGTTCACTTAGAGGAAAGGAGACTCTATGTTGTGTGGCTTTGTGACAGATGTCACAAGGCTTGATGTTATTTGACTCAGTTTCAATTTGTAAGACTTTCAACACTTGTTCAGCTGGGTGACCCAGCCTTGAGTGCCAGAGATTTATATTTTCAGTTTTACTCAAACAAGAGAAATTAGTGCCTAGAGGGTTACCATAAAAATACAAACCCTCAGTTTGTCTACCAGTCACCAGGGTTTTCTTTGTGCAGGAATCCTGAATGTAACAAGTATTTTCATCAAAAATGACCCTAAGTTTGTTGTCCTTGGCTAACTTATAGACAGAAATAAGATTCACATAGTACTCTGGCACAACAAAAACATCTTTTAAGATCACAGAGTCTGACAACTTAAAGGACCCAATTTTAGTGACTTTAGCATCAGTCCCATTTGGATGTTTAATGGTAATATTATATTCAGACACATCAACTAAGTTAAACATGTTTTCACTGGTCATGACCATATGCTGGTTTGCACCAGAATCAATGATCCAATTCAGATTCTGTGTTGAAGGCCCCATAGAGTTAAAACAGAAAGAATTTTTATAGTTTCTAAGAGTAGAGAAGGAGTTAAAGCATTTACCTCCTACATTGGATTCTTCAATTTTATTTTCATTCAGCAGACCTAGCAACTTAGAAAACTGATCAGCAGACAGAGTGTTCAAGGAACTAGCACTTTTGTCACTCACAGAATTGTTCACAGATAGACTATTGTTGCTATTAGTAGAATTATTAGACCTAGACCATTGACCATTTTGATTTGGCTTTTGTCTATAATTGGTAGGGTAGCCATGAAGCTCATAACATTTGTCAACAGTATGCCCAATTTTGTTGCAATGAGTACACTTAAGATTAGGATTAGGGCCCTTGTTAAACCTTTTTTTATTGTCATTGAAGTTATTTATTTTAGCAGCAAAACCAACATTAGGAGCTTTGGACCCAGTATTTGATCCTCTATGAGACTCTTCTCTAGAAATGATAGAGAAGGCAGTTTTGATAGTTGGTAGAGGATCCCTGGTTAAAAGATTTGTCCTAACAGGTTGATAAATATCATCCAGACCCATCAGGATTTGCATAAGTTTAATCAGCTGATTAAATTCATTAAATTTAGTGGAAGCATTGCAAGTACAAGAGGGCAACTGTAGCATGGCATCAAATTGTTTCCACATTGTGTTAATCTTATGATAATATTCAGAGACACTAGCACCATTTTGACTCACAGAGTTAATTTTTTGAAATAGACCAAACACAACAGAACCATCAACTTTATCATAAGTGTCTTTTAAATCATCCCATACTTCAGACGCAAGCCTAGAATAGACTTGTCCAACATATAATTCCTCAGAAACAGAGTTCAAGATCCATGTTAACACAATTGAATTGCATCTGTCCCATTGACTAGCAAGAACATCATCAGTTTTAGATTTAACACAAGTACCATCAATAAACCCTAGTTTGTTTTTAGCCATTAGAGCCAGCTTCATAGCATTTGACCAAACCACGTAATTTTCAGTTCCTTTTAATTTAATACTCACAATAGTGAGACCACTGGAATCACTAGCATGCAGATATAGAGGATCACTGGCATCAAGCTTACTAACCAAGGTAACAGATGAATCAGATTTATCAGTCATATTTGGCAGGCAAACACAGAGAGTAACACAGAAACAAAGGCAGGTAAAAAATAAAAACACAACCAGCAAATCACAAGGACCGGCGAAGCCTGGACAGAGGTCCGATCAGAGGTTCGTCACTCAAGGTGCCTCCGCAGACGTAATCCAGGGAGCCACAACACAACTGACCAACTAAATGCAACAGAGTGAACCCTCTCTGTGTCCCAATAAATCAAACCGGTATGCCTAAAAACCGGTATCAAGATGCCTAGACTCAAAACAGTAAAAAAATGATGCAGGGTAAAATAAAAGGGAGAGATGGAACGGACTCACAGTGGGTGCAAAATCTCCGGTCAATCAGGCTTGTAACCTTCACTTAGGGTTACAAGTTTTCTGATCAGAGAAC
Organism: Helianthus tuberosus; assembly: GCA_030545235.1. NCBI lineage: Eukaryota > Viridiplantae > Streptophyta > Magnoliopsida > Asterales > Asteraceae > Helianthus > Helianthus tuberosus. The sequence continues at coordinate 136,252,182 of CM060415.1, forward strand.
CAAGAACACAATCTGTTGGTTTGCCCTAAAGAGGGACCAACAAGAGTCTTCTTCAAGAGAAATGCAAAAACTCCCCAAAAATTAGGGTTTCAACCTTCAAGAGTAGATCCGTCTCCAGGAAGTCAAAGAGGCTTCGGAAACAGAAGACAACCACAAACCCTAGAACTTAGGGTTTTACGATCAGCGGCAAGACCAGAATCAGAGCAGCGGAAGACCACCAGAGCACCGGTTTAACCTCGGAGCTCTGATACCATGTCAGAACTCAAGGATTGAAACCACAAACACAGTTTTATTATGAATCTCAGCAATCAGATACACGCAATAGACAATCAGTCAACACAGATTGTTCTACAAGTAAAGATCTCCAGTAGGATGATCTGTAAAAGACAAAAGGAAACCCTAATCTCACGAATATACGTGTGAGCAGAGGGAATCAAGAATGATATAAGATGAGAGCGAGTGAAGTAAGGAGCTCGAATGAATCAGCCACACCAAACACCCTTCTTTATACGGGCCAAGCCCTAAGGGGCCACCGAGAATCAAGGGAGTCCAAAGCAATCAACAGCTAAGCCCAAAGCAATCAACAACAATCAACAGCTAAGCAAAACGGTTACTAGCCCAATGACAGCAACCTCACAAACAATAAACATGGAAATATATTAGAGAAGGCAATGAGCATTTAAACTGAATAAATAGTATAAATAGTATTTTATAAATAGTATTTTTAACATTAACACGCCATATCGTTCCTTAAACGTTGAAATCATTTAATTTCGGTATCTAATCAAAACTGGATCAAGGCCTCTAAACAAACGATTACTGATCGTTTTAGTATTTATACACATCACATAACGAGCCTCTTATGTTTTACAACCCCCAATTCACTAAAAATTCGTGTCTGAATCTTTCCTTCGAGTTGTACCTTGCCAGAGCTACTTGGAACCTGTCAAGACCCGATCATTGTAAGTTCTTTAAGCGTCGTTCTATTTGGTTTACATTATAGATCAAACCCCCTAATGTAATGCCTGTAAACAATGCATGGGGCGTTTTGAATGTTAAGATTTAAGGGCTAGGGTTTCGGTTAGGAAATGTTATGGGGAAGAAGATACAAGCTTGCACAATTTAAAATTAAAACGTAACTTAATTAACATCAAATGACATGTTGGTCTCGTGGTTTGGGTTATGTCCATAAAACAACGAGCTAGAGGGAGACCCGGTCATCCCTTATTTTTTGCATCATTTTATTTTTCTTAATAGAAACTATTGAACTGGGTTAATTTAAAATAAGTAGTCGATCATATAAGCGACAAAAACAAAGTTAGTACAATGTTTGTTGACTTGTTGTTGTATTCCGATATCAGGGAGGTCGAGGGTTCGTGCCCAGCGCCCCCTTGTTTTTCGCTGTTGCGTTTTCTTACAACATGTGTTAATCAGAGAACCGTTTAAAACAATTAGTAGAGCTGTTATATCACAAAAAACAAGAGTAGTCCAGTGGTTAAGTACACTGTTGTTAACTCGGATGTCACGGGTTCGATAACCGGCCTCCATTGTTTTCGGTTCTTTTACGGCTAACTAAAAAGTCGGTATGTGAGCTTTCACTTAACTTAAAGGCACTGTGATTATGTGTTTCTATTTTCAAAAGATTTCAATTTGTTTGATTTTCTTTATTTTGTTTAAGCATTGGACCTCCTCTTCGTATATTCACAAATATCGACCTGGAGGTTATTGCCTAAACGTTTGAATTTATTTTACTCGGGGTTTCGTTTAAGTCTTGGATCACCTCTACGCATATTCACAAATATATTGAACTGGTGGTTAAGGCCTAAACATTTCAACTTATTTTATTTCTTTGTTTCACTTAAACACTGGACTTTCTTTGCATATCGAAAGATGGACCTGATTGTTAGTGTTTAAGTGTTCGAATTTATTTTTACACAAATCATAGTTGATAAAAGTTTAGGGATAACTGCATATTTCCCCTTAAAAAACTGCTTAATTGCGTATTTACCCAACTTAAAATTAAAATTGCGTATATCTCCATCTTTAACTATTAAAATTGTATATATCACCTTTCCTTACCTAATATAATTGCAGATTTACCCATTTTGATTTATTTTATTAAAAACAAGTTATATAATGACTTTTTTACCCTTATTTTTATTAAAACTTAAAAAAAATAAAAAATTATTCATTTTTACTACTCTTTGTGGATTTTTCACAATTCTTTAAAAAAATACATATTTATTCATTTTTACTATTTCTACTAAAACTTAAACACTGAAATAAACAACTAGTAAAAATCTACAAAAACTAGTAAAAATGAATAAATATGTATTTTTTTAAGTTTTAGTAAAAATAAGGGTAAAAAGTCATTATATAACTTGTTTTTAATGAAATAAATCAAAATGGGTAAATTTACAATTTTATTAGTTAAGGAAGGGGATATATGCAATTTTAGTTTTAAGTTGGGTAAATACGCAATTAAGCAGTTTTTTAAGGGGAAATATGCAATTGTCCCAAAAGTTTAAAGGCGTTATTCGAATTAGTGTATTATACGATGAGGGAATATACCCATATGAATTTAGTACACTAATAGTATCTAATCATACTAGTAAGCATTAAAAACACGTTTGACTGTGTTTAAGTGGACATATATACTGATAATCAACGTGAACTGTGGAAACTCAGTGTTTCATAAAACTATAAAACTGATATGATCCTCTTGCACGTTTTCTCACAAAAAGTTTTTTTTTTTTTTTGTAAATAGATTATTTCTATACATTTACATTTATTGCATTTCATTTTTAAAATTACAAAAAGATTTTCGGTGTCTTTTAGCATAAACTTTATAAAAATAAAAAATATTACATTTCAATTTTTTTCGATGAACCGATGTTGGAATACAAAATCTTTTCTCCTAAACAAAGTTGGTTGACCGGAAGCACATCATGTCAAATTTTGGAAAGTTGGTTTTATATAAAAACGTCAAATCTTGATTGAATTTGAAATGGGCAAAATGTAAAACAGGATGAATTTTTATCATCACTAAATTTGCAGGAATTGGTTGAACGTGTGAGTGTTTGAACTTGGCAAAACTTGAAAAGTTAACTTTGATTAGTCAACTAAGAGCATTAATCATGCTCAATGAAATCACTAAATATGAGTCATACACATCACATGACTCAAGCACTGCGTATAAAAGGGGTCAGGTGATGCGTAGTTCTTCACTTGTTCACTGTTGGAGAGCTTTCAATAATTCACAAAAACGGAGGTCAACAAACAAAAAACTATTGTTGTCACACCCCAAAATCGTCGCACCGGAAATACAAACGCGACGGTGACGGAGGTTGGTACCCATAAATGTCTTAGTAGTCGATGCATTGTGCATTTTGTACATTTTAACTTATTTAAAACATGAAGTTTAAAGTTTCAAACCCATATCACAACCACAAACAAAGTTGTTTGACCTTATGGGTCTTAGTACACACGATCCCAAAAGTAGGTTAAAAGTGTTCAAACATTATTTATTTACATTCGCGTAACGACCACATGACAACATAAGCTAAAATTCCCGAAGCCGAACTCATGTACCTGAAGAACACGTAAAAACCAAGTGTCAACACAATGTAGTGTGCGTTCACATATTCTAATGTATAACAGATTATTTAAAGAAAATCTTTCCTTACAATATTTTTTTAATGGGAATAAGCATCCATGCAAAAATTAATAAAGTAACTTTTGTTTCTTTTATAAAAATCCGAGGGTGACTCATCCAGAATTGTTTATTTGAAAAGTCTCCGATGAGAATTTCTACCATGGTTTCAATATTAAATATTTATTGTTCGTTCGGATTCGTAAGTTTGTAAGACATTACGAGCTATATACCATTAACTGTGGTTCTAATCAATACTAGGCGATTATAGAATAAAATCCGTCGCTATGGGGACAGGAGCTACCGATCACGACGAGGTGTCAACCCGATAGATCTATCAACAATTCCACGTGTTCAATACTTAATAATTAGAGTAAACTTCCGTTTTGCTCCCTGTGGTTTGGTCACTTTAACGATTTTGCCCCAAACCTTTAAAAATAGCCATTTTCCTCCAATAGTTTGCTATGTTTTTTCCATTTTGCTCCCTGCGGGGAGCAAAATGGAAAAACAGACAATTTGGATGGAGTTAGAGGTGGGGAGCAAAATTGAAAAACCATAGCAAACTATTGGAGGAAAATGGCTATTTTTAAAGGTTTGTGGCAAAACCGTTAAAGTGACCAACCCACAGTGAGGAAAACGGAAGTTTACTCTAATGATTAAAAGTGGCTTAAGACAGCGCCATGATGTCCCCCAATTAGGACACCCAGTGTGCCCTCCCCAGTTAAAGTATATTTAATATTTAGTATTGCACAAATTCCCGACATCCCCCACGCAATGTAAGCCTATGCTGCTACTTACACTCTTGAGATTTGGTAAATTTGTCCCAACTTAGATTAAAAAAAAATGTTTTTAAATCCTTACGATCGTTTTAGCCAAAACATCGTAATTTTTCCCGTTTCTCCCCAAAACATATTTATAATCAATCATATTTCTGAAAATCCATGTTTTCCTTGAAAACATTTTTAAATCATATACATTTTCAAATCCATGTTTTTCCATAAAAACAAATCATATCATTCAAAAATCATATTTTCCACGAAAATGTACTTTTAGATTATTCAAAGGCATATTTTATACAAAAACATATAATTATCCTTTTAAAGACGTGTTTTTCCCCCAAAACTGTATATAAACAGTAAAAGAGGGGTTTAGTGACACTCACCTTTGGGTGCGTTTTTATATTATTCACAATCCCTCAATTTGATATACTAGTCTTAATTTAAGTGAGAACGATTTAATAACCAAGTACTCTATTAACATCTAAGTTTCTTCAACACTTAGAATTTTCACATAACTCTGAGATTTTCTCAAAAAGTTTTTGTTTTGATTATGTTGGCATATATATATATATATATATATATATATATATAGGGGATGGATCATGAGAAAACTCGTTTAAATGAGAAAACCAAAAAACTAATCAAAAAAGCCTAAAAAAAACATAAAAACATACCAAAACTTTTTTTTTACAATTTTTTTTTAAAAATCGCTACTTTTTATGTATGGAAAAAAAATTTCAAAAATTTTTTTTTTTTTTTGGTTGTACTGCACATGTGCACTAATACATAAAGCTTAAACCACTTAACCCACCCCCCACCGACACCCCCCAAAAACCTAAACCCCCCACCCCCCAAAAACCTAAATTCACCCTCCCACCAAAAGCCTAACCCCCCCACCCCCACCCTCCCGAAAACCTAAAACTAAACCCTAAACATAAACCCTAAAAAAAACCTAAACCCCCCACCCCCCAAAAACCTAAACCCCCCTCCCCCCCACACCCAAAAACCTAATCCTAAACCTCCAAAAAACTAACCCTAAAAGCTAAACTAGACTCAAAAGCTAATTTTAAGCATGTAATGCAATAAAAAAAACCTAAACCCCCCACCCCCACCCCCCAAAAACCTAAACCCCCTAACCCCACACCCAAAAACCTAATCCTAAACCTCCAAAAAAACTAACCCTAAAAGCTAAACTATACTCAAAAAGCTAATTTTAAGCATGTAATGCAATTGTAGTACATGTTATATTGCACATGTGCACTACTATAATAATAGTATTGAAAACAAGACGACACCATAAATCTTTTTTTATGTCATAAAAAATATGCTCGAATATACTTGAATGAAAGATACAAAAATTTGTGATATTATGGTGCCATTTTTGTTTTAAAATGATAACGTATGGAGAAATGGGAAATTTTTGAAAAGTTATATAATTTTTTTTCCAATTTTACCCCTCCTTCACTAAAAGTCCCCCCTCCTTCATTAAAAGTCTTCCCCCTCCTTTTTAGTGCTTTTTTGGTTAGTTTTTTGGTTTTCTCATTTATATCTAGTTTTCTAATGATCCTCTCCCTATATATATATATATATACTAGACTTCTACCCGCGCGATGCGGCGGGGGTTACATATTACTACACGGTACACTTTTTTTTTGTTAGTTTATCAATCCTCTCATGATATGTTGTATAGTACTTTTAGCTTTTTTTATTTGTAGCATCGGTGCGTCATAAGCTTTATAGATCATAACTAAATAACTAAAAAGTTCATATATTTGAAACCATACAAGGAATTGGGATTCCATTAGATGCATTGAATCTTTTTGTATTAAGTAATTGCAATATGGGGTTAGCTCATTTGGTAGAGACTTATGCTCTTAGAGGTGAGGCACTGGTTTCAAACCCAGGCAGCAAATTAATCTAGTTGTTTACCCGCGCGATGCGGCGGGAAACATATCACTTAGGTTGGTAAGTTTAGGGCTATGTACGGGGCGGTTCGGTTTTGAGCCATAACCAAAACCAAATTTGCGATGCAATGGAAAACACAACACTTGATAGTAATTTTAAGGGTGTGCATGAGAAGAAGACGCCCCTTTCCCCAATAAAATTTTTAAGATTTCGGTAAAATTAACACTACAAAGAGAATAGGGGACGCCCCTTTCCCCAATTAAGTTTCGCCCATGATATTGTATAGCTCTTCTATATAGGAAACAAACAAAATTTTGTACAAACGCATCTATGATTTTATGATATAAAACAGATTCTATACAAACACATCTGTGAGTAATTTTATTACTTCTCATGTATGCCAAAATTTCGGTACCCGTTTTTCGGGAATTTTGGTACTGATTGGTACCGAGCTCATCCATACCGTCTTCAACCCACTTATCACAGTTCCATAAATCATTTCCTCTATGTATATGATTTTCTTCTATCTCCAACTTATATTATTAGATTTAAAGTTTTGTATTTTTAATTAATTTCTTATTAAAATTGTTATGTACATCTGCATGTCAGCCTAAACCATTCCCTAAACACTCATTATCACCAAAACCAAAAACAATTGTTCACCAAGGTACTAAATGTATAAGTGTGATTGGCAGAGTGGACATATTACATCATTGTACTCGTTTTCTGTTAGATTTTCTACAGTGTTATTTTTTTTATTCTAATTAAATATCTTTAATTTAATTTAAAGCAATACTAAATGGGAAGACAATACAAAGATTGTAACGTTCCTTGTTTTCAAATGTGTGGTTTAGTTGGGTTACACATGGCTAACGTATGAAATTCTTTTGACTTTGAATATGTGGCTACTTAAATAGATGATCTTGTAGAAGCTTTCGTTGATGGTTCAAACATCAAGTATAATAGGAAGGACCTGTAGTAGGAAGAGTAGATAGTAACCATCATAAAATTATGTGTCAACTAAGGTGGTTTAACTCTGTAGTAATGCGCCCAGGTTTCAGTGGGATATATATTGTGGGTCGGTTTTAGTGGACCCGCAAAACACTATCTTTTGAAATCTTATGTAAATAATTAGTGTATTATATATGTGATTACAGAACACTCAATAAAAACAACTTGGATGGTTGAACGCATTATAAACAGACTTTGGCCGTTTTCCAACCCATATGACATAGACCCGTTTTAGCTATATTTCAGTTATTTGACTCGTTTGACATGAAACCGAATCCAAATCAAACAGTTCAGACATTTAGTAACTGAGGTAAAAATGATGCCTCTAGCTTAAAAGCTACATATATCAGTGTATGCAAGTGGTAACGCATATAAGCTACATAAACATGTGTTTCAACCAATGAATAAATACTTACCTAAATATTTAGCGGCACTCATTTAACCAATTATAAACTTGTAAAGAGTTAGGAAATCCCATTTCGGAGATCTGAAGTAACAATTAGTAGAAACATAATATAAATTAATCTACACATAAACAAATAGGTTGAAATTGCCACATGAGACGTGCCCAAATATGGTCAAATAGATATTCATGAATATTCCGATTTGAGTTCACTTACACAAGATTTAAACAGAGAGAGTGAAATATACCTGATTTGTACACGCGACAAAGTTGCTGCCTAAATTCCAGGGGGTTATTTGTAATTCTCGCTCGATGTGGGATACAGCAACTAAAGCGATTGCCTCACCGGGCAGCTGATTCACTGCGGAAGAAAGACCGGCTCTGCGGAAGAAAGATCGGCTGGATGAGTCATGCTGATGGCCAAACGTTCAAGCCTGTACATGCCAGCTAGCATTCTTTCATACGCACACACCTAACAAAACAAAAACAACAGATACAAAAAATATAATTTCGAAATTAAACGCATCTTCAAGAAGCTTATAGTTTACACACGCCCCATGAGACAAAATCAAAGAGAACCCACAGGCATATTAACATAAATATTAAGTACAGTGAGAAATAACCGATCTGTTAACCCACAGGCATCTAATTAAATAAACTCCATTAACATATACCAGATTGTGGAACTATAGGCGAATCCGTATCACCACCAACACCATTAGATTAACCAAAAGACAACACGACACCATCTTTAATCCTATGCCACCAAGGCTGCGTACAACCAGTCAATTGAGTAACAGCTTTCATCAAGAGCATTGCACGTGCATCTTAACTTGCACCCTGAAATCAACAATTAATCCATTCAAAAAACGAAACTAATGACAAATAAAGATGGGCATATGAAGTTAACAGGCCTGCTAAAACGGAGAGCTGGATCATCATAGCCTTCAACATACAAGAAATCACATCTAAGATGAACCTAATGCCACAATCATCCACTAAACAACTGAAAAAAATAAAAAATTTCGAAAACAAATTAGAAGATTCGTATAAATATATAGGGTTTACAACCATAAAAACTCAGATCTGCAAAGTTTTGCTTGTCATCTCCGTCACTCCATCTTCATCTACAACCAAAAACGTCAAAAATTAACGGTAGCACCTTAGATCTGAGAAAACCTTTGGTAGAAAATAGAAAAAACCTACCTGATTTCCATCTTCATCCACCGATTGCAACTATACCGAAGCAAACCTATCAAATCCGGGCTTGTCATCTTCCCTAGCTCTGCTTGTTTCCTGCAAAGTTATTAGAGAAAGAAAAAGTCTTAGATCTGCAAAGTTTTGCTTGCCATCTTCATCTACAACAAATCAACCAAAAATGTCAAAAATTAAGGGTAACCCGGTAGATCTGAGAAAACCTTTGGTAGAAAATAGAAAAAACCTACCTGATTTCAACTACACCGAAGCTTCATCCTTCTGATTGACGCAAGAATGTTGTTTGTACCGTTCTTGAATGTAGCTAAAAACTCAGATCTGCAAAGCTTCATCCTTCTGGCTCGTGTATCTCCACCGCTCCATCTTCATCTACAACAAAACAACAAAAAACCCTAAAAGTCGATGGTGGTCCGGTAGATCTAAGAAAACATTCAGCAAAACAACAAAAAACCCTAAAGGGCATGACCTAAACAAATCAAAGGAGGTTGTCGGACTTACCTCGGGTTGTTGGAACTTGCCTCGACCACTTTTACAGACCACACCATTGTTGGATCTGGTGAGATCTTGCTCATACCACAGGAGGTAAGAAACCTAAATTGAAAATCACCAGTGAGAAGTGAGAGAAAGAAGGAGGAGCGGCGGATGAAATGAAATAGGGTTTAGAAAGCGAGTGAAAGAAACATTATATTGGATCCATCAAACTAAAAACGGGTCAAGTTGATCCAGGTAAGATCCGCGTGGGTATCAGGTGTTGAAAACAAGTTTTCAACACTTTGTGCTTAACAGGTTTGTACAATGGGCTTTAAAGACTTGTAAAGTGGCAAATGACCATTCTATCCTTCCTATATGCTTTATAAAGTAGTATATATATATATAGGGTAATGTTCATGCGAGAACCACCCTTATTGCGAGAACCGCGAGAACCAATGTGAACACAACCTAAAATAGCTAAAAAAACCTAACCCCACCCCCAAAAAAAACACCTAAACCCCACCCCCCCCCCCACAAAAAAAATCTAACCCCCCCCCCCCCCACCCCCAAGCTAAAATGCTAAAAACTAAACCCCCCAAAAACCTAAAAAAAATCTAAAAAAATATAATTTTTTTTAATATTTTTTATGTTAAAATCACTACTTTTAGTATCCAAAAAAAAATTTAAAAAGAAATTTTTTTAAAAATTTTTTTTTTGCTTCGAAAAGTAGCGATTTTTTTTATAAAAAGTATTAAAAAAAATTGTGTGATTTTTAGCTATTTTTATGCATTTTTGGTTGTGTTCACATTGGTTCTCGCGGTTCTCGCAATAAGAGGTGGTTCCTAACGGATCTTTATCCTATATATATATATATATATATAGGGTTAGGTTATGTAACACCCTGTGTTTTCACAAGTCAAAGTTAAAGTCAAAGTCAACGACCGATTTCGCGCAACTTGACTCGTAGAAACTTCTTGTTTTTAATTATATTATGTGGAGTAAGTGTTGTTAATTTCAATAATCGATGTGTGTTAATCGTTATTCAACCGATCTACGACTGTGTACTAAAGGAAGTAACAATGCGATAAAGTTAACTAATCAATAGTCAAGCTATGCTAATCGAATCGACATCAAATCGCAACTCGAGCTACGTATTTTTACTGGTTATTATACATGTGTGTGTGCCTTACATGTTACCTGTGCATGTCTATTTATGTTGTGGTGTAATCAAGCGAACTCAATCGAAACTCGAACTCGAATCACGATCGAACTATGATAGATAGTGGAAAATAGATTACGCGAGATACGAAGTAGTTGGTACTAAAAGTAATTTGACTAGGAAACCCTATCGTATTGTACTGCTCGCAATCGGAATCGAAATATCAAAAATCGTCGCGCGAAACACTCGAAAGGTGCGACCGATCGATCAGGCTCCCAGCCGATCGAACAGCCAGCCGAACGGACTGCTGTCCGATCGGACAGGCTGTCCGATCGAGCTGCCAGCCAATCGGCCAGCACTTTCCTCTTTTGTCATCCTATAAATACCCCTGTCATTGTCATCCTTTTCCACTTTTGGAAACCCCTGTTCGACCAGCACGCTCAACTCACCTTTTCGCAGATTTCTCTCGATTCCGGTAAGTTTTCATCCTAAATCTTGTACTTTCTTGATCTATACACACTCTTACACCTTTCTATCTTTCAAATCTTAACTTTTAACCGTGAAATCATCAAGAATCAAGTGTTCTAGGATGATGTCATCATGGGTTCTTAAAGAACTTCATGTTTTGGCCTCAATCCACCAAAAATGACTTGGATCTAGCCGATTTCCACATAAACAAACAAGGATCCTTTATAGATCTAAACATATACATGGTGAAAAGGATTGAAGGATGGATTTTCCAACTTTCTTCAACTCTTTTTCACTCAAGCCGGTAGAAACGGAACCTGAGCCGGTTTACAAATCACTTCGGTGGTTAAACGGTTCAAGATCTGGATTTTATCCACGAGGTTAACCGACTCCGGGTTAAATGTTAAACTTCGTTCCGAACAGACCACCGACCGGATTTGGGTGATTCCTGTCCGACCCGGGAAACCAAGTAAGAACGAGGCATCTATGGTTTTACTCGCTGTCAAAATACCTCGATAAAACGACAACGAACAAAACAACCAAGTGTTAGACGAAAGGGACTGATCAGGTCAGAATGCTGACCGATCGGACTGCTGTCCGAACGGACAGCCAGCCGATCGGATAAGTCAGCCGATCGACCAGCCAGCCGATCGGCTAGCACTTGGCCCCACACAATCAATTTGTTTTGAAGAATAGTATTGAACGAACTGTTGTTTGATCGAACTACTGTTCGATCGGATTACTCTTCGGATCATGAGATATTATGCTTAAATACTTAATCAATTTTCAACATGTTCAATGCACTAGAAGTGCCACCCGATCGAACAGCCGTCCGATCAAGTGACACCCTGTTGTCCGATCGAACAGCAATTGTGCTATTCGACCGACCAACTGTCCGATCCACTGCACCGCACTTTACATTTCAATTAAAGTCTTTGACTTGTTGACCTGTTGTTCGATCGAACACCTGTCTGATCGAACACCTGTCCGATCGAACACCTGTCCGATCCAAAGACTAAACATTTGCAAATCATTTGAATGCCTAACCGATCGGGTTGTTGGCCGATCGAAAAGTCGTCAGATCGACCGACCTGAAAGGCAAAGGTACTTCAATGTTTTCAAATGCTACAACGAAAAATTCAAAAGTCAAGCCATCATACACAAACACATCCTTCTCAAAGGAAGAAACAATCCACTCGAACAGCCATCCGATCGGCCTACCGACCGACCGGACAGCAGTCCAAACGGACTGTCAACCGAACGGTCAGCCGTCCGATCGAACCACCGTCCGATCGACCAGCTGTCCGACCCTCCCACACTTGTTTCCTGTTTTACGTTTCACTTATCGTTATGCTACCGAATCTATTCAGGTTAACCGTACTCGCTAAGCGCTCCCTTCAATCCATTAATCGCTGTGAGTATACTCGATCCCTTTTTGCTTTGAGCACTTTTGGGTGTTACATACGTTACGAATATTCAACTACAACTATCACACTACTCAAACTATTTGAACGTGGACCGTTAATGCATGTTATACGTGGCTTATGAATGCTTGTTTGTTATGTTTACACATGGAATGCTGTCTACCTGCCTTAGCAACGATAGTACTAAAGTTTGGACTCAGCACCCGTTCACTCGGGGGTTGTTAAGGATCTTTTACTTGCATGGATTACGGTGGTAATCATGTATTGCGAACTGCCTCGGGCAGTCAACCCGCAGTCATTGGTATCGATGGATCTATGTCGATAACTAACGTGCTTCATTTCACTATGTGTACGTGCTGGTTATGCGTAAACGAATTCGAACTCTATATGCTATTATCAAACTTGTATGATCGCCTTTACATTTTATGTATTGACTTTATTTTAACGTATGTGACAGGTGCTTAGGAAGTTTACATGCTTAGCATGCTGTGAACTTGAGGCTAGGAAAGGTCTAGGATGCTCTCTGTGCTGTGATGAAATCGAAGCTAGGAAAGGAGGTCCTAGAAACCAATAAATAAACTATTTTGTGTTTAAATCTGAGTTGTCGGAACATTATATTTTCCTGGATTTTATCTGTAATAATTTGTTTACTATTTGAGACATGGTATGGGACATGTTAATTTAAATTGAATGGTAATGATAGTTGTTATGGAAACTTCTGGACAATCTGTTTCGCTCGGTGCCATGCCCCGATGATTCCACCATCGTTTGGGGTGTGACAGATTGGTCTCAGAGCCATAACTATAGGGAATTAGGCAAGACTCGACCTAGTCCGGGTCGAAGTCTTAGATACCTAGACTATAGTTAAGAACCAACAGACCGACTCAAGTACGTCCAGTAGGAATTTTGTGCGTACTTATTCCTCACTATCCTTGCCTATACTACACTCACATTGCACTCAGATTTTTCAACTATAAGTGGGCAATAAGGTCGAGAATAGGTGTGAAAACCGCAAACTCTCGACTAAGGTTGCTTACCCAACCCACATTTTAACTACAAACGAGGAGAATTATGCCAAATCAGGAGTGAAATCCATATTTTGATGAATAATCTCCTCAATTTTATTAAAAACAGGGACGAAGTTGTTAAGCTAGGGGTGGAACCCTGACCTTGACGACTTGTTCCGCTTTTATACAAAACTCTCACAAAAGTCTCAAAGGACTCCAACGGCCTGAAGACACAATATGGCCAACGGGATGTGTGCCAAACGCCCAAGACTCGAGGCAAAGGCATAGTCCTGAAGGTTAAATGTGCACAATGGGTCCTTGTGAATAGTCGAACCGCTTTGGGTAGTCGAAGTCTACTAGCCGCGGACGATCTACCTCTCGATTTTTTTTTGCATTTCAAAGATAGTTTACCGATTTTATATGTGTTTTATGTGACATTTCCCGTTCATGTGCTTATTTTGACTCCAAACGATTGCGTAACGACACGTTCGACGTGCGAAATCCATGAACGTGCGTGACCGAACACACTAGATGTACAATTTAACGTGATTCTTATTGATCAGTTTGACAAGTATACGCTACTAGAATCACCTTTTGCCACTTTCTCTCTCTAGTTTCTCTCTCTGGACCTAGAGCTCTTCAAACCTCCAATGATACCACATTGCCTTCTACTAACTAGATACAGCATAAGGCGTAGAATTAGATAGCCTCAATTTCGATTTGAGATAACGGAGGCGATAGACAGAAATGCACTAACAGCTTATACTACGCTATTTTCGAACGATCGCAGACCTGGAATGATAGGTTTCTGTTTTCTGATTGCCTCTATTGATTAAATGCGTATGTGTTTCTTTGCTTTTGTGCTTACGTGCTTAGGTACTAAATGATTATGTGTTCTACGTGCTTATGTGATTATGTGATTTCGTGATAAGTATTTACGTAAGTATACGTGTTCCTGAGCATTAGTAAGTAGTAGACGTGTGAGGTGAGATTCGAATACAATATGATGAGTCCTGTGACGATGTCTGTTGCAGACCATGTTGTCTGGATCCCGTCATGCACTCTCTCGTCAAGAAAAGAGGGACAAACGCCTTGCTTCCATCATCGCCAAAAGTGTGGCAAAGGCCGTGAGTGATGTTTACGAAAATGCCAGCAAGTCGTCCGAGGAATCAAGGACCGAAGCTCCTAAGACTACCGCAAGACCCTTCAGTTTCAAGAAATTCAAGTCGTGTGGGCCAAAAGAATTCACTGGCGAGGGAGGTCCTACTGCACTATTTCACTGGTTTGATTCCATTGAGGTTACTCAGCGACAGAATGGTTGCCCTGATGACCTCCGTACTCTAAACGCTACCGACGTTTTCCATTCACGTGCACTAGACTGGTGGACGGCCGAGAGAAACAAGCGAGGGAACGATGCAGCCTACGGTCTGTCGTGGGACGAGCTCAAGGAAGTTAAGCTAGAGGAATTCTGCCCTCCTCACGAACGTCAAAAGCTAGAAAATGAATTTTGGCACATACAGCAAAAGGATGGTGACAATGCTGGTCTCACTGCTCGTTTCAAACAGCTCAGCATTATCTGTCCCGACCAAGTCAAGACTCCAGAAATCACCATCAAGAAGTATATCCGAGCTTTGCCCGACTGCGTTGCTGATTTCGTGCAAGCGGCTAAGACTACAACGATCGAGGAAACCTATCTGCTGGCCGCTGAAATCAACGACAAACGGGTTAAGGCTGGTGTCTGGGATAAGACTTCGAAACATCTGCATCAAGCTACCACTACCGTACCAACTGCTGAACCTACCTCATCGAGCAACAAGAGAAAGAACAAGAGAAAGAACAGCTCCACCAACAAGAACTGTGCGATCACTGCTGCACCAATTCAAGCCGTACCAGCCCAACAGCGTCAAGTAGCGGCGCCTGTGGCCAATGCACCGCCTGCAAAGCGTGCATACACTGGACCACATCCGCTCTGCCCTACTTGCACCTACCACCACCCAACTGCCATTGCTTGCCGTTTTTGTGCTCATTGCAACGTATACAGCCACTTTACTGCCAACTGCCGCATTCGTCAAGCTCCTGCCAATCAAGCTCTGCTCGTTGCCCCAAAGGGTCAACAAGCTCCTCCGGCACCCGCAGTCAAAGCCAGAGCCTGCTTCGCATGTGGCGACCCGAACCATTTCGCCAACATGTGCTCGAACAAGGCTGTGAAACAAGAGCCTCAACAACAGCAGCCACAGCAGCAACAACAACAGCAGCAGCAACAACAGGCCGCACGCGCCAGAACTTTCAACCTCAATGTGCGTCAAGCCCAGGCCGACAACAACGTGGTCAATGGTACATTCCTTGTGAATGGTATTTATGCTTCATGTTTGTTTGATACCGAAGCCGATAATTGATTTGTGTCGCTCAAATTTGAGAAACTCCTTAGTCGTAAACGTTCCCAACTCTCCTCGACATTCGACGTTGAAGTCGCTACCGGAAGAACTGTCGCCGTTAATTCCGTTATCCG
This sequence comes from Helianthus tuberosus, assembly GCA_030545235.1. Lineage (NCBI taxonomy): Eukaryota > Viridiplantae > Streptophyta > Magnoliopsida > Asterales > Asteraceae > Helianthus > Helianthus tuberosus. The sequence continues at coordinate 136,268,185 of CM060415.1, forward strand.
TGATTGTACTCTTGAGCTCAACAATCACATCTTCCCAATCAACCTTATTCCGATGCAACTCGGAAGCTTCGACGTCATAGTAGGCATGGACTTTCTCCGAGAAAACCATGCTGAAGTTGTGTGCTTCGACAAGATGATTCGATTTTCGCTCGCAAATGGGGATTTATTGTGTGTATATGGCGATACTACTTCGAAGAGTCTCAAGCTTATGTCATGCGTGCAAGCCAGCAAGTATCTCCGCAAGGAATACAGGGCTTTCTTGGCGAACATTGTGGTAGCGGAGAAGGAAAAGAAAGAGAAGAAGGAAGTGAAAGACGTTCCTGTGGTTCGAGAATTTCCTAATGTTTTTTCCAGAGGATCTTCCCGGACTACCGCCAAGTCGTGATATCGACTTTCGTATTGACCTCATTCCTGGAGCCAATCCTATCGCCAAAGCTCCCTACCGACTCGCGCCGTCTGAAATGCGCGAACTCTCAACCCAACTCCAGGAACTACTTAAGAAAGGCTTCATTCGCCCGAGCACCTCTCCTTGGGGCGCGCCAGTCCTTTTCGTCAAAAAGAAGGATGGGTCGTTCAGGATGTGCATTGACTATCGGGAATTGAATAAGTTAACTATCAAGAACCGCTATCCCCTACCTCGCATCGACGATTTGTTTGATCAACTACAAGGCGCTACGTGTTTATCCAAGATCGACCTACGTTCGGGATATCACCAGCTGCGTATTCAAGAAGAGGATATACCCAAAACCGCGTTTCGTACTCGTTACGGCCATTACGAATTCGTCGTCATGCCTTTTGGTTTAACCAACGCACCAGCGGTTTTCATGGATCTGATGAATCGCGTGTGTAAACCATATCTCGACCGTTTCGTCATCGTATTTATCGACGACGTCTTGATCTATTCCAAATCGAAGGCCGAACACGCGCAACATCTACGTTTGGTTCTCGAGCTACTCCAGGGGAACCAACTCTATGCCAAGTTCTCCAAGTGCGAATTTTGGTTAGAGGAAGTTCAGTTTCTGGGTCACATTGTTAATAGTCAAGGCATCCACGTCGACCCTGCGAAGATTGAAGCTGTCAAGAGCTGGGTTACGCCTAAGAACCCGTCTGAAGTCCGCTCTTTTCTCGGGCTAACGGGCTATTATCGATGATTTATCGAAGGATTCTCGAAGATCGCTGTGCCGCTTACCTCTCTTACGCATAAGGACCAGTCTTTTGTCTAGGGAACCAAACAAGAGTCTGCCTTTCGAACCCTCAAACACATGCTTTGCAATGCTCCTGTTCTCACATTGCCAGACGGAAACAATGATTTCATTGTCTACTGTGATGCTTCCAACCTTGGTCTTGGTTGTGTTCTTATGCAACGAGACAAGGTCATAGCTTACGCATCTCGTCAGCTCAAAATCCACGAGAAGTACTATACAACCCATGATCTCGAGCTAGGCGCGGTTGTTTTTGCATTAAAGATTTGGCGACACTACCTGTATGGTACCAAGTGTACGATCTTCACCGATCATAGGAGCCTACAACACATCTTTAATCAGAAGGAACTTAACATGCGTCAACGCCGGTGGGTAGAACTTCTCAACGATTACGACTGTGAGATCCGTTATCACCCAGGCAAGGCAAATGTTGTTGCCGACGCACTTAGCAGACGGAGCTGTCTGCTTAGCACTCGTAATGTTCAAGCCCAACTTGATCTCGAAACCCTCATCCGCGACGCGCAGCATGCATGTTTCAACGAACGCACCTTGAAGAAAGAAAGAATCTACCACGATGGAGCCCAACTTGTGAGCAAATCAAATGGGATATTTCACTTTTTAGACCGAATTTGGATTCCCAAGCGAACCAATTTGCGACAGATTCTGATGGACGAAGCCCACAAGTCCCGGTATTCTATTCATCTCGGTGCTGACAAAATGTACCAGGATCTTCGCTATAAGTACTGGTGGCCGGGTATGAAAAAGGATATCGCTCTCTATGTCAGAAAATGCCTAACTTGCGCTAGAATCAAGGTCGAACATCAGAGACCCTCTGGCTTACTCGAACAACCACCAATTCCCATGTGGAAGTGGGAGAGTATAGCTATGGATTTCGTAACCAAGCTACCACACACGTCATCAGGTCACGACAGCATATGGGTTGTAGTTGACCGTTTGACTAAATCAGCTCACTTTCTGCCGATACGAGAAGACTACAAGGTAGAACGATTAGCCCGAATCTACACCGGCGAGATCATTTGTAATCATGGGACGCCTCGTGACATCATCTCTGATCGTGATGCTCGGTTTACTTCGCGATTGTGGGAAACGTTTCAAACGGCACTCGGTACAACGCTTAATCTAAGTACCGCTTTCCACCCTCAAACCGACGGTCAGACTGAAAGAACGATTCGTAATCTTGAAGACATGCTCCGTTCGTGTGTCTTAGACTTCGGTGGTAATTGGGATAAATACCTACCCTTGGTCGAATTCTCGTATAACAACAGCTACCATTCTAGCATCTAAATGGCACCATTCGAGGCATTATACGGAAGAAGATGTCGATCGCCTATTGTGTGGCACGAGACCGAGCACTCGTAACTAACCGGTCCGGAGCTAATGCAAGAAACGACAGACAAAATTTTCCAAATCCGATACAACCTAGTGAAAGCTCGGGATCGACAGAAAAGTTACGCCGATAAGAAACGCAAGCCCCGTGAATTTGGCGTTGGTGACCACGTACTCCTAAAGGTATCACCTTGGAAGGGTGTGGTCCGATTCGGCAAGAAAGGGAAACTCGCGCCTCGATACGTTGGACCTTTTAAGATTCTGGAAAGGATCGGAAAAGTTGCCTACAGACTCGAACTACCGGAGGAACTTAGTAACGTCCACCCGACTTTCCTCATGTCAAACCTCCGAAAGTGCATAGCCGACCACGATTTACACGTTTCTCTAGACGATCTACAAGTGAACGAAACATTACACTTCTTGGAAAAGCCTGTCGAAATCATGGATCGCCAAACCAAGCAGCTCAGGCGCCCACACATTCCTATTGTGAAAGTCCGATGGGAAGGTAAACGAGGCGTAGAGTTCACTTGGGAACTCGAAAGCGACATGAAGGCAAAGTACCCGCAGTTATTCGAAGAGAAAGTATAGATAGAGAAAGTTCTCCACGTGATTCATGGTGGTTGTAGCAGCTTCCAGCTTAATTTCGGGACGAAATTACCTAAATAAGGGGAGGCTGTAACACCCCGTGTTTTCACAAGTCAAAGTCAAAGTCAAGGTCAAAGTCAACGACCGATTTCGCGCAACTTGACTCGTAGAAACTTCTTGTTTTTAATTATATTATGTGGAGTAAGTGTTGTTAATTTCAATAATCGATGTGCGTTAATCGTTATTCAACCGATCTACGACTCTGTACTAAAGGATGTAACAATGCGATAAAGTTAATTAATCAATAGTCAAGCTATGCTAATCGAATCGACATCAAATCGCAACTCGAGCTACGCATTTTTACTGGTTATTATACATGTGTGTGTGCCTTACGTGTTACCTGTGCATGTCTATTTATGTTGTGGTGTAATCAAGCGAACTCAATCGAAACTCGAATGCAATCGAACTCGAACTCGAATCACGATCGAACTATGATAGATAGTGGAAAATAGATTACGCGAGATACGAAGTAGTTGAGACTAAAAGTAATTTGACTAGGAAACCCTATCGTATTGTACTGCTCGCAATCGGAATCGAAATATCAAAAATCGTCACGCGAAACACTCGAAAGGTGCGACCGATCGATCAGGCTCCCAGCCGATCGAACAGCCAGCCGAACGGACTGCTGTCCGATCGGCCATCACTTTCCTCTTTTGTCATCCTATAAATACCCCTGTCATTGTCATCCTTTTCCACTTTTGGAAACCCATGTTCGACCAGCACGCTCAACTCACCTTTTCGCAGATTTCTCTCGATTCCGATAAGTTTTCATCCTAAATCTTGTACTTTCTTGATCTATACACACTCTTACACCTTTCTATCTTTCAAATCTTAACTTTTAACCGTGAAATCATCAAGAATCAAGTGTTCTAGGATGATGTCATCATGGGTTCTTAAAGAACTTCATGTTTTGGCCTCAATCCACCAAGAATGACTTGGATCTAGCCGATTTCCACATAAACAAACAAGGATCCTTTATAGATCTAAACATATACATGGTGAAAAGGATTGAAGGATGGATTTTCCAACTTTCTTCAACTCTTTTTCACTCAAGCCGGTAGAAACGGAACCTGAGCCGGTTTACAAATCACTTCGGTGGTTAAACGGTTCAAGATCTGGATTTTATCCACGAGGTTAACCGACTCCGGGTTAAATGTTAAACTTCGTTCCGAACAGACCACCGACCGGATTTGGGTGATTCCTGTCCGACCCGGGAAACCAAGTAAGAACGAGGCATCTATGGTTTTACTCGCTGTCAAAATACCTCGATAAAACGACAACGAACAGAACAACCAAGTGTTAGACGAAAGGGACTGATCAGGTCAGAATGCTGACTGATCGGACTGTTGTCCGAACGGACAACCAGCCGATCGGATAAGTCAGCCGATCAACCAGCCAGCCGATCGGCTAGCACTTGGCCCCACACAATCAATTTGTTTTGAAGAATAGTATTGAACGAATTGTTGTTCGATCGAACTACTGTCCAATCGGATTACTCTTCGGATCATGAGATACTATGCTTCAATACTTAATCAATTTTCAACATGTTCAATGCACTAGAAGTGCCACCCGATCGAACAGCCATCCGATCAGGTGACACCCTGTTGTCCGATCGAACAGCAATTGTGCTATTCGACCGACCAATTGTCCGATCCACTTCACCACACTTTACATTTCATTTAAATTCTTTGACTTGTTGACCTGTTGTCCGATCGAACACCTGTCCGATCCAAAGACTAAACATTTGCAAATCATTTGAATGCCTAACCGATCGGGTTGCCGGCCGATCGAACAGCCGTCCGATCGACCGACCTGAAAGGCAAAGGTACTTCAATGTTTTCAAATGCTACAATGAAAACTTCAAAAGTAAAGCCATCATACACAAACACATCCTTCTCAAAGGAAGAAACAATCCACTCGAACAGCCATCCGATCGGCCTACCGACCGACCGGACAGCAGTCTGAACGGACTGTCAACCGAACGGTCAGCCGTCCGATCGAACCACCATCCGATCGACCACCTGTCCGACCCTCCCACACTTGTTTCTTGTTTTACATTTCATTTATCGTTATGCTACCGAATCTATTCAGGCTAATCGTACTCACTAAGCGCTCCCTTCAATCCATTAATCGCTGTGAGTATACTCGATCCCTTTTTGCTTTAAGCACTTTTGGGTGTTACATACGTTACGAATATTCAACTACAACTATCACACTACTCAAACTATTTGAACGCGAACCGTTAATGCTTGTTATACGTGGCTTATGAATGCTTGTTTGTTATGTTTACACATGGAATGTTGTCTACCTGCCTTAGCAACGATAGTACTATAGTTTGGACTCAGCACCCTTTCACTCGGGGGTTGTTAAGGATCTTTTACTTGCATGGATTACGGTGGTAATCATGTATTGCGAACTGCCTCGGGCAGTCAACCCGCAGTCATTGGTATCGATGGATCTATGTCGATAACTAACGTGCTTCATTTCACTATGTGTACGTGCTGGTTATGCGTAAACGAATTCGAACTCTATATGCTATTATCAAACTTGTATGCTCACCTTTACATTTTATGTATTGACTTTATTTTAACGTATGTGACAGGTGCTTAGGAATTTTACATGCTTAGCATGCTGTGAACTTGAGGCTAGGAAAGGTCTAGGATGCTCTCTGTGCTGTGATGAAATCGAAGCTAGGAAAGGAGGTCCTAGAAACCAATAAATAAACTATTTTGTGTTTAAATTTGAGTTGTCGGAACAGAATATTTGCCTGGATTTTATCTGTAATAATTTGTTTACTATTTGAGACATGGTATGGGACATGTTAATTTAAATTGAATGGTAATGATAGTTGTTATGGAAACTTCTGGACAATCTGTTTCGCTCAGTGCCATGCCCCGATGATTCCGCCATCAGTTGGGGTGTGACAGGTTAACGTACAAATGCCCTTATCGTACATTACATACGCTACAATCTCAGCCGTCCGATCATCTTTCCGCATTGAATTCGCATGTTGTTTTTTTGTAACAATTTCGCATGTTGGCTTTTTAACATGCGATTTCATCAAAATTACCACATGCGGAATTGTTACAAAAAAACAACATACTATTTCATCAAAATTATCACATGTTATTTTAACATGCGTTTTTTACGTCCCGTTTTTTTTCCGCGGCGTTTTTATGCGCCACATTCACGCCCCTTGTTTAGGCGCCGTTTTATCACACAGTTTTTTACGTTTTACAACTTATGTAGAAAAAGGTTTACGTTTTATGTTTTACGTTTTACGTTAAAAAGTTTACGTTTTACGTTAAACTTTTTAAACTTTTTACGTTTTACATTAAACTTTTTACGTTTTACGTTAAACTTTTTACGTATTACGTTAAACTTTTTACTTTTTACGTTTTTCGTAAAACTTTTTACGCTTTACGAAAAACTTTTTACGTTTTACGCACCGGTTTTTTACGTTAACGTTTTTTACGTTTTTACGCGCTGGTTTTTTACGTTAACGTTTTTTACGTTAACATTTTTAAATTCAGGTTTTTTACGTTAATGTTTTTTTACATTTTAGTAAAATTTTTTTACATTTTTACGTTTTACCTAAAACTTTTACGTTTTATGTAAAAAAAATTTATGTTTTACGTAAAACTTTTTACGTTTTACGTTAAAAAGTTTACGGTTTACGTCAAAAAGTTTACGGTTGATTTTTTTTTTACAAAAACTTTTTACGCAAAAACGAACGCACCCAGAAAATCGCAAACTCGGTGAAGTGTCTCAGATATATTGTTATCATCCTCGACTAGGGGGGAAAATAAAAAACCAACAACATCAACACAAAGTGTATCTCGAAAAAAAGGGGTTTGGCTCAGATTATCCGATAATCAAAAGACTGCAAAATTGGGGTTGCAGGTTTAAAAAACCTACCATCCGCGGTCCTTGCCGCGCCATCGGCATCAAAATCTGCGGGTTTTTTTCATCATCGCCGCCCCAATCGCCATATCAAAACAGATCAAACCCACATATCAAAAATTTCCACAAAACAGATCAAACCCACATATCAGATCAAACCCACATATCAAAAATCAAAGTTCATCAAAAATCAAAGTTCATCAAACCCGCATATCACTAGAGATCTGTTTTGTAAAAAAATCACTGGAAAAAGCAAAATCACCACAAAGTTCATCAAAACCCACATATCAAAAATCAAAGTTCATCAAAAAAGCACCAGATTCAAACCACAAGATTCAAACCCAACAAAAACCCAGATTCAAACCACAAGATCCAAAGTCGACCCGAGCAACAACTCTGAGCTGAAACATCATCATCTTCTACATTCACAACTCGTCGGGAGACCAGGACAGCCGCTGTTCACGGCGGCGCTGCCGTCAGCCCGTCGCCGACCAGCCACCAACACCGCCGCTCCTCTCCACCAGCCACCAACACCGTCGCTCGTCACCATCGATCAACAGCCTCCCCACCACCACCTCCAAAACATCTTCAAAACATCATCTTCAAAACATCATCGTCTTCAAAACTCCTGTGCTCGTGTCATCAACAACATCGATGAAGGGGTTTCTATGTGGAGGAGAGAGAGAAAAGACGGGGGGGGGGGGGGGGCTGTGGCGGATGCGACCGGCGAAGGGGTTTCTGTGGTGGAGGAGACGGTGGCTAGGTAAAGACAGAGAGAGATTGAAATGCATCTCTGATTTTGTGGTGGAGGAGAAAGGGCCTGACATTTTATTTATGGAGAGAGGAGAGATGTAATTTAAAAAGTCAATGATTTAAATGAAGAGAGAGATGAGACTTGACATATGTGGTAAATGACCAAAATACTCCTTTTTCTGATTGGTTGAGATTGGTTCTCACGGTTCTTACAACTAAGGGCGGTTTTCATTTTAGTGGCTCCCTATATATATATATATGACAAAGATCCGTTAGGAACCACCTCTTATTGCGAGAACCGCGAGAACCAATGTGAACACAACCAAAAAATGCCTAAAAATAGCTAAAAATCACACAATTTTTTTTTTATATTTTAAAAAAAAAAATCGCCACTTTTCGAAGCTAAAAAAAAATTAAAATTTAAAAAAAAAAAATTTTTTTTGGATACTAAAAGTAGCGATTTTAACATAAAAAATATTAAAAAAAAAATTAGATTTTTTTTTATTTTTTTAGATTTTTTTTAGGTTTTTTGGGGGTTTAGTTTTTAGCATTTTAGCTTGGGGGTGGGGGGGGGGGGGGGGGGGGTTAGGTTTTTTGGGGGATGGGGGAGGGGGGTTTAGGTTTTTTTTTTGAGGGGGGGGGGGGGGGTTAAGTTTTTTTAGGTTTTTTGGGGGTTTTAGTTTTTAGCATTTAGCTTGGGGGGGTGGGGGTTAGGTTTTTTTTATGTGTTTTTAGCTATTTTAGGTTGTGTTCACATTGGTTATCGCGGTTCTCGCAATAAGGGTGGTTCTCGCATGAACCTTACCCTATATATATATATATATACTATATTATAAAGCATATTGAAAGGACAAAATGGTCTTTTCCACAAATCTCTTAAAGTTGAAAAATCATTTGAAATATTTGGAATCTGGCGGCAATTGAGGTGAGTACAAGGATTTTTGAATTTTGAATCACCACTATCCCTGTATCTGGTCTCAAAACTTCCCTCTCTCTCATTACAGTGCTTATCCTCACCGTCTAAATACCATTCCTCAAATCAACGGTTGAGCAACCCGATCTGTGTCACCCGCGACCAACCAATTGATACACCTAACAGCCTATATAAACAATCTTTTCGGAAATCGCACCTCACACCTGACCCATTCAAGTATTCAACCTCTGACCTTCCTCACACCTGACCCATTCAAGTATTCAACCTATCACCTTCTCTTCATACACAAGAAACACACACTTCTGTATACACTTTTCACCTCCAAGGACTCAAGAGTCAATGCGTTTATTCTTAAGTGAGTATGTCTTCCCCATAGGTGGTGTTCTGTTGCTGTTGCGCAAACATAACTGCGTTATGTCTTGCGGTTACTAGCTCTCTGAGTTCATAACTGTTAGTGTAGTGCCGTTGTCGAAACCTCAGACTATGAGGTAAATTCGTTATGGGCGTTTCGCTACTGTCGTGGTTGTGCAATAACCGGTCCATGTGTTTTATCTAACTGTTTAGCAACTCCAGCTAGCATGTGAGTAGGCAACTGTGCTGTTTAAAATTGAATTTAGTATTATTCACACTAAAATGATAGATTAAATGTTTAAATAAAGTAATATCTGAATTTAAGATTGGAAACCATGAGGAAAGAAATAAAGACAAAAAAACATCAACGACAACAAAGTTCGAAGGTTGAAATCAAATGTTAACAAACGTTTCTGGCTTTTTTCTTCTTGACACAAGTGATAAATAACACCGCCGGTTAAACTCCCCGAAACCAACTTGACGGTGGGCTATTAGTTGCTTGTTGACACTTGACAACGTGGGTTTTCAAGTAGAATAGGAGGCCATGTAGCCAACGAATCTAAAGCCCACCGTACTGCTGGTTTTACATTGAATGCAACAATGGTAGTTACCACCAGCGGAACCTTTCGGTAAAACTTTTGTCACCGGATAAACTCTGTTTTTCAGTCACTATGGTGTGTGGTAGAAATAATGAAGAAGGAGAGAGAGAGGGGCCATGGGGAAGATAAATTAATGAGAGGTTTTCATTATGAAACCCTTGCAGATGAACGTGGTTTTGAAAAACCAGTTTTTTTCCAAAAGCCAATTCAAATTACCTAGGAACAAATTAAAGCAAATGTCAGAAGATGGGTGCAAATATCGATTAAAGCAAAGGTTCAGAAGCTTTGTAAATATCTTTAACCAAAGTTACAAACCATGAACCCAAATGTACAACTTAGTTTCCCTTTTACCTACTAATCTCTTGTTGCAATTTTCTTTTTTCCCATTATGAAGCATTGGAGAGGATGGAAAGAACCATTAAGTTTTGAGTTATGTTGCTTCGTTTCCTCTTAAATACCGTTTTCATAACAAATATATTCAATATATACTATTTATTTACATATCATAATTAACATTTATAAAGGACCATAACAGTTAGCATAACTTAAGAATTAATATATTACCTTTACTAATAATAATATTATACTATGTGACAATTCAATTTTCTTTTGTTTTTCTTATATATTTATACTTACATATTTATACTACTGTATATATAATACAGTGACCAATGTAAATTTATAATTTACTCTCTTATTTAATACGCGAGTTAATTACATAGTTAGTCCCTGTGGTTTGCAAAAAATAACAACCTTAGGTACTAATAGTTTAGAATCACATTCTAGGGTATTAACTTTTCATTTTGTAACGTTTGAGGGTATTAGCACTGTTTAAAGGCTTAAAATCACATTTTATTAGTACCCTCAAACGTTACAAAATGAAAAATTAATACCCTCAAACGTTACAAAATGAAAAGTTAATACCCTCAAACGTTACAAAATGAAAAGTTAATACCCTAGAATGTGATTTTAAACTATTAGTACCTAATGTTGTTATTTTGTGCAAACCACATGGACTAACTATGTAATTAACTCTTTAATACGCCTATGACTTGTAAGTTATTTAATATTTTTTTTTCAAAATTAAAACATTATTTATGTATATAATAATACATATTACATGAGATTTATATTTTGGTATATATATATAAGAGAGTGTATGCGTGAGGTGTGTGTATTAGTACGTTCGTAAGGTGTGAGTGTGTACAGGTGTGCGATGAAACCTTGAGTTGGTGAAGTTTATGGGGTAATTAGCTTTAAACAAAGTCTCCTAAATTAACCTCACTATAATATTGTTTTGATTAATTAGCTTTAAAAATACTCTCCTAAATTAACTTCACTATAATTTTGGACAGAATAATAGGTTTTTTTTATTCATGAGACTTGTTACCCCACCAATATACTAATTGAGTGTGTTTTTACACTAATATCATAGTTTTTTTTTTTTTTGGTAAAGGGTTACCCCGGTGATTTTATATATTCACAACCAAAAAACACAAGTAGTGTAGAGAGCCTACACTAGTTCAGTCATAGGACATGCCCTAAGACCGTACAACCAGAAAAAACAAAACCAAACAAATACAACCACTAAAGAGTAACGCCACTAGACAACCACCTCCTAGACAAACTAACACATATAAACTCGTTAATCAGCTGCCATCATATTGAAATTCTGACCCCTTTATCTCCCAATCCCCAAGCAACCTTCGAACATTAGCACAATCCTTCAGCTTCGCTCCCATCAGTTTATACCGCACTTGTTGAGTAATAAGTTCACCAATAGTTTCCGGAGGCCGCAATTGATTCTTGAATAATCTAGCGTTACGCTCCTGCCAAATGAAATAGGCACTAGCCGCCACTAACAGTCTTGCAACATAGTCATTAACGGATTTCGACTTGGCACGATCACGCAACCACTTAACAACTTCATCCCACTTCGGCTGAACCAAATCCATGCCAACCTTATGCCTAACCATAACCCACACTTTAGTCGAAAACTTACATTCAAAGAATAAATGATGATGAGAGTCGTGATCCTCATAACATAATAAACAACACATCATGTTCATGTTCTTTCTTCGCGAAAAATCCTAGCTCAATATTTTGTCTTGAGTAAGCAGCTTCCGTCTCATGATAAGCCACATTAGAAAAGCATGACGAGGGATGCACTGTGAAAACCACACAATACTACACCAATTAACCTGTTCTTCCTGATGCCTTACCGAATCCCAAGCGCGAGAAGAGGAAAAGTCATGTTTATCATCACCATGACGCCACAAAAGTTTATCAGACTTGTTCGGATCCAAAGACAACCGATCAAGCTGATTTAGAACCGGGTAAATGTCCCTCCACGCATCTGGCCACCTCCATAAGTTATCAGAATAAACATCGGACACTTTAGAGTTCCTGTCAAACCCCGCATTAGCGATAAGCCGAGGAGATAAAATCTGCACGAGAGGCCCTAATTCGCTCCAAGTATCATACCAAGCAGAGGTGTCTAAGCCATTACCAATTTCGGACCATATAAAGTTTCTCATAAAAGGACGAAGCTGAAGAATTTTTCTCCAAGACCAACAGCAAGTAGACGGAACCTTGCAAGCCCAAAAGCTTTTGCCTCTTAACCTATACGCATGAACCCATTCAACCCACATTGACCGACGGTTCGTAAGGATACTCCAAATATGCGTCGCCATAAGAGCAATATTGGCGTCTCCTATCCGACGAATCCCTAAACCACCCTCATGTTTAGGGACACAAACCGTTTTCCACGAAACTTTAGCCCGACCTTTCTGAAAAGCACTATCTTGGGACCATAAAAAATTCCGCATCAAAGCCTCCAAGTTAACGATCACACGGTTCGGCAACATAAAAACTGACGACCAGTAGATATGTAACGAAGACAAAACAGAGACAATAAGTTGCAACCTGCCTGCAAAAGAAAGTAACTTATTCCTCCAATGCATAATACGTTTTTCCAGCTTCTCCACCAAGATTTGACAGTCTTTATAAAGAAGCCTCGAGGATATAAGAGGCACACCCAAATACTTCACCGGCAAACAACCTTCATTAAACGGCATAAGGTTCAAAATAGCGGACTTCACATAAGATGGCACATTCGAAAAATAAACCGTACTCTTCTGAACACTTGGAAACAAGCCAGACATTTTAGCAAAAGAATCAAGCGACTTCATAATGCATCTAGCCGAAGCAATCTCACCTTTCGAAAAAATAAACAAATCATCCGCGAAACAAAGGTTGATAATTTGTTGGCGTTCACACTAGTTATGAAATTTAAAAGAAGAGTCAATCCTTACCGCATGATTTAATATAGCCGTTAGAACTTCCATAACTAGGGTGAATAAGTAAGGAGATACCGGGTCACCCTGTCTAAGCCCACGACTACCCTTAAAATAACCGTGAACCTCCCCATTAACACAAATCGAGAACGTAGTAGTGGAGACACAAAGCATAATCCAGTGAACCATATTGTGATGAAACCCAAACCCAAGTAAAATACTTTTGAGAAACTTCCAATCAACAGTGTCATAAGCCTTCTGAATATCAACTTTGAAAGCACATTTAGGAGGGCCGATGTTCCGATGATAATTATGCATCAACTCTTGGGTTAACAGAATATTATCAGAGATTCTTCTTCCAGGCACGAAAGCTGATTGGTTTAAACTAACGAGATCATCCAAAACCACTTTAATTCTATCAGCTATAATCTTGCTAATGCATTTATAAAAAACATTGCAACAAGCAATAGGACGATAATCAGTAACCATTGTCGGGGAAGAGGACTTAGGAAGCAACACTGTAAGCGTATGATTTAATTCCCGAAGAAGCTTACCGGTATTGAAAAAATCAATAACCGCCTTCGTCACTTCACTACCCACAATAGGCCAAGCACCCTTAAAGAAACCCGCAGTGAACCCATCAGGGCCCGGAGCTTTATCTGAACCAATTGAAAACATTGCCTTCTTAACCTCTTCAGAAGTGACCGGCCGGACCATATGAGCCGCTGCATTCAAATCCAACGACTTGGTGAATAAGTCTGGAGCTGGCATAAGAGACGAGTCTTCAGTTCCACCCAAAAATTTTTCATAGTGCTTAACAAACGCTACGTGAACCAAATCATCCTCAAACACGTTGCCACTAGTATCACGAATGACATTTATACGGCTATGATGAACTTTATTTTTAAGAGACGAGTGAAAAAACGCGGAGTTCATGTCCCCAGCCGCCAACCAATCCACTTTTGACTTTTGTTTCAAATAACGTTCTTCATCTAAAAGAGCTTCCTGATAATCACGCCGTGTATTAATTTCCTCTTCTCGAAGTAACACAGAAGACGGATCATTATCAATACTACGCTGAATCCCATCCAACTTAACCCACAAGTCTTGAACTTTATTATGCAAATTTCCTTGTTGAAACAGTAAGACTCGAAGAGGGGCCTTTAACATCCTAAGCTTCTTTACAACCGAAAACTGAAACACCCCATTAATACACGTATCCCACCTTCGCTTAACGATGTCTAGAAACTCCGGCTTATGAACCAAGAAATTAGCAAATTTGAAAGACTTGTGCTTTAGATTCCCAGGTTCCTGAATTTTCAACACACACGAACAATGATCCGAAAGCCTAGCTGGATGAAACAACGCCACAGCATTCGGAAACATAGTTATGAACTGCGAGTTCCCCATGATTCTATCGATTTTTTTCATTAACCCAATCCCCTTCCTTGGTTTTTGGCTCCACGTAAAGTGAATGCCCGAACGATTCACGTCTAGCATCTCTATATCAGCAACACATTCCTGAAACTCCCTCATACTAGCCGAAACAGAAGAACAACCCATAGATTTATCCTCCAAGTTCAGAGCAGAATTAAAATCACCAAGAATGGCCCAAGGAGCGTCACGGACCAACACTTTATGTAACGAGAGCTGGCTCCATAAATCTCTACGAGAAATATAATAATTTGCAGCATAGATAATCGAACAAAACATCATTTTTTTCTCCTGTTTAAAAAACAATTGCAAGTGCATAACCTGGTCCGTCTGCGATAGCACCATAACATCAAAAACATAGGGATTCCAACCCACAATAATTCTTGTACCTTTATTGCAACGAGCCCCATTAGAAGACCAATGCCACGAACGAAACACCAACTTGCATATATTAGAAAGATTACTCGGATCGACATGGGTTTCAAGAACAGCACACATACTTAACTTAAACTCTTTTATATTTTAACGAACCTCAGCTTGCTTAATAGGGCGGTTCAAACCCCGAATATTCCAAGAGGCGATGTTAACCATTAATAACTATTGAAGAAGGAGTGCTTGCCCCTTTTTTATCGTTTTTAAAAGAATATTGCTTCAAAAACTCATCCAACTCGTACCCATCCCCCTCGGAATAAACCTCATCCACCACCTCGTCCTCCACATTAACCCGAGCATCACCCGACTTACTACTCTCCCCTACCTCAATAACACTTGGATCATTAAGAATATCAAACTGGTTAGCCGATTGTACTATCGGCTCACGTGACCCACTCCCTTTCTCTTGACTCTTCTTTGCTACCACGGGCCTGTACTCAAATTTTTGCTTAGGCTTGTTAATCGTGAATCCAGATTTCCTGGCAGCCTTCTTACCATAAACCCCTGTATACCCCTCCTCGTCCACCACCGGTTTCTTACCAGTCTTAATAACATTCCGTGCACTTGTCTGAATCTTAGGCTGGTACGGACAATGATCATCAGAATGACCAAATACACAACAGTGAGCACAACGCAGCGGATTCCATTCGTACTCAACCGACATCGACTCCTTAATAAACCCCTCCCCCTCAGGTTCAGGTATTGCTAACGTGATCTCCTCCCTTAATTGCTTATCAGCCGACACCTCTAATATCATAGTTTGGTTTACTAAATAAATATTCATGGAAAAAGGAATAACATACCTACTATTATGTATTTGGCTCTTTCTTATTGAGGTTATAGCTAATTCAAAAGGCTTATTTACAGGGCTCGCCTATCTTATTATCTTGTTTTTTTTTTCTTTTTCAAAAGTCTCATTTACTTTAGTTACAATTGGCAATATATCTAAGTTTAATCCTTATAATTAAATGTTTAGCTATTTTGACAAAAACGCCCATTCTGTGATTCTTATATTGATACGTTGTCTTCATCAACCACGTATAATATTTTATCTCTCAGTACCTTATATAATAAGCGCTCGCTTCTTGAGCCTAGGCGCATTTTCCGGGCGAGGCGCACCTAAAACGCCTTGTGTTGTGAAAGGCGCTATATAGTGAGTTTCAGGCCAAAAAAACGACTTTTTGGCGACATGTCTGACCAGATTCCGACAAACTTCAACAATTTAATGCTAAATTTAATCCGGACATGACTGTGGTTGTGATCGCATCACTGGAGAAGACGATTGAAAGATGATGATAAAGATGAAAACACATAGACCAAAATGTTGAATTTGCAGATCTTTTGTGTTGATATGGTTGATAAAACTTACCTTAACAGTAAAAACATGTTGCTTTGCAGAAAAAGCTACACACTCTTGTACAAAAATAACACTATTTCACAATAGTGACCACACATAATTAAAAATCAATTTTCTTTCATGATAATTTTCATTATTAATATAGTTACTACAAAACTATATAGGTTAGAAATTCTTTTACACAAGATATTTTGTTATTCAAGTTCTAGAATTACGTTTTAAGTACTGATTAGATGATATTGAAGTTTATATAAGAGTTTTGTGTTTATTTTATTTGAAAAAGTACTATTTTTCTAATATATAATTGTTGGTCCCAGTTTGGACTTAAAAACTTCTTTTCACGTAATATGGCAAGTGATTTCAGTAGATGTGAAAAAGTGTGCGGAAATGGAAATCAGACTTTCAAGAAACAAGAACTACAAAATTATCAAGTTTATATCACTTTGAAACAAAATAGTTTTCAAGGTGATTGTAAGATTATTATCTAATACAAATGAATCTTGAATTCTGTGGGTGAGAGGGCAATGGAGTTTTTGTAGTATGTATGAATGCTAAACTCAACTCATCGTCTTCTGCTTGGTGAGCCTTCTATTTATAGAGGGCTGGGTACATGAATAAACATTTGTTTATTCATGCAATAAGTCCTGCAAAAAGTAACAATTTGACATATTCATTGAATCCAACATTAAAGTTGCCTTTGTCATCATGATATCCAATAATGTTAACTTGCTTCGGTTAGTGTGGCAGGATAGAGCTGATTTTTAGACAAGTGGGGTAAACATTAGAATTTCTGATAAACCACTTCATCAGAAATTCTGGTGAACAAATCATCAGAAAATCTGATGATCGGAATCGTCAGAAACCGATGATATTTCATCAGAAATATCATCAGATCCATCAGAAATGACCTTCTCTGATAATCTTCTTCAGCTCTTGATCAACTTGTGATTCTTTGAAGTAGATGTTGTTCATTTCAGTTGTCCTATTCGATCTTCTTCTTCTTGTTGTGATATTCAGGACTGTTGTCTTCTTTAGAGATCAAGTTGAATCTGATTTTCTTCAATACTTACAATTAAAGTTTCCTAACAATAATATCTTTTTAATTTTTTTTGCGCTTTTCGTCTAGGACTCGGGCGAGGCTTATGCGCCTTTGACAACTATGGTTGTAGGTACGTTGCGTTTACATTTCTATTTTTTTTTAGAAACCAGTCTGCCTTCCGTAAAGCACGGGTGAATCCACTAAAGGATTAATAAACTAACGAAAAATGAGTATCGCGTTGTGAATTGTTGTCGCCGCCGCATCACGCAGGTTCCTACTAGTATATATATAAAAGCATATTAGAAGGACTTCTTAAGGTCATTTGCCATTCCCTTAAAACACCCCTAAAGCATGATGTACAAGTCTTTTAAGCACAATATTCATTTACATTTCCCATTATACCCTCAACTTCAAAGGGCATTTTGAGCGGCCAATTTTGGGCGGCCAAATGTAGTTCCAATTTTTTCACTTCCTCCTCATCCCCATACATCATTCTGTCAATTCATTTGAAAACCCTAGCATTTTCAAAATTCAAATCAGCGCTTCTCATCCCCAAACTCTCATTATCCTTCTCATTTGCTGGAGAGAACTAGAGTTTTGAATTTGAATCACCACCATATCCCCTGTCTCCATATCCCTGCCACAATGTCTATTCAAATTTGGATCTCCTGCTCTTACCTTTTTCTCTGTAAACATCAACCCTAGAAGCAACAAATTTCTCCATTGCTCTTGTTGCAGAATCCCCCCATTACAAGATTTTGAGCCACGGTCGTCAATAATGGGTGCTGCAAGTTCAGTCAGCAACAACATTATATCCGGCGTAGGTGTAACCGCATAGATCTGTGGCACGATGGTGGAGCAGTTCGGGCGGGTTCTCGATGAGGTTTTTGTTTGGATTCGCGACTCATGCTCGATTTCAGGAAAACTAGGGCTCCGACAATGTATAGCAACGAGGTAAGAACTAAAAAATCTGTTCTTTTTTCCGAATTAATGTAGTCATGAGTCCATCGAATGAGGTCTAGCGGTGGTCTTGACAGCACAAGCACATCTGGTGGTGGCAACGACATATTGATGAAGATGGGAGGTAGCCTTGTGTTCAGGTACGTTTTCCTGAGTTCAGATCTAGATCTAGCGGTGGCGGAGATCAAATTGGGTAATTTTTGGATGTGGGTCTAAACGGGTCATGATGATTTGATGTTTACTTATGAATATTTTCAACTATAGGAGCACCGGTACTTGAATAGACCATGGTACGCTTCAGGTCTGCTTCTCATTTGCAAACCCTAGACGGCAAGATGAAATGGGTCACAACGATTTCGGTTTGAAACAACTCACTTTTAGTATGGTTGAAAATAGCCTTTGTTATGAAGGTACTAAGATGTGTTTCTGGTTTAGCCACATTTCTTAATTTGGTATTGCCTTGTGGCTTCCACAAAGAAAGAGTATTGATTTGGTTTTTAATCTCTTTTGGGTGCCCCTTTCTTCCTTAACGATAGATACTTATGACTGATTTTAGTGGTTAGTAGGAAGGATTATTCAGACAAAAGCGATAAAACACATCTCAGTTGTGGTATTCTTCGGAGTTTTATCTGACCTTGTCTTTTTCATTACATATATTGGAACTGGACTAAAATATAAAACAAAGTTAGTGTCTGATTTATTTTTTTGTAGTTTAAATCTGTTTGTTTCTTGCCCCTCTGAATTTTGGATTGTTCACATATGCAGGAAACATATAGAAGTTTGTCTTGTTGGTTCTTATGTGAACTTTGCATTTCTCGCATAGGGTTTGCTGAGATAACTGGTTCACCGACACGGATTGGTTTCTTCGATTGTGAAGTTTGTCTAATACTTACAAATAACGATAGATCTACTATATATAGAACATTTCTATTTGCAATTTTGGAGTTACATAGCAGCATCAACTCTAATGAATCGGTCAATGCAAAGAAGATTTTAACAGAAAGGCTGCTAACACTTGGAATCTGCAAAGATTCGACTGTGGAAGCTCAACTGAGAACCAAACATATTTCACCTCAGCCTTAAAATGAATATTTGGTTTATCGTGTTATCGATGTTCTACTAACCGCTTGATCATATTGGTATTCTATCCTTTGATTTTTTATGGATGATGGGGGTGTTTGTGTGTGCATTTTGAGAATATATGATATTGAATGATTTGATTAAAGTAATTCGTCGTAATTAAGCTGGTTGTGTAGTGTTGAGATTGTGCCAAGTTCTAATAATTTGTTAATTACCTAAAATGACATTTTTTGTAAAAGAAAATATTTGTTTTAGATTTGAAGAACAGGTAAACAGGTATATTTTTATTTTATAGGGGTTCAAGGCAACGTTAACTGAACCAGTGAGTGGAAGGATTGACCAGTTCAAAGAAATTAAACTTAAATTGCACCCTGAGATAGATGAGCCTTTAAAGAAGCTTTGTTATGATCCTAGAACAACAATTGAAATTGTAAGCTGGAGCCACCAAATTGTACTCGATAAGGCAACAAACCTTCTTTTGCAAGCGGATTGATACACTAACTGTTCTTTTGCCTTTTCTCTCTTTTTTGTTAGTTGGATGAAGAAACTTCTCATGAAGTACAAGAAATGGTGCAAATTCCTAGGAAGCACGGAAACGGCTACTAGGTGCCGTCTCCCGTCCCGGGGACTGCATGGGGACGGAAACGGCACGGGGACGCCGTGGAAACGTTTCCGGCAGGCTGGGGACGGCATGGATACGCGTTGAAGATGGGGACGGATTATGGGGACGGCATGGATACGTTTCCGCCTCCTATTGAAACAAACCAAGCGACGTTCAAGTTTCCAAGCGTGCGATTCATGTACACAGACATGAAATCAAAGTTTTATGCTCAAGAATAGAGATGAAAGACGAAGAAAATAAGCTTACTTGTGATGATAATCAAGAAACACAGTAAAATGGAACAGACGACCTTGGAGATGGAGGCTGAGAGAATGACGGCTGTGTTTGTTTCATCTATTTTAACCTAAAACACTTTTATTAAGTTACACATTTCATCCTTCATGTTTTTGGTTCTATCAATTTTAACCTAAAGCTTTTTAATTAAGTTACACATTTCATCCTCAATGTTTTGTTTTTTTCAACTTTAACCTAAAACTTTTTTTATTATGTTTATTTGTTTTTTTTTCTTATTTCATTAAGAGTTGTGCTTCTTCAAGTTGTACATATAGCTTTTTTATGTTGTAAAAAGAGGTTATTTATAGATTAAATCATATATATCTTTTAATTATCTATTTTTTATTGTATGGGTGTGTTTAGGGTTTGTTTTGGTTTAAATAAGTTTAGTTATTTCAACATTTTAACCCCTCTATTTTTACTAGTGTATATTTAAACACTAAAACTTGTAGTTTTCTACATAAAAAGTGTAAAAGTAGTTTATGTATTTAAACATTTAACCCCCTCCATCTTCACTAGTTTACATTTGGTCCTTAAACTTATAAACTTATCTATACATCTACATAAAAAGTATAAATTAACATTATATTTACATAAATATAACTATTTTGGGGTTTTGTGATACATTATCTTTAATATATATTTATTTTTTATATGTTTTTATTCCCGTACCCGTCCCGTCCCCGCTTCTTGAATTTTTTAGTTTTGCCGTTTCCCGTTCCCGTACCCGTCCCCGTACCCCGTTCCCGTACCCGTCCCAGTGCAACATAGGCAAATTCTTGGGCAAGGAAAGTAGTTTTTGGTAAGCCTTCATATGTATCCTTGTTTCATCCTTAAAAATAACAGAAAATAGGAAACTAACAGCAGGTGTAGGGAGGCTGTTAGCTTCTGTTAATATGCATACAATGGTTGTGGAAGTTCATTTACTATTGTTAAGGGTTTGCAGACTTCTTTTCTCTAACAGGCATCATCTTTTTTCTGTTAAGGGTTTGCAAACTTTTTTACATCAAAGCAATTCTTTTTTGGAAGTCATAAGCTTGTAGCTATTCAAAATGCTTAGTAGGTACATCTCTTAAAATTCGATATGTTGTTTTATTACATAAGTAAAAATCAGATTTTATGTTGTTATACTCCCTTTGAACTTGTGAAAGAGAGTAACCGATTGATGGACATACAATTTGATTGATTAGTGTTAAGACATGAATGGGAGGTGTAGTTATTACGATTGTTGGATCTCATGAATTTAATATTATTGGACAAAAGTGTTATTGCTTTTTTAAATTGAAGTTTTTAGCATTTTTATATCATTCGTTATAAATGCTTTTATGAAAACCAAATCCCATAGGCATTAGAAAGGAGGCTTGAATCGTGGCGAGACTTGCTTTTTTATTTTCTTAAGCTTCCCGTTTTCAATTTCACTGCTTGATATCTACTCTTGATTGGCTTAGAGTATATCCATCTTTATTTTCTTGCCTTGAACTTGGCATATGATACTTTGTTTTTTCCAGGTTAAGACATCATAAGCCGTAAAGCAAGTGAGCTTAGTGAGGATGTTCTAAAAGGTAATTTTAAAGAATCAAAGCTACTCACCATTAGTTTTTTTTATGGTCATTCTAGCTATAGCATGCTTCATTCATGATTGGAGATATGGATCTCAAATTTTGGCATGGCACAATAGAGTGGCAAATGCGAAGGGTATCGATTTACAAATGCTAACCTATCATCGAAACTAAGATGTCCTATTTGCATCACATATTTCAACGAGGTTGTGATGATACTTTGTTGTCAGCATAGCTTTGGTAAAAAAATGTAAACGCCATTAGTTGTTGACTTTGAAATTGTAAGCAGAGTTAAAGGCCTCTCTCAAAAGCACGTGAGGCGCGCACTGAGGTGCAACGGGGCGCCGTAAGTAGGATGCGACTGGTGAGGCGTGCTTTTAAGCGCTCAGGCGCATAGTCAGGCTAAAAGTCGTCTTAAACCCCGAAAACATCCTAAACTAGCCTTAAATAAGCCTAAAACATATCTAAAACCCTTGAATACATATTTGACATGCTTATTTAATTTTGTGTCCACATGCATATGTGAAGTACTGTCACTGACAACAAGGTGCCCAAAATGTTCTAGCAAGTACTGAGTGGAGAACTTGCTTCTAAATTCATTTCTAAGGCATGTTATTGAGCATTTTCTTGAATTTCAGATCCTTGCCACTGCTCCAGAAATTGATTTACAGAAATACATCCCAGGTGAGTTCTTTTGATATGTCCGACCAAATTCTCTTACAATTTTATTTCCTTATACTTTGAGTTTGTATAGTCGAATATGCATCTTATTAGAAGTCGAACCATTCTCAAGGTACATTTGATGTTGTAATCTGCCAGCTATATGGATATAGTCCTAGTATCTTGTCGATTTTTCAGAAATAAAAAGTAGTCGAACCTGGTAAAAAGAAGGCAGAAGGCACAAACTTTTGGTCCTAGCTTCAATGGAAATCGTATGCTTCAACTTTTGGTTATTTTGGTTTCTTTGCATTTGTAAGGTAAAAGCAAAGCCATGGTTTATAATATTGTATAATCCAAGCTTTAATCCACAATTTGTATTAACTTCATTTGTGAAACAACAGTTATACCCAACAATGCAATGAAACTAACCAGCCTAGGTCTTGGTTCTACTTTTTATAAATGTGGTTTAAATGTATAAAAAATGTTGTTTTTATAGCGCTTTTAGACTTTCTTACTGATGATACGGAAACAGTTATAGATCAAAAGAGACATATATAGATTGTGGTGCATTTATAACTATTTTTGTCAGCAATTTTTACGCTTATCATAAGTTTGCACATTTGTGGTTACTAGAGGATATTATTCACATATTGTATTTTGCTACAAGTTATACATATTTGAGTAAACTTCCATTTTGCTCCCTTTGGTTTAGTCATTTTAACGGTTTTGCTCCAATAGTTTAAAAATAGCCATTTTCCTCCCTGATTTTTCTAACTTATCTTCATTTTGCTCCCAGCCTCTAACTCCATCAGGGAGGAAAATGGCGACAAACTCGAAAGATTAGGGAGCAAACTGTAGGGCTGTCCAAACTGCTCGACGATCGCTCGAAAAATGCTCGAAAAATGCTCGTTCGATTCCCGCTCAGTTTGTAAATGAGCCGATCGGATCGGTTCGATTCAAATTCAATCCGAGCATGAGCATAGCTCCGCTCGCTCGTCGATCGCTCGGTTTCGCTCGAATTATTTTTATTAATAATTAATATATATATTTATATTATAGATTTTATAGATAAAAACCCAAAAAAATATAATAGCCCAAAAAAAACTAAAAGCCCAAATAACATTCAACCCAACTTAATATTTAATATATAAATCTAAGTATCTAACCCTAAATCTATTCTTCCCTAATCAGTCGTATTCAAATTGCCGCTCTAATCTCGGTCTCACTCTCCGGTCTCCACAGTCACAGACTCACAGTCTCCGTCTCCGACCCTCTAATCTCCGACACAAATATCGCCGCTGTCTCTAGTCTTCAATCTTCGGACGGTCTTCAACAGTTCTTCAATCTGCTGTTTTTTTTAATCTGCTGTTTGGTATGTTATGTTTCTGTTTGGTATGTTTGTTATAGTAGCATAGAGCAAGATGGAGATCGATGACATTCGACAGTTGGCAAAATTTTGATGTAAACATGGTTGGTGATTAGCTGTTGTTTGTCCCAGGTCCTTTCTAGCTTCTTGCTAGTTGGGCCTGGTTGGTTGTATTCGCACTTTATTTTGTGTTGCTTTTGTATTCGCACTTTATTTTATGTTGCTTTTGTATTCGCACTTTATTTTATGTTGCTTTTGTATTCGCACTTTAAGTTAGAATTTGTTTTTGTTGAACGAAACCTTATTATTCAATCGAGCGAAAAACGATCCGCTCGCTTTTTTTTAGGATTTGATAAAAACCGAGCCGATCGGATCGGTTCGATTCAAATTCAATCCGAGCATGAGCATCACTTTTGCGATCGGTTTTACAAATTTGATCCGCTCGGATCGGTTGTAATTCAATCCGAGCATGAGCAGACCCTCGATCGGATCGGATCGGATCGTGAACACCCCTAGCAAACTGGCGACAAACTCGAAAGATCAGGGAGGAAAATGACTATTTTTAAAAGTTTGGTGCAAAACTGTTAAAGTGACCAAACCACAGGGAGCAAAACAAAAGTTTACTCTTTTACTCTACATATTTTGTCACTAAACCAAAAAAAATAATGGCTCCACAAAACAACAGCATGCAAGAGCTACGCATGACTTATATAATTATATCAACACAATTTGTTTATATATAGCATATTCATTAACACATTACTAAATAACTCTTAGTATTTTTAAAGTGTTTTTTCCGTTTATTATCTAACTAAAATTAATAAAAAAACCCTACGAATTGAACATGATTTGAGAATATAATGACTATATTTTTTGGGTTTTCTTTTCCCGTTTACTATAATGAGTGTATAAAAAACGATTGAAGAATGTGTTTTACAACCCTACGAATTGAACATGATGATTTGAGAATATAATGACTATGTACATTTCATAAAGATTTATAGTTTTTGTTTTTCATTTTCTAAAGTTCATTTTGTCTATGGTAGTTTTTGACTTAAATCATTTTTCGTCATTCATAGCTCATAAATTTGTCTTTGTAATCGTAGTGTCGTATGATATCATAGGGTTTACTTAACCAATTTTTAGGGTCTAAATAAAAACAAATGTTTAGCTAAAAACCCTCTTGATGACAACAATAAACTAAAATATTTATAGTTTTTTTGGGTAAAGAAAAATATTTATAGTTTATTAAGTTATAAAAATATATTTTGGTTTATATACGCATTATATGTAAATGGCCTTTATAGTTGGAGTAAAAAACAATTACCATTGCCTTCCTAAGGCCGGTCATTTGAAAGGAAAAAACGAAAAATCACTTCTCTACCCATTTTGACCAACCATTTTCAGAAAAAATAGTCTTTTGACTAAAAGTATTACATGCAT
Source organism: Helianthus tuberosus (assembly GCA_030545235.1). NCBI lineage: Eukaryota > Viridiplantae > Streptophyta > Magnoliopsida > Asterales > Asteraceae > Helianthus > Helianthus tuberosus. The sequence goes on from CM060415.1 coordinate 136,293,440, forward strand.
TTTGACTTCGGGGAAATGGACTGTATCACCCTTAACTATGCAAAATTGGCCGATAGCACGCCCAACTTTCAACTTGGCTCCCACCACCCTCTACTCGACAACTTGGTGTCACTGTCACCCCGTCGTTAACCAAACACTAACTCAGTTAGTTTTTTTATCCTACGTGGCTAAATTTTGATGATGTGGCTTGTTTTTTATGACGTGTCATGCTGAGGTGGCCAATTATTTTTAAAGAAATCTATATTTTAATTATAATTAATATATAAATCTTCAAACCTGCTTAAAACTCCAAACCCCCCAACCACGCACAAACCCTCTCTTCTTCTTCTTCCCAAACACGCACAAACCTTCAAACCCTAATCCACCATAAACACACCAAAACACACCTGCTTAAAACTCCAAACCCCCCAACCAATTCCTCTTCAATCTCCGCAATTTTGACCAAAGAACAACAATCAACTCCTAATCCACCAGACCAAGCATGATCGATTACGACACCTCAACGTCTCCATCTTCATCGTTTGATGATCAATCGGCTCACAGATCTGCCATCACTTGATATTTCGACGTTATCGGACCGAATGAACTTCTGAATCGAAGGAATTGAAGGTGAATTTGACACGATTTGCAGGTTGTTGCAGCGGCTCGAGGTGGGAGTGGTCGCCGGAGGTTGTTGCAGAGCAAAATCAATCGGAGATTTGAATTGATTGAAATCTGAGTATTTTGTTCATAACTCATCACACTTATCGATTTGAATTGAATTACAAATTATTTGAGCATCATGTTTGAGTTCAGATCTGAACTGATTCTTGTTTGATTGAGAGAACATATGACGAAAAGAAAAGATTTTGAAGTGTTCATAGATTGTTTGATTGAGTTCAGATCTGATTCTTGTTTGATTGAGTTCAGATCTGAAGTTGAACTGATTCTTGTCTGATTCTTGTTTGTTTGAGTTCAGATCTAAATTGATTCTTGTTTGATAATCTGTTTTGGTTTAGCAATCAAAAGAAAAGATTTTGAAGTGTTGATTATCATAAACAGAACATCCATATGTGTATCAGTTTGTTCATAGATTGTTTTGATGCACTAAACAGAATCAAAACTTTGAATCATTTTCGAAACATCATGAACCGAGCATCATTTCAGATCTGAATTCAGTTGAAAAATAAGTAAATTTGCAGGTTGTGAATTGATAAAGACAAAGCGAAGGAATATGCGTTTGTGTTGAATTAGGTTTTTATATTATGTTTACAGAGATGTTAAATGTTGGTGCATATTCGGTGACAACAGCTTAATAGTTTGATTATTTAGTCTTTGGATATTTTGTATTGGGCTTAGCTTATTGGTTAGTGAGTTTATTATTGTAATGGGCTTGGAAAATGGCCTAGTCCAAGTAGGAAGCCCAGTTCACAGACATGTGGTATATAAACATGTTTTGTGATTAGGGTTTTAAGAGGTTAGAGAATTTTAGAGAGAAAAAGTCTAGAGAGAGAGAGGAAAACGAATTTAGGGTTTGTAGACAAGATCACAGAGAGAGGCTGTGAGGTTGTGAGGTCTTGAATTGATTGTAAACTGCAAGTTGGATAATCAATAGAAGACCCGTTTGATTGTGAAAGTCTATCTTCTACTTGTTTCTGTGATATTCTGATCAAGAGGATTCCGCACTCTTGATTGGAAAGACAATTCTGTGAAAGATCCATACGAATAGGGGACCTACAATTGGTATCAGAGCATTAGGCTCTTGAAGGCTCGGTTCAGAATTGTTCTTGGCAGAAACAGGGAGTTTTTGAAATTTTTGAAAAATTAGGGTTTTTAAAATTTTCGAATTTTTCTGTTTGGTTTGATAAAATTTTCGAAATTTTTGGCTGTTTTGATCTTTTGGTTTGTTTATTTGCTGATTTGCAGGTTTTTGGGACGGTTTCTGTTGATTTTTTGAAGGATTTTGGCTGGAAACACTTGAAGATTCGAAGATTGTTCTTCGTGTTCTTCACATTCTTCGTTCTGTTTCTTGTTGATTTTCGTAAAATACTGATATTGTTGCTGTTTCGATTCTGCAGGAAGGTGTTAGGAAAATCTGGGAAAATCATCAAAATTTTGATCAGATTAAGTTTCCAATTATACTGGTTCAGCGAATTTAAGGTGTCAGCGAATTTGTTTGACCAGCGAAATTATCAGTACCAGCAAATTTATCAGCGAAGTAAATCCAAAGGCGACTTTGGTAACCGTAAAATTTTCCACAGCGAAATTATTACGGTTTTTCGGCAACTTTACAGGTCGTCGTAATCGCGAACTTTTACCAGCGAACTTGAACAAGTAACTGACCAGCGAATTTAGTTGTTAACCAGCGAAATTGACCCAGCATAATTACCAGCGAATTAGCAGTATAAAAGGCCAGCGAAATTAACATCAAAACCAGCGAATTTAACAGGATAATTAAGGGGTGGAATTTCAGTTAGCAAGCGTCGATAAAATTTGACTGTTTCGCAAATAGCAATTGATCCGTAGCTCGTTAGACAGAACTGTTTGGACCGTTGAATTCCTTGGATTTTTAGGGTAAAAAAAAAAAAAAAAAACACTCCGGAAAATCCCGAATACGGTTTTCGACATTATATATCATTGGAATCGTAATCTCGAGACGAATCTAACGGTATAACTTGGTAAAAACAGTTTTTGGATAATATTTGTACGGTTTCATCAGTTCGCTTACGGTAAAAGCTTGAAAAGGACCAGTATAGGAGTTAGATTTGGATTTTGATTCAGGTTACCAAAATCCATTTAAACTTTTACGCTGCGTGATGGCTAAGATGGATAATGGAAGTGAGGTTGTTAAGAACTGGCCAAAGCTTCTAAATGTCAATGAATATGCTGAATGGAAAAAGAAGGTTGAGGCATATGTTGAAAGTAAGGATGCGAGAATGTGGAGTTGTATGATAGATGGATACGTTGCTCCCACACGTCGTGTTGATGGTAGAGTAAAAGTAATTTCTTATGAGAAGATGGATGAATCTGAGAAACGAGTGGTTGATGCTGAGAAGAGAGCTTTAGCAGTGATCAAGAAATCCTTACCTGAGGGCATTAAGAATACCTTCAAGAACTATGGGAATTCTAGAGATCTGTGGGAAGCTTTAGAAAAACGTTATCAGATTCCATCAAAAGTGAATACTTGTGATCAAGCATTGGTAGCTGAGTTTGCAGCTGTGAAGATTGGAGAGGGAGCTGCTGAGATAGAAGAGAAGAAGGAAGCAGATGAGGAGAATGCTCAAAAGAAGGGTGCAGAAGTTTCAAAGGGCTTGAAGGATGTGAACGGACTTACAGCAGAGGTAAAGGTATCATCAGAATCTGTAAGTCATACATGTCTAAATTGCACTGAACTACAGGTTAAAGTTGACAGACTATCGGAGCAAAACAACATTCAGTCAGCTGAATTAGAAAAGTTAAAAGAGTCAAATGTTCTTTTGATTAAACGAGAGTCAGATTGTTTAACAAAACTCAAATTAAATGAACAAGAAATTAGCAGTTTAACAAGCAAAGTCAATGAACTGTTACAGGTCATTGATTTGGCTCGTGAAACTGTGAAAGAAAAGACTAACGAGCTTTCAGAAAAGTGCACAGAATTGGCTGATGCACAAGCCAAAATTGTTGCACTTCAGGGGAAGTTAAATGATTTTGGGAATTCTTCGTTAGTCAGGACTCAAATTCAAGCAAGTTTGAAAAAGAGTAATGATAAAAAGGGTTTGGGGTTTAGTAAAGCCTCATCTTCTAAAAATCAAGACTACTCTTTTTTTCCCGATGAAAATGAGTTAATTGATTTTGTGCCTACTACACCAGCTGTAGTGGATCCGATAGCTGTGAACTTGCCAGATAGTCCAGTTTCTTTGAAAGAATCTGTAGGGTCTAATAGTACACCTCATAAAGTGGATGAGGATACTGAAGACAAAAAGGCTAACACATTTAAAAAGGGATCAAACAAAAAGAAAAAGTATAAGAAAAGATCCTGTTTTAGATGTCACAACATAGGGCATGTGGCAAGTTGTTGTCCTTTGAAGAAAGGTAAACAAAAGGTTGATGAGGTTAAGGATGAGAATCAGGTTGGGTCAAGCAATAGTGTAAAACCAAGTTGTCAGACAAAGAAACCTGAATCTCAATCAAATCCCTCAACTTCGAAAAGATTTGATAGACCAAGAAGTATTTCTCCACAATTTAGTCAATATAGTGGTAAATCAAATCGTTTTCAAAGTCAAAATAAAAATTTTGGATATCAAAATCGATACCAAACTGCTGGTAATCGAAATTTTCAACAAAGAAATGGACATAGGGGTTTTTGTAACTCGAATGTTCAACAACATCCAAAATTTTTTCAAAACTCATGGTATAATAATGGGAGAAGCAGGTATCCAGATAATCCACTGAAGTGTGATGGATATTGGATGGATGTACCTGTAATGGATGCATTTGGAAAACCCAAGACTATCAGGGCTTGGGTTCTCAAGACTAACTGAGTTGTTGAGTGTGTGCAGGATGACCAAGAAGGACTGTTGATGTGTTCGACAGTGGTTGTTCCTGTAGAGTGTCTGAGGTGAATAGTAGGTTAACATGGGTAACGAACTATTTACTTTAGTGATGGTTATGATTTTTCTAAACTTCAAAAGTGAGAAACTTATTGTCAGATTAAAGTGGGAGTCTGTTTGTGTTTATAAATTTCTGTTTTTGAAACTTGCTCCATAAAAACAAAAATTTAGGGGGAGAAATTTCCCTAAGCCAAAAAGAGTTTAGTTAGTGCGTGTGTTTAGGGGGAGTAAGTTTTTTTCTTAAAAATCAAAAATAAAAAAATTTGAAAAATCAAAAACATAAAAAAAATAGAAAATCAAAAATGAGTTTACTGTGTGAAAAAGAAGAAATGATAGTACATCAGCAAGTTAGACTGTCACACTGAAACTGAAATTAAATTGCTTAAGTGTGATAGCAGCTTCTTTATATGATGTACCAGTAGGCAAAAAGCATGAAATAATCAACTTACCAAAGTGATATAAACTTAAATGAACTGTGTATGAGTGGGGAACACATCAGTGGTGTATGGTTTAATGACCTTAAATCTTGCGTTGATAGATTGCCAAAATCTGAAGTTTTGGGTCTTTATACTGTTATTTCATCTGGGGATATCAGGGGTGTCCTTCTGCTGCATCCAGATATATGCTGACCTAGACACACCCAGGATATCTTAAAAGAGCTAAAAATGCCAAAACCTTGAAAATGAAGAAGCTCTCAAAGAGAGTCATTCAAAAAGTGCAAAAAGCACAAATCATACCAAAAATGGTATCTGTCTTAGCCCTCGATAAGATATTTTGGTCTCTCTGCTGTACGGAAGTACTGACCTGTTCACCATTTATCTATCGTTGAAAAATAAAACGGATGAATTCAGTATACTCACCTACTACGATGAATCTTTGTGCATACCTTGATCGTGGGGGTATATCCTGAAGTGGGACACACTAGTATATCAGTATTAAAATTACCTTAACGTATCATATGGTAATGGTACTTGAAATGTTCATGCATTTTGTTTAAGAGGACAAACATACTGGTAATCGTCTTGGACTGATTTTCACGAAAAATTAAATAAAGAATTATCTAATAGTGTGAAATAGTTTGATTGTGCTGATATGATCTTCTTACCGGTGATTCTCACAAAAATAGAGTGTTTATTGCGTTTGTAAATAGTTTACTGCTTTCTTAAAATATCAAAAATACAAAATTTTTTTTTTTTAAAAAGGGACTTCCATTTTAAACTGATAGGTAGTTGTTTTTGCAAACTAAGATAAAATATTGGTTTATCTTTAAATGTGAAAAAAACTAATGGTTTTTCGAGATACTTGCTTGTGTTGCTAAACAGATTGATGCAGTTATCAAAATGAAGTGCAGAATACAAGTAAAGTGCAGATTGAGAGTGAAGTAAAGATTTGTGAAGATGCATGGTAGGATCCTTCTACTACATTGCAGAAAGAGAAAGAGAGATATGGAAGAGTTGAAGCTTACTTGCTTAACCAAGGATTGCTAGCTAACTGATCTACAATGAATGAAAGTTTTGGAGATTGGAAGCATCAGCTAAGGGGGAGTCTGTTGATGTCAGAAGCTGTGTAGCTGACGCTATCCAAAGACCAAAAGAACACAAGATGTTTGAAGACAAAGTTACACTATGAAGCTATTGTCAAGGGGGAGTCTGTTGGTGCATATTCGGTGACAACAGCTTAATAGTTTGATTATTTAGTCTTTGGATATTTTGTATTGGGCTTAGCTTATTGGTTAGTGAGTTTATTATTGTAATGGGCTTGGAAAATGGCCTAGTCCAAGTAGGAAGCCCAGTTCACAGACATGTGGTATATAAACATGTTTTGTGATTAGGGTTTTAAGAGGTTAGAGAATTTTAGAGAGAGAAAGTCTAGAGAGAGAGAGGAAAACGAATTTAGGGTTTGTAGACAAGATCACAGAGAGAGGCTGTGAGGTTGTGAGGTCTTGAATTGATTGTAAACTGCAAGTTGGATAATCAATAGAAGACCCGTTTGATTGTGAAAGTCTATCTTCTACTTGTTTCTGTGATATTCTGATCAAGAGGATTCCGCACTCTTGATTGGAAAGACAATTCTGTGAAAGATCCATACGAATAGGGGACCTACATTAAATGGTGAGTCCACGTAGGCTGTCCACCTCATCATCCCCATGACACGTAGGATAAAAAAACTAACTGAGTTAGTGTTTGGTTAACGACGGGGTGACAGTGACACCAAGTTGTCGAGTAGAGGGTGGTGGGAGCCAAGTTGAAAGTTGGGCGTGCTATCGGCCAATTTTGCATAGTTAAGGGTGATACAGTCCATTTCCCCTTTGACTTCCGATAATATTAGTATTGACCATATTTTTACTACATGTAACTCCTCTTTATATCGATAAATCCAAATTAATTCGCTCCCTAGATTAGGCTAGCCCCATAGTAGCAAAAGTTTGACCATATTGACAGAGATTCATGTATTTTAAACTTTTCCATGCTATTTTTTTTTGGATTTCTATACCGACTGTTGGTACCACACCAATACCGTAATACCACGAGACGACTGATAAACTAACGGCAAACGAGTATCCTATTGTAAATCGTCACTCCTGCTGCATCGCGCGGGTGAATGGCTAGTGTATCTTGCTCCTTACTATTATAATAAATAAAAGTTATGGTGGGACTGGTGTCACATTCTCAGGCCTTCTCAAGCTTTTTTTCCCGCTCATTTTGTCTGGGTTTTTCTTCGGGTCACGAGTGCCCCATATGCTCTTCTAACCCAAATCCATTTTTCATTTCGTTAAACATTGCGCCGTATGCGGGTTCTTTTCAACAGTCTCCTCACAAACCCTAACTAAACTATCTATCTTCCCTCACAATCTCAGATGCTAAGTTTAAAACTTTCCATCATGCTATTATGCTGATACAGTTTCCAAAATCTTCATCTGTCATTCTCTCACGATGGCTCTGGAAAGATATATTATGAACTTTGATTTGATACAGTGGCTTTCAAATAAAGGAAGAGAAAAGCTCTGCTTGGTGATTCGTTGCAGTCAAGAGAAGATTTGTTATTATATTGGTCCTCTAAAACACTAATCGTTGATTCTTTGTAGGTAGTTATTATATATTTTAATTTTTCATTATTAGATTTATTTATTTAATTTAATTTTCAATGGCTATAGTCATGTTAAAATTTCCATACATTGAAATACGTATATTTGTTGGTTTGTATGATTTCTTTTATGATTTCAAGATGTGGGTTTGTATGGATCAAGTTTTTGATCGATTATTCTTGTATAGAGATAGTAATATATATTATGAACTTTGATTTGATGATTTGTTGTAATAAAATTGTTTTCTTATTTGTTAATTATGAAACAAACTATTATCCGTAAGATTTTATTTTATTTACTATAAAACAATATTTTGAAAGGATAAATATGCTATCATGAATTTAGATGGATAAGTATGAATGTTTGAACTTCTGAAAGGATATAACTGAAGTAATTCTTTGTTTATTAACCATGGGAATAATCCAAAAACATCATTAGTTCTATATTTTATGTTTTTTTGGACAGTGGCCATATGTGCTGAATTTATATGGTATGGGCTCTCAAACTCTATTCAGCTAAGTAAGTGTGACAATGCTGCTACTTTGAAGATACATACACTTTCCCATTCTAAGTGATGTAGGCTCCCATGATCAATTGTAATGAAAATTATTTTGTAGGAGTAAGTCATAAAAGATTTTAATTTTTTTTGGTAGACAAAGTTTTAAGTTGCTTATTAAGGGTTAAGAACTCTTTAATGGAAATTATTTTGTATTATGAGTTATGATTGAACGATCGGTTTCTATTAAGTGGAAAACTAGGGGTTTCATTTGTCATGGATTGGGTTTTGGTGCAAATATGTTCTTATTGACTGCAATCCAAACACAACACAACACAGAGGTTGAAATTTGAAGTGGATGTAAGAGGGTACTTTGTGTTTTTGTCTATAAATATTGCTATAGGGTAGGTTTGAGTTTGGGTTCGAGAAAAGGAATAGGTGTCAAGATTTTATAGATAGGTTAAGGATGAAAAGAGTGAAAGACTAAAAGTAGATTAGTACGATGGTGAGCATGAAGACTACCTTATACCCTTTTAGTTCTTTTTACTTCTTTTTTTGTTTCTACAGTTTGCGTTTGCTGATAATTAAAAGCTGCAACCCTTCTAGAGAATCAAAAAATCTTTGTGAATTTATGTATTAACTATGATTAATGAGCAATGATCAATGTTTTTGCAGGTTGGCAAACCAATCCTCCAAGCTGTTTTCTTCATTCAAAAGCAATTGGTGTCATGCCCATTATCACTCAAGTATGATATTATGTTTCAAAAAAAAGTTTATTTTTAACTATCATTGAACTTAATGACATTAGATGACAACCTCATGATTATGTGCTGATGATCCAGAGTATAGACTGTACAATGCCTTCAAGGAGTGAGTATTAATGTTTGTTTATTTTGAGTTAACTGCCATTTTCGTCCCTGTGGTTTGGTCACTTTGGCCATTTCAGTCCATTTCTCAAAAATGCGCCATTTTCTTCCCCCACGTTCTGGAAAGGTGCCATTTCAGTCCAAAAATCATAACCCAGTTAAGTCAGTTTGTTAATAAGGACTGATTGTGTAAATTTGTAACATAAAGGACTGATTGTGTAAATTTGAACACCACCACCACTAGCCCTGCCACCACCACCACTCCGCTGCCACCACCACCACCACCGCCACCACAGCCACCACCGCCACCACAACCACTGCCACCACCACCGCCACCATCTTCATCTTCATCACCGCCCGTCTTCTTCAATCACTCCGACGGATCTCCTCCGACCACTGCCACCACCACCGCCACCATCTTCATCTTCATCACCACAACCTGCAACTCTCCTCCGGTCATCTTCTCCGGCAGCCACCCATTCATCCTGTAACACCGGTCATCTTCTTCTGCTCACCTCATTCATCACGTCCAAACCTCCAACTCATTATCTTCATATCATTATTCATCATCATCGATCATCATCTGTTATCATCATCATCGATCATCATCGACCTTCATCATGTGCAGTACTAATTGAACCCCTTGTTTTGTTCACAGTTGGACCTGGTCAAATGAGCAATTGCAAAAATATTAGAACCATACCATCGAAGCCAATAAAAATAGAAGTTGGTTTGTATGATTCGATCTGAACCTTTCATTTTGGTGATATTTTACACAAGCTTCTGTCATACCACATTTCTCATATTACTGATTTTGAAAATATTAATAAATTGCTTATGAAGATTTGAGTTTTTTAAATTGTTTTTGTAAACAAAAAATGTTCTAGTCTTCTAGATGTATACTGAGTAAAAGAATTGTAAATATTACATGTACTGAATTTGTGTATCCATCTAGAGTACTGAATTTGGACCCTTAATATGAGAAATGTGGACCCTCAAATAATCTGTTGGTCCTTTTAATGTATTGTTTTAACTTACAAAAACTGTATATACGCAAACAATGAACACAGTTCCTCAACTAGAAGATCAGATTGGTTAACAATGGCCTGTTGTAGTATGAACAGCAGCTGCACTGAGCAAACCTCACCTGGTGAATCTGCTGCTAAAAGCCCTCTTTCTTTCTTTTTTTTTTTTTTTTTTTTTTTAATTTTTGTATAAATTATATGCAGTTCCGATCCTAGCTTTATTGTTCTAATAATTCGAACCATACAGATATCCGTGCTCCCATTGATGGCGAGGTGCTGAAAAAGATAACTTATTTCCTTGAAAATTTACCACTTAAAGACGGTGAATCTGTTCTTGTTCTGTTATGGGTGCCAAAGGAAATTGGAGACGCGTGGTGGCTGTGGTGGCAGCGGAGTGGTGGTGGTGGCAGTGGCTGTGGTGGCGTGGTGGCTGTGGTGGCAGCGGAGTGGTGGCGGTGGTGGCGGCAGTGGCTGTGGTGGCTGTGGTGGCGGTGGTGGCGGTGGTGGCGGTGGTGGTGGTGGCAGTGGCTGTGGTGGCGGTGGTGGGAACTGGTGTGGCGGTGGTGCCATTTCAGTCCATTTTTCAAATATTTATACATTTTACTTAAATGGTCCCTTATGTTACAAATTTACACAATCAGTCCTTATTAACAAACTGACTTAACTGGGTTATGATTTTTGGACTGAAATGACACCTTTCCAGAACGTGGGGGACGAAAATGGCGCATTTTTGAGAAATGGACTGAAATGGCCAAAGTGACCAAACCACAGGGACGAAAATGGCAGTTAACTCGTTTATTTTTTTTATGCATATGGACATGAGGGACAAGCGCCTCAATGAGAGACGTTATATATTACCTCCTCAAAGTAAACTTATTTACTCATTGTTTTATTTTCTTTTGTTTTTTTATAGATATAAAAAGGCTGCAATTAAAATTGTTATGCATGTTTGATTCAACATTTTTCTGGATTAAAGGCTCTTGGTGGAAGTGTTCAAAAGTTATTGATGTACTATCACAATAATGTTGTTGCTACTTTAACTTTGTTGGAAGTTATATAAGCTTATTGATTCAAAGAAGGTCCTATGCATGCTAAGTTGTGGTCGCTTAGATACTCTAAATTGAAGTTAGTTAAGGTGTGTTTGAATGTTAATTTCACAAAAGACATTTATTAGTAATATTTTATTTCATTTATAAAAAAATATTTAGAGTTATGTACTACATATTTTACATTGTTCAACCCGTGTAGCATACGGGTATCTAACCTAGTATATATATATATATATATATAGGGTAAGGTTCATGCGAGAACCACCTTTATTGTGAGAACCAATGTGAACACAACCTAAAATAGTTAAAAAAACCTAACCCCCCCCCCCCTCAAGCTAAATGCTAAAAACTAAAACCTAAAAAAAAAACGTAACCCCCACCCCCCTCCCCCAAGCTAAAATGCTAAAAACTAAACCCACAAAAAACCTAAAAAAATAAAAAAAATCTAAAAAATTTCTTTTTTTTTTAATATTTTTATGTTAAAATCGCTAGTTTTAGTGGCAAAAAAAAAAAAAAAAAAAATTAAAATTTTTTTTGCCTACTAAAAGTAGCGATTTTTTATAAAAAATAAAAAAAAAATTTTTTTGTGTGTTTTTTAGCGATTTTTAGGCATTTTTTGTTGTGTTCACATTGGTTCGCGCGGTTCTCGCAATAAAGGGTGGTTCCTAACGGATCTTTGTCCTATATATATATATATATATATATTAAGATTTTCACGATTCTAATGATTTTATTGGTGATCTTTAAAATGTTTTACCCGTTATTATGTCCACTTATATACAATATATCTACGATTTGCGCTTCGTAATATATTTGAGTATATATATGGGCATGTTCGACATATATCATAAATCATAAATTCCATCAATTTATGCATTTTATCATTCTCAAAGCATTCAAACACCTAATAACTCATCAAGTTAACCTAGCCATTATCTTCACGCTCAACATACAATTTACACATATAACGTGATTTGTAACATAGTTTACCATTTTAATCGCACAAACGCATAAACATAGAGTTTAACAGATCACATTACTCATACTCATATTCACATATCACTTTGCTAAACATAAAGTTTACTCGTGAATAATCCATTTTCGCGTAGGTAGAAATATTCGTATTTTAACGTTCTCGGTAACGTTTTCGGGCGTAGGAAGTCACGTATGACTGACCAGACACTAAAATTACTTAATATTAGTTAAAATAATTATACTTACTATAAAAATATCAGTTTACAATCTGTTTTAACACAGTTTTGCAAAATTTGCTTGAAAAACCGATTTTTACCGTTTTTAACGCATAGTCTTGTACCGAACTTTACCGAAACCATCCCAAGTTATCATGACTTCATATTTTTACACAACACATATTCTCTACTGAATAAAATGATGGTTATATTCATGTTAGTTCAGATTTCATGCATGTCACATTTATCACACAATTTCACATAATTTACTACTTTTTAAGCTTCATGTACAACATGCAAAGCTACCCAAACTTATGACATGATTTTATATCATCATATTATATCACAAAACATCATTTTTAGAGATCACATTCTGTTTTAACTTAGTTTCATCACATCATTTCAAGTTCATCAAATCATGATCAGTTTGTCATCACACATGCTTATATACAAGTACCTAATGCATGTTCATTTCATCATCATTATCCAAGACTTAAATAAACGCACCCTACATTTATTATGATTCCTTAACAAATCCAAATCATAATATTTGTCTAATCATTCATCAAATCATCACATCATCAAATGCATGCAACATTCTTCACATTTATGAACATGCAAACAAAACCCACAAGTTCAACATATATATATATATATATATACATACCTACGACACATATACATATACATACACTTTAAATTTTTAACCTTTTCACATAATCATTTCAAACCACAAGAACTTTCATAAAAACCTTTTTGATTGAACATGCATTAACCTTCCAAGAATCATATCAATTACAAATCAACTAACAATCAAAACAAAATCATTATCACACACATATACACACTCACGGCTACATATACCCACACATACACTTCCATTTTTATTTTATTTAAAACCATTTGTTATTTTTAATTCAAGTTTTATGAAGAATCCATGTGTTTAAGAAACTTTATTTCATCATTATCATCAAGAAATAAGAATTATGAACTAAAAGTATAAGATTATACCTTTCAAAATAAATGGGGTTTGATGAGATTTATGATGATGGTTTTGCTTATTCCTTCTTGAAATCACTTGGAAACACCTTTGGATCTTCAAACCCACTTGAAAGTTACTTGAAATGAGATTGATTCTCCATGGAAGTAATTAAAATTTGATGTGAGGTGGTGTTAGGGGAGTTCTGCCGATAGCAAGGGAAGAAGAAGTGAAATGAGTTTTTGATTTTGTTGAAAAGTTATTTGTAAATGGTATCCTTGTTTTGTAATGATGATGATCATCCTAAAGCTAACACTTGTCATATTTGCAAGAATCAAGAGAAAGGTGGGCACCCTTGGTGCCGCCACCTATACACGCACACACACACACCATGTATATACATACATGTATCATATATACCTTAGAATAAAAACAAGTATTTTACTTGTCACACCCCAACCGATGGCGGAATCATCGGGATATGGCATGATGCGAATAGGTTGCTCGAGAGAATCCATAACTACTAATTGTGACAATATTTAATAAGTTTCAATTTCCCATACAATCAAACAAATATTCTCACAAAAAACAAAACGAAATTCAGTAGTTTCTCAAGCAACAAGAACAAGACATAACAAAACTTATAATTAAATTTAGGCGGGTTTCTAGAAATCCTAGACCATTTCCAGTAGTAATCCATCAACCTTTCACATACGTTAATGTAAGGGTATAAACTAGTATAGGTTTGCGTCTGTCTTGGTTTATTATAGTTGTTTTGGGTTCGAACTGTGTAGTGGGCTTGTTTAAATGTTTTGATGTCTATGGGGTATGGGGTTGGCCCAGTGTAAAAGGATCTCCTATGCAGGTATAAATAGGAGAGTCCTTAGTCATTTTAGGTTGTTGATTCACTAGCAAACTTGTGCCCTTTGTGCGTTTTGAGTACCAGACGGTTCTAGGAATCGTGTGCTCTTGTTCTTGAATCAATATACTTTGTGTTTCAATCTTCGACATCTTACTTGTATTTCCGCTACTTGTTTGGTGTTTGATATTCGATTGTATAGTTCCTGGACTTACAATTGGTATCAGAGCCTAAGTAGTCTCACGAAGGCTCGGTTGGATCGGATATCTTGAAGATTGAAGGCTGTGTTGCTGTTGATTGTGCTCAAGATCGACAAGAAAGGTCTGTTTTTCAGGTTCATCTTAATTTTATTTCACAGATTTGTTTTTGTCGATTGTTGGTTGGGTCCTTGGATTTTCGAATTGTTCGATTTTCTTGCTGAAAATCTGCCTATTTGCTTTTGAATATCGACCCAAGTTATAGCACAAACTCTGATCTTAAAGTAATTTTTCTGTCGGTTCAAAATCAAACTTAGACAATTGTGAAACAAAAGGGCTGTTTTAATCTGAAAAATCGATCAGGTTTGGTTTAAACTCTTGTGAAAATCAATTGATTTAGATCTCAAAATTGAACTTCGATAATCAAATGTTAGATTAAATTTTTGGTTTGCTGAAATTGAAAGACTTCTTTAGTATATTCATAAATTTTGACCGAAAGTTTTGTTAAAAAATTTTGAAAATTCTGGGTTTTTGTGCTTCGTATTCATCAATTATTCATCAGAATTCTTGAGGACTTTTTGGGTTTGATCTTTTTTGTTTAAGCTGACTGTGTTTGCAGATAAGTTTGGAAAGTTGTTGCAGGAAATATTGAAAGGATTCAAAATTAAAATCAGCAGATTTTTCGGAATTATAGTTGAAAATTTGGAATATTTTCTTTCCAAACTCAGCTTGTACGACTGAAAAGCTTGTACGATTGGTGTTTTGGGCCTTCAAAGCACTGAGGCCCAACAATACATATTGTGCGATCAGTTTTGGATTGTGCGAGTAAAATTGTGTGGGATATTAAAGATACAGGCCCAACATTGAACTCTTGTACGATTGAAGACATCTTGTGCGATTGAGGAAATATTGTGCGCTTCACTGTTGATTTTGAACTGGTGTCCGTGATCTTGTACGACTGGACCTCTTGTGTGATTGGACTTCTTGTTCGAAGTAAAAAGGAATATATTGAAAAGGTTCATAATAACTTGTGCGTTTGGCAGAAGGTTCAAATTAAAGAAGTCTTGTGCGACTCATCTTGTACAATTCATCTTGTACGATTGGACAAAGGATCAGGTGATAGGTGTCTTGTGCGATTCATCATTCACGTGGACTGGACTGTTGGAACTCGTGAACTGTTTGAATTGAATTCTGAATTATTTGTATACCATCCAAATTATTGTGAACCATCTGAATTATTTTTGAACTGTATTGTGATTGTTAGTGATATTTATTTGAATTTTACATTTAATATTACGTGTCACTTATACATTCAACTATTTTTTCAGAAATGGCTCAAACTAATCAATTGGGATTGACTGAAATTGCTGCTATTAATAAGGACCTAGATAACATCATTGGAACTAACAATAGGGTTCCCAGGCTCATTTCTGGGGGATCCTTCTCTGAATGGAAGTTCAGGTTTATTCAGTATATGAGGATCAAGGATCCAAAGGCATGGAGATCTATCTGCAACGGCCCTACTGCAATCACCTATGTTGTGAATGATGCTGATGGAACAACTGCTCCTAAGCCCGAGTCTGCGTTTACTGATGAGGAACGTGAAAAACGTGATAATGACAACAAAGCTCATGCAATGCTGCACTCTGCTCTTGCACCAGAAGTAAGCATTGGAGTTCGTGACTGCACATCTAGTAAGGAAATGTGGGATGCTCTGTTGGCTCTCTATGAGGGAAATGAAGAAATGAAAGAAAGTCGAAGAGAAATGCTTACCCAAAAGTTTAACTTGTTCAATCACTTCCCAGGGGAAACATTAGAAAATCAAATCCAGAGATTTGTCGCCTTAGTCAGTGATATGAAAACTCATGATATCAGCCTTGAAAAAAACGTCATTAACAAGAAATTGCTCAATGCTCTTCCAAGAAATTGGGATACAAATGTGACTCTCATCAAAAGGACCAGGGACTTAGCTAGAATGACTCTCTCTGAGCTGATTTCTTTGCTAAAGTCCTATGAAATGGATGACAAACAAAGGCTCTATAACCATGCTGCAAGTTACAATAACGCAGGTGTGTTGACCAACAGCGCCTTGATGTCTCAGAAGGGAATGAGTTCACTGACAGGGCCTTCTACTATGCCTCTTCCTGTGAATCTTGGAACGTATGTTAACCAATCTGGCTACTTTCCCGCTGCTACTCAACATGTCAACCAAACTTCGTCTGCTGTTCAACCCACTAATCCATCTGCTCTCACACCCACACAGTTTCTTTCAAACATTACCACTGCTTTTGCTGCAACAAACTCCTCAGTTGCTACATCAAAGGATTTCGAACAAGCTATGGCTTTCATAACAGGGGTCATGAACTGTTATCATGCCTTTATTGCTGGAAGAGTAAAGAACAACATTGACTCTGCTGAACTGTTGGAAGTCCATCCTGATTATGTTGAAGAGATGGATATTACTTGGCAAATGGCCATGGCAGTGTTTCGTGCCAGAAACTTCGTGAAGAAAACTGGAAAGGGCAATTGGGACAAGATTGATGGTGAGATTGGCTGGAATAAGGCAAGGTGATGTGCTGTAAGTGTCGTATATTTTAGGTGTATATTTTAAGCCCTTTTTAACACTTATTTTAGCCAAGTTTTAAATTTATAAAACACGATATTTCACTGACACTAAACACACATATGGGCAAGTGCACCCATCGTTGAGTGTAGTATAGTGTTGGTAAGATACCGAGGTCGTCCAAGGACACAAGAGCTTTTAGTACCGGTTTATCCTCAACGTCTAACCAAAATAAAAGTTTAGAAAAATGTTTTAAACTAAGAAAAATAAAATCTAACTAAAATACTGAAAATAAAAATAAAAATAAAAACAGATAGACAAGATGAATCACTTGGTTCCGACTCGTATCTAGTATAACCTTTGATTATTTCCGCACTTTTGCACACAATTAAGAGATTATCTTAGTTATTGTAGTAGGCCCCTCTTTTGAAGGTGACGTTACCCTCACCCCAGTAGTTTGAGTCAGCAGGGATACAATCCTAAAAGGGTGGATTATTGGAAGATAATGAATTAAGTTATTAATGCAGTATTGTGGTAGGCCCCGCTTTTGGCGGTGACGTTACCCTCGGCTAAGTAGTCTGAGTCAGCAGGGATACAGTCCTAAATAGCCGGGTTATAGTATTAATAGTAGTTAACTTATGAGGGGATCAAAGAGTTTGGACCCCCGCCATCCAATACCGTGAAGTATTGAAGGAGGTCCTACTAAATTTGACCCAGGTCCATTGTAGGACCTCTAAAAGCTGAACAATGGCAAGACCTTTACCAAACCGTTCCCTTAACCCCCTACCAGGTAGCCAACATACCTCCATATAGACCGTGGAGATATGAATGGTGAAAATCCTTTATTTTATATAGACAGTAAAATAATGCCAAGACACCACGGACAAACGATAAGGAAAGATCACCTTCAACATAAGTAACTAGTTATTAAAGTCATTAATACAAAACCAAATAAAAAGTGCAAAAGATTAGAAATAAAAAGTATTATACTAGACACTTTGTCTTCACCAAGTGATGTAAGAGACTTAGGCAAACATGGCCTTGATTGTCAAGAACTCTTACGATCAATCTTGGATCCCGAGACGACTCACACACTCTACGATGGACAATGGATGATGGTGGTGGATGATGGTGTTGTGATGGTGGTGGGTGGTGGATGAAGTGTGAGAGAGGTGGTGTGCCAAGGGATGAGATGAAATGAATCCAAGCACTCTTATTTATAGGCTGAACAGAGAGCTGGACACGGCCCCGTGTCCGCTGGGCACGGCCCCGTGTCCGTCTGACACTCTCTCTCCTCATTAATTGTAATTCGCAATTACAATAAATGCGCCTGCTGTACTTTCGACACGCCCTCGTGTCCGCTGAGCACGGCCCCGTGATGGGCAATAGAAGCTTCTATAGATTTGTCTTTTCTGCTGCTTCTTGGGCACGGCCCCGTGCTGGCTGAGCACGGGGCGTGGTCAGCCTTCTGTCTTCTCTTTTTTGCTTTGGAAGGTGCCGTTGAGGGTTCGGGCAGTCCACTAATGTTCCTTTTCTTGTATTTATGTTGGTTTTAGCTGTCTTTTTGCTTCTTTTGTGTTTTTGAGCTCATTTAATCCTGAAAATACAAAAGGAAGACAAAAACACTCTTTTTCCAATATTAGTACTTAAAAAGGGTTAGTTTTATGCCTCATTTGATGTAATTTATATGTTGCATTTTACACACATCAAATACCCCCACACTTGAACTTTTGCTTGTCCTCAAGCAAAACTCTTTAATATGTGCCTTACACTCCCAAATGGAATAGGTAGAAGAGAAGGTTTTGGGCTTGTCGTAGAGTGTCGGGATTTCCAAGATCTTTTTGGGTTTTATTTTTATTTATTTACAATCCTATTCGTAATGATTTATTTAGAACTTTTCATAAAAGAAATTACTTATTTGGGCATAACATGCCTTTTTTTAAATTCTATTTATATACAAGTTCACATACCTCGCGGGGAAATCACTCACACTCGGCCGAAGGTGTATTTTTAGTGAATCACTCGAGAGCGGCACGGAACTTATTCCTACCATAGGCTTGCCAAGAAATCAATCCTCCTCCTTTTTAACTTTTATACCTTTGTAGATATCAAGAGGACTTTGTGGGTTAAGGGTTGGCTAGGGTTAAAGGTAGGTGGTTGGGTTAGTGGTTAGTAGAAAAAGGGCTAAAAGCGTAACAAGTGTCGGTTTTTCGTATTTTTGCAACTTTTTATTTGATGAAGCTTTTATTCAAACTAAGTTATTTTTGATTAACTTGTTTGTTTATTTTCTTTTTGCTTCATCATTATCACAATTTTTTTTTTCAAACGAATAACCGAACTTGTTACTAAAATAAAGGGTTAAAAATAAAAAAAAAAGGTTTTGGTGGATGAAAGGGTTTTTTTGTTTGGGTGATGAAACGAAAAGGTTTAGGCTCAAAGGGGCTAACTAGGGGGATTTTTTTTGGGTATGTGGTAAAGGAAAAAGAAAAATAATGGTGTAGAAATGAAAAGGGTTAGTCCTAATGCCTCCATCATTTACTTACTCGGGTTTAAGTTGATAAGGACCGGGAATGTATTGTCATGGCAAGTTCTAGAGTCGTAAGAACCAAGCAGCTATTCACACAAGAAACGAAAAATGAGCATTTAGTCAAATGATATGTAATTGTGTGCTCAATTAAGGCTCAAAACTCACTTTTGTGGGAATGGGTTTTTATGTGATCAAGTGTATAATCAAATTTTAAATAAGTTTGTCATGCCTTTTCATAATTTTCTTATGTTGGTTTTTTTATCACTACGCTATCGGTTGTAAATTTGTAAAAATATAACCTTTTTTTAGAACTTGAATTTCCCGAGTTAAACCTAGAAAAGTAAAAAAAATGAAATTTTTGAAAAAAAATTGGGGTGATTAGCGGTTCCAATAGAGTTTTGTGTAAGGCTTGTATTTAGGACTTGCAAAATTCAAGGTTTTAGCATCCCCCCCACACTTAAATTACACATTGTCCTCAATGTGTCCCAAAAAATAAATTTTTAGGTTGATTAGATGTGTAAAATAATGTTTAAAAAGCAAAAATTTGTGTTACTGGGCACTGAACACGGCCCCGTGTTGAGTGGGCACGACCCCGTGTTCAGGTGCCAGTAACAAGAACTTACAGAAGGTGGACACGGCCCCGTGTCCACTGAACACGGCCACGTGTCTGACAAAATTCTGCCGAACAGAAGCCAAACAGCAGGTCTGGGAGGTGAGCACGGGGGCGTGTTGGCTGGACACGTCCCTGTGTGGACAGTCTGAAAGCCTGAAAAACAGGTTTCTTCCTCCGGTTTTTCCATCCTGGCCCTATAAGTGCTGAGGCTTAGCACCCCAAGCCTTGGTTTGTACCTGTTTCAACACTTAATACCACACCAAGCAATACAAACATCCTACATTACCACAGTTAATTGTTCCAAGCATAAAGTAAAAGAAAAATAGAACGGAAAATAAAAGTGTTTAAGGGAAAGTAAATTGTTCAACTTCTGGCACGCAGGCCACCAATCGTTCGATAGATAAAGGGACTTAAACCTGTGGGCTCGCCATCAACCCGCTCCTGCTCCTCCAAACCCTCTACTCCATATCTTCATCGCTATCATCACCCCCATCCCCATGCCTCGCCATGTGCTCCCGGATGCCGCTGATATCGTCTTGTATATCGCTGATGTTGCGTTCAATAGCTCCGACCCTTTGGTATGTGTTGCTGGCGAGGTTGTAGGCGTTCCTGGTACACATGAGGTTTTCCTGCATAAGATCATGTAAGCTTTGAAAATTAGGAAAACCGCCTCCTTGTGAGGAGGATTGACCCGGATCACCATGGGGTGGATACTGGTGGTGGGGAGGTGGTGCGTGAAGAACTAGGGCCTCCTGTGGGTTCCATGCATATCCTTGCGTTCTTTGGAAACTCACTGTTCCGTCTTCCGCCTCATAGAGTAAGTTCATGGCTCGGCAAATGTGGTAGTCAACTCGTCCCGACCATGGGCTTCTTTCAAAGGCTCTTGGAATTCGCGTGTAATGCTTAAAAAGACGGTACACCCATCCTCCGTAGAAGATAGGCGTTGGAGCTCGAGCAAGGCGGTTGAGATGCATGTTTTTCAACAGGAGATACGGAACATCAAGAGGCTTTTGGTTGTGGATACAGTGGAGGACAACCAAATCTTTCAACCCTACAACACCACTACTGTCGTGTCGTTGGTTTAGAGAGTAGGTGAGGATCCTGTGAATGTAGCGATAGAGCGGATCCCTCAGCTTTTTACTCTTGGTGCTACGAGGGTCGTAGATTCCTTCACCGATTTGAGCCCATGCGGCTTGTCTTTCATTTCCCTCCAAGTCTCGTAATCCCCCGGTGTTTTCTTCGTTTCCCGATTCCTCTTCTTGGTATAGACCTATTATGGCTCCAAACTGTGCCATGGAGATCGAGTACATTGTTCCTCCACACCGAAATACAACCCCAGTATTGTCAAATGGGTCACACCTTGAATCGAAGTTGAAGGTACTGTAGAACTCCATGGTACATTGATGCACCGACTGAAGCCTAGTGTTTAATGCAACAGCTAGTGGTCCCGTAACGATGTTGTTGAATCGGTTCAGCTGGTTTACCAAGGTTAACAGATCCGTGCAAGCTCTCCTGGGGTACTCTTCGGGTCTTGTTTGAAGAACCTCGTACCTTGCCCTTGCATCAAGCTCACTTGCATTGAACCTTGTGAACTTTGCCATCTGAAAGAATACACCAAAAATTAGTACGAAACAGAAGTGTTTTCAGAAAAAACTGCAAACAGCGGGCTGGACACGACCCCGTGTCCATCGGACACGGCCCCGTGTCCAGGGGTCTGTTACTCAAAAACCTCATTTTTCGACCCGATTTCGAAAACTTGAAAATTTTTGGTCCAATAGGTGCGGTTTCCCCCGAAAATGAAACCCTAAACACCGTTTTTCCCAAAATATCCCGTTTACCTTATCAATTTTGTCTTTTTCGGTTCAAGAACAAGGGTTTGGGGTTTTTGTAAGAAATCGGGTGAATCTATGAACAATCTAAGTTTATTTACTTCCCCTAACACTAATCTAACTAAATGCAAGCAGATTTAGGCAAAAATTTTAGGTTCGATCCGGATGAACATCAAGAACCCTAGATTTTCCCCAAATTTGTGGTGTATTAACTACATGCAAGTAACTAATCTAACTACTAAGAGTGATAGAATCATACCTTGATGTTGTTAGATCGGTAAGAGACGTTGGAATTTCGCGAAAAATCGCCTGGAACCAAAGCTTTTGTGGGGAAACGGGGCGTGTGGAATGAAGAAACTGTTTTGAAAAAGGGGTTTTATCCCGTCTGCAGCGCGAACACGGCCCCGTGTCCAGCGGACACGGCCTCGTGCCGAGCTCTTTTTTTTTTGTGCGCGTGTGAGTGCCCCTTTTTTCCCATAAGCTATGGTTTAGAAAACTTACTGCTTTATTTTGTCGTCTCAATCGTTCGTAACTTACCAGGCATGATGTTTTATTCTTCCACGGTTTGAAGCGAGATCTCTTCTTCCTCATCCTCAATGAATCCTTGATAGAGTTTCAGCCGTTGGCCATTGACTTTAAATGGTGGCCCATTTCGAGGTTTGATTTCTACTGCACCGTGTGGAAAAATATGGGTGACGGAAAAAGGTCCTGACCACCTAGACTTTAATTTACCAGGAAACAATCGAAGTCGTGAATTAAACAAAAGAACTAAATCTCCTACCCGAAATTCATTAGGTTTAATATGTTTGTCATGCCAATTTTTCATTCTTTCCTTATAAATCTCGGAGTTTGAGTATGCATAATTCCTAAGCTCGTCTAATTCATTTATTTGACAAAATCGATTTTTACCAGCAAATTCTAGATCTAAGTTTACATTTTTGATTGCCCAGTAGGCTTTGTGTGCAATTTCTACTGGCAAGTGACAACTTTTTCCATAGACTAGCTTATATGGGGTCGTTCCTATCGTTGTTTTATAAGCAGTTCGAAAAGCCCATAAAGCATCATCTAATTTATCAGCCCATTCCTTTCTATTTAACCCTACGGTTTTTTCGAGTATTCGTTTTAACCCTCTATTGGTCACTTCGGCTTGTCCGTTTGTTTGAGGGTGATAAGCTGTCGAAACCCGGTGATAGACCCCATATCTTGTTAAAATTTTTTCAAGTTGATGGTTGCAAAAATGGGTACCTCTATCACTTATTAAAGCTTTAGGTGTGCCAAAACGAGAGAATAATTTTTTCAGAAATCTTACCACTACTCTTCCATCATTTGTTGGAAGTGCCTCGGCCTCGGCCCATTTAGACAAGTAATCTACTGCCACAAGTATGTATTTGTTTCCTTTCGATGGTGGGAAAGGTCCCATAAAGTCGAGTCCCCATACATCAAAAATTTCACAAACAAGAATGCCATTTTGTGGCATTTCGTTTTTGGAAGAAATATTACCTGTTCTTTGGCAAGCATCACATGTCTTTACAAGATTTTGAGCATCTTTGTAAATGGTTGGCCAATAAAATCCTGAATCAAATACCTTTCGTGCGGTACTGGCAGCACCATGATGTCCTCCGTATGGACCTTCGTGACAATGGCGGAGAATTCTTCGCGCTTCACTACCATGTACGCATCGTCTGACGAGTTGGTCGGCACACATTTTGAAAAGATATGGATCTTCCCAAAAGTAGTGTTTCACATTGGCAAAGAATTTTTTTCTTTGATGATGTGGCCATCCTTTTGCGACTATTCCGCTAGCTAAGTAGTTAGCAAAGTCGGCGTACCATGGTTCTTCCTTAAATTCCACCATTTCCAGGGATTCAGTTGGAAATTTTTCGTTGATTTGCTCGTCCCTGGTTGCCTCCAAAGCTGGGTCTACTAAGCGCGAAAGATGATCTGCTGCGGTATTTTCTGCTCCTCTTTTGTCCTTGATTTCAATGTCAAATTCTTGGAGGAGTAGAATCCACCTAATCAAACGTGGTTTTGCGTCTTGCTTCTTAAAGAGATATCGAATGGCTGCATGGTCTGTATAGACTATAGTTTTAGAAAGAACAAGATAAGAACGAAATTTATCAAAAGCAAATACCACAGCTAGTAACTCTTTTTCAGTTGTTGTGTAATTTTCTTGTGCATCGTTAAGTGTTTTACTAGCATAATAGATTGGGTGGAAATGCTTTTCTTTTCTCTGTCCCAAGACAGCTCCAACTGCAAAGTCACTAGCATTACACATGATTTCGAAAGGAAACTTCCAATCAGGTGCTATCATGATAGGCGCATTGACTAGCATTTCCTTTAGGGTTAGAAATGCTTGATTGCAATCCTTGTCAAAGATGAAAGGAGCATCTTTTTCAAGTAATTTTGTTAGAGGTCTTGAGATTTTCAAAAAGTCTTTGATAAACCGCCTATAAAATCCGGCATGCCCTAGGAAACTTCTAATAGCTCTTACGGAGGATGGAGGAGGTAATCTAGAAATGGTATCTATTTTGGCTCGATCTACCTCCATTCCTTCGCTTGAGATTTTGTGACCGAGTACTATTCCCTCCGTTACCATGAAATGGCATTTTTCCCAATTAAGGGCGAGGTTAGTTTCCTCACATCGGGATAGCATTCGTTCAAGGTTATCGAGGCATTGGTCGTATGAATCCCCAAAGATAGAAAAGTCGTCCATGAAGACTTCCATTGTCTTTTCTATCATGTCATGGAAAATGGCTACCATGCAACGTTGGAATGTTGCGGGGGCATTACATAGACCGAACGGCATGCGTCGATAAGCAAAAGTTCCATAGGGACATGTGAAAGTTGTCTTTTCTTGGTCTTCGGGTGCTATCGGGATTTGAAAGTAACGTGAAAAACCATCCAAGAAACAGTAAAATTTATGACCGGATAATCTTTCTAACATTTGATCAATGAAGGGTAAAGGAAAATGATCCTTTCTTGTTGCTTCATTTAATCGTCTATAATCTATACATACTCTCCATCCTGTGACGGTTCTTGTTGGTATTAATTCATTCTTTTTGTTAGTAATTACCGTCATACCTCCTTTCTTTGGAACTACTTGGACGGGACTTACCCAAGGACTATCGGAAATAGGATAGATAAGTCCGGCGTCAAGTAATTTGATGACTTCGTTTTTAACCACTTCTTGAACATTTGGATTTACGCGACGTTGTGGTTGTATGACTGATTTGTATTCATCATTCATCAAAATTTTGTGTGTGCACATAGAAGGACTAATTCCTTTTATGTCAACAAGTTTCCAAGCTATTGCATTTTTGTGTTTTTTCAAAAGATTATTTAGTTTTTCTTTTTCTAAGTTATCTAATTTAGACGAAATAATTATAGGTAACTTACCATCCTTGTCTAGAAAAGCATATTCCAAACCTTTTGGAAGTTCTTTGAGCTCAAGTGGTGGGTCTTTAGGAGACTCCTTATTTGGTTGCTCGTTTCGATCAAGAACTTTAAAAGTTTGTTCTATGGCGACCTCTTCTTCAACAAAGTGGTCAATCTCTTCACTTGTATCGGGTGGTTCATCTTCAATTAGGGGGTCATTATTGTCGAATGGATATTTCATTGATCGTTCAAGATCGACACTTCTTTTAAATGCCCCTAATTGAAGAGGTAAATTGTTGAACTTCCGGTTTTTCAAAGCTTCGTGAGTTTTTACAAATGGTCGTCCCAACACTAGAGGAGCGTCATCGAGGATGACAAAGTCGGTTGGGATTACCATTTGATTTGTTTGAACCAAAACATCTTCAACTATACCGATTGATTTTATTACTTTCCGATTGGATAGAAAAATGGGTATTTGAAGTGGAGAAAAATCACTAATACTTAATTTTTCGAAAATGTAGTTAGGCATTATGTTAACACAAAGATCTTTATCGATTGTGACATTGCTAATAAACGAATTTTGAAAGAAACATGGAACCGGTGTAATGTTAATTTCAAATGGGTCTTCTTTTATTAGCGAAGTTTGATCATTAGTTAACTTAACACTTACCGTTTCGTCAATTTTAGTGTTAGTGTTTAACTCTTTTAAAAACTTAGCATGAGTGGGTACTAAACAATGATTTTCGAAAGAAGGTGTCGAGAGATTAATTTCTTCAAAATTAGACTCTTCTTGGATTTTAACGTTGTTGGACTCACCTTTTTCGTTGTTTAACTCATGTGTCGGTTCTTCACTTATTTGTTCTTCCATTTTTTCATTTTTAGTTATCTCTTCCCTTTTTAATTCTTCTCTTGCGCGGGACTCCTCTTCCCTTGCGCGAGCTTCTTTTATACATCGATCGATAACTCTAATGTGTTCTAATATCCTATCGGTCACTTCGGTTATAGAAAAAGAATCATTATTTTCTAAGCTTGAATCCGGTTGTTTGACCCTTTGTTCCTCATAATACCCATATGAAGTTGATGGTTCACACCATTGTCCTTCATTGTAAGCATATGATGGATAAGGTTCGTAATTTTGTTCTTCATAATACTCATATGAGGTGGGTTGTTCACGCCAAGGTTCCTCATAATAAGCATATGAAGGTGGTGGCTCATATCTTGGTTCCTCAAAGTATGAGTAAGAAGGCTCATACCTTGGTTCATCAAAATATGAGTATGAGGGAGGAGGTTCATACCTTTGGTCTTCATAGGATGTGTATGAAGTTGTTGGCTCGTACCTGGGCTCCTCATAGTAAGTGTATGAATTGGATGGTTGATACGAGTGATTATTTTGAATCGAACGTGTATTACGACAATTTGTGCAATAATTACCCCTATAATCATCCTCATCATAGGTGTAGTTGTAACCTCTTGAGTATTGATCCATAAGAATCACTCAGCAGACCACAACTGAGTCTCGGGACCAGAAAATGAAACAAAGATTGAAACAGAAGGCTGGACACGGCCCCGTGTCTGGTGAACACGGCCCCGTGTTCAGACTCTGTATCTGGGCGTTTTAATTAAAGTTACTGGTCACGTTGAGCACGGGGGCGTGTTTAGCGAACACGGCCCCGTGTTCAGACTCTGTATCTGGGTATCTAACTAAAAATATGCAGCACGGGGGCGTGTTCAATGAGCACGGCCCCGTGTTCAGGCTACTGTAAATGCAAACTAAACTAAAATGCAGAAAACTGTGCGCGCGTTTTGAAAAGGTTTTGAAAAACTGATTAGGCCGTCGATTTTAAACTTTCTCAAAATCCTTGTGTCCCCGGCAGCGGCGCCAAAAACTTGATGTGCTGTAAGTGTCGTATATTTTAGGTGTATATTTTAAGCCCTTTTTAACACTTATTTTAGCCAAGTTTTAAATTTATAAAACACGATATTTCAGTGACACTAAACACACATATGGGCAAGTGCACCCATCGTTGAGTGTAGTATATTGTTGGTAAGATACCGAGGTCGTCCAAGGACACAAGAGCTTTTAGTACCGGTTTATCCTCAACGTCTAACCAAAATAAAAGTTCAGAAAAATGTTTTAAACTAAGAAAAATAAAATCTAACTAAAATGCTGAAAATAAAAATAAAAATAAAAACAGATAGACAAGATGAATCACTTGGTTCCGACTCGTATCTAGTATAACCTTTGATTATTTCCGCACTTTTGCACACAATTAAGAGATTATCTTAGTTATTGTAGTAGGCCCCTCTTTTGAAGGTGACGTTACCCTCACCCCAGTAGTTTGAGTCAGCAGGGATACAATCCTAAAAGGGTGGATTATTGGAAGATAATGAATTAAGTTATTAATGCAGTATTGTGGTAGGCCCCGCTTTTGGCGGTGATGTTACCCTCGGCTAAGTAGTCTGAGTCAGCAGGGATACAGTCCTAAATAGCCGGGTTATAGTATTAATAGTAGTTAACTTATGAGGGGATCAAAGAGTTTGGACCCCCGCCATCCAATACCGTGAAGTATTGAAGGAGGTCCTACTAAATTTGACCCAGGTCCATTGCAGGACCTCTAAACGCTGAACAATGGCAAGACCTTTACCAAACCGTTCCCTTAACCCCCTACCAGGTAGCCAACATACCTCCATATAGACCGTGGAGATATGAATGGTGAAAATCCTTTATTTTATATAGACAGTAAAATAATGCCAAGACACCACGGACAAACGATAAGGAAAGATCACCTTCAACATAAGTAACTAGTTATTAAAGTCATTAATACAAAACCAAATAAAAAGTGCAAAAGATTAGAAATAAAAAGTATTATACTAGACACTTTGTCTTCACCAAGTGATGTAAGAGACTTAGGCAAACATGGCCTTGATTGTCAAGAACTCTTACGATCAATCTTGGATCCCGAGACGACTCACACACTCTACGATGGACAATGGATGATGGTGGTGGATGATGGTGTTGTGATGGTGGTGGGTGGTGGATGAAGTGTGAGAGAGGTGGTGTGCCAAGGGATGAGATGAAATGAATCCAAGCACTCCTATTTATAGGCTGAACAGAGAGCTGGACACGGCCCCGTGTCCGTCTGACACTCTCTCTCCTCATTAATTGTAATTCGCAATTACAATAAATGCGCCTGCTGTACTTTCGACACGCCCCCGTGTCCGCTGAGCATGGCCCCGTGATGGGCAATAGAAGCTTCTATAGATTTGTCTTTTCTGCTGCTTCTTGGGCACGGCCCCGTGCTGGCTGAGCACGGGGCGTGTTCAGCCTTCTGTCTTCTCTTTTTTGCTTTGGAAGGTGCCGTTGAGGGTTCGGGCAGTCCACTAATGTTCCTTTTCTTGTATTTATGTTGGTTTTAGCTGTCTTTTTGCTTCTTTTGTGTTTTTGAGCTCATTTAATCCTGAAAATACAAAAGGAAGACAAAAACACTCTTTTTCCAATATTAGTACTTAAAAAGGGTTAGTTTTATGCGTCATTTGATATAATTTATATGTTGCATTTTACACACATCACAAGGCTTCGATGTTACAACTGCCATGAGCCTGGGCATTATGCTAGAGAGTGCAAACAGCCAAAGAGGGAAAGAACTGATCCAAATGTCACTGTCACTGTTACTTCAGCAGCTCGACCAGCTCCAAATGTTGTTTCAACTTCAAACGTTACTGTTACTCGTCCCACTCAAAGTTCAGCCTCAAACACTGGGGCTAGAACTCAAGTTGCTGAACCAATTGGAGCTACTGGAAATGCATTGGTGATTCAGGAAGGAGGGGGTTTCGACTAGAGCCAACAGATGAACGATCTGCAGATTACCACAGACACCTTGTACCAACAGAATCAAGGTCTCGTGGCAGAAGTGAAAGAAGATGCTAATTCGGCTGCTGAAGATGCTGAGGAAATGATTTATCATGCTCTCATGGCTCAAATGAATGACTACTCTCCTTCTGAGGCTGAGGTATGTATAGATGATATTTATTGTACTGAGAAATAATAATGAAGTGGAGTATTACGAAAATTCTGCAGATTTCAACTCCTGGACGGCAGTTGATTTGAGAGAATTGAGCAATGCCGTATTTCATGATCAGGTCAAGAATCCTAATTGCAAAATTGGAATAAATTTCTACAACAGATTGCAGCAACAGGCTAGAGTAAATTTCAGAGATATGAAATTAGCTGAGTCTACTATTGAAGAAGATGCTGAGGTGTTAGATCCTGCAACAGGAAAGCCTTACAAGACTGTGAAGTGGCCTGCAACTAAACAAGCGAATACAGTGCCACTGCTAAAGGAACTTCCTGATGATTCTCTGAAAAATTTTCAATTTTGGGTGTATGATCCAATTTCTGGTCAAGCAGTGATTGTGTGTGATGATGCAGAGTACAGGTTCATTGATACTAGAGATTTGATGTGTTTTGGTGAAAAGGACATCAATCTCTTAGCAAAATCACAAATTCAGAGTGATCCTCAGTACGAGGTGTGTGCCAAAAGTTGGACTGGAGCTGTGGCCAAGATTATAAGTCTCAAGTTGTGGTCAGGGCAACGTTCGAGAGTTGAGACACAGCTGTTTGGTCCGTATGTGGGAAGGAATATACCGATCTTGCCTGAATTGCAAAGGAAACAAAAAGAACAAGCTAGGAAGCAGAAAAGAAAGCAGCAGTGATTATGAAGACGCCAAGTCAACACAAACCTAGGGGGATATTGTAAGGGTATAAACTAGTATAGGTTTGCGTCTGTCTTGGTTTATTATAGTTGTTTTGGGTTCGAACTGTGTAGTGGGCTTGTTTAAATGTTTTGATGTCTATGGGGTATGGGCTTGGACCAGTGTAAAATGATCTCCTATGCAGGTATAAATAGGAGAGTCCTTAGTCATTTTAGGTTGTTGATTCACTAGCAAACTTGTGCCCTTTGTGCGTTTTGAGTACCAGACGGTTCTAGGAATCGTGTGCTCTTGTTCGTGAATCAATATACTTTGTGTTTCAATCTTCGACATCTTACTTGTATTTCCGCTACTTGTTTGGTGTTTGATATTCGATTGTATAGTTCCTGGACTTACAGTTAAAATAAGGGTCAATACAATAAAGTAAAGGTGAGTACACAAGTTTAGCATAAGTATAGTAATAAAGCGTTTACGTATAACCAGCATGTAACCCATAAAGAGGTGAATCAAGTAAGCTATCGACAATGATACAAGCTAACCAACATGACTGCGAGGTAGAGTATGTGCGATACGTGTTCACCGTAGTGAGCACGCACGCAAGAAAAACCTTAACAACCCCGGAGTAAACAGGTGTTGAGTCCAAACTATAGAACTATCGTTGCTAAGAGTGGTAAGGCAAGTCATCACGGTGTAAACATAGCAAAACAACCATTCAACTATTCACGTATAACATGCGAGAGCGGTTAGCGTTTTAAAAGAGTTTAAGCGTTATGTGCGTCGTGTTTTGATAGAGAATGTATGTAAGACCCAAAAGTGCGTTAAGCGAAAAAGGGTTCGAGTATACTCACAGTGTGTGCTTAACAGTTAAACACGGTCTGGAAAGGAGTAGAGGGAGCGTCGAATCAGCCTGCGTACGGGAGCAGAAGTGCATAAGTCTTCTAAATTGCTGAAACAGTCGATTCGAAGTGTCGAGTGGGAAAACAGAACCTTCGTACGAAGGGCCGCTTCGTATGAAGGCGGTGCCTTCGTACGAAGGCAGTGCCTTTGTGCAATTTGTTAGTTTCCGTGTCCAAAATCGAGTGTTCTTCACGTCTTTCTTCGGGAAATCGAGTGTTCATCCCTCTAGCCTTAGGCTACTAATTAAACTTAGAGCCGGAGAGGTCTTTTGAGCGTTTTAGTCACATGCGGGAACATGGGCTGGGTTGTACGAAGGGGTGCCTTCGTACGAAGCCGGGGCTTCGTACAAGCCAATCCCGTTCGTACAGGTGGCTGTTTCAGGGTCTTCATGCGTTCAGAACTGTGTTTTTGCCTGAATTGGATGCATTTTCGAGTCCTTTTCATGATGGTTTCGACACCGCTTCGTCCCACTATCCAGTGAACGAAACATATATCGGTTTTGGTCCGTTTTAGTGTAAAAATCGAGTTTAAAACAGTTTACCTTGGATTAAACACTTGGTGAGTGCGAGACATTCAGATCTCTATCTTGGGAAGCCAAAGCTAAGACCAATACACCCGTTTAAGTGTAGATCCGTAGCAAAATCACAAGTTTTGATGAAAAAGATGAAGGTTTTCGTAAAATAGAGAAGTTTTAGGTGAAATCGTAGATAAACTCGTGAAAAATCGTTGTGATACTTGTAAAAATAATGATTCTTACTTGGGATGCAGAGAGAAAGCGAGTAGGGAGTGTTCTTGTGAGAATGGCAGCAAGTTTGGAATGGAAGAGTGAGTTAGGTATTTATAGAGGAAGAGGTTTGGTGCAGGTTACCTTCGTACGAGTCCACTGCCTTGGTACGAAGCCAGGTGCCTTCGTACGAAGCCGCCTATTTCGCGCGAGTGATTTCCGTTTCGCGTGTCGGATGTTCTTTCGGTGTGTTTGGTTGTGTTAGTTAGTTCAAGTACTTTAAGTATTTTAGCGAGGTAGTTAAGTGTTGTGTTGTGTTGTGTTGTGTTGTGTTGTGTTGCGTTTTAGCGTGTTAAATCGAGTTGCGCGAGTGATTGTTTGAGCGTTTTAAGCGAGTATCAAACACATATAACATATTTAGCATTTAAACACACAAATAAACAAAGAATATAAGTAAATCCACGTTTTGAATTCTCATTAAGTTTGCGTTGCGATGAGCGTTTAAGTAATAAGCGTTTAAATGCGATAAATAAGCGATATAAAAAACGTTTAAAAATGTAGTTAACCAAGGGTTAATCATCGAATTTCGAAGTACAAGCATTTACGAATGAAACAACGATAAAAGTAGGAACAACCGAAAGTCGGGTTGTTACAGTCTCCCCTACTTTAGGGAATTTCGTCCCGAAATTAAGTAGTAAACGTAACAAAGAGTTGTGGATATTTAGCTTTCATATCACTTTCGAGTTCCCAAGTGAACTCGGCGCCGCGCTTTCCTTCCCATCTAA
Organism: Helianthus tuberosus; assembly: GCA_030545235.1. Taxonomy (NCBI): domain Eukaryota; kingdom Viridiplantae; phylum Streptophyta; class Magnoliopsida; order Asterales; family Asteraceae; genus Helianthus; species Helianthus tuberosus. Next base: position 136,325,777 of record CM060415.1, read on the forward strand.
CCTTCACTATGGGAATGCGACTACGTTGAAGTTTCATGGTTTCTCGATCCATGATTTCTACTGGCTTTTCCACGAAGTGCAGTGTCTCCTTTATTTGCAAGTCTTCAAGAGGTACATGAAGATTTTCTTCAGCTACACACTTCTTAAGGTTTGAGACGTGGAAAGTTGGGTGTACGTTGCTGAGTTCAACCGGTAATTCGAGTCGATAGGCCACTTTACCAATTCTTTCAAGAATCATGAAGGGGTCCGTGTAACGTGGTGCTAGTTTCCCTTTCTTGTCGAATCGGATCACAACTTTCCAAGGTGAAACCTTTAAGAGGACGTGATCTCCAACTTCGAACTCTAGGGGCTTGCGGCGTTTATCGGCGTAGCTCTTTTGACGACTCCAAGCTTTCAGGAGATTGTCTCTTATTTGGAGAATCTTGTCTGTCGTTTCTTGTATTAACACGGGACGGTGATCTGTGCATCTCCGATCTCATGCCAAACAATAGGCGGTCGACATTTTCTACCGTATAGTGCGTCAAAGGGTGCCATTTGTGTACTAGCGTGATAACTGTTATTGTTCGAAAATTCTACTAAGGGTAAATATGAATCCCAATTACCACCAAAATCTATTATGCACGAACGAAGCATGTCTTCGATGGTGCGCATCGTGTGGTCAGTCTGACCGTCGGTCTGGGGATAGAATGCTGTACTGAGATTGAGAGTCGTACCGAGAGCGGATTGGAATGTCTCCCAGAGACGTGAGGTAAAACGACCATCGCGGTCAGAGATGATGTCACGAGGCGTCCCGTGTCGACAAATGAGTTCGTCGGTATAGATTCGTGCTAATCGTTCGACCTTAAAGTCTTCTCGTATCGGAATGAAATGAGCAGATTTCGTAAGACGATCAACGATAACCCAAATGCTATCGTGACCAGAAGGCATGCGAGGGAGTTTTGTAATAAAATCCATAGCTATACTTTCCCATTTCCACATCGGGATTTCTCGTTGTTCGAGTAAACCAGAGGGTCGTTGTTATTCGGCCTTAACCTTCGAGCAAGTTAGGCATTTTGAAACTTACAGAGCGATATCCTTTTTCATGCCCGGCCACCAATACCTAGAACGGATGTCGTGGTACATCTTGTCGGCACCGGGGTGAATGGAGTATCGAGATTTGTGAGCTTCAGTCATCAATATCTCCCGGAGGTTATTGCGACTAGGAATCCAAATACAATCGAGATAGTGGAAAATTCCGTTCAATTTATTCACTAACTGAGTTTCGGCACCACACCTCATTTCCTCTTTCAGGGTATGCACCACACTTCAATGAAGCATGCGTGCTGCACGTCGCGAATTAGGGCTTCGATATTATTCTGGGCTTGAACTTTATGAATACTATCCACCGAGCTTTGTCTACTGAGAGCATCGGCTACGACGTTTGCCTTGCCGGGATGGTAGCATATCTCGCAATCATAGTCATTGAGAAGTTCAACCCATCTGCGTTGGCGCATGTTCAGTTCTTTCTGGTTCAAGATATGTTGTAAGCTCTTATGGTTGGTGAAGACCGTAAACTTTGTACCATAAAGGTAGTGTCGCCATATCTTTAACGCAAAAACAACTGCACCGAGCTCGAGATCGTGGGTAGTGTAGTTCTTCTCGTGGATCTTGAGTTGTCGAGACGCATACGCGATAACCTTGTCTCGTTGCATAAGAACATAACCGAGACCTACGTTAGAGGCATCGCAATCAACAACGAAATCGTCGTTTCCATCGGGGAGTGCAAGGACAGGAGTGCTGCAAAGCATACGCTTGAGAGTTTGAAAGGCGTCTTCTTGTTCAGAACCCCAAATAAAAGCAGTAAGAGGTACGATGCTTTTTAGAAAAGTCGGCGATGAATCAACGGTAATAACCCGCCAATCCGATAAATGAAAGGATTTCGGATGGAGTCTTCGGCGTAATGCAACTTTTTACCGCTTAAATCTTCGCGGGATTGACGAGAATTCCTTGATTGTTGACGATGTGGCTGATGTGTACAAAATGCAACATATAAATTACATCAATAGAAGCATAAAACCAACCCTTTTTAGTACTAATGTTGGAAAAAGTGCGTTTCTTTCTTCCTTTTGAATTTACAGGACCAAATGAGCTTAAAAGAACAAAAGGAACAAATAAGCAGTCGAAAACCAACATAAATACAAGAAAAAGGAATAACGTGACATGCCCGACCCCTCGGCAACATCTCCCAAGACAAAAACCAGAAAGAAGAAGCTGACCACGGGGTCGTGCCCAGCAAGGCATGGGCCGTAGTCAGACCTCACACATCAAGACAAAGACTGCAGAAGCTTCTACGCCCACCACGGGGTCGTGCCCAGCTCACCATGGGGCATGGTCAACTCTCAGATTTGCAGAATCTTGATAGTACAGCAATGAGTTGACCACGGGGCTGTGTCCAGAAGCCATGGGGTCGTGTGGGGCCTTCTGCTGACAGCTACAATTAATGAAGAAAGAGAAGGAGCTGGCCACAGGCCATGCCCACTGGACACGGGGCCGTGGCCGGGGTACTGTTTTGACTATAAATAGTAGTCTCGGGATCCAAGACTGATAGTAAGAGTTCTTGTCAATCAAAGGCCATGGTTGGCTAATCTCTTACATCACTTGGTGAAGACAAGTCTTTAATGTATTACTTTTGATTTTTAATCTTTCAACACTTTTTAATTGGGTATGCATTAATGACTTTAATAACTAGTTTCTTATGTTGAAAGTGAATTTTCTTTACCATTTCTTCATGATGTCATTGATTTGCTCATTCGTGTCTTTACGGTCTATATAAAGCGCGTTAACTACTTGGAAGGGGGTTAGAAGGGTGGTTTGGTAAAGTTCTTGTCTCGTTTAGTGTATAGATCATGCGAGGACTTAGTTCAAGCTTACTAGGACCTTCTTCAATGCCCCAAAGGTATTGGATGGCGGGGGTGCGAATAGCTTGAACCCCTCATATGTAAACTACTATTAAAACATTAAATCGGCTTCTTGGGATTGTGTCCTTGCTGACTCAAACCACTTAGCCGAGGGTAACGTCATCTTCAAAAGAGGGGCCTACCACTTTTCGTATTAATAACTTATTTAATTATCTTTCAATATTCCGACCCTTTGGGATTGTATCCCTGCTGACTCAAACCACTGGGTTGAGGGTAATGTCACCTTCAAAAGAGGGGCCTACTGCTATAACTAAGATAATCTCTTAAAAAGTCCGAAAGTGCGAAAATCATCAAAGGGTACATTAAAGAGGAGTTGGATCCAAGTGATTCTATCTTGTCTATTTGTTTTTCATTTTATTTATCTTTTTAATTTTTAGATTTACTCTCGTGTTTAAAAACTTTTATCAAAAAATTTAGATCGATTAGACGTTGACAATAAACCAGTACTAAAAGCTCTTGTGTCCTTGGACGACCTCGGTATCTTACCAACACTATACTACGCTCACGATGGGTACACTTGCCCTAGTGTGCGTTTAGTGTTAGTACAATATCGTGTTTTATAAATTTAAAACTTGACTAATGCGTAAAACGAACTTAAAATATTAACAGAATCATATCACGCTTCACGCACACCAAGGTTTTGTCGGCACTGCCGTGGACACAAGGATTTTAAGAAAGTTTAAAGTCAACGGCCGTTTTAGCATTTTTTTCTTTTTTAGGATTTTTTTTTCTCAATTTTTAGCAAATTTTGCGCTTTCTGCAGGCTGCAGCACAGGGCCGTGTCCATCCAGCATGCCCCCGTGTCCAATAAACAGCAGTAACAATTCTGTTTTAAGTAAGACAGTAGCTGACCACGGGGCCATATCACTCGAACACGGGGCCGTGCCCAGTCACCAGTAACTGAAAACAGGACCGTAAGATCCCAACGGTTGGTAAAGTCTGACAAAAGCATGGATGATATTGATTATTTTTACTTTCGCCACTCTTACGGTGAGTGGTGTCAACTATGTGCTGGGTTTCATCAAGATTTAGAATGTTACATTGTAAAATTTGATCCCCATTACCTAGTAGACCCATCGTTTTCCTGTGATAATCATCTTAAGATGGGCGAAAGTAAAAACGATCATTATTATCCAACCGAATATCCTCAACCATATCTTCCATACGACATAACCTCCATCAACATATGTGAAATGGAAGAAAGGATTCTCCAAAATTAAAAGAAATAAAACATATGATGAAAATGAGGTATTCATCACAGGAACAAAGTCAAGGAGAATTATTGAGGCCACATTCGGAATCTATCAACATCGACGACACCAAAAGTACCTCAACCTCTTGTGAAACCATTAGCGATAGTCATCCCTATGTCGATTGTGCCATGAAGGACTCTCCATCGGCCCCACCGATGCGCTCATAGAGCTGAGTGATTCGATATATACCTTCTTTAACAAGATCCCGGCTAAGGAGAATAAAGGTTGGTTCCGCCCATCAGTAAGTAGTTTAGGTTTTACCCTTTCCGATAACCTCTTGCGTTCTTGCATAAATCAAGAGCAATTGAGGTACCTTAGGCACTTCGGTGTTGTTCCCTCCAGCAAGGAACCAACTGATCCGAATAAAAACCTTTAAAATAATATAGACATTACTTCATAAAACTCTAGCCACGGGGCCATGCTCAGGTCAACACGCCCCGTGCCCACCTAAAAATTCCACCACAGGGCCGTGGTAAACAAACACGCCCCATCTCTGACCACGGGGCCGTGTCCAGCCAACACAGGGCCGTGGTCAGTGTGCTGTCACTTTCTATAAAGTCAGCCTTGGGGCATCATGTTTGTACTCATTCCAAAGACAAAGATCTGCCCTGATTTGCACACATACCCAAAAAGGTATATTCTTAAAAAGGTTTCACTCAAACCATCTTGTCTTTGCCACATTTGTCAATTTCATTCTTCTCCAAAGCTCTCCCACCTCCATTAAAGCTTGAAGCTTCATGACTTCAAGCTTTATCTAAGTAATTGCAAGATTTTTATCCAAGAAGTCTTAATAAACATAAGCTTTACAATACTGTTTTGAGTTATTTATGTTAAAAAATGTTTTAAAACACAGAAAAATAATTTAAAACAATGAGTTTCTGGGTTCAAAAATCTTGCAGAGGTGTCACCACGGGGCCGTGCCCAGCAGGCACGGGGCCGTGGCCGGAAGTTTCATCCTCATCTTTTTGAGATTTTCGTCTTGTTTTCTTGGTATGACAAGCCAAAACAGCGAGAAGGGAAGCCATCGACGAAATGACATCGGTGGAGGAGATCCTCATCGACCGTATCAACTTCTTAACGGTGGGACTAGAGAATAGCTTCCAAGAAATCAACCTTTTGCAACAAAGGTTGAACATTCTTGCTATGCCACCCATGGAACCAATCTTCCCACAAGAGGATTGGAACCTTGCGCAAGAAGTTGTTAACCCAACCGGATGGGATGACCTTCCCCAACCTCCTCAAGACAATCTACACGAGGTTCCGGTCATCGTCGCACCTCCCCTGTATAAGAATACAGAAGATGAGCCCTTCCTCTTCCTCCCTAGGGAGATTGAGGAGATGCTCAACGACATTTGAGGAGCACCCTCCGGAGTGAAGGTCTAAAAAGCCCCTACTATCCGAAAATTTATTTTCGTGTTTTTGTTGTTTCGAGACGTGAAATCCTAGGTAGAGCTTCCGTATGGTTTTAACATTTTTTGCATATTAGGTCCTATCTATCTAATCGTAGGACTTTTGTAATTTTTAATTTTTAGGTCTATCTTAGGACCGTTTGTATCGCGCACTCTAATATATGATGGTTTAAGTTATTTTGTGATGTTTAGATCATATATAATGGCTTAACAAACGAGAAAAGATGAAAACTGCCAAAGGGACGTTAAAACTGCACCCCATGCACGTAAACAGTGCCTTCCGACAATTTTTCCAACTTTCCAGCATGTGCAGCACGGGGCCGTGGCCAACCCAACAGGCCCCGTGCCCGGAGCTCTGCAGAAAAACTTCTGCTCAGGTAACTGACCACGGGCCGTGTCCAGTGGACACGCTCCGTGGTCACCTTCAGTTCATTTTTGTTACTGGCACTCTGACCACGGGGCCATGCCCGGACCACACGGGGCCGTCGCCAGGTACCCAGTAACACAAAAACTTGTTTTCAACATGCTTTTACACATTCGAATCTGTCACACCCCCCAAAATCCACACGCGGAGTATCACCGCTTGGAGGCGTGACATGACCAGGATCCAGCCACCAATCATATTGAACAATGTATTTAAAATAGATAAAATCCAACCACACAATATAATTGGTGATCAAAAGATAGTTAACCAAGTTCGAATTAAACAGCAGAAGCATTAAAGGTAAAACCCAAAACATAAGTAATAAGTTCTTAAGTTTAAATGTTTAACATGAGACTCGACAGTTCATGTCCCACAACGACCAGGCCTCCCTATGCAAGTTCCATAGATACCTAACGACCTGCAAGGCATGTAACAAGGAGTCAACAACAAAGTTGAGTGAGTTCACAGTTGGGTGTTCGTTTTAAGTTGTTTCAAAAACATGGTTTTCATTTAGTTGGCTTACTTGCCATGGGGGTTACCCCATAGTTGAAAATATGATTGACCAATTCCTTCTTTCCTAAACCATGACCTGTGGGGGGCTTCCCCATGTGAACCACTAGACCGTTACCATATTGACTACTGATGAAAGTAAGTTGTGCCCTGCGTCAATGTCTATCATCATTGACAGTTTGCCATGATCCATTAGTACACGCCCGTCCGAACGGCACGGTGTGAGGTTTGTCAAACCTAATAACGCTATTAACTAATGACCCGCTTGCCATCGGCCTCTGCGATTAATTCGATATAAAATGAGGGACTTAGGTGATAGAGTTTTGGCTAGTAGTTTAAGGTTGTTGTCCTACCCAAGGAGGAAGAACGTACGTATTCTACCCAAGGAGAATACGCAGGATTAATATTGGCATCCTACATATGGAGGATGGCGGTACATATCCTACCCAACGAGGATATGCAGGTTCCGTTTTAGTTCCTTAACCCATTCCCAACCACCAGGAATCCCATGCCTTAGAAAGAGTGTGAACTCACCTTTGGTTGCTCGGTTTGACTCTATAAAATAGCTAACAATCGGTGTTGGTTAATCACGTCCTAGTATGATTACCACTTAGTTTATTAGTGACTTCAAATAAGCACGAAGTTTCTACACACATCTACCACATAACTTGCACTCACTTTAATAGTTCACGCCCATATAAACATTCCACTTATAGCTACTCAAGAGCAAGCATACGATATTGCACATAACACTTTCAATGACATATAACACGTTAGATCATTATCGGATAACATAACCGACATTTAGACATGCAAATCACTAGTTATATTGTTTCAACTTGAACATCCAAAACTGGACTGTTTTCGGGTATTTTAATAACATAGTTAACTTACTCCAAAAATTACCAAACTTTTACAGAATGTTTTAAACAATCCATATATTACTGTGTAAAAATATCGGGATCCAGTTTATTACCAATATTTTATAAAAAATCATTTACCGGACTGCAATCAGATTCATCACTTTCTGACTAAAGTCAGCGGAATAATTTATTTAAAATTCATCGTAAGTCCGATTGATGAAATTCCAGTTGGATCATTACAATGACATCAGTGGTCATCTACAGTACAAATTTCATGAGCTAATTCTACACAGATTTCAAGTTATGACAAAAAACATAACACACATTTTCTACAGTAAAAATGCAGTTTTGCTGCTGTGAAAAACAACTCTTTAAAAATAGGAAACGGAGTCCAAAAATTATGATTCTAGTGCCATTAGAACCGTATTTCGAAATAACACGTTATAAACTCAAGAAAATCAATTTTTCGTTAAGTTACGACCTCTTTACAGCCGACTGAAGGCGGCTATAACAGTTTGACAGCTTCATGTTTTCAGCTTATAGTGCTCTAACGCAAGTTCTATTTGTTCCGTTAACATGTTTAGTGATCAACAACGACATTTAACATCACTTGCAACAGGTTATCGTTTATTAATCTCAGATTTATCATGTCAAATACCATCATCAACATAAACAAAACAACATCATACTAGCATCATTTCATCATGTTTCATCTTTATGTAAAGCTTTAAGTTCATGATTTATGTTTGTGTTCTTTTAGTGTTTCTTGTATTTCATCATACTACATCTTATATCCATAAAAATAGAAGTAACCAAGAGTAAATCAAGAACTTACAACTAGCTCAAAGGCTAGGGAAGATCTCTAGTGAAAAAGATGATGAAGAGGGGATAATGAAACCAAACGAGAAGAATTCTCCAAGACCTTCAAGCTCCAAACTCCATGTATCACCTTCTAGACTTCAATGAGCTTGGAATTGGAATGATATGGTGGTGACAAGGTGGTGGTGGCGGTTATAGTGAGCCGATAGGGAGAGGAGAGAGTGAGGGAGTGATGGTGTGAAGATTTAGAGAAGATATGAAATGATATGGATATCCAAGGCCATACTTATAATCTCTCTTTCAATATTTTGTTCAACATAGCAAGCAAGGATCCAATAAAATAATCAACAAATCTCGGAAGTATGGTGTAGAAGTATGGTGGTGATGGTGGCGGCCTAGGCTAGGGGGAGGGGGTCTAGATGTAACTTGGTGAGTAGTTGGTTACATACTAGTTAAAAATCAAGTATATGGTTACATATGTTAGTTACTAGAGAATCTAGTGGGTGTTATGGTGTACGGGGATCATAACTAGCCAAGAAATAATAAGACAATGTTTCTAGTAATATTTTGGTGTTCCGGGTAATGTCCGGTTGTTTGGTTAGATACCGTTTCGTTAAAGTGCTAAGTTATTCCGTATAGTGTCTTTTATGTAGCTTTTTGTAACACTTTTAATTCCTAACACATAGGAAAACATTCAGGACCATTTAGTCAATTTTCTGTACAATTAATAAACACAATATAATATTAATTAATCGTACGGATACATGTATTTACGAGGGGTGTCACATTCTCTCCCTGTTAAGAAAATTTTGTCCCGAAATTTAGCACGTGGTTACTGAGGAAGCTAGTTAAGTTGCGTGGTTTCCTGGTTTTCCTGGGGTGTCACATCATCCCCCCGTTGGTTTGGAATTTCGTCCCGAAATTCCGCAGTAGCTTCAGCCTCAGTAGTGGTTGCACTTTTCTTAAACAACTGGGGATACTTGAGTTTCATTTGGTCTTCTCATTCCCAGGTATACTCTGGGCCACGACGGGAGTTCCAACAAACTCGAACAAGAGGTATTCTGGTACGCTTGAGAATCTTAACGTCTCGCTCTGTTATTTCAACTGGTTCCTCGACGAATCACAACTGGTCGTCGATTGTAAGATCCTTTAAGGGAACTATGAGGGTCTCATCTGACAGGCACTTTTTCAGATTTGACACATGGAATACGTTGTGAACTTCGCTGAGTTCTTCAGGTAGATTAAACTTGTAAGCGACCTTGCCAATTTTCTCAATGATTTTGAACGGTCTGACATAACGCGGATTGAGTTTGCCTCGTTTGCCAAAACGAACTACACCTTTCCAAGGTGAGACTTTAAGTAGCACTCGATCCCCAACCTGGAACTCGAGTGGTTTCCTGCGCTTATCAGCGTAGCTTTTCTGACGGTCATGAGCTGCCGCCATTCATTTTCGTATCTGAGCAATCTTCTCGGTTGTATCTACTACAAGTTCTGGGCCAGTGATTTGACTGTCGCCAACTTCTGCCCAACGGAGAGGTGATCGGCATTTACATCCGTACAATGCCTCAAACGAAGCGGCTTGGATACTGGTGTGGTAACTGTTGTTATACGAAAACTCCACTAACAGGAGGTGTTTTTCCCAGCCATTACCAAAGTCGATTACACATGCCCTAAGCATGTCTTCAAGGGTTTGGATGGTGCATTCAGATTGCCCATCCGTCTGTGGATGATATGCCATGCTCATGTCTAATCGAGAGCCAAAGGACTTGTGCATAGCTTGCCACAATTCAGATGTAAAACGTGAGTCACGATCAGAAATGATGGAGGTTGGCACTCCATGCCTTGATACTACTTCCTTTAGGTAGACGTCTGCTAGAGTAGAAAACTTATCCGTTTCCTTGATAGCCAGAAAATGTGCAGACTTGGTCAATCGATCCACTATCACCCAAATAGTGTCATTTCCGCGTTGAGATCTGATGGGTTGGTAAATTTCCAAAGCTTAACGTGTTTAATTTTACCGATTTATGTGAAATTGAGTTTTAGAATACACTACTTTGAGATGGTTTGTATTTTGCAGGCCTTGACATGTTTAAGGTGTATTTTGGAAGCTTAATGGAGCTTGGGAATGAAGTTAGGAAGAACGGGAGCGAAAAACGGAGCTAAACGGCGAAAACCAGACAAAGACTTCTGATACCGGCGTCCCAGACGCCCAGACCAGCGTCCCAGACGCTGGTCCCCAGCGTGAATTTGGGGAAAACTTTAGTTAAAACCCAATTTCGAATACCTAGCGAGGGGGACTCCATTCTGGACTTCCAGAGGCGAATTGGAGATATATTTGAAGGTTCCATTTGATCCTTTATCATATTCCATCAAGTTTTGAAGATTAATCATCAACCATGAGTGGCTAATTTCCCCAAGATCATCCCCGGGTGAAAGATTGTGAGTTTCTAGGGTTTGTTTTTCATGTTTTGGTTTGATACAAACATTTGTTAACCGTTGATTGAAATTGTATGAATTATTTGTTGGTATTGCTTTGAACTCGAAATTGTTAAGTTTTCTTGCAACATTGACATTGAGAGATGATTGCTACCATTAAGTTGTGATTTGTGCTAGGGTTTGGTTTTTGTTCTTGATTAATAAAGCATACTATTGTCTCATATTGTGATGGTTATCTTGCACCGGTTACATATGATAGACGATTGTTGATGTCTAAGATTAGGATTTCAAATTAACAAACTCAAGAAATCATTGGTGTTCATAACATAATCAAACCATTCATGTTGGATAGCTCTAGATACTTAATAATCCAAAACCCGGGTGTGATTATTTTCTAAATAGTGTTCACAAATCCATTTTAATTACCGTTTTGATATTCGTCATTCTAAATAACATAATTAAATCATTTTCTACAAACCAATTGGAATCACATTGTTAGTTCACACTTTCAAACACAATTTCAAAGAAAACTAGCAAGCTTCATAATTACTTTGTACATTTTTGTAAATAGTCTAACTAATCGAACAGGTCGTGCAATACTGACCACATGCTCTTCGTGAATACGATACTCGACTTACCCTAGCTACCTAGGTTAATTGGGTTTTTGACTGATCGGGACGACACGGTCACGTCAAAATGGCGCCGTTGCCGGGGAGCTAGTGCGCTTAGTATTTCATTGCATGTTCGATTTTAGTTTAGTTTATTTTCTTTCCTTTTTCTTGTATATTTGTGATTTTAATTTGGGTGGTCGAGCTTGTGTGTGCAGGTACATGTTTTGCAGGAATTACTTTTCAATATGAACTGGGTAGATGATGATCCCTGTGAGTGTTGCGGAAGCGGAGAGCATTATTTAGAGGATTGCTCTGTTTTCTACGAAAAAGTTCAAGCCAACAAGGAACGGGAAGACTACCTCAGCGGATTGTTTGAATATAGGAGGGCGGATTATGAAGATTTCAATGGTCCATCCTCATATTATCCATACGATAATCCACCACCACCATATTATCAAGAGTACTACTATGAACCCGAATTGCCACATTTCTCAAGTTACCGGGAGGTGTATGATGATTATTATAATGAATACCCTCAACCGGCATACGAGGAACCTCAAGACTCAATAAGTTCCAAGCTCGATGCCATCATGAATGCCATCACCACTTCAAATCAAGAGATTAAGATGGAATTTGAGGCGAGAGATAAAGCTCATGAAGCCTTGGCAAAGAAAGTGGGTCAACTCGCCGAAGAATTGGCTCAACTTAGACGAGACCGAGAGGTGTTGGCTAGTGGTACAATAGTAGATGGTGAGATGGTGGAAGAGGTTATCGATCTACCCGAGCAAGAAAATGAATGTTTGAACCTAGCGGAAGACATCACACCGCGAGACGAGTCGGATCCGAAAGATGCCCACGTTCATATCCATCCTTCTCCCATACTTATCACTCCAACCAAAAAAGTTGGGGATGCGGGTTCGGGTATAAGGATTCGAAGGGTGGCGTTGCAAGACATTGGCCAATTCGTCAAGAAACGACCCCAAAGTAGCTTAATACGCATGCCACGTAAAATAAAAAGAGAATGGATCCGGCATGCCAACTACCGAGCGTATGTTGGAAACTCGGTAGGCAAATGTGCACTTCGGCCACCATGAGAGGTAAATCAGGTATGATTGTTGTAGAGTTTGTACAAGTATTCGTTTATTTTATTTTCATAGTTAAATGAACGTTGTGGGTGTGTTCCCTATATAACCCTCACGAGACCTCTCGTCCTCCTGAGCTATCGGGAGGTTTAAAAGGGCTTGTTGCATAAGCTAAATGCAACCGTGATTCCTACGAAAGTGAGTTAGGTTTTTTGTTATTGTAAATTATTTTCCACATAAATCAAAGTGAAATAACGTATGGCTTGGTAAAATTTTCATAAAAGTGGTAGAACTCGGTAACTAACAAATTTTGATGGTTGTGAGAAGCATGCTTCTACACAAGGGTTAAGATTTGTAGGTACATTGTGTTCATGGGACAACCGCTTTCTTGAAGAGAAGAAGAGCACACGAGGAATGAGCTCAAAAAGCAGGTGCATACGTTTCTTTTTACTTTTGATTTTTAGTTAGCAAATAAGTGGATTGTAAATTGTATTTTATTTTCGGGGTGAAATTTTGGGGAGGTTAGCCGTGTCACATCCCGTGTGCATTTCAAAAACTCTAGTTCTTACACATTGAGGACAATGTTCACCTCAAGTGTGGGGATGGGGGAGTAGTAAAAGTTTTCGATTTTGACCCGTTCATTTAAACACTACACATTGAGGACAATGTTTACCTCAAGTGTGGGGATGGGGAAAATTTCCTAAAATTTTTCAAAAATGTCTTTGTTTAAAGCGATCTAAAAAAGCACAAGTAACTAAGTCAACGAGGGATGGCACAACCCATTTGGTCTATTGTCATGGTCAAGTTCAAATAATTAGCATGACGGGTATTTAGCGGGTGGTTATTTGGGAATAATTCGCCTAAGAAACTAGCACATCATGCATATCACATACCATACCCTTATACGTGAGGTTTTGAGCCACTTTTATATCATAGATTTACATATACATGTTTCTTTGTTTGAGTGGACCATTAGTTATGTATTGTAGAACTTGCGACTTTTGATACGTTTGAGACCATAGACCGAATACAAGCACGAGAATGATTAAGGCTTTAGGTAAACCTTTTCCTTTTACACCATTTGCTTACCTTTACCCAAATAAATCCCCTAGTCGCCCACTTTGAGCCTAATCCTTTCGTTTGACCAACCCGTTTAGCCCATAACCGTTAAACCTTTTCTTTTAAACCCGTGTGATGAAAATTCGATTCTATGATTATTTCTTTGTATAGTTGTGTTTGCAAAAAAAAAAAAAAAAAAAAAATTCAATCAGAAAATGTTGCGAAAAAAAAAAGAAAAGGAAAATTGTTGAGAAAAATACAAAAATATGAAGTTAGTAGTTGTTGAATAAAAGGCTAAAGTTGTTGCCTTGTATTTGATGTTTATAGTTTAGTTTAGAGTAGTCGTTTGTAATAAAAATCGAATTTTTCATCACCTTAGCCATTAAAAAAAAACATCCTATTCCATACCCTTAACCTAGCCCCGTTACAACCCTCCAAAGACCTTTTGACTTGTGCTTAGTATTCGTGTTCGGTGGTGGAGAATGATTGAGTTGCAAGCCTATGCGGGTACGTGTTCTAATCGGTTTGAGTGGTTATTTCAAAAGCGCTAATGCATCAATTATTAGCCAATTTTAAACCGAGTGGAGAGAACATTGTGAGGGATGTGCATGATTTATTGGTTCAAGGGCGGGTTAATCTTGGATAACCATTTTATATGTGATTATTCACTTTACCGTTAGATATTTTGTAAATTGTAAAAAGTTTGAACCGGGTATGACTTTAGACCTTAACCTTAGTCTCGGGAATGGGACGTGTGTTTCTCGTTCGACCCACGTGAAAGTGAAAAGCAGATTTTCTTGAGGGCAAGCAAATGACAAGTGTGGGGATGTGATGGGTTGGTAAATTTCCAAAGCTTAACGTGTTTAATTTTACCGATTTATGTGAAATTGAGTTTTAGAATCCACTACTTTGAGATGGTTTGTATTTTGCAGGCCTTGACATGTTTAAGGTGTATTTTGGAAGCTTAATGGAGCTTGGGAATGAAGTTAGGAAGAACGGGAGCGAAAAACGGAGCTAAACGGCGAAAACCAGACAAAGACTTCTGATACCGGCGTCCCAGACGCCCAGACCAGCGTCCCAGACGCTGGTCCCCAGCGTGAATTTGGGGAAAACTTTAGTTAAAACCCAATTTCGAATACCTAGCGAGGGGGACTCCATTCTGGACTTCCAGAGGCGAATTGGAGATATATTTGAAGGTTCCATTTGATCCTTTATCATATTCCATCAAGTTTTGAAGATTAATCATCAACCATGAGTGGCTAATTTCCCCAAGATCATCCCCGGGTGAAAGATTGTGAGTTTCTAGGGTTTGTTTTTCATGTTTTGGTTTGATACAAACATTTGTTAACCGTTGATTGAAATTGTATGAATTATTTGTTGGTATTGCTTTGAACTCGAAATTGTTAAGTTTTCTTGCAACATTGACATTGAGAGATGATTGCTACCATTAAGTTGTGATTTGTGCTAGGGTTTGGTATTTGTTCTTGATTAATAAAGCATACTATTGTCTCATATTGTGATGGTTATCTTGCACCGGTTACATATGATAGACGATTGTTGATGTCTAAGATTATGATTTCAAATTAACAAACTCAAGAAATCATTGGTGTTCATAACATAATCAAACCATTCGTGTTAAATAGCCCTAGATACTTAATAATCCGAAACCCGGGTGTGATTCGTTTTCTCATATATTATTTTAACTAATCAATTAAGTTTTGCAATCGTAGTCAACGAACCATTCTCTTAGTTAATATCAAAATTGTCGGTTCAACCCGATTTCTTTTCAAATCAAAACAAATAAATAAAAATAGCAATCTTCATAATCACTTTGTACATTATTTGTAAATAGTCTAACTAATCGAACGGGTGGTGCGATACTGACCACATGCTCTTCGTGGATACGATACCCGACTTACCCTAGCTACCTAGGTTTAATTGGGTTTTTGACTGATCGGGACGACACGGTCACGTCAAGTTCTAGGCAGGCCAGTAACGAAATCCTTGGAAATTTGCTCCCATTTCCATGTCGGGATCTCTGGTTGTTGGAGTAGGCCTGATGGTTTCTGGTATTCGATCTTGACTCTCGTACAAGTCAAACATTTACTGACGTAGGTTGCTATGTTGGCTTTCATACTAGGCCACCAATACGTAGCATTGAGATCGTGGTACATCTTATCCAAACCAGGATGTACTGAATAACGAGACTTGTGTGCCTCATCCATCACAAGCTCACATAGATTACCATAGAGTGGAACCCAGATGCGCCCGTTTACATAGTAGGCGCCGTCTTCCTTTTGTTCTAACCGTTTCCTTGATCCTCGTAGGGACTCCACCCTGATGTTCTCTGCTTGCAATGCTTCAACCTGAGCATCTCGTATCTGAGTAGGAAGACTAGATTGGATGGTAAGTTGTAACGCTCGCACGCGCTTAGGTGCAGTATCCTTTCGACTGAGGGCGTCGGCCACAACATTGGCTTTACCCGGATGGTACTTGATCGCACATTCGTAATCATTCAATAGCTCGACCCATCGACGTTGTCGCATGTTTAACTCCTTTTGCTTGAAGATATGCTCGAGACTCCTGTGATAGGTGTAAATGGTGCACTTGGTACCGTACAGGTAATGTCTCCATATCTTAAGTGCGAAAACAACTGCTCCCAGCTCCAAGTTGTGCGTAGTGTAGTTCTTTTCGTGAACTTTAAGTTGGCGTGATGCATAAGCAATGACTTCATCTCGTTGCATCAACACACAGCCCAATCCTTGTATGGACGCGTCACAATAAACCACAAAATCATCTGTGCCTTCAGGTAACGAAAGAATAATCATGCTACAAAGTTTCTTCTTTAAGTACTGAAATGCGGACTCCTGTACATCACCCCAATGATAGGTGACACCCTTCTGAGTAAGTGAAGTGAGAGGTTGCGCAATCTTTGAGAAATCCTTGATAAACCTTCTGTAGTAGCCCGCCAAACCCAAGAATTGGCGGATTTCTGTTGGTGTACGGGGTGCAGGCCACTTCTTGATCGAGTCAACCTTGGATGGATCAACATGAATCCCATCCTTGTTTACCACATGGCCTAGAAAGTGGACTTCGCGAAGCCAGAAGTCACATTTCGAAAATTTGGCATACAACTACTCTGTTCGAAGAAGTTCCAAAATAAGACTCGGGTGTTGCTCGTGTTCTTCCTGACTCTTCGAATAGATCAGGATATCGTCGATGAAAACTATGACAAACTTATCCAGGTAAGGCTTGCATACTCGGTTCATGAGATCCATGAAAACCGCAGGTGCATTTGTCAATCCGAAAGGCATAACCAGAAACTCGTAATGCCCATAACGAGTCCTGAATGCTGTCTTGGAGATGTCCTCATCTTGGACTCTCAGCTGATGATAGCCCGATATTAAGTCAATCTTAGAGTAGAAGCTCGACCCTTGCAGCTAGTCGAATAAGTCATCAATACACATTCTGAAGGTACCGTCTTTCTTCTTCACGAATAACACTGGAGCTCCCCAAGGCGAAGAGCTAGGACGAATAAAACCCTTGTCCAAGAGGTCTTGCAATTAAGTGGACAATTCCTCTAGTTCCGATGGGGCTAAGCGATAAGGTGCCCGAGCCATGGGCGCTGCTCCAGGAGTTAGCTCGATTTAAAACTCCACTTGTCGATGAGGCGGAAGACCAGGTAATTCCTCAGGAAATACCTCAGGAAAGTCGCACACAATAGGAATGCCTTCTATCTTCTTTTCCTTCGAAGATGAATCAGAAACGAGGGCCAAAATAGTAGTGTGGCCCTTTCGTAACCACTTCTGGGCCTTAAGGAAAGAGACGATTCCCACAACAACACCACTCTTGTCGCCACGAATCACGAGGGGTTCTTCACCAGAACGAGGGATGCGGACAATCTTCTCGTTGCAAAGAATTTCTGCTTGCTGATGAGATAACCAATCCATCCCAATAACAACATCGAAACTACCTAGAACGATAGGAACAAGATCGATAGAGAAGGTCTGACTAGCTAAGACGAGGTCACAACCCTTAACTATGTGTGTGGCTTCAAGACTTTTACCGTTTGCTAGTTCTACCGTGTGTTTGGTGTTTAAAAGTGTTGCAGCGCGCTTAAGCATTTGGCTAATTTTTAAGGACACATAACTAGTATTGGCACCCGAATCAAATAGAACAGTAACAAAGAAGCCGTCTAGAAGAAACTTACCCATCACAACGTTGGGATCGTTCCTTGCATCACCCTGACCAATCACAAAGGCACGACCTCGGGTGCCATTGCCATTATTGTTACCCCCGTTGTTGCTTCCATTGTTGTTCCCGTTTCCTTGGTTGTTGTTGTTCTGATTCTGGTTCAGCTGAGGACAGTTCCTCTTAAAGTGGCCTTCAGCGCCACACTAAAAGCATCCTTTATTGCCCTGCTGTTGCTGCTGGTGGTGATTTTGTGGAGCTTGTTGTTGTTGTTGGCGATTCTGATTTGCTGGTCGTGCGCCCCTGCAATCCTTTGCTTCATGACCAAACTTGTTACATCTCAGACAACGACCCTTGTGGCACTGCCCGCTATGATGCTTGTTGCACCGGTTGCACTTGGGGTGGTTCCCTCGGTATCCACCCTGTCCTTGACTACCAGAAGATTGCTGACTAGGACTCTGGTAGTCATCAGTCTTTCGCTGCTGGGACTGAGACTGAACTGAAGTAGAACCCTTGCCCGAATTTCCATCCTACTTACGCTTGTTTTCATTGGGAGCATCAGTAGTAGTAGCGCTAATACGCTTGGGTAGCTTGTTCTGCTCAACTGCCTGATCAGTGAGACGATGAGCCAACCAGATGATTTGCTGAATGGTGCCAAGATTAGCTGAGGTCAAGTGGCTTTGAATTTCGGGCACCAAACCCTTAAGGTACAGCTTGATACGCTTGATAGGAGGATCCACCATAGTGGGACACAAGATAGCTAATTCGTTCGATCTCTTTGTGTATGCCTTGATTTCAGACCCCGTCATCTTCAAATTGAAAAATTCCACCTCTAGCTTGTGGATGTCGTCACGACTACAGTACTCTTCTTTGATCAAATCTTTGAAGTCGTTCCATGGGGTGGCATTAGCAACCGCCAGCCCTAGTAGTTGAACCTGTGCTTTCCACCAGGTTAACGCAGCACCTTCGAGTGTTCCAGTAGCAAATTTCACCCTACGATCTTCGGGGCATTCACACATCTCAAAAACAGACTCAATCTTCTCGAACCAGTGAAGAAGACCTACAGCTCCTTCTGTGCCGCTGAAAGTACTAGGTCGGCAATCCATGAATGTTTTGAACGTACATACGGGAGGCTTTGCATGTTGACCTCCTGATGGAGCTGCTGCGAGTGCCTCAGCAACTCGTTCATTGATCAAAGCCGTCAACTGGGCTTGAGTTAGGTTGATACCACCACGTCCTCCGCGTCCGTTCAGGATCTTCACAACGAAGCAACGTAAGTGAGAAAAGTGCCGTAAAAGTGCGTAAGGGTGGGATGACATAAGAGAGTAAGCACACAAGGTTCAAATAGCAGTTATCACGTTAACTAGTGCACAATGTGAACTATCAAACAGACAATATAAACATAAATCATACCACCTATTGTGTCGAGTCTTGCACGTGGAGCGAAACGTCGTTGTGGATCGTTGAGCACTGTACAGGTTATAGTCTGGTTTTGTCAAAAAGCTTTTCCCTTTTTAAAACCAAGTTCACTATAACCAATGGCTCTGATACCAATATGTCACACCCCTAAAATCCACACGCGGTGTATCACCGCTTGGAGGCGTGACATGACTAGGATCCAGCCACCAATCATATTGAACAATGTATTTAAAATAGATAAAATCCAACCACACAATATAATTGGTGATAAAAAGATAGTTAACCAAGTTCGAATTAAATAGCGGAAGCATTAAAGGTAAAACCCAAAACATAAGTAACAAGTTCTTAAGTTTAAATGTTTAACATGGGACTCGACAGTCCATGTCCCACAACGACCACGCCTCCCTGTGCAACCTCCATAGATACCAAACGACCTGCAAGGCATATAACAAGGAGTCAACAACAAAGTTGAGTGAGTTCACAGTTGGGTGTTCATTTTAAGTTGTTTCAAAAACATGGTTTTCGTTTAGTTGGCTTACTTGCCGTGGGGGTTACCCCATAGTTGAAAATATGATTGACCAATTCCTTCTTTCCAAAACCATGACCCGTGGGGGGCTTCCCCATGTGAACCACTAGACCGTTACCATATCGACTACTGACGA
This sequence comes from Helianthus tuberosus, assembly GCA_030545235.1. Taxonomy (NCBI): domain Eukaryota; kingdom Viridiplantae; phylum Streptophyta; class Magnoliopsida; order Asterales; family Asteraceae; genus Helianthus; species Helianthus tuberosus. The sequence continues at coordinate 136,345,472 of CM060415.1, forward strand.
AAGTAAGTTGTGCCCTGCGTCAATGTCTATCATCATTGACAGTTTGCCATGATCCATTAGTACACGCCCGTCTGAACGGCATGGTGTAAGGTTTGTCAAATCTAATAGCGCTATTAACTAATGACCCGCTCGCCATCGGCCTCGGCGATTAAGTCGATATAAAATGAGGGACTTAGGTGATAGAGTTTTGGCTAGTAGTTTAAGGTTGTTGTCCTACCCAAGGAGGACAAACGTACATATTCTACCCAAGGAGAATACGCAGGATTAATATTGGCATCCTACATATGGAGGATGGCGGTACATATCTTACCCAAGGAGGGTATGCAGGTTTCGTTTTAGTTCCTTAACCCATTCCCAACCATCGGGAATCCCATGCCTTAGAAAGAGTGTGAACTCACATTTGGTTGCTCGGTTTGACTCTATAAAATAGCTAACAATCAGTGTTGCTCAATCACGTCCTAGTATGATTACCACTTAGTTTATTAGTGACTTCAAATAAGCACGAAGTTTCTACACACATCTACCACATAACATGCACTCACTTTAATAGTTCACGCCCATATAAACATTCCACTTATAGCTACTCAAGAGCAAGCATACGATATTGCACATAACACTTTCATTGACATATAACACGTTAGATCATTATCGGATAACATAACCGACATTTAGATATGCAAATCACTAGTTATATTGTTTCAGCTTGAACATCCAAAACTGGACTGTTTTCGGGTATTTTAATAAAATAGTTAACTTAATCCAAAAATTACCAAACCTTTACAGAATGTTTTAAACAATTCAAATATTACTATGTAAAAATATCGGGATCCAATTCATTACCAATATTTTATAAAAATCATTTACCGGACTGCAATCAGATTCATCACTTTCTGACTGCAGTCAACGGAATAATTTATTTAAAATTCATCGTAAGTCCGATTGATGAAATTCTAGTTGGAGCATTACAAAGACATCATTGTTCATCTACAGTACAAATTTCATGAGCTAATTCTATACAGATTTCAAGTTATGATGAAAAACATAACTCCCATTTTCTGTAGTAAAAACGCAGCTTTTGCAGCTGTGAAAAACGACCCTTTAAAAATAGCAAATGAAGTCCAAAAATTATGATTGCAGTGCCATTAGAACCGTATTTCGAAATAACACGTTATAGACTCAAGAAAATCAATTTTTCGTTAAGTTACGACCTGGTTACAGCCGACTGAAGGTGGCTGTAACAGTTTGACAGCTTCTTGTTTTCAGCTTATAGTGCTCTAACGCAAGTTCTATTTGTTGCGTTAACATGTTTAGTGATCAACAACGACATTTAACATCACTTGCAGCAGGTTATCGTTTATTAATCTCAGATTTATCATGTCAATTACCATCAGCAACATAAACAAAACAACATCATACTAGCATCATTTCATCATGTTTCATCATTATGTAAAGCTTTAAGTTCATGATTTATGTTTGTGTTCTTTTAGTGTTTCTTGAATTTCATCATACTACATCTTATATCCATAAAAATAGAAGTAACCAAGAGTAAATCAAGAACTTACAACTAGCTCAAAGGCTAGGGAAGATCTCTAGTGAAAAAGATGATGAAGAGGGGATAAAGAAAGCAAATGATAAGGATTCTCCAAGACCTTCAAGCTCCAAACTCCATGTATCACCTTCTCGACTTGAATGAGCTTGGAATCGGAATGATATGGTGGTGACAAGTTGGTGGTGGTGGCGTTTATAGTGAGCCGAGAGGGAGAGGAGAGAGTGAGGGAGTGATGGTGTGAAGATTTAGAGAAGATATGAAATGATATGGATATCCAAGGCCATACTTATAATCTCTCTTTCAATATTTTGTTCAACATAGCAAGCAAGGATCCAATAAAACAATCAACAAATCTTGGAAGTATGGTGGTGATGGTGGCGGCCTAGGCTAGGGGGGAGGGGGTCTAGATGTAACTTGGTGACTAGTTGGTTACATACTAGTTAAAAATCAACTATATGGTTACATATGTTAGTTACTAGAGAATTTAGTGGGTGTTATGGTGTACGGGGATCATAACTAGCCAAGAAATAATAAGACAATGTTTCTAGGAATATTTTGGTGTTCCGGGCAATGTCCGGTTAGATACCGTTTCGTTAAATTGCTAAGTTATTCCGTATAGTGTCTTTTATGTAGCTTTTTATAACACTTTTAATTCCTAACACATAGGAAAACATTCAGGACCATTTAGTCAATTTTCTGTACAATCAATAAGCACAATATAATATTAATTAATCGTACAGATACATGTAATTACGAGGGTTGTCACAGAATCAATCTAAAAACTTATTTTTGGACACATTGAGGACAATGTGTAATTTAAGTGTGTGTGTGGGTGGGGGGGAGCTAAAACCTTGAATCTTGCAAGTCCTAATAACAAGCGTTACACAAAACTCATATTGGAACCGTTAATCACCCCAAATCTTTTCAAAAATTTTCATTTCTTTTACTTGTCTTGGTTTAATTTGGGAATAACAAGTTCTAAAAAGGTTATGTTTTTACAAATTTACAACCGATAGCGTCGTGATAAAAAGAACCAAATAAGAAAATTATAAAAAAGACATGACAAATCATTTTAAAATTTGATTATATATAGGGGTGTGTATAACAACCCTCCTAGAACCCTTAACGTGACCCTAAAACGTTCCTTACGTACCCCGTACGCGAGAACCGGGCCCGAAATAACCCAACACTTAGAAAAATCATGAAAAACAAATTTCAGGTGTCGCTCGCGGGCCGCGACGGAGACCCCTATGGTCTGTCGCGGGGCGCCACGACCCTTACTTGGCCGGCACACAATAGTGCCACGTGTCGTACGCATGGCAAAGCTACCCCCTGACTCGGCAACCCTATAAATCGACACGTGGGATCTCGCGGCCCGCGAAGGCCAAAGCCTTAGCTCTCGCGGGGCGCGGCAGACTACCGGATCAACCTATATAAGGGGGGCCAGGACTCATTTGCAACTCGTTCAATTCTTGATTCTCTCTCAAACTTTCTTATAGTAGAAATTCTACCCGTGCATAATACCCACTATAAAGCGAAGCTCTACCTCGTTGTAAGTACGATAACCCTGCTGTTACCCTACACGATCGATTTAGGATTCCGTAATGCATGTCGGCTCTGCCTGACTCAGTCATTGGAATTCTGTCTCGTGTGTACCCCCGATTGATTTAGGATTCCGTAACGCATGTCGGCTCTGCCCGACTCAGTCATTGGAATTCTGTCTCGAGTTGTACGGTTAATATGATTTTGGGTTATTTTACTAACGCGTGTGCATTGTTTAATTTTAATAGATAATAACTAGGAGATTCTCAGGAAGCTTTAGTATTACCTAAATAAACAATGTGAGTACATCTGCTTTTCGTAAACTGTTTTTACAAAAGCTCAATTGTTTTGAAATATAATTAACAGTGATTGAGTCTATGTATTCTTCAATTACTGCCGGTATGTTGGGGTTTTGTATACAAAATGTGAAAGACGTTACCATTGGACAAAGAATTAGCCAATGAGTAATATGACCCACCAGTCAGGATTGACAGTACTGAATGAGTAATTGTGTAGATATAAACATTGTAATCGCTCTCAATACTGTGAAATTATATAAACTGTTTTTTATTAAACTGGGATGCACTCGCCAGTATTTCTTGCTGATAAAATGTTTTTAAAACGCGTTTCAGGTAACAAAATGTGAAAGCCAATAGAAGCCAGCTGGAGAGCACCGAAGACTTGGAAAAGTGGCTACAAAAGTTACCTAAATAAAAAGGAGTTTTTGTTTTCATTAATTAGGGTTTATCCCTACAATTGTACTGTCAAATGAACTTGAATTTTATCCCAATGTTTTATTATTATAAAAAAGTGTGGTGTTTTACTCTGATAAAAATATTTCCTAACTACGGTCCTGATGTCTCATTTCCGCTGCCAAATCAATAAACACTGATACCACCAGCTCTGAGGCTCGCGGCGTGGGGTAGGGGTCGGGGACTGCGACAGAAGGTGGTATCAGAGCTACAGCCACTGGTTTAAGCCAAAGAAGTGTTCTTCTGACACTTAAGTTTTAAATTCTATGTTAGGATATAACTTATGTGAATATGTGTAAATATTGTTTTGTGTTATTTGACTATTTGTTAGTTTATAGTATGAGTGAGCAAGGAACTTCGGACGCCTATCGTCATTTAGGTAGTTCACCGAAAAATGAGGGAACATCATCTCAGCCAGATCCTTCAGGATACCCAGCCGATACCGAAGAAGGAATATTTATATTTAAGGCACAGTCTGAGGAACCGTTACTTCTAAGAAAAGAGGTTGGTTTAGTAGAGGAGCACACGAGAGAAGAAAAAGAATGAAAAAGTTACAACAGTAGAGGGCAATAGTCAGGGTAATAATGAAGCAAAGGCAGAAACTCAAGAAACACGCAATAGACCATCGTGGGAAGAGGAACTAGATAGACAGTTGGCCAGTTTCCATATGCTAGCTACCACAGTAGTAGACTCTAACCAACTAGCCGAACCGCCACTGTTACCCTTGTTCCCAGACCAACAAATGCTAGAACCCAACCCTGAAAACCAATTCCCAATACCTGCATTTGACCCCAACGAGTTACCGAGAATCCCAACTCCACACCCTTTACCATATGATCCATGGTTTGATGACAATAGGTCATACTCAACCCTATACCCTCCCGAAGAACCAATGCCTCTAGAACCGGATCCGTGGAGGGATACGGATAGAACATTTTTCGAAATGAATAGCGCAAATCCTTATGAGGAACCATCACCCCCTCCTGAACCATTAGACCCACCAATGAGTCGAAAACATGTGCAGGAACTCCATCAGTATGGAGAGGATTTAATGAATGAGGGGAATAGAATCCGACAGATAGGGGAAAAACTAGTTTGGAAATATGATGAACGAGACATGCAGTATTTGATAAACGTCACTTAGAATAATAATAGATATATGTGTAATTTTGTACTTTGATAAAAAAAATATATACATAGATACGGATGCATAGTATATTTGATTTCCAGTTGTAGTTTGTAATAGATGCATATATATGAAAAAGAGTAAAAGTCGCAATGTACGACGTTTTTGATCAAACTGTTTGTGTGATCGTGTATGAATAATTGTTCTCAAATTTTATTCTGTGATAATTAATACCTGATAAATGTTCACAATTCAGACGTCGAACGAAGTAAATCAGGAAAACCAGAATAATGAGAATAACGGAAACCAAATATATAACAGTGCCATTCAACATATAGTAGCACAAGGAATTATAGATGCTATGCCTTATATTATCATGACTGTTAAGGAAGCAGAGAATAATAAATCTGCAAATGGAAGTAAACGTCAACACACTGAACCAAGTCACAGTGTGAATGATAACAGACCTATTATCCAAGCTCCAATTCCCAAGAGAAGAAGAACTGCGTCTTACGGTTGTTCTTATAAAGAATTCTTGGCTTGCAAACCAATAGAATTCTCAAGCAATGAAGGAGCCATTGCAGCCTTACGTTGGATAGAAAAGACAGAAGCAGTCATAAAAATAAGTAAATGTGCAGACGAAGATAAGATTATGTTTGCTTCAAAACTTTTAAAAAATTCAGCCTTAGAATGGTGGAATACTATTCTCCAGTCTAGGGGAAGTGACAGAGTCTATAATATGGAATGGATCAACTTTAAGGAAATGGTTGAAAGAAAATTCTGTCCTCCTAATGAAAAGGAACAAATCGCTAATAAGTTCCTAAATCTTAGAATGACTGGAATAGTCTGCAAAGGTTACACTACCATATTCTTCGAATAAGCTAGGATAGTGCCAACCTTAGCGTCACCTGAACCAGTGTTAATCTCCCGTTATATTTGGGGATTAATTAGTGAGATTAGACACGTAGTCAAGGCAGCTAGACCGCAAACCATAGAAGAAGCAGTAGAACTAGCCAATACCTTGACTGATGAACTGGTGCGTACACAAGAGGAAAACCAGAGAAAGAACCTAGCTCAAAAGCTTACCCAGGAATTTCGTTCTAGTAATTCCTACCGAGGAAAAGGAACAGGTTCCTCTGCACCCTACTGTAGGTATTACAAAAGAAAGCATTCTGGAAGATGCTCCGTATACTTCAACTTTTGCAAAAGACTGTAGGAAGAAACCCGGTAATAAGATATGCTTCAATTGTGGAGAAACTGGGCACATCAAACCGAACTTTCCGAAACTAGCTCTTGCCACAACCAACAAGACTAAGACAACTGAAGTACCTAAGAAGAATGCAAGAGCCTTTGTTCTGACAGCTGAGGAAGCCAAGATGATTCCGGATGTGATTGCCGATACGTTCTTAGTTAATAACATATTTGCCAAAGTATTGTTTGACTCTAGTGCAAACCAAAGTTTTATCAATACTTCTTTCTACCAAGTTCTTGACTAACCCTTAGTCAAACTTCAACAAGATTGTCTGGTAGAGACAGCCAACGGAGAATCCATTAAGATAGGTGAAATCTTGCAGGGAGCAAGAATAGAAATCCTGAACCATCAATTCTTTGCTAACCTTTACCCAATGAATCTGGCCGGTTTCGATATCGTATTAGGAATGGATTGGTTGATTGCTAATCATGCTAGTATTTTATGTGATCAAAAGTCAGTACAAGTAAGTACACCAAGTGGTGAAAAGATCACAATTAAAGGAGATAAGCCAACCAGATCGACAAAGTTCATCTCTATGATGAAAGCTGCAAGATTTGAAAGGAAAGGAGGAACAGTATATATGATTTCTGTAATCATTAATACTAAAGGAAAAGAATTAAAAGATATTCCTATAATATCTAAATTCTCAGACATTTTTCCAGAAGAGTTACCAGGATTACCGCCTGATAGAGAGGTTGAATTTAGAATTCACCTGATACCAGGGACGACACCGATTGCCAAAGCGCCATATCAATTAGCACCAACAGAGATGTAGGAACTGAAGAAACAATTGGACGAACTTCTTGACAAAGGTTTTATACAACCAAGTTCATCACCGTGGGGAGCACCGGTGTTGTTTGTTAAGAAGAAAGACGGGTCGATGCATATGTGCATTGATTACCGAGATTTGAACAAAGTCACGATTAAGAATCGGTACCCATTACCGAGAATCGATGATATGTTCGATCAAATTTAAGGAGCTCGATTCTTTTCTAAGATCGATTTAGGCTTCGGATATCATCAACTGAAAGTACAGGAAGAGGATATTCCTAAAACTGCTTTCAGAACGAGATATGGTCATTATGAATTTACCGTCATGCCATTTGGTTTAACCAATGCCCCAGCCGCATTTATGGACATGATGAACAGTATATGTAAACCATACCTGGATAAATTCATAATTGTCTTTATAGATGATATTCTAATTTACTCTAAGAGTAAAGAGAGACATGCAGCCCATCTGCATACACTTCTGACATTGTTGAGAAAAGAGAAGCTTTATGCTAAATTCTCAAAATGTGAATTTTGGTTACAAGAAGTTCAATTCCTTGGACATCTAGTTAATCATGAAGGAATTTTTGTGGATCCCGCAAAGATCGAGGCGATTACAAAGTGGAAAGTCCCTAAATCACCAAAGGAAATACGAAGTTTTCTTGGACTGGCAGGATATTATAAACGATTTATTCGGGATTTTTCTAGATTAGCTATTCCATTAACTAAACTGACCTGCAAATCAGTTAAGTTTGAATGGGGACCAAAAAAGGAAGAAGCCTTTTGAATTCTTAAGCAAAGATTAACCAACGCACCCATACTCACATTACCAGAAGGAACTGAAGACTTTATAGTCTATTGTGATGCATCTAAGCTAGGATATAGATGTGTGTTGATGCAACGTCAAAAGGTTATAGCTTATGCATCTAAACAACTTAAGAAGCATGAAGAGAATTACACAACCCATGATCTAGAACTAGGAGCCATAGTTTTTGCCCATAAGATTTGGAGACACTATTTATATGGAAATAAATTTGTTGTCTTCACCGATCATAAGAGTTTAAGGTATATTTTTGGGCAAAAAGAATTAAATATGAGACAGAGACGCTGGATGGAAGTTCTTAGTGATTATGATTGTGATATCCAGTATCATGCTGGAAAAGCTAATGTAGTGCCTGATGCTTTAAATCGAAAGTATCATGAAAAGCCGAAACGAGTACGCTCTCTCAGATTAAATCTGCAGATAGATTTAAATGAGCAAATTAGAAAAGCACAAGAAACAACATTAATGGAAGATGCTGAAGGTTTAAAAGGAATGATTAAGGACATAGGGCAAGGAACAGATGGAATTTGGAAGTTCCATAAGAAAAGGATGTGGATACCTAAACAAGAAAACCTACGCCACAGAATTCTCGAAGAAGCTCATAAGTCTAAGTACACGATACATCCAAGAAGTGATAAAATGTATCAAGATCTAAGAAAGAATTTCTGGTGGATAGGAATGAAAAAGGATATAGCCAATTATGTTGCTAAATGCCTAACTTGTTCACAAGTTAAAGCTGAACATCGGAAACCCTCAGGACTTTTGCAACAATTAGAAATGCCAATATAGAAATGAGAATTGATAACAATGGACTTTGTTACCAAATTGCCCAATATGAGAAAAGGAAATGATACAATCTGGGTGATTGTGGACAGATTGACCAAATCTGCTCATTTCTTACCAATGAAGGAAACTTTCAGTATGGAACAATTAGCCAAGCTATATGTAAATGAAATAGTTTCATTACATGGAATTCCTTTATCTATCGTATCAGATAGAGATAGCCGTTTTACTTCTCATTTTTTGACAAGTTTCCAAAAAGCAATGGGAACCAGGTTAAATCTAAGCACAGCTTATCATCCACAAACGGACGGACAAAGCGAAAGGACAATTCAGACGATGGAAGATATGCTTAGAGCTTGTGTAATTGATTTCAGAGGAAATTGGGACGATCATCTACCATTAATAGAATTTTCCTACAATAACAGCTATCATACTAGCATTAATGCTGCACCTTTTGAGGCACTTTATGGACAAAAGTGCAGAACTCCAGTCTGTTGGGCAGAAGTTGGAGAAAAGCAATTGTCTGGACCAGAGATAGTACAAGAAATGATAGATAAGATAATTCAAGTCAAGGAAAGACTAAAAGCAACACGAGATAGTCAAAAGAGTTATGCAGATAACATACGAAAACCTTTAGAATTCCAAGTAGGAGATAAGGTACTATTAAAGGTTTCTTGTAGGATCGGTTTTTAACTCCCGAACGATTGCGTATGACACGTGTGACGTGCGGAATCCGTACACATTCGTGGACCGAACACAAGAACGTACTACAATCTATGATTCGATTAGAAGATCTGAAAAGTTACAAGTCACGTGAATTACCTTTTGCACTTTCTCTCTCTAGCTCCAAGCTCTCCAAATCTCCAAATGTACAAAAGTTGGCAAAAGTTCTAAACTCTAACCCTATAAGTTCTATTTATAGGCCAAGGTAATAAGGAAGTTTCCTTATTTAAAATAATGCCACCTTGCCTTTTCTATCTAAATATTACAATATAAGCTCTAGTTTTCTTCAGATTCTGCTACGAACTGGATTGACGGAGGCGATAGACATAAATGCACTAACAGACTCCCCCTTGGATATTGCCGCAGTCAATCTCGTAGCGTCTTGTCTTTCTCTCTCTCTGAGTCTTCTTGAAGCTTTATCATTTTCAGCAACATATACTCCCTCTTTTCTCGAACAGAATCCCCGTGGATCTGTCTTCAGCTCCCCCTCTCGGTAGACTCTTTCTTCAAGCTCTCCCTTTCGTCAAGCTTCCGTGATTTTGTGATCGACACCTTGCTTTCCGGATACGAGCTCCCCCTTGCGTTGAGCTTGTCTTCAGACTCCCCCTTAGACTTGGCTATCGGGATCGTAATCTGGAACTTTCATCTGCAATTTCTCAAACATTTATAAGTTAAAACATTTTGAGCATCCAGGAATGATGACCTGGCACTTATAAACTTTTTGAATCAAGAATCTGGCTATAAAATATAATAATATGAATATATCCAGGATTAACTTGACTCCAATTCCCCTATTAATAAACTTCATAGATTTGGCAGTTTAAGCAACCAAGATCGAAACCTAGCTCTTTACAACGGATTTTCACAATTTAAGAATCCAAATTCCTCACAGTTAATCATCCAAGTCCAACTTAATGACCTTGAAGATTTCACAAACTGTTTGTGATTTTTGATTTTAAAAACTTCAAGTTTCAAGTTAATGAACTTGTTTATTTTCAGAAACACGATCAGCATACTTAGATTTTGAAACTCAGCTTTCAGACATCGGTTGTCGAAAATAAAGTAAAATCAAAATCTTTTTGTATTTTTCTGAAACATAAACCAGTAAAGAAATATTTACAGACAATATTTTTGTTTGAGTTCGTGTCAGAGGATCATATCATTTTATGACAAATCACTAGCACCGTTGAGCTTTAAACACTTTAAGTTCTAAACGATTCACTTAGATTGTCAGTATACTGATCCATTTTAAATTTTCACACAAAATTCAACTGATTCGAGATACGAGATTAGTGTTTTAAGGACTTAAGCTTATTCGCGTGTCCCACCTCAGAATATACTCCCGTATCAAAATTCCCTAGATTCAGTCTTACAGGTGAGTATACAAATTTGATATCTGTACTCTGGGTTAGTGCGAGACCTTGAGAGCTCAGGTATGAACTTCCATTCAGTCAAAGAGATGAAGGCTCGACTTTAGGTGTGTTCCCTTTAGAGAATCTTTTCTTCAACTGCAATTGATTCATATCTTTCGATATTTTTCAATTTTTATGCAGAGGGTAAGCTTAAAAAGCACGTAAAATATTATACGAGGTCTAGGCCATTGCTTCCGCAATATCAGAAGACCAGGTATAATACCCCAGATATCAAACAGTATAAAGACCTAGTATCTCAGAATCAGGTAATCTCTCAAACAAGATTTCGGGGGTTACCCATATATCCGAGAGATGTTCCCCACGAGATAAGTAAGTATTTGATATTTAGGTTTATATCTCGAAAACAATCTACTAAGCTTGTAAAAACCTACTGGCATATCATCAGTGAGACCGTTTATCACATTTAACTTTCCAATTCTTTAGCGTATTGTGATTGTCTACTGATGTACTATCATTTCCTCTTTTTACACAAAAACTCAATTTTTGAATTTTATCATGTTTTTGGCTTTTTCAATTTTTCTAATGTTTTTGGGTTTTCTGACAACGCTATACTCCTCCTAAAATTCAAAACATTTAACGAAAATTTGATAACCTGATACTGATAGCTTTGTTTCGCCATCCATTTCCTGCATCACATGCTCTGTTTTGCAAAAAAATATACCCCCATGATTTACAACACATTGATATTTTATAGTTTGAAAACCGTTTTTCAATCTCGTGAAATTAATCATGTTTGTTCTGCCGTGGGGGTTTCAGCAAATTCAAATAACATATTTTTGGATTTTTGAATTTTTGACAAAATTCAAAAACAAACATATTTTTGATTTTTCAAATTTTTGACAAAATAAAAACATATTTTTGGTTTTTAAACTTTTCAGTTTTTAGGGTTTTTGAAATATTGTTTATTTATGTACAGAAATGAACAAACTCCCTGTTTCAGACGCAGGGACCAACAGCCTCCTCTTCTCATGCCAGGCTGCTCCGATACTCCTTTAGCTGACATTCAGTTTTCTTCGGAAGTACCTAGACATTCAAACTATTCAATTACTTGAACAAGTTAGCACAGGTCTGTTTGACCTTAGGCATTTCAACACAATATGATTCATTCAATTTCGGAAAATCTTTATCATTTTTCACAAATGTATTTTCATTCCGATTATCACTCACAGAAACCTTTTGTTTCTTTTCCACCCAAGACTGTCCTTTGAAGCACTTCTTTTGTATAAATGTGAATCATTCTGAGTGTTTTGATTTTGAACAACAACTTTTGGTTTCCAAAACTGGTTTGGTTTTGTTGCATCGATAGTTGTTTTCCAACTTTGTGTTGTTTTAAATCTGGGTATGTGAGAATTCCAAGTTTGTCTTGAATCGAACTTATTCGGGTTTGATTTCCTAGTTTGATTCGAAGCAAACTTGTTTGTATTGTACCTCCAAGTTTGTTTTGAATCAAATCTTGTTGACCTTTGTTTCACATCCTCAGATTTCTGTTTTTCAACATCATCAGACTTCTTTTTCGTCTCAACATCAACATGTTTCAGATTTGGACACTTGCGTGAAGATGTCCAGTTTGATCACATTTAAAACATGTTCTCTTTGAGACATCTTTGACCTGTTGTTGTTGCTTTTTCTGAGCATAGAACTCTTCATTAGACTGTCGTCTAAATTGGAGTTCTTTCTCTTCCTCGAAACTTGTTCCGTGAACAAAATTTATCCTTTTCTGATAATTTGGAGTTTCATTTCTCTTCCAATTCTGTTTCTTTTTATAACCCAACCCGGCCTTCATGTTTTTCTTTTAGTAACCAGGTTTGTTATAAAAAAATTTGTGACTCTTTCCAACAAACTTTTGAACCTCGGACTTTTCAATTTCAACCATCTTGAAAACTTTGTCAATCTTTTCTGAAATCACATTCTGAATCGAGACTTCAACATCTGAGAATAATTTGTCTGATCCAATCATGGTATACACCAATCCTTTTGAATCATCATTCGCCTTTTTCTCAGATTTTGAGTTTTTGAGATAACCTTCATGAAAACTACCTTCATTTTCATCATGTTATTCAGATTTACCTGTTTCAACCGACTCTTCTTTCAAAACACTTTCAACGACCTTACCTGCCACCTCTGAATCATCAGAATCATCAGATTTGGAATAAGTTACGTCAATATTATCTGGCAATTGATTGACCATGTTGAAAGCTTTTTCCACCTTCTCGTCATCATAGAATGTGAATCTTTCCTCAAACGGTGGTGGAACCTGATGATATTCCTAGCCAATACCTTTCTTGTTTTCCTCAGAATCTTTACCCTCCGGTTTTAGATTGAAAATGCATTCAAGAACATATGATGAAGCGTGATAACTGTGTAATTTGTTGTTATCTTGTTCTAAATCAGCTATTTTATGCTTTAGCTTAGCAACGTCTTCAATGTAAGAATTTACAACTTGTTGCTTTATTTCATACTGTCGCTTAAGCGTATCAGATGTTTCAGAACAATGTTTCAATCTCGATTGAACAAGTTTCATTTAACTCTTCACGTCTTCATATATTTCTTTTGTGATATGATATGCACGTTTTATCGAATCATACTCTTTCTTCATTTCTTGAAATGAATTTTCTTTTTGCAAACACTCTTCTGTCATTTTTGAAACCTTTTCTTTCAAAATTTCATTTTCTTTTTCTAAATTCTTGCATTTTTGTGTAAGCTTTTCGTCATTATCTTTCAAAATCTTTTCGTTTTCTAACATTTCTTTGCATTTTTCTTTGAAAACTTTTTCAATTTTAGTGAATTCTAGATCTCTTGTTCTGAATTTCTCATCTTTTTCAGTACAAGCACTGCACATTTCCATGCATTTCTTGCACTATTCAACAGTTTTATTTAATACTTCAGACTCAGTTTTTACCTCAGTGATTGGCACCTTGGCTTTCTCTTCTGTCTATTTCTGATCAGCTTCACTCTTCTTCTGTTCCTCACCAATACCAGCACTATCATCCACTTCAACCGAACTTTCAAGCTTCTTCTCAGCTTCTTCATTCTTCTTCAAATCTTCTTCATTCTGCTGTTTTTAATAACAGATTCTTCACCAACTGTTTCTTCTTCCTTTTCACCTTCACTCTTCTGCTCCCCAGCAACCTTCTTCAAATCATCCACCAAACTTTCAACATTCTTCTTCATCCTCTCTTCATCTCTCTGTCTTAGACTTGCTGTCATGACATCTCTGATGATTTTATCCAGCTTTTTCTCATAATGTTTATCTTTTGCAACATTTGAATAGCACTCGCCGGATAGAGGGATTACTGCAAGAACGTCGGCATACACTACTTCTTTTCGATGGACGACTGGTTCTCTTTTGCTATTGACATAACATTCTCTTTTCTTGTCATACCTTCCATAATTCCTTGCTTCTTCATATTCCTTCTCCATTTCTTTGATTCGATACCCAACAATACATCTTTCTCTGTATGTCTTCTCTTTCAGAATCTCTTCTTTTGTTTTCTCTTTCACAACAACAACAAATGCACATCGTTTATTCTTTGATACAGTTTTTCCATGTGCTGTGAACGGGTGACCGACAACATCCTCTTCTGGGAGAAATTAACTCTAGTCGAATCCTTCGTCATCTTGGATCACAGCACATGCTCTTGACTTTTCCTTTTCAGGATTATCTTCAATTTGTTTTAACCTTGGTGATTCCTCTCTGTTCTTGTGATAGATCGCCTTTTGATAGTAATCTTCTTTAAACGGATTAGCGGTTTCTTCAACAGCAGAGTTTCTGCATTCTCTTTTGAAATGACCCTTTTGCTTGCATTTGAAGCAGGTCACTTTTGATTTGTTGAATCCCAGTTTTGTTGATGGTCCATAGATTGATTGTCTGCCAATTATATTCATGAATCGCTGAGCTCTTCGAATGAAGCTTGCCAAACACCATCTTAGATCAATGAGTTCCATCTCTTCTGGATCGATCTGGTTGTAATCTTCCTTTGTTAGTTCAGAATTTCCAATTTTCCTAGCTACCAGATCTTCGTATGATTCCAGAATGGATCCCAGAAGACTCATTTGCTGTTTAGCAGCATTGATGTTCATTGTCGAAGAATTCTTTAGCTTTAAAGCGATGTTGCAGAGAATCTGTCACACCCCCAGAAATCCACATGCAGAGTATCACCGCAGGGGGGCGTGACTGACCAGGATCAAGCCACCAATCATATTGAACAATGTATTAAAGAAAATATAAAACCAGCCAGCAATATAATTGGTGTCCAAAACAAATTAACCAAGTTCAAGTTATCAGCGGAAGCATAAAGTTTAAAACCAAAACATAAGTTACAAGGTTCATAAGTTAAACATGGAACTCAACAGTCCATGTCCCACGACGACTCCTGCTCCCATGCAAGCTCCAGCTAAGTACCTAACGACCTGCAAGGCATGTAACAACGAGTCAATGTCTATCATCATTGACGTGCCCAGATCCATTAGTCCACGCCCGTCCTCTGCGACACGGTGTGAGGCTTGTCAAACCTAATAGCGCTATTTAACTAATGACCCGTTCGCCATTTTCCCGACGATTAAGTCGATATACAAATGAGGGACTTAATGATAGAGTTTTTGTCCAGTGTCAATGTTGTCACCCTTCAGTTAAGAGGGTGGAGGTACGTGTCCCATACAAGGAAATCACGCAGGTTCCAATGTTGTCACCCTTCAGTTAAGAGGGTGGAGTACATATTCAACCCAAAGAGAATACGCAAGTTTCCTTGATAATCATTAACCCATTCCCCAAACCACCGGGAATCCCATGCCTTGTAAGAAGTGTGAACTCACCTTTGATTGTCTGGTTTAAAGAGTGAAAAGAAATATATGAGGTGGGACCGGTCAATCACATCCTAACATGATTACCGTTTTAAAAGTTAGTGTGTGTGCTCATGCGAAAACAAGAATCCCACACGTATCTAACAATGCGAATAAGAAATCACATATAAATCACGTATATTCATGCATTACATAACACCACATGAAACCAACATTTAGACCATGTACATCCTACTCGATGTCATGGTTGTAAAACAAGGTTTCCAAGGCCGAGTACTCTCCGAGTAGTCGCTACAAGGTCGGCTGCCGAGGCGACTTTCTTCGACTCCGCCTAATTACTCGGAGTCGGTCAAACGCGGTCAACCTCAGCCAGAATTGGGTCTAGTAGGTCAACCCGGGCCTAGTTTGACTTAAATAATAATAAAACATTATTTCTATGCCTATCAATTTAAATAATGAATATCATTTTCACGTATTTTGTTATAAATATTAGTAAATTTATGTTATTTGACATATATTTAATATCCAAAAAGTAATTTCTTTATAATTTAACATGTCCGAGTACTCCCCGAATACTCTCCGCCTAGACCGAGTACTCTCAACTCCCCGGTCGACCGACTAGGGAGCGCCTAGCGACTTTTGCAACCATGCTCGATGTTAGTTCATGCACATATATTTAATATTACATTAATTACATATACTACACAAGTTCCATCTTGAATTCACCATTTCACGTATTTCCCGCCTAAAATATCCTAGACCTGCTATGATATAATTTATACCCCCAATGGAACCTATTTCCCAAACCCTTCTCATAAAATTACATGTTATCACAACACACATGCATGCATCGATCACATATAAACATACATATTCAGTACATATGTAATTATATACATTTGCATAAAAAGAAAGAAATTCCTAATTAACCATTAATACCTATAACACTATGTTACTCAGTGTTCCCTTTGCAAATAAACCCAAAGTTTATGCTTCCAATTGCTCCATTACCCACACCACACCCTGCATATACACATATTAAACCCACCAAGAATAATTATGTCATCCCATGCACCTATACCCATGCACTCCTATTGCCTACAAGTAACGAACACCACCCAACCGCATATGCCGAACCCACTGTAAGGCACCCTTTAGCCAACATCATGGAAACAAAATGGCAAACAAGTTCAAGCATGACACATATACCTTAAAACTTCTCTACCAAAACACATGCATTCATACATATACGTTCAATTTTGAAGCCCTAGACACTCTATAACTGCCAACGGTTGACCGAGCACGATATCCATATCATCACATACACAACTCGCAAGTATTTAAGTCCATACTCAACACACCGGTACTTGTATGCATTCATGTTATTAAATCCGAAGTTGAACCGGACGAACATACACTCGTACGCGTTTAAACCTCTCCGACGGTTTTCATGTGTAACTACAGTCCTATCATCTACGCATATATATAGGTTCATTATCTCATCAAGCATATACGTCTTTCCAGTTAACCGTTTAATCACGACACATGAGCATTCACAGATTTATACACTTAAACAAGTTCACATATCATAAGCATCCGGGCGCGGTTCTACGTATCATCAAGCACGGAGATCACATGAGTAAACTATACATAAACAAAACCGTGACAAGTCTTCTAACTAGAATTACGAACGAGAGGGAGATAAATGATCTTACCGGTGTTCGGCAGAGGCTGAACTCGCCGGAGAAGACGATGGTGATGGCTGGTTCGTCGCAGAATTTTGAGGGAAGGAGGAAGACTTGCGATGGTGAGAGGGGTGATTCTTATTCTGCCGTAGTGTGTTAATAGTGAGGGTTAGCATTACGTGAATATATATATGTGACTTTATGGCTGAACATTCACGGTGGAAGTTCTACGTGTGGGCCGAGTTATAGGTTAAGGTGGGCTGGGGTTTTGGGTTACATAAAGGTTTCCCACAACCAAAACTTAATTCAACTCTAGCAATTACGTATTATTATTATTATTACTATTATATATTCATTTATTTATATTTTTTTTATAAAACTAATCCAACAAATATATATATGCAATGAATTAGCAAAGTCGTGCATAGTATCCACGCTATGTTTTGACCCTCGAAGGTTTCGGGTTGCGCGAGTAAGTTGGGTCGACTAACGGGACATGGCTATGGTTTAACAACTCAAGTCAATTTAACGCGACATGGATAAATATAATAAATCTATCAAATAAAACAAATACAGGATTCGATTTATAAAAGCGAAACAAACGGTTTCTACCTTGAAGTTACAGATTGTCACATCATCCCCAAGTTGAAAGAAATTTCATCCCGAAATTTTGCACGTAGTTACTGAGGAAGCTAGTTAGGTTGCGTGGTTTCCTGGTTTTCATGGGTTATCACATCATCCCCCCGTTGGTTTGGAATTTCGTCCCGAAATTCTGCAGTAGCTTCAGCTTCAGTAGACTCACGTTCCTCGAACAGCTGGGGTACTTGTATTTCATTTGGTCTTCTCGTTCCCAGGTGAACTCTGGGCCACGATGAGAGTTCCAACGAACTCGAACAATGGGTATCCTGGTACGCTTGAGAGTCTTAACCTCTCTGTCCGTAATTTCCACCGGTTCCTCGACAAATTACAACTGATCGTCGATAGTGAGTTCCTTGAAAGGAACTATGAGGGTCTCATCTGACAGACACTTCTTAAGATTTGACACATGGAATACGTTGTGAACACCACTGAGCTCTTCGGGAAGATTCAATCTGTACGCCACTTTGCCGATTATCTCAGTGATTTCGAAAGGTCCAACATAACGTGGATTAAGCTTGCCTCGTTTTCCAAAACGAACCACACATTTCCAAGGTGAGACTTTAAGTAGTGTTGGTGCATATGTCTGTCGACTTCGTCTTGTATCAAGTCTTGTAACTAGAATGATAGATCAAGTCACGTAGATCGAGAAAAGTGTGAAACATGTGGGATGTGACCATTTCGCACGAAATGGGTCATGACCATTCCGTGCGAAATGAGCTGCCTATATATATTGGACTTGATCATTTCATTTGTAACTTTCTGATTCCGGTGCCGAGGTGCTGCCGAAGTGTCTACAACCTGTAAAACGTTGTTACATCAATAAAGAAGACAATTAAAGTGTATATTAAGCTGATTCAACATCAATACGTTTGCTTCCGCCTCTCGTATTGATTAGAACTCTTCTGAACGACTCCTTTTGGTCGTGCAAACGATCCTACATGTGGTATCAGAGCTCAGGAGGAAGAGTTCTTATCGATTTCCACTTGATTTCTTCAAAATTCTGTTTTCTACACCTTCTTTTACACATTTTTCAAAATTAACAAAATTTCACGGTTAAAATGGGCTAATTTTCACATATAACTTGCGAAACATTGTTTTAACAAATCCTTGAAAGAATCAGACCTAAAATCGACCTAAAACCTGATCAATTTGTCAAAATCATGGCCGATTGTATGACATCAGCAGCATTTCGCACGAATTGATACATCCATTTCGCACGGATTGGCAAGATTGGACTCCATTTCGCTCCAAAGTGTCATTTCGTTTGAATCAACACCCCATTTCGCACGAATTGAGATTTGTGGTCCATTTCGCTTGAGATTAGGTCCATTTCATTTGAAAGTTGTGCCATTTCGTACGAAGTCACCCATTTCGCACCAAAGTTGTCCAATTCGTTTGAAAGTTTACCATTTCGTACGAAATAGTCCATTTCAAACCAAAACATTCAGTTCGCATCAAGCCATTTTGTTTGAAAGCAAGTTTGTGAAATTTTTGAAACCGAAACATGGAAGAAGAGTTTTATAATGCCTTTGCTACTGCCCCGGGTACTCCTGTTATCATCGCTCAGAGTGTGAACATGGAAAATGAAACAAGAACGTATCAAAAACCTCCAAAGTTGATGGGCATTGAAGAATACTATTGTTGGAAAGACCGGTTTGAAAATTGGGTTCAAGCAAATCATTTAAGGTCTTGGGAGTGTATTGAAAAGAAGTATGTTAAACCTCGTACAGATGTGGGAGTTATCAAAACTATTTCTGAATTGTCGGATAAAGAGAGAGATATGTATAAGGCAGAAAAAATGATGATCAGCTACTTCAGCAAGCTGTGAAAGAAGACATCTTCATATTACTTCAACACAATGGTACTTCACGTTCGATTTAGGAAGCACTTCGAATTAAATTTGAAGGAAGTACGGAGATGATCAGGAGTAAGAAATCATTATTAAAGAAAGAATTTGATTTGTTTTCAAGTTTGTAGGGTGAAACTACAAAGAAACTGATTGAGAGATATTGTCATTTAGTGCGTTCAATGTCACTGTTAGATATAAACAAAGATCGAGAAGAATGGGTTTCCAAATTAGCTGATGCTTTACCTCAGAAAGAATGGGGTACATATCTGATGATCTTAAAGAACACTGGAGAATATGATAAATTGACAATTTCTCAGTTCATTGAAAAACTTGAAGGACAAGATCTTGAACAACAAAAGATTGCTAGAATGAACAATCTAAGTGGTCAACAAGACATCAAGATGCATTACAAAGGGAATGTTCAGAATGCTGAAGCAAGTCCGAAGGTCCAAACCGCTTTCAGTGCAGAAAACTCATCCGGATCAGTTAATTAAAGTCCAATCAGCAACAGTGGATTTTCTTCATACTCGAATGTTTCGACCTCAAGTTATCACTCTCAAAGCTCAAACAATGGTAATGGTCATGTGTTACACTGCAATATCTCATTGCATCTTCAGAATGGTCAAAATTTCTCTGAAGAAGTTGCTAAAGGTCATATGACATTACTAGCTACAGTATTAGAATCATATGAGGGTTTGGTTGCGGGAAGGATCGGAAATCTTATGCTAACAAAAGAGGACTATGATCAGATTGATGCTGAGGAATTGGAGCTAATGGATATTAAGTGGTGTTTAGCGAGTGTGTTGAGGAGAGCTGAAAACTTTAAGCTGATTACATGAAGAGATGACTTTCGTGATGCTAATGTTTCTACTTTAGGTTTTGATAAATCTAAAGTTACTTGTTTTCGATGCAGGGAAAAAGGACATTTCAAGAAGGAATGTACCAATCGAGAAGCAGGTGGAGCTCAGAATCCGTTCGGGAATAATGATTATTATCAGAAAGTTATATATCAACAAGTTGCTCAACAACCGTCATCATCCCATGCTATTGAAGATGGAAAGAAGAAAGCTTATCTAGTTAATCAAGATGATGAAAGAATGGCAGAAGGTTTTAGCTGGGACAAATACATTCCGGCTGATTCCAAGATTGGAGCTTTCATTGCACAGATCATTCAAGAGCCAGATTTGATGAAGGAATGGATGGATGTGTTTGCTGATGATGAGAAAAGTCAAGATGAAGAGTCTGTTTCTTCAGAAGAAAGCTCAGAAAAGACAACAGTCTTTGATCAATCATCAACTGATAGCAGTGATGATGAAGAAGAAATACAAATAAACATTGGAAAAACTCAATTATCTCCTGAAAGTTTTAAATTTTATTTTGCAGATAGATTGGAGAAACTAAAGGAGAAGCGAGCAGCAAAGAATCAGAAAAAGGTAAAATGCGATAATGTTGCTCAGGAAGAGAAGTCTGAACAGAGTGAAGAAATTAAAGTTGCTGAGAAGGTGGTTGAAGTTGAAAAGATAGTCGAAGTTGAAAAGATTATCGAAGTTGAAAAAATTGTTGAGATCACCAAACCTTATCTAAAATGTTTGGAACCATGCAAACATTGTGAAGAAAAAGATGAGAAGTTTAGTGAGCTTGATAAGATGAAAGAAAAATTATTGTTCGATGTTAAGTATGTGAAAGAATCGTATGATGTGTTGAACAGAACGGTGAATAGTCTGCAAAAGACAAACTCAGAAAGAGAAGATGCTTTAACCATGATGAATGCAGTGATGATGTCTAAGTAGAAGGCTATCAATCACTATATTGAAGAATGTGCAAAGTTGAAGCAGGAGTTGGAGACAGAAAAGATAGAAAATGAAAGAATCAGACGATTGCTGCAAAGTTATTCAAGTTCTGATTATTTGATTGATAGAATTTATCCAACTGTTGCAGGTTTTGAAGCATTTCAAGATAAGAAGACTGAAGAGAAGGATATTTGATGTGTTAAAAATGCAACATATAAATTTCATCAAATCAGGCATAAAACTAACCCTTTTTTAGTACTAATATTGGAAAAAGTGTGCTTTTGTCTTCCTTTTGTATTTTCAGGATTAAATGAGCTCAAATTAACAAAAGAAGCAAAAAGACATCAAAATCTAACATAAATACAAGAAAAGGAACAAGACGTGACATGCCCGACCCCACGACAGCATCTTCCCAAGCAAAGTGGTAGAAACTTCTATTGCCCACCACGGGGCCGTGCTCAGCGGACACGGGGCCGTGGTCAACTATAAGATTCGCACAATCCAACAAATCTGCATAGTACAAAGATTCCTCTGCACCACGGGGTCGGGCTCAGCGGACATGGGGGCGTGGTCAACTAAAAAGACAAAACTGCATTTAATGAAGAAAGAGAAGGATGTGGACACGGGGCCGTGCCCACTGGACACGGGGCCGTGCCTGAGCTTCTGTTCATCCTATAAATAGAAGTGCTTGGCTCAAGCTCAAACCATCCCTTGGCACACCACCTCTCTCACACTTCACCCACCACCACCATAACACCATCATCCATTGTCCATCGTAGAGTGTGTGAGTCGTCTCGGGATCCAAGATTGATCGTAAGAGTTCTTGACAATCAAGGCCATGTTTTCCTAAGTCTCTTACATCACTTGGTGAAGACAAAGTGTCTAGTGTAATACTTTTTATTTCTAATCTTTTGCACTTTTTATTTGGTTTGTATTAATGACTTTAATAACTAGTTGCTTATGTTGAAGGTGATCTTTCCTTATCGTTTGTCCGTGGTGTCTTGGCATTATTTTACTGTCTATATAAAATAAAAGATTTTCACCATTCATATCTCCACGGTCTATATGGAGGTATGTTGGCTACCTGGTCGGGGGTTAAGGGAACGGTTTGGTAAAGGTCTTGCCATTGTTCAGCGTTTAGAGGTCCTGCAATGGACCTGGGTCAAATTTAGTAGGACCACCTTCAATACTTCACGGTATTGGATGGCGGGGGTCCAAACTCTTCGATCCCCTCATAAGTTAACTACTATTAATACTATAACCCGGCTATTTAGGACTGTATCCCTGCTGACTCAGACTACTTAGTCGAGGGTAACGTCACCTCCAAAAGAGGGGCCTACCATAATTTGCATTAATAATTTAATTAATTATCTTCCAATAATCCACCCTTTTAGGATTGTATCCTTGCTGACTCAAACTACTGGGGTGAGGGTAACGTCACCTTCAAAAGAGGGGCCTACTACAATAACTAAGATAATCTCTTAATTATGTGCAAAAGTGCGGAAATAATCAAAGGTTACACTAGATACGAGTCGGAACCAAGTGATTAATCTTGTCTATCTGTTTTTCTTTTTTTTATTTTTATTTTCAGCATTTTAGTTAGTTTTTATTTTTCTTAGTTTAAAACATTTTTTCTAAACTTTTTATTTTGATTAGACGTTGAGGATAAACCGGTATTAAAAGCTCTTGTGTCCTTGGACGACCTCGGTATCTTGCCAACACTATACTACGCTCACGATGGGTGCACTTGCCCATATGTGTGTTTAGTGTTAGTAAAATATCGTGTTTTATAAATTTAAAACTTGGCTAAAAATAAGTGTTAAAGGGGCTTAAAATATACACCTAATATATATAACACTTCACACGCATCAAGTTTTTGGCGCCGTTGCTGGGGACACAAGGATTTTAAGAAAGCTTAAAATCAACGGCCTAATCAGTTTTTCAAAACCTTTTTAAACGCGCGCACATTTTTCTGCATTTTAGTTTAGTTTTGCATTTACTGTAGCCTGTACACGGGGCCGTGTTCACTGAACACGGGGCCGTGCTACACATTTTCATAAAAACACCCAGTAACAGTAGCTTGAACACGAGCCGTGCTCACTGAACACGCCCCGTGCTCAACGAAATCAGTAAATTTAATTAAAACGCCCAGATACAGATCCTGAACACGGGGCCGTGTCCACTGAACACGGGGCCGTGTCCAGCCTCTGTTTCCGTTTTTATTTTTGTTTTCTGATCTCGAGACTCGGTTGTGGTCTGCTGAGTGATTCTTATGGATCAATACTCAGGAGGTTACAACTATACCTATGAGGAGGATGATTATAGGGGTAATTATTGCACTAATTGTCGTAACTCACGATTGGTTCAAAATAATCGCTCATATCAACCATCCAATTCATACACCTACTATGAGGAGCCCAGGTACGAGCCATCAACTTCATACACATCCTATGAAGACCAAAGGTATGAACCTCCTCCCTCATACTCATATTTTGATGAACCAAGGTATGAGCCTTCTTACTCATACTTTGAGGAACCAAGATATGAGCCACCACCTTCGTATGCTTATTATGAGGAACCATGGCGTGAACAACCCACCTCATATGAGTATTATTAAGAACAAAATTACGAACCTTGTCCATCATATGCTTACAATGAAGAACAATGGTATGAACCATCTACTTCAAATGGGTATTATGAGGAACAAAGGATCGAACAACCGGATTCAAGCTTAGAAAATACCGATTCTTTTTCTATAACCGAAGTAACCGATAGGATATTAGAACACATAAGAGTTATCGATCGCTGTATAAAAGAATCTCGCGCAAGGGAAGAGGAGTCCCGCGCAAGAGAAGAATTAAAAAAAGGAAGAGATAACTGAAAGTGTAAAAATGGAAGAACAAATAAGTGAAAAACCGACACATGAGTTAAACAACGAAAAATGTGAGTCCGACAACGTTAAAATTCAAGAAGAGTCTAATTTTGAAGAAATTAATCTCTTGTCACCTTCTTTTGAAAATCATTGTTTAGTACCCACTCATGCTAAGTTTTTAAAAGAGTTAAACACTAACACTAAAATTGACGAAACGGTAAGAGTTAAGTTAACTAATGATCAAACTTCGCTAATAAAAGAAGACCCATTTGAAATTAACATTACACCGGTTCCATGTTTCTTTCAAAATTCGTTTATTAGTAATGTCACAATCGATAAAGATCTTTGTGTTAACATAATGCCTAACTACATTTTCGAAAAATTAAGTATTAGTGATTTTCCTCCACTTCAAATACCCATTTTTCTATCCAATCGGAAAGTAATAAAATCAATCGGTGTAGTTGAGGATGTATTGGTTCAAACAAATCAAATGGTAATACCGACCGACTTTGTCATCCTCGATGACGCTCCTCTAGTGTTGGGACGACCATTTGTAAAAACTCACGAAGCTTTGAAAAACCGGAAGTTCAACAATCTACCTCTTCAATTAGGGGCATTTAAAAAGAGTGTCGATCTTGAGCGATCAATGAAATATCCATTCGGCAATGACGACCCCCTAATTGAAGATGAGCCAGAACCACTTGATAAAGTGGGTCTAGCCAAGGACCCTTATAAACGTGGCGCACCACGGAGGCATTCCGCGGAACTATCCGTAGTTTAGTTTAGATTAGCCTTTATGTTTTCTAGTTTAGTTTTTAATTTTCAGGAATAAAACACACTCGGGATGGTGAAGGATGATAAGGGAAGCTTGAACCAACACCCCATACACAAAAACAGAGCCTCCCGACGATTTTTCTTCATTACAGCAAGTTCAGCACGGGGCCGTGCTCACCCCAACACGCCCCTTCCCAAGGTTCTGTAGAAAATGCCCAGTTCAGGTACATGGACACGGGGCCGTGCTCACTGAACACGCCCCCGTGCCCAGATTTCTGTTTACTTTTGGTACTGGCAGTCTGGACACTAGGCCGTGCTCAGCCAACACCACCCCGTGTTCAGCTACCTAGTACCATAAAATCTTGTTTTTAACCCACTTTTACACATTCAATCAACCTAAAAACTTATTTTTGGGACACATTGAGGACAATGTGTAACTTAAGTGTGGGGGGGATGCTAAAACCTTGAATCTTGCAAGTCCTAAATACAAGCCTTACACAAAACTCTATTGGAACCGCTAATCACCCCAAATTTTTTCAAAATTTTTTCATTTTTTTTACTTGTCTAGGTTTAACTCGGGAAATTCAATTTCTTAAAAAGGTTATATTTTTACGAATTTACAATTGATAGCGTCGTGATAAAAAGAACCAACATAAGAAAATTACGAAAAGGCATGACAAGCTTAGTTAAAATTTAATTATATATACTTGATCACATAAAAACCCATTCCCACAAAAGTGAGTTTTGAGCCTTTATTGAGCAAAACACTTACATATCATTTGACTAAATGCTCATTTTAGTTTCTTGTGTGAATAGCCGCTTGGTTCTTACGACTCTAGAACTTGCCATGACGATACATTCCCGGTCCTTACCAACTTAAACCTGAGTAAGTAAATGATGGAGGCATTAGGACTAACCCTTTTTATTTCTACACCATTATTTTTCTTTTTTTTACCACCTACCCAAAATCCCCCTAGTTAGCCCCTTTGAGCCTAAACCTTTTCATTTCATAACCCAAACCAAACACCCTTTTTACCCACCAAAACCTTTTTCATTTTTAACCCTTTGTTTTAGTAACAAGTTCGGTTCTTCATATAACTTTTCAAAAAAAAAAAAATTTGGTGTTGTTGATGAAGCAAAAGAAAATAAACAAACAATTTCATAAAAAATAACCTTGTTTGAATAAATTGCTTCATCAAAATAAAAGTTACAAAAATAAAAAGTCTTACGAAAACCGACACTTGTTACACTTTTCGCCTTTTTCTACTAACCACTAACCACCAACCCTACCACCTACCTTTAACCCAAGCCTAATCCTTCACCCACAAAGTCCTCTTGATGTTTACAAATGTATATAAGTTAAAAAGGAGGAGGATTGATCGCTTGGCAAGCCTATGGTAGGAGTAAGTTCCATGCCGCTCTCGAGTGATCCACAAAAATACATTTTCGGCCGAGTGTTAAGTGATCCCCGTGAGGTATGTGAACTTGTATATAAATAGAATTTTAAAGAGGCATGTTATGCCCTAATAAGTAATTTATCTTATGAAAAGTTTTAAATAAATCATGACGAATAGGATTGTAAATAAATAAAAATAAAATTAAATAAAGAATCTTGGAAATCCCGACACTCTACGACAAGCCCAAAAACCTTCTTCTCTACCCATTCCATTTGGGAGTGTAATAGCCACATATTAAAGAGTTTTGCTTGAGGACAAGCAAAGATTCAAGTGTGGGGGTATTTGATGTGTTAAAAATGCAACATATAAATTTCATCAAATGAGGCATAAAACTAACCCTTTTTTAGTACTAATGTTGGAAAAAGTGTGCTTTTGTCTTCCTTTTGTATTTTCAGGATTAAATGAGCTCAAATTAACAAAAGAAGCAAAAAGACATCAAAATCTAACATAAATACAAGAAAAGGAACAAGACATGACATGCCCGACCCCACGACAACATCTTCCCAAGCAAAACAAGAGATCAGAAGCCTGAACACGCCCCGTGCTCAGCCAGCACGGGGGCGTGCCCAAGTGTCAGCTGAAAAGACAAAGTGGTAGAAGCTTCTATTGCCCACCACTAGGCCGTGCTCAGCGGACACGGGGCCGTGGTCAACTATAAGATTCGCACAATCCAGCAAATCTGCATAGTACAAAGATTCCTCTGCACCACGGGGTCGTGCTCAACGGACACGGGGGCGTGGTCAACTAAAAAGACAAAACTGCATTTAATGAAGAAAGAGAAGGATGTGGACACGGGGCCGTGCCCACTGGACACGGGGCCGTGCCTGAGCTTCTGTTCATCCTATAAATAGAAGTGCTTGGCTCAAGCTCAAACCATCCCTTGGCACACCACCTCTCTCACACTTCACCCACCACCACCATAACACCATCATCCATTGTCCATCGTAGAGTGTGTGAGTCGTCTCGGGATCCAAGATTGATCGTAAGAGTTCTTGACAATCAAGGCCATGTTTTCCTAAGTCTCTTACATCACTTGGTGAAGACAAAGTGTCTAGTGTAATACTTTTTATTTCTAATCTTTTGCACTTTTTATTTGGTTTGTATTAATGACTTTAATAACTAGTTGCTTATGTTGAAGGTGATCTTTCCTTATCGTTTGTCCGTGGTGTCTTGGCATTATTTTACTGTCTATATAAAATAAAAGATTTTCACCATTCATATCTCCACGGTCTATATGGAGGTATGTTGGCTACCTGGTCGGGGGTTAAGGGAACGGTTTGGTAAAGGTCTTGCCATTGTTCAGCGTTTAGAGGTCCTGCAATGGACCTGGGTCAAATTTAGTAGGACCACCTTCAATACTTCACGGTATTGGATGGCGGGGGTCCAAACTCTTTGATCCCCTCATAAGTTAACTACTATTAATACTATAACCCGGCTATTTAGGACTGTATCCCTGCTGACTCAGACTACTTAGTCGAGGGTAACGTCACCTCCAAAAGAGGGGCCTACCATAATTTGCATTAATAATTTAATTAACTATCTTCCAATAATCCACCCTTTTAGGATTGTATCCTTGCTGACTCAAACTACTGGGGTGAGGGTAACGTCACCTTCAAAAGAGGGGCCTACTACAATAACTAAGATAATCTCTTAATTATGTGCAAAAGTGCGGAAATAATCAAAGGTTACACTAGATACGAGTCGGAACCAAGTGATTAATCTTGTCTATCTGTTTTTCTTTTTTTTATTTTTATTTTCAGCATTTTAGTTAGTTTTTATTTTTCTTAGTTTAAAACATTTTTTCTAAACTTTTTATTTTGATTAGACGTTGAGGATAAACCGGTATTAAAAGCTCTTGTGTCCTTGGACGACCTCGGTATCTTGCCAACACTATACTACGCTCACGATGGGTGCACTTGCCCATATGTGTGTTTAGTGTTAGTAAAATATCGTGTTTTATAAATTTAAAACATGGCTAAAAATAAGTGTTAAAGGGGCTTAAAATATACACCTAATATATATAACACTTCACACGCATCAAGTTTTTGGCGCCGTTGCCTAGGACACAAGGATTTTAAGAAAGCTTAAAATCAACGGCCTAATCAGTTTTTCAAAACCTTTTTAAACGCGCGCACATTTTTCTGCATTTTAGTTTAGTTTTGCATTTACTGTAGCCTGTACACGGGGCCGTGTTCACTGAACACGGGGCCGTGCTGCACATTTTCATAAAAACACCCAGTAACAGTAGCTTGAACACGAGCCGTGCTCACTGAACACGCCCCGTGCTCAACGAAATCAGTAATATTAATTAAAACGCCCAGATACAGATCCTGAACACGGGGCCGTGTCCACTGAACACGAGGCCGTGTCCACTGAACACGGGGCCGTGTCCAGCCTCTGTTTCCGTTTTTATTTTTGTTTTCTGATCTCGAGACTCGGTTGTGGTCTGCTGAGTGATTCTTATGGATCAATACTCAGGAGGTTACAACTATACCTATGAGGAGGATGATTATAGGGGTAATTATTGCACTAATTGTCGTAACTCACGATTGGTTCAAAATAATCGCTCATATCAACCATCCAATTCATACACCTACTACGAGTAGCCCAGGTACGAGCCATCAACTTCATACACATCCTATGAAGACCAAAGGTATGAACCTCCTCCCTCATACTCATATTTTGATGAACCAAGGTATGAGCCTTCTTACTCATACTTTGAGGAACCAAGATATGAGCCGCCACCTTCGTATGGTTATTATGAGGAACCATGGCGTGAACAACCCACCTCATATAAGTATTATGAAGAACAAAATTACGAACCTTATCCAT
Source organism: Helianthus tuberosus (assembly GCA_030545235.1). Classification (NCBI taxonomy): domain Eukaryota; kingdom Viridiplantae; phylum Streptophyta; class Magnoliopsida; order Asterales; family Asteraceae; genus Helianthus; species Helianthus tuberosus. The sequence goes on from CM060415.1 coordinate 136,374,924, forward strand.
CATATGCTTACAATGAAGAACAATGGTATGAACCATCTACTTCAAATGGGTATTATGAGGAACAAAGGATCGAACAACCGGATTCAAGCTTAGAAAATGCCGATTCTTTTTCTATAACCGAAGTAACCGGTAGGATATTAGAACACATAAGAGTTATCGATCGCTGTATAAAAGAATCTCGCGCAAGGGAAGAGGAGTCCCGCGCAAGAGAAGAATTAAAAAAGGAAGAGATAACTGAAAGTGTAAAAATGGAAGAACAAATAAGTGAAAAACCGACACATGAGTTAAACAACGAAAAATGTGAGTCCGACAACGTTAAAATTCAAGAAGAGTCTAATTTTGAAGAAATTAATCTCTTGTCACCTTCTTTTGAAAATCATTGTTTAGTACCCACTCATGCTAAGTTTTTAAAAGAGTTAAACACTAACACTAAAATTGACGAAACGGTAAGAGTTAAGTTAACTAATGATCAAACTTCGCTAATAAAAGAAGACCCATTTGAAATTAACATTACACCGGTTCCATGTTTCTTTCAAAATTCGTTTATTAGTAATGTCACAATCGATAAAGATCTTTGTTTTAACATAATGCCTAACTACATTTTCGAAAAATTAAGTATTAGTGATTTTCCTCCACTTCAAATACCCATTTTTCTATCCAATCGGAAAGTAATAAAATCAATCGGTGTAGTTGAGGATGTATTGGTTCAAACAAATCAAATGGTAATACCGACCGACTTTGTCATCCTCGATGACGCTCCTCTAGTGTTGGGACGACCATTTGTAAAAACTCACGAAGCTTTGAAAAACCGGAAGTTCAACAATCTACCTCTTCAATTAGGGGCATTTAAAAAGAGTGTCGATCTTGAGCGATCAATGAAATATCCATTCGGCAATGACGACCCCCTAATTGAAGATGAGCCAGAACCACTTGATAAAGTGGGTCTAGCCAAGGACCCTTATAAACGTGGCGCACCACGGAGGCATTCCGCGGAACTATCCGTAGTTTAGTTTAGATTAGCCTTTATGTTTTCTAGTTTAGTTTTTAATTTTCAGGAATAAAACACACTCGTGATGGTGAAGGATGATAAGGGAAGCTTGAACCAACACCCCATACACAAAAACAGAGCCTCCCGACGATTTTTCTTCATTACAGCAAGTTCAGCACGGGGCCGTGCTCACCCCAACACGCCCCGTGCCCAACGTTCTGTAGAAAATGCCCAGTTCAGGTACCTGGACACGGGGCCGTGCTCACTGAACACGCCCCCGTGCCCAGCTTTCTGTTTACTTTTGGTACTGGCAGTCTGGACACTGGGCCGTGCTCAGCCAACACCACCCCGTGTTCAGCTACCCAGTACCATAAAATCTTGTTTTTAACCCACTTTTACACATTCAATCAACCTAAAAACTTATTTTTGGGACACATTGAGGACAATGTGTAATTTAAGTGTGGGGGGGATGCTAAAACCTTGAATCTTGCAAGTCCTAAATACAAGCCTTACACAAAACTCTATTGGAACCGCTAATCACCCCAAATTTTTTCAAAATTTTTTCATTTTTTTTTACTTGTCTAGGTTTAACTCGGGAAATTCAATTTCTTAAAAAGGTTATATTTTTACGAATTTACAATTGATAGCGTCGTGATAAAAAGAACCAACATAAGAAAATTACGAAAAGGCATGACAAGCTTAGTTAAAATTTAATTATATATACTTGATCACATAAAAACCCATTCCCACAAAAGTGAGTTTTGAGCCTTTATTGAGCAAAACACTTGCATATCATTTGACTAAATGCTCATTTTAGTTTCTTGTGTGAATAGCCGCTTGGTTCTTACGACTCTAGAACTTGCCATGACGATACATTCCCGGTCCTTACCAACTTAAACCCGAGTAAGTAAATGATGGAGGCATTAGGACTAACCCTTTTTATTTCTACCCCATTATTTTTCTTTTTTTTTTTACCACCTACCCAAAATCCCCCTAGTTAGCCCCTTTGAGCCTAAACCTTTTCATTTCATAACCCAAACCAAACACCCTTTTTACCCACCAAAACCTTTTTCATTTTTAACCCTTTGTTTTAGTAACAAGTTCGGTTCTTCATATAACTTTTCAAAAAAAAAAAAAATGGTGTTGTTGATGAAGCAAAAGAAAATAAACAAACAAGTTCATTAAAAATAACCTTGTTTGAATAAATAGCTTCATCAAAATAAAAGTTACAAAAATAAAAAGTCTTACGAAAACCGACACTTGTTACACTTTTCGCCTTTTTCTACTAACCACTAACCACCAACCCTACCACCTACCTTTAACCCAAGCCTAACCCTTCACCCACAAAGTCCTCTTGATGTTTACAAATGTATATAAGTTAAAAAGGAGGAGGATTGATCGCTTGGCAAGCCTATGGTAGGAGTAAGTTCCATGCCGCTCTCGAGTGATCCACAAAAATACATTTTCGGCCGAGTGTTAAGTGATCCCCGTGAGGTATGTGAACTTGTATATAAATAGAATTTTAAAGAGGCATGTTATGCCCTAATAAGTAATTTATCTTATGAAAAGTTTTAAATAAATCATGACGAATAGGATTGTAAATAAATAAAAATAAAATTAAATAAAGAATCTTGGAAATCCCGACACTCTACGACAAGCCCAAAAACCTTCTTCTCTACCCATTCCATTTGGGAGTGTAATAGCCACATATTAAAGAGTTTTGCTTGAGGACAAGCAAAGATTCAAGTGTGGGGGTATTTGATGTGTTAAAAATGCAACATATAAATTTCATCAAATGAGGCATAAAACTAACCCTTTTTTAGTACTAATGTTGGAAAAAGTGTGCTTTTGTCTTCCTTTTGTATTTTCAGGATTAAATGAGCTCAAATTAACAAAAGAAGCAAAAAGACATCAAAATCTAACATAAATACAAGAAAAGGAACAAGACATGACATGCCCGACCCCACGACAGCATCTTCCCAAGCAAAACAAGAGATCAGAAGCCTGAACACGCCCCGTGCTCAGCCAGCACGGGGGCGTGCCCAAGTGTCAGCAGAAAAGACAAAGTGGTAGAAGCTTCTATTGCCCACCACGGGGCCGTGCTCAGCGGACACGGGGCCGTGGTCAACTATAAGATTCGCACAATCCAGCAAATCTGCATAGTACAAAGATTCCTCTGCACCACGGGGTCGTGCTCAGCGGACACGGGGGCGTGGTCAACCAAAAAGACAAAACTACATTTAATGAAGAAAGAGAAGGATGTGGACACGGGGCTGTGCCCACTGGACACGGGGCCGTGCCTGAGCTTCTGTTCATCCTATAAATAGAAGTGCTTGGCTCAAGCTCAAACCATCCCTTGGCACACCACCTCTCTCACACTTCACCCACCACCACCAGAACACCATCATCCATTGTCCATCGTAGAGTGTGTGAGTCGTCTCGGGATCCAAGATTGATCGTAAGAGTTCTTGACAATCAAGGCCATGTTTGCCTAAGTCTCTTACATCACTTGGTGAAGACAAAGTGTCTAGTGTAATACTTTTTATTTCTAATCTTTTGCACTTTTTATTTGGTTTGTATTAATGACTTTAATAACTAGTTGCTTATGTTGAAGGTGATCTTTCCTTATCGTTTGTCCGTGGTGTCTTGGCATTATTTTACTGTCTATATAAAATAAAAGATTTTCACCATTCATATCTCCACGGTCTATATGGAGGTATGTTGGCTACCTGGTCGGGGGTTAAGGGAACGGTTTGGTAAAGGTCTTGCCATTGTTCAACGTTTAGAGGTCCTGCAATGGACTTGGGTCAAATTTAGTAGGACCACCTTCAATACTTCACGGTATTGGATGGCGGGGGTCCAAACTCTTTGATCCCCTCATAAGTTAACTACTATTAATACTATAACCCGGCTATTTAGGACTGTATCCCTGCTGACTCGGACTACTTAGTCGAGGGTAACGTCACCTCCAAAAGAGGGGCCTACCATAATTTGCATTAATAACTTAATTAATTATCTTCCAATAATCCACCCTTTTAGGATTGTATCCTTGCTGACTCAAACTACTGGGGTGAGGGTAACGTCGGTGACAACCCTCACTAAACCAGGTATCCGTACGACTTAATTAATAATTAATTACTGCTTAATTACTGTGCTACTTGAACTTGTGGATAAACTGCTACTTAAATGCTGATACATGTACTTACTTGCATCATACTTTACTTGCTGTCACTCCATGTTTTGCATACAGCACCTTTGTGACAACCTTGATGCACCAAAAGTACAGTAGCACAATGAACGGATAACCTACTAAACGTGCTATCATAACTAGCACCAGGCAGGTACTGCCTCTAAGGCCTGTAAGAGCCTGAGATAGTTTGCTACACTAGTGGTGAGTGTAGGGATATAAGGATTGTAGAACTGCGTCACTAGGAATGAGATTACAGTGACCGGATGTGCCTAAAACGTACTTTAAGTACAAAATTCAGCACTTTAATTAAAAATCAGCATCTAGCTAACTAATAAAGTGCCAAAACATGAGAAAAATATTACTAGACACTTTCCAAAGTGTCGGGAATAAGTTGTGTCACTAAAAATAATAATCACGACACTTTAAAGCTTTGTTAAGCACTTTAACGGATCCCTATCCAACCGAACAACCGGACTTTACCGGAACATAAAAATATTGACATTGACATTATTTTCCTTTTCTGAGCCAGTTAGGGTCCCCGAATACCCTAACACCCGCTGCAATGCATAATATACTAGTAAATGGTTACACCTCCTAATCATCTAACTATAACTTAATTACTTAGTTGGAAACCAACCAAGGACCCCCCCCCCCTAACCGAACTCGTCCCCAAGGGGACACCCTTTGTACTTTGATGATTATTTTAATCATCTTTGTCTAATATCAATTAGACATATGATCCTTTGGTTAATGATCATGTGAATTGCCTATAAGTTCAAGACATAACACACTTAACCTTTCCATCACTCAACTCACAACACACACTCTCTCCCTCTCCTTGCAAGCTCTCGGCCGAACATCCCCTCTACCATCCATCCATCCATCTTTCGATTTCCATCAAGCTATTACAAGAGTATACACGTGTTAAGGATCTCATACGAGGAGGCTTAGTGCATTCGGAACGCGAAGGACCTCACCCCATTGCTTTTATCCACCCAATCTTCGACTAGATTCTTCCCTAGCCTCGAGCTAGTAGTAAGTTGCTTGAAACACACTCTCGATCTATTTTAAAGTGGATAAAATAATATATGACGGTTAAAACTCACGAACTTACAAGATGATATGTAAAAGTCTACTAAAATGTTAAAAATGTTGGTTAATAGCACAAGGGTTGTGTAAATCTTGTAAGATTTGTTTTGTGTGATTATTTAGTGCCGATCTATGATGTGGTAGCTCGGATCATCGTCTAACCCGGATTGGTCATGATCATGGATCATGACATAGAGTTTGTTTAAGTGTACAAAGGGTTAAATGATGAAACTCTACCACACATTAAACATGAACTTGTGTAAAATCGATTTTACTTATGAAATAGTGTTCAAAACTAGTAGATCTACGGATCTACAAACGGTATTTTCAAAGGACCACGTGTCAAGAGAAAACATACTTTTAAAGACGGATCTTTCATAAACAAGAATGATTTTAGCAAACACACAAGTGTGTAAACACTTGTGTAACACAAAGTTTCGACAAAATAACTATTTTTGTAAAAGTTGACAAGAAGTTGTAAAGATGAAATTACATTAAAAACGGGATTTTCAAGAAACGAAGTTGATTCATATAAAGATCCACTAAAAGTAATGGGATTTACTACATATTTTTGGGTAAACCACAAGTTCATGTAATTTATGCGATTTATATATGTTTTGACTAGTTTGATGCTTTGGATATTGTTTTGATTGAATGAGAAAATTGTTGATTTGAGTTGTAAAAGAAAATGATACGCTTGAAAGCGTGGCCACCTCCAGTTACAGGGGAAACTCTGGCGAAATTTTTCTAAAAACCTAAACACTTGGGAACATTTTCACTACAAGTGTTGTAAATCTATTTTTGACTTGTTTTCAAAACGTAAGTTTCGCCACAACTTTATTTACGAAACATCGGAGGTGGGGTTTTCACAAAATAAAAACGGGGTAAATATATATTTGATATATATATTTTTCATAGCGTCACTTGTAAAATGTTTATGATTATTTTGTGAAATATACAAATATTATTTTTAGGGTAAAAATAATATTACCGAATGTTAATGATTCCAAAATAATGCATACGCTTTCATAAATAATAATAAGTTACAACGATATAATTATTACCACCTGATCTTTAAAACGTAACTTACGCATTTTAAGAAAATATTTATGAGCGCGTATTTTTGTCAAAGTATTATTTTGGGAAGGATATTTATATTTTGAATTAAGGAATAAAATATATTAAGTGAGACTTAATAATGTATTTCGAATTTTACGAGCACGCATGTATTAAATCCCCCATCCTTGGGAAGGAGAATAATTACCAAGTATTTACAAAAATATAAACACGAAATAGTTGTCTAACTATTTCCCAAAAACTTAAACCTTAAGCTAAGGCACGGCCGTCCGTCTAATAGATTTAGTACGTGTAGGTCGTCGCACAGCTGCTTGATCAGGAGATATACTTGGTAGAGACGCACCACTGTGAGTTCATGTCCCCCTTTTCTCTTAACTGTTTTCAGTTTTCTAAACTGTGGGGGTGAAATACATGTTACTATGATTACGAATAATTCTTACATGGTATGGTTAGCATAAGGAGGGCTATCATTCAGATCATGTGAGTGGGTAGGCGGAAACTTGAGGCCATTAATCCTCAGGGTAGGACCGAGGGGCAGGAGCGGTAGATCTATCTGGGTGTAGCGAGCCCATCCCCAGGCCCAAACAGAACGGACCTCGGGGTGACTTTGTACCCAACGCATAAATCTGCTAGGTTTGAGTCTTCCTACTTGCATTTCACACATATCAATGGCCTTGCAAACCATTGGTGATCTCTTTTTCCTTATTTGCTACATACCAGGGTTTTTATACATACAAAGGTTTATTTACTCACTTACACATGAACTCGCTCAACATTATTGTTGATTTTTCAACTTACATGTATTTCAGGGAATTAAAGATCTGGCGCGGTATGTTGTGTTTTCCCGTTGCATATGGGTTCCGAGGTCATCCCGGTTTAGGAAATGTGACTTTTTCCTGGACGAGTCACAAATCTTAAACTGCGTTTTATTCATGTTGATGTTTATGTCTTTCAAAACAATGTTTTATGTTATGGTGTTGTAGTCCATAAGACAATGTTATGTTACTTCGGTTTTAAAACTTCAATCTATGGATGATCTTGCATGGTTTTATTATCATATAGCTTGTTATGATTAAGCTATGGTATTAAGAAGTCAAACCAAATTAACCACGCTTCCGCAAAGCCAGGGTGTGACAGCTTGGTATCATAGCTCTGATCATAGCGAACTAGGATTCCTTCTCGAGTCTAGACTATGATCACTAGGGCTCTCACGAAAACATTTTTACACTGCATACCACTTAAGTCCAGATCCAAAACTTTTTACAAACAAATGTTGAGCACATTTATTTATTAGTTATAGGCTCAGTCTGGGAGGCTGAGGCTCGGTCTGGGAGGCTGAGGTAGTTGGCTAGTGGGACTAGGAAGAGCAGTCTGGGAGGCTGGGAGGCTAGTGGGACTAGGAAGAGCAGTCTGGGAGGCTGGGAGGCTAGTGGGACTAGGGAGTCAGTCTGGGAGGCTGGGAGGCTAGTGGGACTTGGAAGAGCAGTTTGAGAGGCTGGGAGTCTAGTGGGACTAGGAGAATTATTTGATTGCTTACTTGGTGACTAATGTGCTTATCTGATTGTATGATTGATTATTTGTACATACTTGTGTTTGTGTTACAGACACTATGGACTCGCCCGACACAGGTGATTCGGACACCACGGGCCCTAGACCCATCGTATCAGACGACTTAGAGTCTTCAGAGCACGAGGTCCACACATCAGATGTTACCAGCACAGACGAGGACGACTTTCAGCCCTTTGCGCTGCCCGACGCTGTTGATGAGCCCGCTGATGGTCCTTTTGCTGGGTACCTACCACTCGTAGAGGTCCCTGCTCCCATACCTTTGGCCGTTTATCCTGCTTACGATATGCTCCTCGACGCCGACGTTGACGACGATGTCGATCTATTTGATGATGAGCCCCTGGAGGACGATGTTGAGGGCGAGGCCCTTCTAGCTGACGGTGGTCTTTTGTTACTCGCAGATGCTCCAGCTGAGGAGTCACCTGCACACTCACCCACTCCAGACTCCTTCGAGTCTGTGGCCTCTGCACCTTCACACACTCGGAACGCACAGCACTATTCAGACGGTTCAGATCCTGACAGGGCATCATCTGCTGCCTCTGCTCCTAGATTTGCTTTCTATCACGACCTCGATGAGGATTCAGACCCTGTTTTTCCCCCTGGATTTGACCCGGACCAGGAAATAGAGTTCATCCACTTGGATCAGCCTATGGTTGACCCAGTAGACCCAGTTGACCCTGCATTCGCTGATCATGCAGATCTTGATATGGAGTTCATTGACCCCGAGCCTGCCATGGCCCTCGAGCCAGTAGCTGCTCCTCACCCAGTGCTTGAGAATGACCCTGCTCATGCTGGCATACCTATTAATCCTGTGATTGCTGACCCACCCACTGATGATCACCCTGCTGATGCACCACTACTGGAGGGTGACCATGTTATTGCTGCTGATCATGTTGATCCCCCACCTATCGCTGATATACCTGTTGACCCTCTTGTTGCACCCCATCTTGACCCTATGCCTGTATAGTTTGATTGAGCACTTTTTGAGGCACAGATTGACCCACGAGATGAGCACACCCAATATGGGTGGATTCCTGCGGATGATGAGCTTCCACCTATTCCTCCTCATATCACCGATGCACGTCACGTTGATTTCTCTTTTTCATTTGCACAGTACACACCTCCAGCTCGACCTGGAGAGGGTTCCTCGGCTCGTCCCTTTGGACATGTGCCGGCATATATTCCGGTTATGCCACAGTCTTCATCTGCTATTCCCCCTGTACCACCATTCTTTGTGCCACCTTTTGATCCAGCCAGCGAGCCGTTTCTCTAGACGTCACCGTCTGTTGTACCACCGACCGACCCCTACCATCCTTTCCATATGGGGTATTCTATTGAGGACGTTCTGATGTCGTTTGTTGTCCAGCAGGAGGCACTCACACGGCGCATTCAGGAGCTTGAGAGAGCTCAGCCACCGCCGTGCCAGTGTCAGGGTCAGACCCACCCTGCTTCTTCGCAACACCCTCAACCATTGTTACCTGACTATGCTGCACGCCTTTTGGCACTTGAGCAGCAGGTTGCTTATTGGTTGCGTACCCAGAGAGCCATGGAGGAGGACTGGCTCCATTTGCGACGTTTGTTCTACACCCATTTTCCCCCTCCTCCACCACCATCAGTTTAGGGCATCTTCAGTACAGCATGGGTAGACGCTGGTGAGAAGACAGCGATTGTTTTGACTGCACAGCATTTTTGGAGACTACATTTTGATTCTGACTTTTGTGACATGTATATGGATGTATTGACACTGGCTTGATATTCTTTTGGACTAGGGTGATGTAGCCCTTAGTCGATGATGATGTATGACACTATTATGTACCTGTACACTTACTATGTGGTCTCGATATATGGCAATCGCAGTATTCTCATCATATGTGATGTTCTGATTGATTATTTATGTTTTATAACATGGGATGTTGTGTGATTGATATGATTATAACATGAGATGTTATGTACTATTACTATCATTATATACGTACGCTTTATTATGGTCTGACCGACGTGAACCCATCTTTTAGAAGATGCCGTCGAGACGTCAAACGCCGATGCCTACCAATGTGGCATAACTCGAACAAGTCATCGCTGCTGCCATCGCGCAATACGCCGCCTCGCAAGGAGGACCCAGCGGAAGCAGCTCAAACAACAATGGTAACAACAATCCACCTCATGGTAATACTAGGTCGTTAAGACATACCATGATCTAATTGGATATCTCTAGCAAGGATGCTAATGCCATTCATATGTTATAACGTATGTGCAGGGTGCACCTACAAGCAGTTTCTAGACTGCAAGCCTGTCAACTTTGATGGCACCGGAGGTGCTGTCGCTTTTGTTCGTTGGGCCGAAAAGACTGAATCTGTTCTCCGCATGAGCAAATGTGCACCAAGCCAACAAGTCACCTACATTTCTGGGCTACTTTTGGATGGAGCCCTATCTTGGTGGAATTTGCAAGTGTAGACACTTGGTGAAGCTGCTGCCTACGCACTAACATGGACCGAACTGAAGGAACTAATGCGCAAAAAGTATTGTTCTCGCGCTGAAATCCAAAGATTGGAAACTGAGTTCTGGCATTTGAAGATGGAAGGTCTGAAGATCCCGGAATATGTTCAGAGGTTTCATGACCTGTCGCATGTGGTACCCTATATGGTCACTCCAGAATTCAAGCGGATTGAACGCTTCATTTGGGGATTAGCTCCTCAAATCATAAGCATGGTGACCTCCTCCAAGCCTGCAACAATTACTGAGGCAATCGATTTGAGCGTGGCTCTCACTGAAGAGGCTATCCGCCTGAACAAGTTCGATGAGATCGAGACCAGGAAGAAAGAGACTCACGTCGAGTCATCCGGAGGTAACAAACGAAAGTTTCTGCACTTCAAACAAGGCACTAGTGGTGTTGTCAAGAAAGGAGAGCCAAACGCGCCAGCTCAGGTTACAGCTGGTAGTGGAAAGAAAGGAAAAAGGATATATGGGCACCCAGCCCAAGTGCAACACCTGCCAGCGTCACCATTCTGGCCGATGTGGTCTGAAGGTGTGTGAAGCGTGTGGGACACTTGGCCACTTGAAGGATTCTTGTTGGGCCACTGTTGGCCAGGGAGGCCAAGGAGGATTTGGAAACAGAAACAATAACCGGGGTGGAAATGGAAATCGCCCACAAGGAAACAATGGAGGTAATGGGAATCGAGGCAACAATGTGAATCAAGCGGGCGCTGTGAACCATAACCAAAGGAATAACCAAGCTGGAAATGGAGGTGGAAACGGGCAAAGACCTGGATGCTTTAACTGTGGTGATATCGGGCACTTTAAGAGGAACTGCCCAGAGTTGAACCAAGCCCGTGGAAGAGTGTTCCATATCGAAGCGAGGGAAGCACGCCAGGATCCCAATGTCGTTACTGGTACGTTCCCTGTAAACCAACGCTATGCATCCGTTTTATTTGATACTGGTGCCGACTATAGCTTCGTATCGTTATAATTTAAGAATATGCTTGGTTTAGCCGCTAGTAAGTTAGATATTCCCTACTCAATCGAATTGGCTAATGGGAAGTTAGTAGAAGCCAATGAAGTGATCAGAGGTTGTGCCATCGAGTTGGGAGAACGTGAATTTACTTTGGATCTACTACCAGTCCAGCTGGGGAGCTTTGACGTGGTAGTAGGAATGGATTGGTTATCTAGCAACAAGGCATAAATTGTTTGTCACGGAAAGGTCGTTCGTATCCCAACCGAAGATGGTGAAACAATTGTGGTACATGGCGAAAAACGCGATACGCCGTTAAGTATTATCAGCTGCCTCAAAGAGCGAAAGTGTTTACAGAAGGGATGTGCTGCCTTCCTAGCACACATTGTAGACAAGAAAGCTGCAGAACCAAAGATCGAAGACATCCCTGTCGTGAGGGAGTATCCGGAAGTCTTCCCGGAGGACTTGCCTGGACTGCCGCCTCAGAGGCAAGTGGAGTTTCACATCGATTTAGTCCCAGGCGCCGCGCCTGTGGCTAAGGCACCTTATAGACTTGCCCCGTCTGAGATGCAAGAATTGTCGACACAACTTCAAGAGTTGTTAGACAAGGGATTTATCCGACCAAGCTTCTCGCCTTGGGGAGCTCCGGTCCTGTTTGTCAAAAAGAAGGACGGTAGTTTTCGAATGTGCATCGACTACCGGGAGCTGAACAAGTTGACGATCAAGAATAGATATCCTCTGCCAAGAATCGATGATCTGTTTGATCAACTGCAAGGTTCAAGCTTTTACTCAAAGATCGATTTGCGATCTGGGTACCATCAGATAAGGATACAAGAGGAGAGTATCCCGAAGACAGCCTTCAGAACTCGTTATGGACACTACGAGTTCCTTGTTATGCCGTTTGGGTTGACAAACGCACCTGCAGTCTTTATGGACTTGATGAATAGAGTTTGCAAGCCGTACTTGGACAAGTTCGTGATTGTGTTTATCGACGATATCTTGATTTATTCAAGGACAAAGGCTGAGCACGAACAACATCTAAGAGCTATTTTGGAGCTGCTGAAGAAAGAACAGCTGTATGCCAAATTCTCTAAGTGCGAATTTTGGCTACGTGAAGTCCAATTTCTTGGACATGTGGTAAATGGAGATGGAATCCATGTGGATCCAACCAAGATCGAAGCGATCAAGAGTTGGGAAACGCCAAAGACGCCAACCGAGATTCGACAATTCTTGGGTTTGGCTGGCTACTATCGAAGGTTCATTGAGGACTTTTCGAAGATCGCTCAACCAATGACGCTCCTCACCCAGAGAGATAAGAAGTTTGATTGGGGAATCAAACAGGAAGAAGCGTTTCAGCTGTTGAAGGATAAGCTCTGCAATGCGCCAATTCTAGCACTACCGGAAGGTACTGACGATTTCGTGGTATACTGTGACGCCTCGCGTCAAGGATTGGGTTGCGTGTTGATGCAACACCAGAAGGTTATTGTTTACGCATCACGTCAGTTGAAGGTACATGAGAAGAACTATACCACACACGATTTGGAGCTAGGCGCAGTGATATTTGCTTTAAAGATCTGGAGACACTACCTATATGGTACGAAATGTACATTTTTTACAGATCATAAGAGCCTACAACACATATTTAACCAGAAGGAGTTGAATATGAGACAAAGACGATGGGTTGAGTTGTTAAATGATTACTATTGCGAGATAAAGTATCATCCAGGGAAGGCGAATGTGGTTGCCGATGCCCTAAGTCGAAAAGAGAGGATCAAGCCCATAAGGGTTAGGGCTTTAGAAATGATTATCCAAACCGATCTTTCCTTGCGCATTCGTTCCGCGCAGAAAGAAGCTCTTAAGGAAAGAAATCTTGAAGAAGAATATCTTCGGGGGATGGAGAAGCTATTGGTGCCAAACGAGGAAGGAACATTATGTTTTGAGAAAAGGATTTGGGTTCCTCTGTTTGGTGGTTTAAGGAAAGTTGTTTTTGATGAAGCTCACAAGTCGCGGTACTCTATCCATCCAGGAGCGGATAAGATGTACCAAGATCTCAAGGATTACTATTGGTGGCCTAGGATGAAGGGTGATGTTGCTGTTTATGTGAGCAAGTGTCTAACGTGTGCTAAGGTGAAAGCGGAATACCAGAAGCCTTCAGGACTTCTGCAACAACCTGAGATTCCCAAGTGGAAATGGGAACAAATCTCCATGGATTTTATTACAAAGTTTCCGAGAACGCCAAGAGGCCATGACACTATTTGGGTGATAGTTGACCGCCTAACAAAGTCCGCACACTTTCTGCCAATCAAAGAGAAGGATAACACCAGCAAGCTGGCAGAAATATACATGATAGAGATCGTCGCACGTCATGGAGTGCCTCTCTCGATCATCTCTGACAGAGACGGAAGGTTTGTGTCAAGGATATGGCAATCCTTCCAAGAAGCTTTTGGCTCACAATTAAATCTGAGCACGGCATTTCACCCTCAGACCGACGGTCAAAGCGAGCGGACTATTCAGACCTTGGAAGATATGCTGAGAGCATGTGTTATGGATTTGGGCGGTAGCTGGGATAAGCATTTGCCACTGGTCGAATTTTCATACAACGACAACTACCACACCAGTATTGGAGCCGCGCCATTTGAAGCTCTTTACGGACGCAAGTGTCGATCACCCCTATGCTGGGCTGACGCAGGTGATAGGCAGCTTGTTGGTCCCGAAATCGTCCAAGAGACGACAGACAAGATTGCGCAGATTCGAAAACGTATCGAAACAGCTCGCGAAAGACAGAAAGCCTATGCAGATCCAAACCGGAAACATTTGGAATTCCAAGTTGGAGATATGGTTTTATTGAAAGTTTCACCCTGGAAGGGTGTGGCACGCTTCGGAAAGCGTGGGAAGTTAAATCCGCGTTACATTGGCCCTTTCAGAATTTTGGAAAGAATAGGGCTAGTAGCATACAAGCTGGACTTACCTGCTGAACTGAATGGAGTTCACGATACATTTCATGTATCCAACCTGAAGAAAAGTCCAACTCAAGATACCGTTGTCATTCCCACCGACGAGATTCTTGTTGACGACACGCTCCATTTTGTTGAAGAACTTGTTGAGGTTACGGATTGGAAAGTAAACAAGACCCGCCGGAGCAGTGTCAAGCTCGTCAAGGTTCGTTGGAATGCCAGACATGGTCCTGAATACACCTAGGAGCGTGAGGACCGGATGAAAGAGAAATACCCCCACCTATTTCCCAAGAACCCTGCCTCAAGAAGCAGAACTTAAAATTTCGGGACGAAATTTTTCTAACGGGGGGAGAATTTGACAACCCTCACTAAACCAGGTATCCGTACGACTTAATTAATAATTAATTACAGCTTAATTACTGTGCTACTTGAACTTGTGGATAAACTGCTACTTAAATGCTGATACATGTACTTACTTGCATCATACTTTACTTGCTGTCACTCCATGTTTTGCATACAGCACCTTTGTGACAACCTTGATTTACCAAAAGCACAGTAGCACAATGAACGGATAACCTACTAAACGTGCTGTCATAACTAGCACCAGGCAGGTACTGCCTCTAAGGCCTGTAAGAGCCTGAAATAGTTTGCTACACTAGTGGTGAGTGTAGGGATATAAGGGTTGTAGAACTGCGTCACTAGGAATGAGATTACAGTGACCGGATGTGCCTAAAACGTACTTTAAGTACAAAATTCAGCACTTTAATTAAAATTCAGCATCTAGCTAACTAATAAAGTGCCAAAACATGAGAAAAATGTTACTAGACACTTTCCAAAGTGTCGGGAATAAGTTGTGTCACTAAAAATAATAATCACGACACTTTAAAGCTTTGTTAAGCACTTTAACGGATCCCTATCCAACCGAACAACCGGACTTTACCGGAACATAAAAATATTGACATTGACATTGTTTTTCCTTTTCTGAGCCAGTTAGGGTCCCCGAATACCCTAACACCCGCTGCAATGCATAACATACTAGTAAATGGTTACACCTCCTAATCATCTAACTATAACTTAATTACTTAGTTGGAAACCAACCAAGGACCCCCCCCCCCTAACCGAACTCGTCCCCAAGGGGACACCCTTTGTACTTTGATGATTATTTAAATCATCTTTGTCTAATATCAATTAGACATATGATCCTTTGGTTAATGATCATGTGAATTTCCTATAAGTTCAAGACATAACACACTTAACCTTTCCATCACTCAACTCACAACACACACTCTCTCCCTCTCCTTGCAAGCTCTCGGCCGAACATCCCCTCTACCATCCATCCATCTTTCGATTTCCATCAAGGTATTACAAGAGTATACAAGTGTTAAGGATCTCATACGAGGAGGCTTAGTGCATTCGGAACGCGAAGGACCTCACCCCATTGCTTTTATCCACCCAATCTTCGACTAGATTCTTCCCTAGCCTCGAGCTAGTAGTAAGTTGCTTGAAACACACTCTCGATCTATTTTAAAGTGGATAAAATAATATATGACGGTTAAAACTCACGAACTTACAAGATGATATGTAAAAGTCTACTAAAATGTTAAAAATGTTGGTTAATAGCACAAGGGTTGTGTAAATCTTGTAAGATTTGTTTTGTGTGATTATTTAGTGCCGATCTATGATGTGGTAGCTCGGATCATCGTCTAACCCGGATTGGTCATGATCATGGATCATGACATAGAGTTTGTTTAAGTGTACAAAGGGTTAAATGATGAAACTCTACCACACATTAAACATGAACTTGTGTAAAATCGATTTTACTTATGAAATAGTGTTCAAAACTAGTAGATCTACGGATCTACAAACGGTATTTTCAAAGGACCACGTGTCAAGAGAAAACATACTTTTAAAGACGGATCTTTCATAAACAAGAATGATTTTAGCAAACACACAAGTGTGTAAACACTTGTGTAACACAAAGTTTTGACAAAATAACTATTTTTGTAAAAGTTGACAAGAAGTTGTAAAGATGAAATTACTTTAAAAACGGGATTTTCAAGAAACGAAGTTGATTCATATAAAGATCCACTAAAAGTAATGGGATTTACTACATATTTTTGGGTAAACCCCAAGTTCATGTAATTTATGCGATTTATATATGTTTTGACTAGTTTGATGCTTTGGATATTGTTTTGATTGAATGAGAAAATTGTTGATTTGAGTTATAAAAGAAAATGATACGCTTGAAAGCGTGGCCACCTCCAGTTACAGGGGAAACTCTGGCGAAATTTTTCTAAAAACCTAAACACTTGGGAACCTTTTCACTACAAGTGTTGTAAATCTATTTTTGACTTGTTTTCAAAACGTAAGTTTCGCCACGACTTTATTTACGAAACATCGGAGGTGGGGTTTTCACAAAATAAAAACGGGGTAAATATATATTTGATATATATATTTTTCATAGCGTCACTTGTAAAATGTTTATGATTATTTTGTGAAATATACAAATATTATTTTTAGGGTAAAAATAATATTACCGAATGTTAATGATTACAAAAATAATGCATACGCTTTCCTAAATAATAATAAGTTACAACGGTATAATTATTACCACCTGATCTTTAAAACGTAACTTACGCATTTTAAGAAAATATTTATGAGCGCGTATTTTTGTCAAAGTATTATTTTGGGAAGGATATTTATATTTTGAAGTAAGGAATAAAATATATTAAGTGAGACTTAATAATGTATTTCGAATTTTACGAGCACGCATGTATTAAATCCCCCATCCTTGGGAAGGAGAATAATTACCAAGTATTTACAAAAATATAAACACGAAATAGTTGTCTAACTATTTCCCAAAAACTTAAACCTTAAGCTAAGGCACGGCCGTCCGTCTAATAGATTTAGTACGTGTAGGTCGTCACACAGCTGCTTGATCAGGAGATATACTTGGTAGAGACGCACCACTGTGAGTTCATGTCCACCTTTTCTCTTAACTGTTTTCAGTTTTCTAAACTGCGGGGGTGAAATACATGTTACTATGATTACGAATAATTCTTACATGGTATGGTTAGCATAAGGAGGGTTATCATTCAGATCATGTGAGTGGGTAGGCGGAAACTTGAGGCCATTAATCCTCAGGGTAGGACCGAGGGGCAGGAGCGGTAGATCTATCTGGGTGTAGCGAGCCCAGCCCCAGGCCCAAACGGAACGGACCTCGGGGTGACTTTGTACCCAACGCATAAATCTGCTAGGTTTGAGTCTTCCTACTTGCACTTCACACATATCAATGGCCTTGCAAACCATTGGTGATCTCTTTTTCCTTATTTGCTACATACCAGGGTTTTTATACATACAAAGGTTTATTTACTCACTTACACATGAACTCGCTCAACATTATTTTTGATTTTTCAACTTACATGTATTTCAGGGAATTAAAGATCTGGCGCGGTATGTTGTGTTTTCCCGCTGCATATGGGTTCCGAGGTCATCCCGGTTTAGGAAATGTGACTTTTTCATGGACGAGTCACAAATCTTAAATTACGTTTTATTCATGTTGATGTTTATGTCTTTCAAAACAATGTTTTATGTTATGGTGTTGTAGTCCCTAAGACAATGTTATGTTACTTCGGTTTTAAAACTTCAATCTATGGATGATCTTGCATGGTTTTATTATCATATAGCTTGTTATGATTAAGCTATGGTATTAAGAAGTCACACCAAATTAACCACGCTTCCGCAAAGCCAGGGTGTGACAACGTCATTTTCAAAAGAGGGGCCTACTACAATAACTAAGATAATCTCTTAATTATGTGCAAAAGTGCGAAAATAATCAAAGGTTACACTAGATACGAGTCGGAACCAAGTGATTCATCTTGTCTATCTGTTTTTTTTTTTTTTTCAGCATTTTAGTTAGTTTTTATTTTTCTTAGTTTAAAACATTTTTTTCTAAACTTTTTATTTTTATTAGACGTTGAGGATAAACCTGTATTAAAAGCTCTTGTGTCCTTGGACGACCTCGGTATCTTGCCAACACTATACTACGCTCACGATGGGTGCACTTGCCCATATGTGTGTTTAGTGTTAGTAAAATATCGTGTTTTATAAATTTAAAACTTGGCTAAAAATATGTGTTAAAGGGGCTTAAAATATACACCTAATATATATATAACACTTCACACGCATCAATACTGGTAAGAAACAAAGTGCAAATTATAACAAGTGTCCGCCTCCGATCTGGGAAGGTTATTCTCCCAGAAAACCAAATGAGGAACAAGTCAAAAAGGCAGTCAATATAAAGTTAAAGTCCGAAACAATTGATGATTTACCAGACAACATTGACGTCATATTCACATCGTCTGACACTGATCATGAGTCTGAGTTAATAAAGAAAGTGGTCGATCAGGTGTTGGATAAGGATATGAGGAGTCAGAGTCAAAGTCTGAATCTGAAAGTTCGAGTTCGGCGGTCAACAGTTCAAAATCATCTATCAAAAGGGTTTACAATAAAGAATTTTTGTTATCAAAAAGTAATTTGAATGACGAAACATTCAAAGTTGCATATACTTTGAATGATTCTGACAAGTTATATTTTGATGAGGAATTTCCAATAAGAGGTGTTAAAACTGAAATGATTAAAAAGGTTTTCAAACTAACAGAAATCAATATGTCTGAAATAAAATATGTAAATCTTTCTGAAAAACCAAAAAAGTACACCTCAAGAGTTCAACAGAAATTAAACAAGAAAAAAGGTTAGGCTTTATTCCACCCGTAAATCATAAAAATAAGAAAATTTCTAAAACAAAAACAGTATTTGTTTCAGGGTCAAGTTCTGAAGAAGATGAAAAGGGCTCATTTTGGAAACAATCGAACAAAGAGTTCTTTGCAGAAAAACAAAAATTTGAGAAGAATGGAGTTTATCAGAGAAAGGAGACAAGAACCTGTTACCAATGTCAAGAAGTTGGTCACATCGCCTGGAATTGTCCAAAGGCAACCAACACAAAACAGGAAGTTGTTTCTAAACTAAAAAAAAAGTTATTGATAAAACTAAACCACCAACTGAAAAATTTAAAGTGTTTAAAAATTCAACATATGAAGTTGGTGAATGTTCGAAAAGGTTTTACAAAAGAAGGGTGAATCTTGACAACCAAATGTGGGTTGTTAAGAAATTTGGTGATGAATCTGACTCGTCAAAGTCAGAGGAGCCACAAGTTGATCAAAAAGGAGAAAATTCAGTTCCGCCAATGGATGATGTCAATTTTCCACCATTGCGGGCTGAAAATTTAAAATCAAAAGTTGGTAAAGTGGAAATTTCGAATCAATTCTATTCTGAGAAGAAAGAATTTGATGCTAAAAGGCTTTCAATGACAAAGTGAAAAATATTTTTGGAAAAATGGTCGATGGTAGGGTCAAAGGGGTAAAATATTTTTATGAAGAAAAAAGGAATGTTCAAACCCCAAGTGAAGTTGAAAAGGTCACGCCCAAAGCTGGTCAGGCTTGGGTGTCAGTATTCCATATGTAAAATTCCTGACTTACCGGAGCTCCCAAGTTGGTAATCGTGGAGCAGGAATCGGCATCTTTCTTGAGAAATTCACGAAAGTGATATTTCGACCTACAAGTGGTAGTATTCTTGAAAACTGTCATATTTCGATTTACAAGTGGTTTTGTTGATAAGAGAACCTACAAGTGGTTAATCAAGGTCATTAAGTTGAACATGATTTAACTTTCATTCAAGTGGTTGGAAAGACAAAGTGATGAATTAATCCCCAATGTTACAAGTGGTTTTAACAAAACTAATTTTTCGGAAAAACCATTTGATTAAAACAAACTTAAGTGTTTTGAAATCATAATGGGAAAATAGTTTGTTGTCAGGGGGAGTTCTGATTGTTTATGCCAAGTGGATGGCGAATTGAAGCAATTCACATCGGTTGGTCAAATTTTCTTTAAATAGTTTTGATTTTAAGGTAGAGTAAGAAATTTGAAAAATCCAAAAACATTAGAAAATTTGAAAAAGTCAAAAAAATGATAAAATCAAAAATGAGTTTTGTTGTGAAAAAGAGGAAATGATAGTACATCAGTAGACTGTCACAGTACGCTAAGGTATTAAAAAGTTAAAATGTGATAAACGGTCTCACTAAAGATGTGACGATAGGCTCAGCTAGACTAGTAGATTTGCGATAACGGTACAAACTTAAATGAACATGCCTATTTCTAGTGGGAAATGCGGTTAAAAGCATAGTACTTAGTTTTTATCCTTCGTGACTGTGTACCTATTCAGTAATCGCTGAATGCTAAAAGAGCATAAAAACCGGTCAGTTTGTGAACTTTCACAAGTTGATGAAAAAGTCACTGTGATTGTGCATTTCATTTTGCAAAGATTTAAACTTGTTTGATTTCTTTATTTTGTTTAAGCATTGGACATCCTCTGCGTATACGTGAGTATCGAACTGGATGTTAGTGCCTGAACGTTCTACTTTATTTTTCTTGGTGTTTCGTTTAAATCTTGGATCACCTCTGCGTATATGTGAATACCGAACTGGTGGTTAAGATCTAAACATATTCAACTTGTTTTTATTTCTTATTTTGTTTAAACATTGGACTTTCTCTGCGTATCGAAATATCGACCTGATTGTTAATGTTTAAACATTCTGGGTTGTTTTCGTACATATCACAGTTGATGAAAGTTTAAAGGCATTACTTGAGTAAGTGTATTACATGATGAGGGGATATGCTGAGATCGTGGGGTCCATAAGAATTTAGTGCAAAATTAATATATCTTAACGTATCGGTAAGCATTTCGAAAGTTTTTAGATTGAGTTTAAGAGGACAACAATATCGTCAATCTATGCGAATCGTTTAGAACTTAAAGTCGAAAAAATGTCAACGATGCTAGTGGTTTGTCAAAAGCTGATATGATCCTCTTACACAAACTCACAAAAATATTTTCTGTAAATATTTCTTTATTGCTTTTCATTAAAAACAAAAATCCAAAAAGGTTGTGTTTTAGCATAAAATTTTGAATAATCAAAAAGATTTTATTTCATTTTATTTTCACAACTGATGTTGAAAAGCTGATTTTCAAAATTCCGAGTGCTAAACATGACGAACAACAGGGTTGGGAGAGTTTGTTCAGAAAGAACAAAAAGTCATTCTTACAAGTGGTCATTCGATATTTTAAATGTTAAATCATTTTGGATAATATCTACAAGTGATAGTTTGAATTTGATTTAAATTTGTCAAATTGTTAAATTTGTGAAATTTATTTCGAGGTAGAGATTTGTGCAGATCCCTGTGTCTAAACCTGAGCAGAGTGTGAGACAGGTCATGATCTTGGAACAAGAGTGTGTGTCAGCTTATCGAAAGGGGGAGTCTGAGGATGTAAGAGCCATATTCAAATTCTGGAACAAAGCTCGAGATAGAAGCTGCTGATACTGAAGAATTTATGAAATCAACATCTAAGGGGAATACAGCTGCTGATGCTGGAAAAAGAGAGAGAAGAAGAGAGAAGATTGAGGATGCTTACACTGTCAGATACTTTGGAAGAGCACGAGGACTGATAAAGATGGACGACTCGACATACTGAAGACTTGTACTGAAGACTTCGTCGACATCCAAGGGGGAGTCTGTTGGTGCATATGTCTGTCGACTTCGTCTTGTATCAAGTCTTGTAACTAGAATGATAGATCAAGTCACGTAGATCGAGAAAAGTGTGAAACATGTGGGAGTGACCATTTCGCACGAAATGGGAAGGCCATTTCGTACGAAATGGACATTGTCCATTTCACAAGAAATGGGTCATGACCATTCCGTGCGAAATGAGCTGCCTATATATAGTGGACTTGATCATTTCATTTGTAATTTTCTGATTCCGGTGCCGAGGTGCTGCCGAAGTGTCTACAGCCTGTAAAACGTTGTTACATCAATAAACAAGACAATTAAAGTGTATATCAAGCTGATTCAACATCAATACATTCGTTTCCGCCTCTCGTATTGATTAGAACTCTTCTGAACGACTCGTTTTGGTCGTGCAAACGCTCCTACAAGTAGCACTCGATCCCCAACCTGGAACTCGAGCCGTTTCCTACGCTTATTAGCGTAACTTTTCTGACGGTCACGAGCTGCCGCCATTCGTTGTCGTATTTGGGAAATCTTCTCCGTTGTGTCGACGACGAGTTCTGGGCCAGTGATTTGGCTGTCGCCAACTTCTGCCCAGCATAAAGGTGATCGGCATTTCCGTCCATACAAAGCCTCGAACGGAGCAGCCTGGATGCTGGTGTGGTAACTGTTGTTATACGAAAACTCAACCAAGGGTAGCTACCTTTCCCAGCCGTTACCAAAGTCGATTACACATGCTCGAAGCATGTCTTCTAGAGTTTGGATGGTGCGTTCAGTCTGCCCATCCGTCTGCGGATGATACGCTGTGCTCATTTCTAGACGCGAGCCGAAGGATTTGTGCATTGCTTGCCTCAACTCAGATGTAAAGAGTGAGTCTCGATCAGAGATAATAGAAGTTGGCACTCCGTGCCTAGAGACTACTTCATTCAGATAAATGTCTGCGAGTGTAGACAACTTGTTAGTTTCCTTGATTGCCAGAAAGTGTGCAGACTTAGTTAGTCGATCCAAAATCACCCAGATGGTGTCGTTTCCCCGCTGAGATCTAGGTAAGTCAGTGACAAAATCCATGGAAATTTGCTCCCATTTCCATGTCGGGATCTCTGGTTGTTGAAGTAGACCGGATGGCTTCTAGTATTCAACCTTGATTCTGGCACATGACAAACATTTACTAATGTAGGTTGCTATGTTAGCCTTCATACTAGGCCCCCAGTACGTGGTTTTGAGATCGTGGTACATCTTATCAGAACCAGGGTGTACCGAGTAACGAGACTTGTGTGCCTCATCCATCACAAGCTCGCGTAGATTACCGTAAAATGGAACCCAGATGCGCCCCGCTAAGTAATAAGCACCATCTTCCTTTAGTTCCAACCATTTTTCCAATCCCCGTAGAGACTCAGCTTTAAGGTTTTCTTCTTTCAACGCTTCAATCTGAGCATCTCGAATCTGATTAGGAAGACTAGAGTGGATAGTAAGTTGTAACGCACATACACGCTTAGGTTTAATTTCCTTTCGACTGAGGGCGTCAGCCACAACATTGGCTTTGCCTGGATGATACTTGATCGCGCACTCATAATCATTCAAAAGTCTGACCCATCGACGCTGTCGCATGTTCAACTCCTTCTGATCGAAGATATGATGGAGACTACTGTGATCGTTGTAAATGGTGCACTTGGTACCGTACAGGTGATGTCTCCATATCTTGAGTACGAAAACAACAGCTCCCAGCTCCAGATCGTGGGTAGTGTAGTTCCTTTCGTGAACTTTGAGTTGCCGTGAAGCATAAGCAATGACTTTCTCCTATTGCATCAACACACAACCAAGCCCTTGGATTGACGCATCACAATAAACCACAAAATCGTCTGTGCCTTCAGGTAACGAGAGAATAGGTGCGCTACAAAGTTTCTCCTTTAGTTGCTGAAACGCGGATTCCTGTGCATCACCCCAACGATAGGTGACACCCTTCTGAGTTAGTGAAGTGAGAGGTTGCGCAATATTTGAGAAATCCTTGATAAACCTTTTGTAGTATCCCGCTAAACCCAAGAATTGGCGGATTTTAGTTGGTGTTCAAGGTGCAGGCCAATTCTTGATCGAGTCAACCTTGGATGGATCAACATTGTTGGTGCACTTATGTCTGTACTTTGTCTGTATTTCGTCATGATTCAAAACGATGTCTTGTGTTAGTCTGAGTTACGTCTTAGGTTTGTTTTTATGTGCATTCGATGTAAGTTTGACCAAGTCAACCATCCTCCTGGTTTGACTTGACCAAACAGTTAGCACATGGTTGAAAGATGTTTGAGTCGAAGGATGGTCATCGAAGGATTACTTATATCCTTCGATGATGATGAGCTCGAAAGATATCCTTCGAAGTCAAAGGATGGACCACGAAAGATCACATCTTTCGTGGTATATGTTGATCCTTCGAGCTGTTTCTGGTCGACAGATGATCTTTCGATCAGTCTGTCTGATCCTTCGACCAGACGATCTGTGTCGGGTATAAATACCCGTGTGTTGTGTTCACTTAATTATGAGACACAAGAGGAAGACAGAGAGAGACAGGAGCACACACACACACACACTTTGAGAGTTTATAGAATACTTCTGTAAACATTGAGCTTGTAACCGGACCCTTCATTCGTATTAATACAAGTGGTGTTAATCGGTGAATCTTGCGTGTTGTGTTTATGCTTGTTCTCGTATAAAGTCTCGGTTGCATGCTAGCTTGGATTCCGCACTCGCTAGTGTGTTTGATATAACAAGGATAAGGTTTTATCTCATCCTCGAGAGGGACCTACAAGTGGTATCAGAGCCTTGGCTCTTCTCCTTGTTAAAACCGAGTGTTTTCGGGTGTGTTTCGGATTTTTAAAGTTTATATTTTTCTGGAAAATCTTGTTATTTTGCCTTGTGTTTGTCATAAAACCTTGTTATCTCTCATTGTCACATGTTAAACATTGGTTTTTAGTGAAGTTTCGGCTGAAATCGGGTTTCAGAAAACCTTCGGTTCATCAGAATATTCATATATTTCTGGGCTGTTCTTTATTTGGTTCATCCTTTGTTCGAGTTGGTTCTTGATATTTTACACTTTTGATCTTAAAAATTTTAAATTACAAAGTGTTTGTTTGTGTTGGAAGTTGTTTTCTGATTAAAATATTGGGATCCTTACCTGGTTGGTGAAAGTCTGCATATTCAGACCTGAAAGATATGGTCTGAACATACTTTCTGCCGAAAGTTCTCACCAACCCGTCAACTTTTCACCAACCTGTCACATTTGTCAACCGTGTCAGAGCTGTTCGAAAGATATCCTTCGAAGTCGAAAGATCATCTTTCGACCAAAGGAGGTTCGACAGATAGTCATCCTTCGAGCATCCTTCGAAGTGTGAGACTTATCTTTCAGTCCAAGGAATATTTTCGAAACATATATCTTTCGGTCTACAGTTCATTTTCGAAAGATAAGGATCCTTCGATTGGAGAATCTTTCGAAAACATTGTTCGAAACTCAACAGTGATCTTTCGAACACTGTTGATCCTTCGAACAGGTGTTGATCTTTCGATCCTTGTTTGTTTAAGTCTAACAGTTTGTGTTTTTCAGGTCTTTCGATCAAGGATCTTTCGGCTGGTTGTTATCATTTGAAATTAACATAGTTTGTGAAAATTAAATTTTTAAATAGAAAACTTGTTTTCATTTTTAAATCAATTTTCACGTAATATATTAATTTTCATAAAATGGGAACAAACGGTCAGTGGGATCCAACCGCATGGACTCAAATAACTTCAACTCCACAATCATCAGCTATGCAATCTACGCAATCTACGTCAGATTTCGACAAAAATGCATGGATGCGAGCTATTGCCCCACCTCAAGCTGCAATGATAACTACAAATCAATGGGCTTTGGTCACAAATCAAAGCAACAGCATTCAATCTATGATGCAGAATGACAGTGAAACTGGTACAAGCACAAAACCGCCAAAGTTAAATCACATCAATGATTGGGGATGGTGGAAAGAAAGGCTGAGAACTTATGTTCAGGGACAAGGTCAAGATCTATGGATGTGCTTCTTCACAGCCTTTGAAAATGAACTGGAAGTTGCAGGATCTAATCCACAAACTTACAGCACTTTGTCTGAAGAAGATAAGAAGAAGTTTGAGTTAGAAAAGAAAGCATTCATGATTCTCACACAAGCTCTTCACAAAGACATTTATCACCAGTTTGTTTACTGCACGACTACTAAAAGCTTGTGGGATATGCTCACGTTACGGTGTGAAGGAAATGCTCAATCTTGAAAGATCAAGCAAGAATTACTGAAGAAAGAGTTTGAAGGATTTACGTGTTTGGAGAATGAGACTTTGGCAGAGTTATCTACAAGGTTCCATCATTTGTTGAGTGAGATGTTTGCTTTTAAAGTCACTGCCACTCCACAAGAATTGGTGAAGAGATTCGCTGATAGCTTACCAGCAAAGTGGAGCAGTTATCTTGAAATTCTCAAAGAAAATGGTGTTTTAGAAACAATCACCGTTTATGAATTAATTCAAAGATTGGAGAATAAGGATGTAGAAGAAAAGCTGAAGGCAAAAAGAACACAAACTCCTCAAAATCCAGAAATGTACTTTGGGATTGCAGGAGGTATCAGTGGAGAAAGACCAGCTTCTCAACACGCGAAGCTTCAAACAGCTTTCGTTTCTAACACCGGACCTTCAACAACAGATCAGTTTGATCCTTCAGCCTACACGATGTTTTCAAGACCGAATGTGCAACCGACAGCTCAGCAGCAACAACCGCAACAGCAAGGGTTTTATGGAAGCTCTTCAAACTTTCAAGCCACTTCCAATCCTAACACAGTCAGATTAGACACTTCCAACTTTTCCAAAGTCAGTGTCGAAGTAGCCAAGGAGCATATGGAGATGTTGAATACCTTGGTTAGTGCTTATAGTGGATTGATCGCAGGTCAGATTGGGAATGTCAATCTAACCAATGAAGATTATCAGCAAGTGGATAAAGAAGAGTTTGAAATGATGGATATCAAATGGGCTCTTGCTAGTGCAATTCGAAGAGCAAAGGAGTTTATGGAAAGGACGGGGAGAACCAACTTGGAAAACAAGAAAGACACCAAGTATGGGTTCGACAAGCAAGCTGTCAAGTGCTTTAACTGTGGCGAACGGGGTCATTTCAAAAGG
This sequence comes from Helianthus tuberosus, assembly GCA_030545235.1. Classification (NCBI taxonomy): domain Eukaryota; kingdom Viridiplantae; phylum Streptophyta; class Magnoliopsida; order Asterales; family Asteraceae; genus Helianthus; species Helianthus tuberosus. The sequence goes on from CM060415.1 coordinate 136,402,024, forward strand.
GAATGCACAAGACCAGCTCAGCATGGAAATCAAAATCCGTTCAGAAATCAAGGCAACCAGCAGAACCAGAACGGGAACAATGTTCGAACGTTGATACCTGTCAACAACCAAGGCCAAGCAGGGTCATCAAATGCCAACCGGGGGCTGGTGGTTCAAATAGATGAGGGTTGTGATTGGTCGCTTCAGCTTGGAGAAGGAGGAAATGGTGGAACAGCATGTTTTGCAGAAGTCGTAAAGGATTTAAAGCACGCCAGTGGTGGAGAATCTTCCACCAATGGTGTTGCATCTTCTGGAGATGAAGACAGTTCTGGTTATAGTGGAAGCTCAGATGAAGAATCCTCCACTTCAGGAAATGATCATGTGGATGAGACATCAAGTGCGTCAGTCGATGCAGATATTGATGAGCTTTTGGAAGAAGCTGCAGCAGGAACTGAAAGAAGATCTAATTTGATGGATCAAGCTGCTTACTCTTCGTCTTCTCTCCATTCAGCCTTTATGGCTAATGTCGACAGTTCATCAGGTCAGGTATGTGTCGATGAACCCACTGTAGTTAGCTGTGAAAATTGTGATAGTTTAAATGTTAAATATGCTGAACAGGAAAGTCAGTTTGAAATCCTATCCAAACACAATCAAGAATTGATTGTAGATCTTTCTAAAGCAGCTGAAGCTAACGTGTTTTTAACCAGAAATGAAAAGGAATTTAAAACAACAATTGCGTCATTAAGACATGATGTTTCAGAATTACAAAAAGCTGTTTTGCGAAAACAACATGCTAACAATGATCTTATAGACACAATTGAAAAGCAGATGGTAGAATTGGCAACCGCTCGATGTGAATGTGAAACAATCAAGCAGAAATTGGAAAGTTATTCCAATTCCCGCTATGTATTGGATCACATTATTGATGTTCAAAAGAAAAAGGGGGATAAGAAGTGTATGGGATTCAAATCATGTCCTCCCCCAATGAATCACAATTACTCCAAATTGCCTGATGACGAGGATATGCCCCGTTTTGAACCTACTGTGCCACTCGGTCTAGATGACTTTGCAGCAGGCCTCGGGTTCACAACTGGTACATCATCCTCGGGTCAATCAGAATCTGAGAAAAGTTTGACAGATTCATCGTGTGTTAAGGAACAGAGTCCTCCCGTTGTTGAGGATACTGATTCTTCGGATGATGAATCTGATGTAATTGTGAACCAACAGTCTAACTCGGTTACAACAGATATTCCAATCGAGAATCACATCCTGTGTGATCCACCAGTGAAACCGAGTAAGACTGAAATGTCAAAAGAAATGGAGTCGATTGTATCAAGTTTTGAAGGGAGTAACTTGTTGTACACGCTCAAAGGAGATAGCAAAATCTACTCTAACAAAGATTTTCCAATTAAAAATGTAAATCAAGATTTAATTGAGCAAATTTTTGAAGGATGCACTGATAAGTTTTTGGGGAACAAAAGTGGCAAAGTTACTGTCACTCAATGTGATCCAATTCCGTGTGAACAAATTAGAAAACAGTACGGAAACCAAAAACTACAAGTTGAGCGAAAACAACAAGTCAATTCCGGAAAAGGTAAGGTACAGGGAAAGAAGGCTCAGAACAAGAATTTTCAAGCACCTAAGGTTCAACAACAATGGGTGCAAAACAAAAGAGCTCCTGTTAAGAAAAGAGAACCGAAAGTGAACTTTGTTGGATCCGCGGGTTCAGATAAACTTGAAACATTTCAGGATAAATCTAACATTGATTTTGTAAAACAAGTTAGAATTTTAAAACGAAATGATCAGAATAACTACACCCAACACACCAACGGAGGTGATTTAGGTCCTAGCACGTCTAGATCACAAAGTTCATTGTCTGGTTCTCCGTCTGATCATCAACATGTTTCTCCGAGGTTTGTAGAGCGGAGAATGTGTTTTGAGTGTGGCACAATTGGGCATATTGTAAGATACTGCCCATACCTGCAAAAGTTGAAGGCAAAAACAAGTGCTCCCCAAGAAACCAATTACCAAAAACGATCATTTTCCCCGAAACAAGACCCACGTGTCTTGAAAGAAAGGGAAAAGAAGTTAAAACAAAAGAATCAAAAGGTAATTGAAAAGGCCTTAAAATCAGAGGTCAAAGAAGAAAAACCTGTTCAAGCAAAACCTAAAACTGTAACACCAGTAAATGCTAAAACAATTAATACAAATACTGGTAAAGGACAAACAGCTTGGAAACAAAAACAGGTAATTCAGTCAGGGGGAGCACCACAGGTTCTTTTTCCTAATCATCAAGTGATTGAAATCACCTTTCTTGATGATCAAGGACGACCCAAGTCCACAAAGGCTTGGGTCCCCCTCTCCGACTAATCTCTGAGTGAGTGTGTAGGATATTCCAGGAGGAACTTTCGATAGTCGTAAGATTGTTGATAGTGGAGCGTCCTTGCACAAGATAGGCGACAGAAGAAATTGTTGCCTTTGATGGAGAGGAAGAGAAAATGGAAAAAGAAATGTCTGATGAAAGAAATTGGAAGCTTCGACAAAATGAAAATCATTTCAAAAATGTGAATGTTCAAGGCTTTGATCGGGTCCCCGGGATAGATTCAAATCAAAATGTACGCACCTGCAGCACGTCTGAAGTTCAACAATCTACAAGATGAACGTGCAGTGTACATTTCTTCGTGGTGTGATTGAAGAAAATGTGTTTGTTGAACAAACCATCCAGGTGTGCGGATGCCTTGGCATGGATTGAACAACCGCACACTACTTCTGAAAGAGAAAGACAAAGACCTTCGCTGGTGCAATGTGGAAGACCAGCCGGACCCGGAGGTTTATGATCTTGTTGCTGTGAAGGGATTTCAGTAGCTACAAATCGACCTTGAAATCCACACCGGGTGGATATTCAGTTTGGGAGAGCACTCAGATTCCTTGCAATGCACGATGCAGTTGCAGGATACGGTTTTAAATTTCTAATCTCTCCTATACTTGTCGATATTTTAGCTTCTTTGTGAATTATTATCTCGTTCAGCACTCTTTGGCCAGACAATGCTGTCATGGTCCGCACCGCTTACCGACATGTCAACTGATTTTTCCGAAATTCGTTCAAAATTAATTTTGGTAAACGGCATTGAGGTAAAACATGAGTTAACCAACATCGGAAAATCATTTTTGTAAATACCTTTGTGTTTTAAATTTATTTTAGTTTGTTGATTTTAGGGGGAGTAATCCAAAATCTGAAAATCCAAAAACATCGAAAAATTTCAAAAACACAAAAACAATAGAAAAGCAAAAATGAGTTTCCTGGCGAGCAAAAGAGAATATGATAGTACATCAGTGGTCTGTCTAAACCTTTTTAAACCTTAAATGAAAAACGATAAGCAGCTCTATATAAGATGTATCGGTAGGCTCACAATCATTTTAAAGTGTGCAGGGTGATATAAACTTAAATCGACTAAAGACCAGGTGGGAACCATTCATTGGCATATGGTCTTAGTACCGAAATTTCGTTTGAGAGATTGCCGAGGTTCTGAGATATTCGGTCTTCATGCTGCTTATCATCTGGGTATCATGGTTGTATCTTTTACCGAAAAATAACGGGGACGCAAGTCTAGATCTTCCATGATACCATACATACGTGTACATACTGCATACGACCTCAATAAGTGATCAACAATCACATGTCCAAACCAATAAGTGATTAAATATCACATTCATCCGGGAGTCAAGTTCGTCTCTCTGCTGTACGAAAGTACTGACCTGTTCACGGACTTGCTCCTGTGCCCTCATGCATCTGAAAATCAAGTTCCTCATCAATAAGTGATTCTATCACATAGGGCTTGTTTTCAAATCAAATAAGTGAGAATCTCACATCATATACGGTCAAACAGATGATAATCGGTATACTCACCGGTAAGATGAATCCTCGTGCATACCTTGATACGGGAATGTGTCGTGATGTGGATGAACACTGGTCGGTAAGTATAAATTATACCTTAACGTATCCCCTCGCCATGATTACAAATGATAAGCTGAGCTTAAGTGGACAACAATACCGATAATCGTTATAGGATGCTTATCTTAATGTTAACTAAAAGAACAACAAGAGCGTTTTGGCATGACCGTACACTGATATGATTCTCTTACCCTCGAAACTCGCAAAAAGAATGTCTGTAAATATTTATTTAATGTTTCCTGTTTATGCATCTTTGTATATATTTATTTATTGCTTTCCATCTTTACATTTGAAAAATGATAATTTCAAAAAAAGATTTTAGGTGTGTTTTAATATAAACTTTTTAAAATCCAAAAAGATTTTGCTTCTAGTTTATTTTTGATTGACTGATGTTGGAACTCGAGTCTATCCTTCCCAAGATCCTGATTATAAGCTGGAAAACAATTGCATCTTCATAAACAGTCGAAGTTAACGAGTTTTGAAAGTTAAAGGATTAAAATGAATATTTTTCTAAACTTTCAAACTGCTGTCGGTTGGTGTTTGATTGAGATTTGATCTCATATGTGTCGTTAGTTTAAATGTTAACTATATTCCAAGCGGTTGTTCTCATTATGCGTTTAGCTTTCTTGCATGTGCAGATGCTAAAGGCGAGGAGAACATGTTCGATGAAAAGCTTTGGAATGAAGACACGAAGTGGAGGCACTCAAAGGATAAAATGATCGAGTTGCCGCTGTCCCTTCATCAACACCACAAGGATCTGAAGAATTGACAAGTCAACGATTCACGAGCATGACTCAATGGAGAGTTCAATCTAAGGGGGAGTTTGTCAACACACTTTCTACATGAAACGGGGAGTTTGTTGATACACTTTCTACTTTCAAGACGTGAAGACTTTGAAGATCATCCGACATTGAAGACGTGAAAAGAAGTCAAAGACTTGAAGACACGAAGACCTACAAGAACGAAAATTGAGACAAAGCTACAGCCAAGGGGGAGTTTGTTGGTGCACTTATGTCTGTACTTTGTCTGTATTTCGTCATGATTCAAAACGATGTCTTGTGTTAGTCTGAGTTACGTCTTAGGTTTGTTTTTATGTGCATTCGATGTAAGTTTGACCAAGTCAACCATCCTCCTGGTTTGACTTGACCAAACAGTTAGCACATGGTTGAAAGATGTTTGAGTCGAAGGATGGTCATCGAAGGATTACTTATATCCTTCGATGATGACGAGCTCGAAAGATATCCTTCGAAGTCGAAGGATGGACCACGAAAGATCACATCTTTCATGGTATATGTTGATCCTTCGAGCTGTTTCTGGTCGACAGATGATCTTTCGATCAGTCTGTCTGATCCTTCGACCAGACGATCTGTGTCGGGTATAAATACCCGTGTGTTGTGTTCACTTAATTATGAGACACAAGAGGAAGACAGAGAGAGACAGGAGCACACACACACACACACTTTGAGAGTTTATAGAATACTTCTGTAAACATTGAGCTTGTAACCGGACCCTTCATTCGTATTAATACAAGTGGTGTTAATCGGTGAATCTTGCGTGTTGTGTTTGTGCTTGTTCTCGTATAAAGTCTCGGTTGCATGCTAGCTTGGATTCCGCACTCGCTAGTGTGTTTGATATAACAAGGATAAGGTTTTATCTCATCCTCGAGAGGGACCTACAAACATGAATCCCATCCTCGTTTACCACGTGGCCTAGGAAATGGACTTCACGAAGCCAAAAGTCGCATTTCGAAAACTTAGCGTATAGCTGTTCTACTCGCAGAAGTTCCAGAATAAGTTGCAGATGATGCTCGTGTTCCTCCTGACTCTTAGAATAGATTAGGATGTCGTCGATGAAAACAATAACAAACTTATCCAAGTAAGGTTTGCACACTCAGTTCATGAGATCCATGAAGACCGCATGTGCGTTTGTCAACCCGAAAGGCATAACTAGAAACTCGTACTGCCCGTAACGAGTTCTGAATGCTGTCTTGGAGATGTCCTCGTCCTGGACCCTCAGCTGATGATACCCCGATCTCAGATCAACCTTAGAGTAGATGCTCGACCCTTACAACTGGTCGAACAGATCATCAATACAAGGAAGAGGATAACGATTCTTTACGGTCACCTTGTTGAGTTCGTGATAATCTATACACATTCGAAAGGTACCGTCTTTCTTTTTCACAAACAACACTGGAGCTCCCCAGGGCGAAGAGCTAGGACGAATGAAACCCTTGTCCAAAAGCTCTTGTAGTTGCACAGATAGTTCTTCTAGTTCAAATGGGGCCAAGCGATAAGGTGCACGAGCTATAGGTGCTGCTCAAGGAGCTAGCTCGATTTGGAACTCAACTTGACGACGTGGCGGTAGACCAGGCAATTCCTCAGGAAATACCTCAGGGAAGTCGGGTACGATTGGATTATCCTCTATCTTCTTCTCTTTTGCTGCAGTGTCAGTAACGAGGGCTAGAATAGCAGTGTGGCCCTTTCGCAAACACTTCTGGGCCTTAAGGAAAGAGATGATGCCCACAACAGCACCACTCTTGTCGCCACGAATAACGAGGGGTTCTTCACCAGAACGAGGGATGCAGATAATTTTCTCCTTGAAGAGTATTTCCGTTCGATGTTGGGATAACCAATCCATCCCAATGACAACATCGAAGCTACCAAGTACGATAGGGATAAGATCGATAGAGAAGGTCTGACCAGCTAGAACGAGATTACAACCCTTAACTAAGTGTGTGGCCTCAAGACTTTTACCGTCTGCTAGTTCTACAACATGCTTGGTGTTTAAGGGAGTTGGGGTACGCTTAAGCATCTGACTAACCCTTATGGACACGTAACTAGTATCGACACCAGAATCAAATAAAACCAAAACGAAGAAATCATCCAATAGGAACTTACCCATCACGACGTTGGGATCGTTCCTCGCATCACCCTGACCAATCACAAAAGCGCGTCCCCGGGCGCCATTACCATCAGTGTTACCCCTGTTGTTTCCATTCCCCTGGTTATTGTTGTTCTAATTCTGGTTCAGCTGGGGGCAGTCTCTTTTGAAGTGGCCCTTAGCACCACACTGGAAAAATCCCTTGTTGTTACCCTGTTGTTGTTGCTGCTGGCGCTGATTCGGTGGAGTCTGCTGCTGCTGCTGTCGTCTCTGATTTGCAGGATAAAGACTCCTGCAATCTTTTGCTGCATGCCCTGGTTTGTTACATCTCTGACAGTTGCCCTTGCTACACGGCTCGGTGTGGTGCAAGTTACATCGATTTCACTTAGGGTGGTTTCCCTTGTACCCACCCTGTCCTTGATTACTAGAAGACTGTTGAATAGGGCTCTTATAGTCGTCAGTCCTTCGCTGCTGAGATTGAGACTGAACAGAACTTGAACCCTTGTTTGAATTTCCATCCCATTTGCGTCTTTTGTCACTTGGAGTATCAGAAGTAGTGGCACTATGTCACGGACCCCGGCCCGGTATTACCCGGTCCAGAAGCCGCGAGACAGAAACTCGTGGTATATTATTTGGCAGCGACAATTTTAACAGGATCTTTTAAACCGAAAATGCCCAATTATTTTATTTCACATTTTGGGACAAACCCCATAATTACAATAAAGGAAATTCACGAGGGAATTCCCTGTTTTACAAAAACATGTTTATTTATTTTACTGAGCCACCTCTTCAAGCTTTTGGTGCTACGCGACACTTATGCTGGGTCACAGTAAATCATCTGAAACATGTTTAAAAAGATTTTATCAGCGGGGAAATACTGGCGAGTCATTCATTTTGCACAAAACGACACATTGTTATAAATTACAGGACTAAGAGCGATTACAATTGCCACTATCTTATAATTATCTGGTCCAGTGACACCCCCTGGTGACGATGGTCATGCCACTATTGGGTCCTTTCACCCAATAATGATGATTATCTCTGCTTAGGTTCGTCCACCTAAATGAGAGAGAACAATAGTAATGTGCACAATACCCCACTTACTGCCAGTAATTTAAGATAACAAAGACTTACCCCCTGTAAAATATAACTGGAAAATAATTTGAGGTTTGATAAAAACAGTTTGATAAAAAGAGGATGACTCACATTGCAAGTTTAATTGGACAGAACCTTGCCAACTGATTAAGCCTCGTAACCTAGTTAAATAACAATGCACACGAAACTAGGTCAGTAACTTAATACAACATTTACGATAAACTCACGAAATCAAAACCCTCACGACGAATGACAAAGTATAGTCCGGATTCGGGCGGCACTTAAACATCCATCGGATCGGTTTCAATCGATCAGACATTGTATCGTAGCAGTGATCAATTTAATACCCTGTACTCGTAGCAGCGTTTCCCTACTTAAAATTACGAATTTAAGCAGTATACTTTGTTTTTGAAAAGATTTTTCGAACACAGATGAAACCCCATGCACGAGCAATTTATAGCAAAATTTTGAGTTTGTCGCGGCCCGCGTAAACTCTAATACAATCTTACGCGGCCCGCGAGGGCCACCCTAGCTACGGCTAGGGCTAGCGTGCTACGCATAGGCTCGCCACGTGTCTGACACGTTGCCTGAACGCTTATCCGGAGATCTTCAAGCTGTCGCGGCCCGCGTAGGCTTACCTTAAGGCTTACGCGGCCCGCGAGCGACCCATAATTTTTGAATTTCTTGATTTTCAACAAGGATTAGGGTTTTAGGGGTCCGGGTTTCTACTTACGCGTCATTTTGGGACATTTTTGCAGGTCCTTACATCCTCCCCACCTTATTTAAAATCTCGTCCTCGAGATTTACTGGAACATGTGAGGATATTTTTGCTTCATTTCCGATTCGAGTTCCCACGTGTACTCAGGTCCTCTTTTCGAATCCCACCTGACTTTAACCAGTACTAGTCTTTTGCGCTTGAGAAACTTGACCTTTCTGTCTTCTATTTGAAGTGGTTTCTCCATAAATTTTAACTTTTCATTTACCTCTATATCTCGAAGAGGTACTACCAGGGATTCGTCAGATAGACATTTCTTGAGGTTAGATACATGAAACACGTCATGTACTCCAGCTAGCTCTTCTGGTAGTTGTAGGCGATAGGCAACTGGTCCTATTCGCTTGATCACTGGGAATGGTCCTATGTATCTTGGACTTAGCTTTCCCTTCTTACCGAACCGAACTACTCCTTTCCAAAGAGAAACTTTTAAGAGTACCCTGTCTCCAACTTGAAATTCTAGCGGCTTGCGTCGGTTTTCTACATAACATTTCTGACGATCTCGAGCCGTTTTCAGTCTTTCCTTGATTTGAGTTATCTTGTCGGTGGTTTCTTGTACAATTTCAGTGTAACACCCCAATCACGTAATATAACAACACGTGACGGAAATATCGGGGAGTCACGTTACAAATTGCTCACAACTACTGGTACTAAATTGTTTCAATATCATTAACATTGTTTTACAAACAAAGAATACATGTAATTGTTCTTTTGTTTTAGAAGTCTAAGGCCCGTATGCAGTCCCACTACGTCAAAAAAGGCTTACGGCCACACAAAAAAAGTGTGACCATACGCCTTTTGCGACACTTTTTTTTTCAACTCAAGTGTGACCAAAGGTTGAGTCATCGTAGGTATCATATGGCCATATTCACGTTTAGTAGCCGTATCAACTTAAAAGTGTGGCTAAAGGGCACCACCATTTCTTGATGGAACCAGACATTTTGTACGATTAGTGTGGCTAAAGGGTAGCAACAGCCACATGAATTTACTGTAAATGTGGTCGTTTCTATTATATGGTCACTTAAAAGTTTGTTTTAGCCACATTAATTTAAAAAAAATATGGCAAAAAGATTTGTTGTAATCAAGCATTTCATTCATTAAGTATGACTAAATGGTAGTAATGGCCACATAAACTCACTGTAAGTATGGCCGTTTTTATTATTTAGTCACATGAGTTTACTATAAGTGTGGCTAAAATCTATTTCTAGACACACAAAACAACTTTGTAATTTTAAATGTGACTATTTTCTAACATTTAGTGACACATAAAGTTGTAATTTTAAGTGTGGCTATTATTTAATCTTTGGCCACCGTTTTTTTTTCACATGACGTATGCTATCATTCCGTCACACAAAAAAACAATAAAGTGACGATAGTGTGGCTAATGTTTATGTAAAGCTACGTGAAGTTTTGTGCTTTTAAGTATGGCTATTGGTTAACCTTTGGTCACATATAATTTACTTTTCTCATTACGTTTGCTATCATTCCGTCACATAAAAAAACAAATCAACTATAATGTGGCTAATGATTATGTTAAGCCACATAAAACTTTATAATTTTAAGTGTGGCTATCATCTAACCTTTGGCTACACATATTCATTTTTGCACATTACAGATGTTATCATTTCGTCACATAAAAAAAACAAACTAAGGATGGTGTGGCTAAAAGTTGTGTAAAGCCACATGAAGTTTTATTTTTAAGTGTGGCTATTGTGTTATCTTTGGTCACACATAATATTTTTATCCATGACGTTTGCTAATATTTCGTCACACAAAAATAAACAAAATGGCGATGGTGTGACTAATGGTTATGTAAATTTTGTAACTTTATATAAGGCTATCGTATAACCTTTAGCCACACATTATATTTTTTCCACATGACAATTGCTAACATTTCATCACACCAAAATTATCAAAGAAACCATGATGTGACTAAGGATTATGTAAAGCCACATGAAAATTTGTAATTTTAAGTGTGGCTAATGTTTAACCTTTGGTATTATCGGCTGAAAGTTCAACAAGAGCCCGAGCAAAACTACTTCTACCCATACCTCCTCCTTTAAAGTGTAATTGGTTAAGGATTAACGTCGTGATCTTAGGGTTTCATAGCTAGGGTTTTGTTCTTCGTGTGGTGTTGTTCGGGTGTTGAGGTGTGGCTGCATGGGGAGAAGTAGGGTTGAGGGTTTGGATCCTGATAAAGGGGGTACATCTCCGACACTTGGTGAGGCGAGTGCGAGCCCGGTACGAGGAATTGGTTTGAAAATTACAAACATAGAGGGTAACCCTCTGATGGCGCGACGTGGTATGTACATGACTAGTAACCCTTCGGTTATTGATGGATTGTATGAAATTTCAAAACCGGTGGATCTGGAGTATAAGGGTGGGATTGATGATGAACATATGGCTGCAAATTTTCCAGAGTTGTCTTTTGCAAAACCTAAATCGACATATGTTAATCTGAATGCTGGTGAATTTGATACTGACAAGAATGTGGCGGATCCACATGCAAACCCTAATGATACTCAGGAGAGCTCTAATTCGATGGAGGCAAGTAACAAAGCTACCAATCCTATTTCTTTTGCTAAGGTCGTTCAGAAGCAAAAGGAAGTGCCAAAAGTCAATTTTAGGGCGATGGAAACAGAGGATATGTTGGATGGAGCTGATGTGGTTATTCCGTTATCGTCGGTAAAGGAAGTAAATGATAGGTTTGTAAATACACTTTATGGTTACTTTTTAGGGAAGAGGCTTGCATTTCCGGTCGTGGATTACTTTGTCTAAAACAGTTGGGCTAAATACGGATTGACGAGGATGATGATGAACTCAAATGGTTTCTTCTTTTTTAAGTTTAAAATGAAAAGAGGCCTTGAACAACTTATGGAGAATGGACCATGGATGATTCGTAATGTGCCTATTATTCTGAACGAATGGTCTCCGTCAACCAAGTTGGTTAAGGAGGATATCACAGCGATACCAGTGTGGGTAAAAATGCATAATGTTCCACTATCGGCTTTTACTGAGGATGGTTTGAGTTTGTTAGCAACTAAAATAGGGGTTCCTAAAATGCTTGACTCGTTTACTGCGACGATGTGTGCGGAATCATGGGGACAGAGTAGTTTTGCTAGGGCTTTGATTGAGGTCAATGCGGCTAGGGATTTGGTTAGGATGATTAAAGTTGTGGTTCCTGATTTGGAGGGTGTGGGGCATTCTATTGCTGAGGTTAATATTGAGTATGACTGGGAACCCTTGAGATGTTCGGGGTGTGGTGTGTTTGGCCATGAGGATTGTTCGTGTCCGAAAAAACCAAAAATTCATGTACCTGACAATACAAAGAAGATATCGGATGATTTTTAGGATGCTAATTCTAAAGGAAAACATAAAAAACAAGCTCAGCAAGGATACCATGTTAAAAACCAGAAGCCTAAACTAGTGTATCGGCCAGTAGCGAATGTTAAGTACACTGGAGAAACATCATCATCTAGTGCCAATATCCGGAGAGAGCCTGCGTCAAAATCTCATGCTAATGTTGGTGTATTGAATCAGTTTGATGTATTACAGAATATGGATGAGGAGAACATGAAGAAGTCACCTTTATATAGTGGGGAGGGCCAGCCGATGAGGAGGACCAATAATAATAAAAGTGGTACGGCTGAAGTATTAGTGGATGAAGTGGAGATGGATGACCTCTTAGGTGAAATACCTAAGTTCATGGATGCGAAACTAGACAAGAATAAATCTGAGGGTGCAAGCACACCTGGTCAAGAAGGTTTAAATGGGTAGTGTTGCTGCATGGAACATAAGGGGGTTGAACCGCTCCCTGAACAGAAGGAGGTTCGGCAGATGTTGTTAGATAATCACGTTCAGGTTTGTGCGATTATGGAAACCCATGTTGACTCGTCTAATGTGGCTAGTGTTTGCAAAAAAGTGTGTGGGTTGTGGGATTGGGTAACGAATGTTGACTGTTGTGATAAGGGAACACGTATAATGGTGGGATGGGATCCTAATATGGTGGACATTATGATTCTTTCGCATTTGGATCAGGTCATTCACACCCAGATTGTATTTAAGATGGACCGTATGTCTCTGTTCTGTTCTTTTGTGTATGCGCATAATCAGTATAATAGAAAGATAGAGTTATGGAGTAACCTTCGTATTCATAGTACGTTCATGCATGATAAGCCGTGGTGTATGATGGGAGATTTCAATGAGGCGTTGTGTCAAGATGATATTCTTGCTGGTTCATCGAATTTAAGTATAGGAAGCAGGGAGTTTAAGGAGTGTGTTCATGACATTGAAGTGTTTGATCTTAACCGGTCGGACCTTCAGTTCATGTGGACTAACAATCAGAAATACTGAGTTACTATCTTAAAGAAACTTGATAGGGTTATGGGGAATGTATGCTTGATAGACGTCTTTCTAGCAACTTATGCTTACTTTCTACCTTACCGTATTTCTGATCATAGCCCGTGTTTATTGAAGTTGCCTAATGTGACTAGAGACAAGCCCAAACCGTTTAAGTTTGTTAATTTGATCGCTGACAAAAGTGGGTTTTTGGATATTGTTAATTCGGTTTGGAGTAGGGATATCCAAGGTCATCGTATGTTTCAACTGGTGAATAAGCTTAAGATGCTTAAGACTCCGTTAAGGAAGTTGTTCTTTAAACAAGGGAATCTTCATGAGAAGGTTAGCGTGACTAGGAAAGCATTGGAGGATTGTCAAAAGGCCATTGATAGTGATCCACTAAATGATGACCTGAAAGACCAGCTGGATAGGTTGGTTCATGATTACAAGGAGGCGGTTAAGGATGAGGGTCTATTCTTGAAACAGAAGTCTAAAGTTGAGTGGCTATCGATGGGGGACTCTAACTCTAAGTTTTTTCATAACGTTATCAAAGCAAAGAACCATCGGAGCCGTATTTTTACTATTAGAGACGGTGCTGGTAACTTGCATGAAGGCGGTATGGTTCCGCAAGTTCTGGTTGATCATCATACAAATTTTTCGGGAGTGTGGGAAACATTAGTATGCAGCCTTCACCTGATTTATTTCGCAATGTGCTTGTAGCAGATAAAGCCACTCATATAATTAGGCAAATTACTGATGATGAAATTAAATTAGCGATGTTCTCCATAGCTGGTAATAAATCCCTGGGGCCGGATGGGTACACGTTGGTGTTTTTCAAGAAGGCTTGGGATGTTGTGGGTCATGATGTGTGTCATGCTGTGAAGGATTTCTTTCATAATGGGCAACTTTTGCAAAAATTAAATCATACGGTAATTACTCTTATCCCGAAAGTTTGTACCCCTTCATTGATTACAGACTATCGGCCCATATCATGTTGCAATACTATTTACAAATGTATTAGTAAAATCATTACTAATCGTATTAAAGATAGCTTGTGCGATATTGTCAATATCAATCAATCATCGTTTGTGCCTGATAGAAGAATCACAGATAACATTTTGCTGACTCAGGAGATTATGCATAATTATCATCGTATTCAGGGGCCGCCTAAATGTGCATTTAAGGTTGATATTCAAAAAGCATATGACACAGTTGATTGGAAGTTTCTTGAACGGACACTGATGGGGTTTGGGTTCCATTGGAAGATGATTAGTTGGATTATGGCTTGTGTGACCTCTACATCGTTTTCTATTGCCATTAATGGGAATCTGTATGGGTACTTTAGAGGGAAACGTGGCCTACGACAAGGTTAACGCTGATTTTGCAAAAGCAGGCTTCGCTATCTAATGATTTTAGATTTCATCATAAGTGTGATAAACAGAGAATTATAAATCTGTGCTTTGCAGACGACTTGTTTCTGTTTGCTCGGGGTGATCATAAGTCAGCTAGAGTCATTACTGATGCTATAAATGATTTTAAGAATATGTCCAGGTTGGTTCCCAGTATTAATAAGAGCACGGTGTTTTTTGGTAATGTGGCCGATGTAGTTAAGAACCGGATTAGAGATATCATTCCTTTTGAGGAAGGTGTGTTGCCTGTTCGGTATTTGGGTGTGCCTTTAATCACGTCGCGGCTTACTCATTATGACTATAAGAAATTGGTGGATAGTTTGGAGTCCAGGATCACGAATTGGAAGACGAAATCGTTGTCTTTTGCGGGCAGGCTTCAACTTATCCAGTCAGTCTTGTCTTCTATGCATATTTATTGGGCTTTGGTTTTCCTTTTACCTAAACAGGTTATCTATGATATCGAAGGAAAAATGCGGAGGTTTCTTTGAGCCCAAGGGAATAATATTCAAGGAAAAGCTAAGGTGAAATGGAATAAGGTTTGTCGTCCTAAGCAGGAGGGCGGATTGGGTGTTTGTAGGGTACTGGATATGAGTATTTCGCTGATGGTAGCGCATATTTGGAGTCTCTTATCCTTGAGAGAATCTCTGTGGGTAAAGTGGATGCATTCATACCGTTTGAGGCATAGGAGCTTTTGGGATGTTCCTCTTCGGAATAATACAACATGGACATGGAGGAAACTGTTGAGTATAAGGCCGATTATTCAACAACATATATGGACCAAAATTGGCGATGGGGTTAGGACTTCAGCATGGTTTGACAGATGGGATGATGTTTGCCCACTAAACTCGTTTATTACACCGCGGTTAATTGCTAATGCTGGTTTTTCATTAGCTTCTAATGTAGCGGAGGTTTGGGACCAAGGGGGTGGAGGTGGCCGACTGATTGGATACATAGATTCCCGGTGCTCCATACTATGCAAAACATAGTGTTAAACTCGGCTACACAGGATCGATTAATTTGGGAAACTAGGTCAGGGCAATCGGCTGACTACTGTGCTTCTATTGTGTGGGATGATATTCGGACTCATAATAGTGATGTTCCATGGGTTAACATAGTGTGGTTCAAGCAGTCTATTCCTCGGCACTCGTTTTTCATGTGGCTCCTTGTTAATAAGAAACTTAAAATGCAGGATGTCATGAGTAGATGGTGTTTAACGGGTAATGCTAATTTTAATTTATTGTGTTGCTCGCTTTGTTGTCTAGGGCCGGACTCTCATGAGCACTTGTTCTTTGAGTGCGGATATGCTTCACAAGTCTAGAATGGTGTTAAATCTAAAGCGGGGATGGGACATATCCAAGATACATGGGATGCAATTTTTGGGTATTTGGTTCAGGTTGCGTCTTCGGTGAAGGCGCAACATATCATTGCTAAACTAATTGTGGGGGCTACAGCTTATTTTGTGTGGCAAGAAAGAAATAAACGGCTCTTTTCGAATAGAAAGAGAACGTCGGAGCAACTTATAGAGGTGGTTTTGTTTACTACTCGACTAAAGCTTCATACTATGCGTTTTAAAAGGACGAGTCAGATTGAAGGGATTTTGCAAGATTGGAGTTTGCCGCGTGGTCTTTTAATTGCCGATGATGAATTCGGTTAATGTTTTTTGTTTCTGGTTGTAGTGTATGTCTAGTGACATTAGTTTTCTTGTTTGTTTGATGGTTGTTCTTGTAAACTCCCGTATGGCATGTCATGCGTGAGAATAGTGGGTCATCCTGTCCCACTCTTGGTTTTATTGTTTGTTTGAAATAAATTTACCGGGGTAACCCTTTACCCAAAAAAATAAAAATAATGTTTAACCTTTGGTCACACATAATCTGTTTTTACATGACGTTTTCTATCATTTTGTCACACAAAATAATAAAGTGACGATAGTGTGGCTAATGTTTACGTAAAGCCACATGAAGTTATCCTTTTAAGTGTAGCTAATGACTAAGATTTGGTCACACATATATATTGTGATTTTATGTGGCCATTCTCGTACAATACAAACATCATGAAACATGAGAAAACCTAAAACCAAATAATATTAAAATTAATAAACCAAAAGTTGTGCATAATACTTTCAATTTAAATACCAAAATTTAAACTTCTAATCAAAAACTTTCTACCATTGTTGGAAAAGTAAATGATTGTACAAATAAAGTAAGAACTAGTTTAGAGTGTTTTCATGTTCTTCTTGCTCCTTGTCTTTTTGTTGATGTCATCTAGCGTTGTGAAACATATCTTTTGCTTCTTTGCCATTTGATTTGTAGTGTGTTGTGTTTGAATACTTGATAGATTTGGTACCTAAAGCAAAAAAAAAACATTAAAACAAATATCAATAGCTAGAGTAATTAATCTTAATCATATATTAATAAAGAACAGACCTTTTGGCTAGTTTTAACAAGTGATTTTGGCCAAGCAACAAAACTATTTAGTGCATCCCCAACTGTTTTGAACTCCCCTGATTCTACTGGTAAAAATGATGCTGGTTTTGTAACTCTATCAATAGAAACTTTATAGCAATCATCTTGTAATGGAACACAATGAATGCTTTGTTTTCCCATTGACAAGTGAATTGTACCATATCCCACACAATTGTTCAAATTTAGAGTATACAAAGTACACTTGTATTTCTACAAAAAAAAATATGTTATATCAACATCTTAAGGTTAAAGTCAATAGAAATGTGTATTTCGTAACACATACCTCTAGGACATTTGCTGAATGTGTATTGTGTATATTTTCTTGCGATTCCAAATGAGATGATGACCCAAGAAGTGAAGTCTCACCCGTAGACAAAACATCTTTTTTTCTGATTTTCACATTTTCCTAAAAGCATTTAATTAATCAAGTTAAAGAAAATCAGCAATCACATATAAAAACTATTAAAAATATGAAATTTTTAAATAGTTACCGTTGTTATAACTTCTTTTGGCGCCATTTTAGATGTGGTAACATAAGGAGTGACTTTTGTTTGCACTACTTTACTTGATAAGTTAGAAGTGGTAACATTAGCATTGTCATTTGATCCAGGACTGTTGTCCATAGAGTTTACCTACAATTCAGTTAATTATGTTAATAAATATCAATAATAACATGGGAAATTATTAAAAAAGATAATGAAATTATCATACTTACCGTTGTTGCCATTTCTTTTTGCACTATTTTAGATGCGGTAGCACTAGCATTATGTGTTGATCCAACATGTTTGTCCACAAAATTTACCTACAAAATGCAACAAGGGAGCAAATACAAATAATACCATTTGGTGAAACAAGGACAAGTTCTAAAATTGCAATGCACATGTTAAATTTATACAAATAGGTTGCAATATACGATAGCTAACAATAATTAACATTTTATAACTATTAAGGTTTTAATTTGCTAATAAATTAAGTCACTTACTTGTGTCTGACACATTTTATCTGCAGATAATGAACATATTGGTAACCTTTGTCCTTGTGCTGCCAGATGAGCTAAAACTTAATTAAGTGTGTTATTTGTTTCTGCCATCTGCATCGATATGGTCTTAATTTGTTCATCTTTTTTTCCATGCTCAAGTCTCTCATTGTGTATTTGAAACTCCAGTTGTGCAATTCATTCTTTTGATGATCCTTTTGTTTGAGGACCCTGCCAATATTTACTGGAAGTCACTCCATAACCAACACCTTTTAAAAATTCACCTTTTCCTTTGCCAAATACTACTGTGAGTGCATCCGTGCCCGGATCAAGGTTTAGGTCTCCATCTTTAATTTGCGTTTCACTCTCAATCTGTAAAAAAATGCAAAAAAAAAAATTTATAGTTAGATATTTTTTTAACAAATGGACATGTATTATAGTAATTAGAAAATAAATCCAAAAAAGTTTAAAGTTAAACTTACTAATTTATCAGCCATGTCTTTTACAACATTCTTGTATTCTCCGTTTTTGTTTTCCCTTGCTTTCCTCCACATTAAAGCACGGGAGGGGATCTCATCAATTGAAAGTTCATTATTTTGTACCTTGTAATATATACAACAGAAATACCAGACACACACATTAGACATACAACCAAAATATCATTATAAGCACAAAAGAAAACTTTAATTAAAGGAATGAAGTTACCAGTTTCTCTCTTAGATAAGTATATCCTCCTCGTCCCAAGTGATGATCATAAACGTACTTTGATCATGCTTTTTTTTTCCGACACATCCTTACAAAATAATTGTAATTATTTCAATAAAGTTTAAAAAAATAAGTTGATAAGTTTTTTTGGAGCTCCATCTATTGTGCCAACTTATTTCTTTAAATAATTTTGACCTAATTTTATGTATATTTGGGCAGTTCGTATATTATCAGAGACCATGGACTTTTATGCAACCAATCCTGGACCTATCGATGATTCTGTATTGTATGATCAAGAAAAGCATGTTTCATCAGCAATTTGGGAGGGTCAGGTAAATTTTTACTGGCTCTAAGGTTCTTTTTTTACTTCATAGCAAAGGTGGCAATGTTTTTTTTTGTGTGTGTGGGTGGGGGGGGGTCAAAATGGTTTGGGTGTGTCTGGGTTGACCTGCAATCACATTCTGTGAATTGTTTAGTTTCTTTTATGCGTAAATTACGTTTTTGGCCCCTGTGGTTATGTCAGTTTTACTATATTGGCCCAAAATAAGAATTTCTAACAGATTTGCCCCCATGGTCCTTATAACTAACTGTTTTGGCCCCTAAATCTAACCAACCCCTAACTCAGGTTAACTTGTTGGTCACATGGGTTGCACATGATGGGTAAAATTGTAATTTCACCTCCCCTTTAAATCTTGTTCTCTCTTCTTCTACCTTAGAAAACCCTAAACCAAAAACACAAACAAAACTTAAACAACTCCTCAATTCCTTCACATCTCAAACACACTCTCCTGCTCACCCTCTTCCTTCTCGATGAAGGCCAGCAGCCGACGACACCCACACCTCCCCCGTACCCCCGTTTTCCTGCGACAAAGATCGAAGAGAGAGAGAGGGCGACGAGATGATTAGGCGCCGCCGCTCACGGCGGCGGCAGTGGAAGCTATGGCGGTGGGTTGAGGGTCCTCCGACGAGCGATGTCAGACCGGCGGTGAATGATTCTTTTTTCGTTTGAAGATTTGGTAGAAGTAAATCTGGGTTATTTATACCGATTTGGGGGATTTGTGGTAGTTGCAGCAGAAAGATTTGTGGTGTTGCAGCAGAAAGAGAGGGTGAAATCATGAAGTAAATCTGGGTTATTTATACCGATTTGGGTTTTGGTTGTTTTTGATTTGTTCTTGTTCATGAAGATCTGGAAACTGAAATGTGGGTTTTGGTTAGGGGATGATGATTATGGTTGAAGATGATTAGGGGATGATGATGATGATGGTTGAAGGTGTCAGGTGTTTGTGTTTTGTTAGGGTTTGATTAATTATGTTTTTGATTTCTTGTAGATAGTGATACTTGTTATAATGATATTCTTATGTTTTTGATTTCTTGTAGATAGTGATACTTGTTATAAGTATGTTTTTGTGTTTTGGTTGTTGAAGATGATGATCTTGTTACCCAGATCTTCAAGAACAACTTCGTCTTCTTACCCAGATCTTCAAGAACATATCATCATCAAACCGAGATCTTCAAATACATAACCATCATCATCATTCCCTGAGTTTATGTGGGGCCACCGCTGTGCACCATCGTGCGCCGCCACCTGCGGCTGCCATAGAGATGAAGACGATGATGTTAGGTTGAAGATGATGATGTTTGGTTGAAGACCTGGGATTTTTTTGGTTGAAGATCTGGGATTTTTTTACAAAGCATTAAAAGGGGAGGTGAAATTACCAAAATAGACATCATGTGATAAGCATGTGACCCATAAAGTAACCTGAGTTAGGGGTTGGTTAGATTTAGGGGCCAAAACAGTTAGTTATAAGGACCATGGGGGCAAATCTGTTAGAAATTCTTATTTTGGGCCAATATAGTAAAACTGACATAACCACAGGGGCCAAAAACGTAATTTACTCTTCTTTTATAAAAATATGATATGTTAGGTATGATTGGAAGCATAGTTGTCAATAGCGGCTATAGCGACCGCTATAGCGCGCTCTGTAGCGAGGCGACCAAGTGTCGCTATTGAAGAATAGTATTAATTTTCTATTATACAAAAACATTTTAATTTTTTTGTCGTGCGCTTGTTTTTTTCTCAGGCCCACGCTTTATTTGCGCCTTGCGCCTAGGCCCCAGGCAAGGCCTGTGCGCCTTGGGTGCGCCTAACGCCTTTAATAACTATGGTTCTTATAGTGATGAACTTAATATAAAGATATAATTTTTTTTGGTATACGATAGGGATGAAAATCAGCAGCTGCTATTGGGTATAAGACGAGCTTACAGACAGCCAACGAATTTATCGTCGTCTGTTTTATCAAGTAACAATATGCATATTGGAATCTTGGCTGTTGCTGCTCATGCAGCTGCAAACAACAGCCCGTTTACGGTGTTGTATAACCCAAGGTAAAGTGTAATCTGATGTTGAAGACTTTGGTCGGAACTCTATTATAATTCTGCACCTGAAGCCATTTTTACCAACACCTTAATAAACTAGAAGTGTGACGGCTTGCACCTTAAGCCGTTTTATCATCAAACAAGGATGCCAGAAACCAAATCGGCCAATCTGTTCAATTGTTGTGGCTGCACCGGTTGCTGAAGCTGCTCCAGCTGCCGTTGCGGCACCTGCAGAGACGAAAAAGGAAGAGCCAAAAGAGGAATCTGATGATGAAGACTTTGGTATCAGTTTGTTTGATTAAACGATTTAAGGGATCTTTTTATCGACTTCAGACATTTTGCTTGGTGTTCTTTTGAGAAGTTTGGTTGTTTTTGTTTTGTTTTGGAACAATACTTGGTTGTGTTTGGATATGGACATTTACTTTTGAGAAGCTAAGTTGGTGTTTTGTTAATTTTGTTTCGACGCGAACCGTTTCAACTCGTATTGTTCCCACCCAAACTGCTTTAACGGGTCAAAATAAAGCAAACTTAACACGTCAAAATACAACAATTTAAAAATGAAACGCGTCAAACGCGCCAAATCCAAATCAAACAAAAAGTAACAATTCATGTTGAGCCTACAAATCCAAATCAAACAAAAGTAACAATTCATATAGTATTCCACTTGAGTCTTGACCAACAAGAAAAAAAAGATAATTTAAACAATTTAACTGCAAAATAAAAGAATTAAAAAGATTTCAAAAAAATCACCCAAAAACCGGGCATAAAAGAGAAACGAACCCGCGACCTCTTGATTGCTTACACGCACCAGAACCATTCCACCAACTGAGAAAACCCGCAACTGACAAAGATCTGTGATCGGTTGATTCTGGATATTTGCCAAAAACCTACAAATTATGAAACATGCTCTAAAAGTTGGAATACAATAATGAAGTTTCATAAGAATTATGCCTTCTATGATTATGGATGCTCATCATATCACGTCATTTACTAAAAAAACAAAATTATGTCTTCCAACTAGAGGTGGCAAAATAGGCCGGTTGAATTAGGTTGGTTGTCGAGTCAGGATGGACTGATTTAGAAACGGGTCAGATGGTTCGGATCAAGATGAGCTAAAAAATTATATACTATGTGGGGTCTAAATTCTATTAAAAGTCAACGGCTTTCATCTAGTTTGATACTCCAATATTTATTCTACAAAACTAGATTTGGCAAACGGGTCGGGTCAGGCGGGTTTGAATTGCTGGTTAAAACGAGTTGATTCAATAAAGGGTTATTTTGGTTCGGGTCGGAGCGAATTTCTGGTCAGAATGGTTTGATTTATAAAATGGTTATTTTGAAATTACTGTACAGCTTCTAGGTTCTGACTTTCTGGTTTTTGGCACCAGTTACACGCGATCATGCCTCGGTTTGCACATGTTTAAAAGCCGGATATGCGTGTAGAGCCGATTATATGTACCAGAGCCGGGAAACGCCCGTCTGGTGACACGTTACTCGGCCCCTACACGCACTTAACCAGCCGCTCGACATGTAACTGAGTCTGTCGTTTAGGCATAATGCGGCGTCTGTTAGGCGTTTTTCTCGGGCATGTGTAACACAGATGGAAAACACGTGTTCGATACCATGTAACGGGAGTAACCTGGCACCGGTAAGGCTTAACGCAACGCTTGAAGCGAAACCGGCTTTGGACGAGTAACCAACGCCAGTTACCAGCATTCAATCGACAGCTCACGCACGCACCGTTGGTTAAGCGTGTTTAATGCAGATTACACGCATTCCTGTGTTGTTCCGCGTGTTCATACAAGAAAAAAAAAACACTCAAAAGTACTTAAACTGTGACTTTGGTAAATCACCATATGCATAGCAATGGTCCTTATTGTCACTCTCAGGTGAAGATACCTCTGAATCACTCGATCCACCAGCCCAATCTTCGATTTCCATGATTAAACTGTTTTTCTGTAAATTAAAAAAATATCACTAAAACTTTAAAGCAGACAACGATTTCCATGATTAAACTGTTTTTTTTTTTACGAAAAGAAATCAACTTCAAAGCAAGCAAAGGATCTTTAAAACATTAAGCTTCTAGTTTGATTTATATTATTCAGTACACACGTTAACTGATGCAATAAAAGAGTAGTAACAATGCTCTCAAATGACCATAGAATTAACAAGTTCATCATTATAAAAAGTGAATATAAAGCTTTATGTTTTGATTTGTATACAGTAGAAACAATATATACAGTCAAAGAATCAGAATTTTAACATGATGGGTAGGGCAAAACACAAGAAATGATGATAAAAATTATCAAACAATTAAGCAAAAATTATCATAAACAATACACATCAGTGTGCTAAAAAATACTAATCAAAATATGCTATTGCAGTACTGCTCACTCATCCTTTAAAACTCACTCATCGTTTCAAAATGCAGCCCTTAATAATAATGACTAGTAATCACACTTCAAACATGTGACCAAACAAGAATCTATAAACATCAACTAATAAGTAAATTAGCTTGTTTACTTGAGAAAAATTGATCTAACTAAAAATAAAATATTCTAAAATGAAATTGAAGTACTTATTTAGATAGTTTAGATTTTGAATATATCTCCAATCTTCAAATATAAATCATAACTCAAACCTAGTTTTGCTAACAACATACATTACAAACTTGCATTCAACAAATGTGAAGTATATGATTGATCCAAACATACAGACCACCACAATCATAATCAAATACAAATCTAAGTTCCCTTTCTATCAAATTACATCAACATCTATAGCCAATTTAATCAAATCACACACAATCACAAACAAATATATACAAAAAGACTTACACTTTCTAACACGAGCAGCAGGATACCCACACGCAGAGCACCGACTCTTCTGCAAATGTCACGTAGCAGGATACGGCACATAAGTAAGAAATTTTTTGAATCTTTGTGAGAAATTGAGAGGACTTACGGTGGTGGTTGTTGCGAGCGGTAGTGGTGGTTACGAACGGCGGTGGTGGCTGCAATTGGGGTCTTCGTCTCTCCGGTGAAACGACGATTGCGGTGGACTGGAGGTCGACGGAGGTGGGACGGTTGCAGTGGACTGGAGGTCGACGGAGGTGGGACGGAGATGAAGGGGGAGATCGAAGATTTGCTGAAGTGGACTGGAGGACTTAACTTGAAACCCTAGATATTATAAAGTATACGCAGTAAGTGAAGGTGAATGTATGGAAGAAGGTGATGGATTAAGGTTTCAATTGGGAGGTGGAGGATGGTTGGTCACATGAAGGAATTAATGTGTGACCATATATGGGTAATGGTCATACGTTTTGTTTTGTCGTCATCGTTCATAATTTTAGCCACACATTTAAAAAATTAAGTGACTAATAAACAATATGCTTCGGTCACACAAACTTAATATAAGTGGCCATATAAATTAGCCTTTAGCCACATTATTAAAAAGTATTATGGTCGTAGATCATATTTGGCCACACTTTTTCTAACGTGGCTAATATGTGTCACAGTTTTTCTTTAAAGTGTGGCTAAAGATTTCGAATTGACGTGTTTTTTGTCACATGAATAAAAAATGTAACAAATACTATAACCGTTGGTCACATTTGGCCACATTTTTTCGAGTGTGGTTAGTAATGTCACATTTTTTTGTTTAAATGTAGCTATAGGTTTTAAGTTGTTATACAATGGTCACATAAAAAATAAAATATGTGACAAAATGTGTTTCCAATGACCATTAGCCACACATTTATTCAAATGTGTGACTGGACGGTTTTGAAAAAAATGTGGCTAAAGCCCATTTTTGGCGTAGTGTCCTATGCGTTGCATGCTTGAACAGTCGAAAACCTGAAACATATGCGAAAACAGTCAGCATAAAAATGCCGGCGAATACGTAGGTTTTATTAGCCAAGTAAATGGCAAAACTTTTGGTATTAAAATCTTAATTCTGAAAACTCGTGACAAAATAGGTTTGTATATGGCAATATGATTATTTACTAAGTCATTTTATGCCTTATATTGAAATCTCGATTAAACCATTGCAAAAAAACTTGTTAATATGTTATTGGGAATCCAATCAAGGATTAACAATAACTGTTTTGAAATAAATCAAAACTTATTTAAGTATTATATAAATCAAATCAATGAGTCATGATAATACTTCAGATATCTTTCTAAGAATCTAACATATAAAATATGGGAGATTCTACAAAGATTTTGATAATTAAACATTGAAACAATTGTACACAAAATCCTAAAGTGATCCAGATAACGCTACAAGAATAATAAAATAAGAACACTTATATATAGGAAGTACCAGCGGCGTATCCACCATGTTCTTATTTTATTACACCCGTTTCTTTATCTAAATCACAACTACCACATAAACACATAATCGTCAATTTGTTCCACCTCGTAAACACACATTAAAGTCCACGATGAATCCAAATAGGGACTCCAATATTAGTACTCTAAACCTCCCATATATGTCTAACTACGAAGATAGATAGATACTACAGGGATCGGGTTCTCGCCACATCGTATAACCTAACACTCATTAAAGTACACAATGAATCCAAACAGGGACTCCAATATTAGTACTCTAAACCTTCCATATATGTCTAACTATGAAGATAGATAGATACTACAGGGATCGGGTTCTCGCCACATCGTATAACCTAACACGCATTAAAGTACACAATGAATCCAAACAGGGACTCCAATATTAGTACTCTAAACCTCCCATATATGTCTAACTATGAAGATAGATAGACACTACAGGAATCGGATTCTCGCCACATCGTATAAAAACAATCCTAAATCCTAATGGTGATTCAGGATAACGCCACGAAGGGTAATACAATAAGCACACTTATATATAGGAAGTACCAGCGGCGTATCCACCATGTGCTTATTGTATTATCTAGTTTCGTTATCTAAATCACCAACAATTTACACATAACCAACCATGGAGTCGTAAAGTACTTCTTAAAAACCTTACTATGAAGATAGGAAGATCTAAGACTGTACTTCAAATATCCTATAAGAATCTAACTATGAAGATAGGTAGATCATTTAAGGATTCAGATAAACATCGCATTTGCATAATCAGAATAATACACATAAAAGCACTTAGTGAACACATATATGCCATACATTTTGAAAACAAATCGGTTACACATATGAATCACCCCAAAACACTTGAAAAACAGTAAAAGAGGGGAACTAAGTACTCGCCTGGGGTTGCGTATAGTCCCGGTTCAAAGGGTATAACAAGGCTCAAAATACCAAGAGTTCAAGTGTTGAAGCGGTTCCTAGGGTAACAGATACTATGTTAGGGAATCGACACCTAAATCGGAAGATCGGGTAGAATGAGGTCTTGTAAACCAAATGAGTGTTGGAACTCATGTGATATGGTTTAACAAAGCCTACATCCTAAAACGAAACCTATCCTAAGTGCTTACGACCCATTACGACCCATTAAGGTAGCTTACACCACTTTAACGCGTCGTTCACGCGAAAGCAAGTTCGAGACGCCTAACTAGTCCTATGACAAGTATTATATGCCTTAGCATATCTAATTATGTTATATAATCAGTTTAGATGTTAAAACATGTGTTACATATGCTTAAAATGAAATTATGCGAAAAAGGGCATTTTGGTCATTTTCCTAAGGCGTATAAACTACCTATCATACAACTAACTAAACGAAGTGACCATAAGGTATAACCTCGAAAGGTTATTCCCTATACAACTATGGTCACATTATATGTTTGGTCGAATCCTAATGATCGACCAAACGGGTCGGGTTCGAAAGTCTAAGCGGTTGTTTAGACCGCTTATCTTACGACCCTATATAAGCACTAAACCTAAAGTGACGAGTTAAACATGTTAAAACATGTTTAACGAAGTTAGAAAACAAGTTTGATATCAAAACAAACGGTTTTGATACCCAAAAATAGTTTGGTTGCAAAATACGCATAGACGCGTATTTTGACCGAAACTATGACTCGTCACTACACCTAAATAACGTGGTAATCAATAGGTATAGTCACAAGGGACTATAACCATCGTGATTACGCTCATGTTGCGAAGTTCAAACGAACTTCGTGTTGACCATAAACTGGTCAAAGCTGAAAGTCAAACACTGTTTGACTTCTGTGCTAAAAACGCATAAAAAGCACGAAAGAGACTTACAAAGGGTCCAAGCTAGGAAGTTTGATCCAATTTTTCTCAGGTATGAAGTGTTTAAACCTCAACTTAGAGCAAAATGAATCAAGTGTGTGTTGAAGTGAATGATAGCATGGGTATTTATAGATTTTGGAGAACCGTTAGGATCGTTCCTCGCAAAACGTGCCTTGATCTAGACCTTACATGTGGGCACAAGGTATTTCTAAACCATGGGACACTCAAAACAAGCAAATTCCAGCCCATAGAGTGCAAATCCTTGGGCTAAAACCATTAAAATCTCAAAAATGGACCAAGTTCAATGTATCTGCCAGAAATTTCAAAAATGGTCCCTGCACTTATAAAACTTAATTTTTGGCACTTTTAAGCCCCGTTAACCCCATTTCAAAGATCTAAAATGAAGTTAAAGTATATCTCGGATGTCGGTTCGTTTGGTCGTACGGTTGCGTTGTTCGGTTAATTACGACGGAAATCGTAACGAACGCAAAAACGATCCAAATTACGCGACGAATGGAATTTTATCATGCCAATCACTAAAATAGAATATTTTAATGATTACATAAATTTTTGGATGTCTGAATATATTCAGAACGCAAGATATGTGCGAAGATGCAAACTTATGCACTTTTTGATGCTTTTAGTCCCTGTTTGATCAAAAAGTTTATTTTTGACATACCAAAGCTTTCAAAACTTATTTTTAAGTTATATAAAAGTTATTTAAGGTATGTTAAGCCTATGTCACTATTCCGGAGTGTTTTCCGCATTAAACTGATTACGTTTACGCATCAGTTCGCGTTTAACTTTCTAGAAAGCGATTTAAAGCTTGAAAATGAACTAGAATCAAAATGTGAAATTGTAAAACCAAAATAAAAAATTTTTGAGACCAAAACACATTGTTTCTTTGATAAAAGATAGTTTCCTACATCGTGTGTGTTTACGGAGCACAAGTGTCACAGTTTCCCCTACTTCAGGAAATTTCGTCCCGAAATTTGTTCGAAGGAGACCGTAGAGTGGAATTGAAACATCTGATGGATAAGCAGATTGCTAGATCCCAAAGATGCGAAGCATCATTTGGAAGGGAATTCAAAATGTGATTTGGGGTATTCAAAGTATCTCAAGGTATTCAACCCTTTTGAAACTTGTGATAGTCGATTAGTGTTCAAAAATCAATTAAGTATGGCACTATGTTATACTAAGCTCCTAGTGTAATTCCTAGCAAACAAAGGGGGTGTACATTCAATCCCTACACGTACGTGGTTTCTAACATCCCATGAGGTACATCTAATGCACCATGAGCATCTCATGCATAGGAGATGAGTCATCATACCTATGGCATCAAGATCGTCACCTTTAACACCATAATATACTCCCAGTCGGCTCGATTTGAGTTAATGAATGTACTTGCTGTCGTCCATCGGGAATAACCACTCAAAATAACAAATAAACACATAATCACATAATGGTCCAAGATAACATAAAATCACCAAGTGATCTTAGTAACGTTCTGAAGAATAACACAATAAGAACACTTATATATAGGAAGTACCATCGGCGTATCCACCATGTTCTTATCGCATCATACTTCTCATGTTACCTTAATCACTCTAGATTTTATGCCACCATACTTAACAAGGCTTACTATGATTCTTATGCGTCGAAACTTATAATTAAATGTGCACCCATAATTACTTGTTTTGTCACATGGTCCACATAGCTCCTCTTGTTAAGCAAGGGTAAACAAATAATAAGGTCAAACTATCGTCTAAATCAATTAAACATTGTCATAACAATACATCTGTCAAATCGAATCGTATTTCATACTAGCAATGATAACACTACTTATTTTTCCTACGACAAATTTAGTAGTAGGTATTTTGTTCTAGTACGAATATTTATATATATATTTCATACTTAACCAAACAGGTAGAACGCAACATATATAATTCATACATTATCATCATAATGTAGGCATATCAAGAAAATGTTCTCAATTCATGTGCTAGGTATGCTACGTTAACAAACTAAGTACGTTAAATCAACATACGAAGCAAATTGAATTTATAATCATGTGCTATACATATTAGATAAACAAATCATGTATATAATGCTATGATAATAAAACAGTATTAACTTGTATTGATTGTGTTACCAAGTTTGTACGAATGCACCAGAGTGCAATCACATTATACTAAATTATAAGATTTAGTTCCTAAAGAACGAA
Organism: Helianthus tuberosus; assembly: GCA_030545235.1. Taxonomy (NCBI): domain Eukaryota; kingdom Viridiplantae; phylum Streptophyta; class Magnoliopsida; order Asterales; family Asteraceae; genus Helianthus; species Helianthus tuberosus. The sequence goes on from CM060415.1 coordinate 136,431,380, forward strand.
ATCCTCAAAATTAGCATGAAATTTGAAACCACACATAGTGTAATCACATAGTTTGAAATTGAAAATTGAATAACAAAGATAAACATAAACTTCTTGAAATTTATATTGCCATTACAAACATAGTTAAAATATATACATTGATCTTGAAAATAAACAGGAAATTTAGAGGTTCAAATGATCATAAGCGCTTGATCAATAGATTGAGCCAATACTCGTCCATTAGCATTGGCAAGCTTGGGGCAGTTTCGCTTGAAATGATTTTGTCACACCCCGACCGCGTAAAACAACAAACCGCTGCGGAAACGTCGGGGAGTCGTGTGGCAAAATTATTGTTTCAAAACACATGATAATTAAAGTTAAGTTTTACAAGCTTAAATTATTACATTGTCTTAGTTCAAACAAAACACATAACATAAAAGATGATAACTTTCTTGATTTTAGATTGTTAAGGCCCAAGTCGCCCTAAGTGTAGCTTGCTCACATCAAACATTCGCTCCTGAAACATATGTGAAAGTAAATACGTCAGCATAAAAATGCCTTTGAGTAACATAGGTTTAGTGTTGAAGATTCATCACTTTGAATGTTAAAAGAAATGTTTAATGAAAAGTAGTCATGAACCTTATAAAATATTTTCTTTTATAAAATCATAAGAAAATCAAATGATATAAAAGAATGATGTATGGTTAAGTAAATAACCAAATGAAAATAATATGTATAAAACATGTCATGTCTTGTCTTTGTTGAAGTGGTTTAGATAATGCCACGATATGCAATACAATAAAAGCACTTATATATAGGAAGTACCAGCGGCGTATCCACCATGCTTTTATCATATTATACACGTCTCGTTACTTAAACCACTTATTAATAACCAACAAATAATGTCTTGTTTAAATGTCAATGTCCAATGTCAAATGTCCAGTATAAACCATGTCTTGTATGGCGAATAAATGGTATTTACTCAAGCCAAATGCATAATGTCATGTATAAACAAATGTCTTATGTAATCAAAATGTCATGTACAAAACAAGGTTTTTGAATAAACAAAAGTTTAAAACAAAAGTTATGTTTTGAAAACCATTGCTTTTATCGATATGAACATTTATACAGTTTGTCTATCGCATACACTCAAGCCTTGAGACTGTCGGATAAACCCTTATCAGGATCAAGGTTTATCAAAAATGTATTCGGATTCTGTCATTCCCCTTCCGAAATTCCTAGAAAGCGGGAACAGGATTTGTCAAGTCCTATAGCGCTATTACATACTATCGAGCGGCGTGATCAATGTTGATGAATGTACTACTAACCCGTTAAACATACCAAATGTCCTTTTCAATGTAAGCATGTCATGAGAAATGTCTTTGTAAAACCATGCATTAGGCATACTAAGTCAATATGCCACTAAAATGTCTTTGAAATAATGTACTATATGTAATATGTAATAAAACATTTATAATGTCATGAAAACGAGAAGTAAAGTTATGCACATATGCTTCACCCCAAAACATTTATAAACGTAAAATAGGGGAACTATGTACTCACCTTTGGGTGCGTTTTTATATGTTAACACAATCCCTCAAATTGTTTATTCGTCCTAAATTAAATAAGAACGATTTAATAATCAAAAACTCACAAAAATACCTAAGTTTCTCCGATACTTAGAATATTCACATAACTTTGAGATTTTCTCGAAAAGTTATTATTTTTGATTATATTGGTGTATTTAAATATATATTAGTTCATATATATTTTAAAAACTTTGCGACTTGAACGATTTTATTGGTGACCATCATCATGTTATAGGCAATATATCTACGATTTGCGCGTCGTAATATATATATTTATTGTGACATAAAATAAATATCGTAATACACATAATCTTGTCAACTATAAACATGTCATCATACATGTATTATAAATCAGATAACATCTTGTAACAAATAAAATTAACTCATGAACAACCCATTCTAGTGTACATTGAAAAACGCGTATTTTAGCGATTCGGTAACGTTTTTGGGCGCCAGAAGTCACGTATGACTAACCAAACACCAAATAAACTTAATATAAGTTAAAATACTTATTTTTATATCAAAAATATCAGTTTACTTACTGATCTAAAACAGTTTTATAAAAATCCTCCGAAAAGCCGATTTTTAACCGTTTTACCGCATAGTTTTGCATCAAACGTTACCCTAACCATCCCAATTCGTAATGACTTGATATCTTAACATAACCCATGTTATTTACTGAATAAAATAGTGGTTATACTCATGATAGTGCAGGTCTCACATAAAGAACATAAATCATGCAAATTTCACATATTTTACCACTTTCTAAGCTATATGTACAACATGCAAAGCTATTAAACCTATGACAAAGTTTCATGCCATTATAATATACCAAATAATGTTATTTTTAGTGTTTATAATCTGTTCTAAAACATTTTTGTCATACAATCATTTTTTTTATCATTTCTTGAGCTTTAAATCAACATGTATTCTTATGTACAAGTGCCTAAAGCATACTATCATATCATCATCATTTCATATGAATTTAAATGCATCAAACATGTAATTTATTCATGTTTACTTGCTGATTTAATTGAACATTCATCATATCATGCACAAATCATCAAACATATGCATTTTAACTTTCATTCAAGAACAAGCAACAACTTAAAAATTCTCAAATATGTCTAATAAATTTTTGGCCATTTACATGTCAAAATACTAACATTATTTCAAATTACAACTCATGATTCAATCACTCCTTTATATCTCTAACATATTTGCAAATACTCTTGTTAATGCAAGCAAACATCTTAAACAAGTATTTATCAAAAATCAACTCAAACTCAAATCTCTTACACATACATATATATATATATATATATATATATATATATACGGTTATATATACACACATATATACTACCATTTTAATTTTGTATCAAGACCCATTTCTTTTTAGATTTCAAGTTTGTGAAAAATTCCAAGATTCAAGAGAAACTTCCAATCATCAAGAACAACCAAGAATTAAGTGTATGATTTAAACATAAACTTTATACCTTCAAGATTCAAGTAAGTTTTTGGTGACATTTTGATGATATGGAGCTTGAAATCACTTGAAAACACCTTGGAAACTCCTTTAGATCTTCACACGAACTTGAATCTATCTTGGGATGGAGTTTGATCTTCAAGAACAAGATTGAAAGATGAAAATGGTGATGGTGGTGGGGTGTTACGGTTTGGGAGAGAGAGAGAGAGAGAGAGGAAGATGGAGTGAAGTCTTGAAATGAAATGATCTTGTAAGATTATGGAAGATATATAAAGATATGGAAGATTCATAAGAGATTACATGCATCAACACTTGTCCATAAAATCAAGCAAAATCCAAATAAAATAAAAATCAAATCTTGGAGTATGGTGGTGGGTCCTTGTGACCGTAAATTCCCAAGGGGGGGGTTAAGTTTAATTTTTGAATGGTAAATTAGATAATAGTTGGAGGTTAAGTGCAATGCCTAGTGTTTTAATCCCGGTTTATGGCGTTTTATATTATTTTTATTACTCTATAAAAATAAACTCGCCAAAATATTGCTGAAATAAATATCAGTTGCCGAGACTGGCTGCGTTGTCTGCGTTTTACAGTAGAAGCACTGTGTTACGCAGTAACACGCGGTACGCGCTTAAACTTTGAAAAATAACGTTTTTAAGTGTTTTAATTTATTTTTCAACACGGACATGATTAAAAATAAAATTTTAATCATAACAAAATATTTTTAGGATTTAAATATTATCCGGGCGGTCACCAACGTTCGTTTCGCAGTTTTGTCGCAAATAGTTCTAAAGTTCGAATAAACATGTTTTTGCCATACCGAATCCTTAGAAACTTATTTCTAAGTTATGTAAAGCGTATTTAGGGTATGTCTGGCTTATGTCACGGTTCCGGTGTGCACGTTGCGTTAAACTGATTACGTTCACGTAATGGTTTATGATTTCACTTCCAAAACAGGTTTGAGAGTTCGGAATTGAACAATGATTGAAAACGTACTAATGTCACAAATAATTAAACAAATATTGAAATTAAAACACCATATTTCATTAAATACAAAGTTGTTCGGAACAATACAAGGATTAAAATTCACAGATGTCACAGTCTCCCCTACTTTTGGAAATTTTGTCCCGAAATTTAATTAGAGGAAACTTGTGGGAAAAGGTGTGGATATTTCGCCTTCATTTGATCCTCTCGTTCCCAAGTGAACTCTGGGCCATGTTTGGATTCCCAGCGAACTTTGACTATCCGTATGCGCTTGCGCTTGAGCTTCTTGACTTGATGGTCCAATATTTCCACAGGTTTCTCGATGAAGTGCATCGTGTTGTCGACACGTTCATCAAGGGGGATGTGGAGGTTTTCATCAGCCAAACACTTTTTAAGATTGGACACGTGGAAAGTTGGATTAACATTTCCAAGTTCAGGAGACAGCTCAAGTCTGTAGGCTACTTTTCCGATTCTTTCAACGATCTTGAATGGTCCAACATATCGTGGTGCAAGTTTTCCTTTCTTCCCAAATCTGATTACACCTTTCCAAGGAGATACCTTGAGTAGGACGAGATCACCAACTTGGAATTCCAAAGGCTTGCGTCGTCTATCCGCGTAACTCTTTTGACGGCTTCTAGCTGTTAAGAGGCTGTCGCGAATTTTCTTGACTTTGTCTGTAGTCTCTAGAATGAGTTCAGTTCCAGTGAGCTGAGCTTCACCAATCTCATTCCAGCAGACCGGCTAACGACATTTTTGACCGTATAAAGCTTCGAAATGAGCCATGTTGATGCTGGGGTGATAACTATTATTGTAGGAGAATTCCATCAATGGAAGATGCGAATCCCAACTACCACCAAAATCGATCACACAAGCTCTAAGCATATCCTCTAATATCTGGATTGTTCTTTCAGATTGTCCGTCCGTTTGAGGATGATAAGCTGTGCTCAAATTGAGTTGGGTTCCCATAGCAGATTGCATGGTTCTCCAAAAGTGAGATGAGAATTGAGCATCTCGGTCTGATATGATGTCCAAAGGAACACCATGTCAGGATACAATCTCATCTACATAGATCTTGGCAAGCTTTTCAGCAGAGAGATCCTCACGGATTGGCAAGAAGTGAGCAGATTTTGTCAAACGATCAACTACTACCCAAATGGCATCATGACCTCTATTAGTGCGCGGTAGTTTGGTAATGAGATCCATGGCAATGTTTTCCCATTTCCAAACCGGTATCTCTGGTTGTTCCAATAATCCAGATGGATGTTGATGTTCTGCCTTAACCTTGAGAAAAGTAAGGCATTTTGATACGTATAAGGCAATGTCTTTCTTCATTCCCGACCACCAATGATGGGTTCGAAGATCCTTATACATTTTGTCTGCACCAGGATGAATTGAATAACGAGACTTATGAGCTTCATCCATCAACAAGGTGCGGAGATTGTCTTGAATTGGTACCCACAAATGGTCCATGAAATAATATAACCCATCGTCCTTCGGTTCAAGGTGAGGCGTAAGATGATATGGTAATTCCTTACCCATCAAGTTCTGTGAAACACAAGTACGTCGAGCTTGAGAAATGCGGGTTTGAATATCAGATCGAACTTGAACACAATGAAGCTTGACTCGTTCCTTACGACTTAGCGCATCAGCTACGACATTCGCCTTCCCAGGATGGTAGCGAATCTCGCAGTCGTAGTCGTTTAAAAGTTCTACCCAACTTCGTTGCCTCATGTTTAGTTCTTTCTGATTGAAGATGTGTTGGAGACTTTTGTGGTCTGTGAAAACCACACATTTTGTTCCATAAAGGTAGTGTCTCCAAATCTTGAGAGCAAAAACTAATGCGCCCAACTCAAGATCACGAGTTGTGTAGTTTTTCTCATGGATTTTCAATTGTCTTGACGCGTAGGCTATCACTTTGTTCCTTTGCATGAGAACGCAACCAAGGCCTAGATTCGATGCGTCACAATATACGAAAAAGTCATCATTTCCCTCAGGTAAAGACAACACAGGAGCATCGCAGAGTTTATGTTTCAAGGTCTGAAAAGCTTCTTCTTGTTTGGGTCCCCACTCAAAAGGTTTATTATTTTGAGTTAAGGCTGTGAGAGGAACCGCAATCTTGGAGAAGTTTGCAATAAAGCGGCGGTAATAACCCGCGAGACCCAGAAATGAATGAACCTCGGTAGGAGTAGTTGGTGTATTCCAATCCTTAATCGCACTGATTTTGGCGGGATCTACATGTCTACCTTGTTCGTTAACAATATGTCCCAAAAATTGAACTTCCCTAAGCCGAAATTCACACTTGGAGAATTTAGCGAAAAGTTGTTCCTTCTTTAGGAGTTCCATTGTTAGACGGAGATGTTGTTCGTGGTCAGCTCGTGTCTTGGAATAAATCAAGATGTCATCAATGAAGACGATGATGAACTTATCTAAATAAGGCTTACAAACCCTATTCATTAAGTCCATGAAGACGGCAGGATCATTCGTTAAACCGAAAGGCATAACAGTAAACTCATAGTGGCCGTATCGTGTGTGGAAAACAGTCTTGGGAATATCTTCTTCGGATATGCGAAGCTGATGATACCCAGAACGTAGATCAATCTTCGAAAAGCAGGTAGCACCCTGAAGCTGATCAAAGAGATCATCAATGCGAGGTAGGGGATATCGATTTTTTATGGTGAGTTTGTTAAGCTCACGGTAATCGATAGACATTCGGAATGATCCATCCTTCTTCTTTACAAATAGGACAGGTGCGCCCCAAGGGGAAAAGCTCGGACGAATAAATCCTTTGTCTGATAACTCCTGCAGCTGCTTTGACAACTCTTGCATCTCAGACGTTGCAAGACGGTATGGAGATTTAGCAATCGGGATAGCACCAGGTACAAGGTCAATACGGAACTCGATTTGACGCGCTGGGGGTAAACCAGGTAAGTCTTCAGGAAAAACCTCTGGATAATCCCGAACGAAAGGGATGTCTTGAGAGTTCGGAATTGAACAATGATTGAAAACGTACTAATGTCACAAATAATTAAACAAATATTGAAATTAAAACACCATATTTCATTAAATACAAAGTTATTCGGAACAGTACAAGGATTAAAATTCACAGATGTCACAGATTTAAGTCACCACAATTGAAACATGCTCTTGGGCGAGTCTGAGTAGGGGCTGCTCGGTTCTAGATTCGACAGGTCACAGCTAGATGTCAAAATAAACCACAAATTATACATTGGCTACAAGGGGAATTTGACGCATGATGATAGTTGCAATGATTGCATCGAGGTTGCTTCCAACGATAAAATCCCTTAAAGGGTACTGAGTTCAGTGGAGCATGTGCATGAATTGCAAAATTCTTTGAAGCCTTGCGCTTCCTAGAACTTTCAGAAGATTCGACCTTTGATCTTCTCAAATTCTTGGTAACAGATTCGGTGTCATGTTTCTTGTCTCCTTATCGAAATAACTTACCTTTTCTAACATGTGAGTCAGTCAAGATAGCAGCTAATTCCTTAGCCTCCCTAAGCGTTGCAGGTTGGCTGCCAGTGATAATGTCTTGGACAGGGTCAGGTAAACCATCGATGTATTTCTCAATGGCCCGATCCAAAGGTGTGACCATAGTGGGGCAAAGTAGGCTTAACTGTTCAAATCGGTTAGTGTAGGCACAATTCTTCCCCCTATCCTGTTTTAAATAATAGAACTCATTTTCAAGTGCCCTTATTTCGCTTCGTGGGCAGAATTCCTTCTTCATAAGATCCTTAAATTCTTCCCACGTCAGTTCCATTGCTACCTCGGCACCTCGGTCCCTCATAATACCATTCCACCAAGTGAGTGCTCTCCTTTAAAAGACACTTGAAGCGAAATCTACCTTTCGCTCATTGGGACACTAAACATGGCGGAATGTGCTTTCTATACTTTCGAACCATTATAAGAGTACGGTTACTCCTTCAGACCCAAAAAATTTTAGCGGTTTGGCTGAATTAAAGGTCTTGAAATTACACTGGGCATTGTTGTTGTTATTGCTGTTGTATATCTGATGAATCTGGGTTACTACGCCTGGAAGCACTGCAGCCATTTGCTGAGCGACAAGGGCTGCGACTTCTTCATTGGTTTGAGGTTGTGTATCTCGTCGAGGAGGCATTTTGAAAGTACAGCTATAGAGAAACCAAAAGTTAGATTTATCAAATTGTTATGAGTTTGTAACATTATTGTTTTGAAATAAGAGTTGTTTGAAAATAAACTTTTGTAATATATTTTTGGATGAGAGAATTCAAACCGGGTTAATGGTTTGTATCATAAATTCTTTACCTGTTAAAAATTTATTACTTTTAAGAAAAATGTTTTTAAATTAAAATTTTAAAATAAAGAAACTTTGTGTTGAACTTTTGAAAATTCTCATCCAAATGGTAAAAATTTGAAATTTTAAAAGACAAAGGTAGTATTTTGAAAATAAAAAAAGGATCTCGTAGAGTCGTGAAATGAAATGAGATTCATTTCAACTGTATCGAATCAAACATATCACCGAAGGTAATATGATGATATGGTATTGGGAAAGGAAGGATGGTTCGATTGTCATGAAGAGCAAACATATTACCGAGGGTAACATGAATGAGTAGGGTTACAAAGATCGCTTAAAATCATGCGGTAGGGTCAAGATGGATAGGTCTTTATAATGCTTCACGAAGACATGCTTGAGCCTATAAGTGGACACTCACCCTGAGAGTTCCCAAGTAAGAGTGACTGGTCCGATAATGCGGATTTGTACGAACACTCTAGCCTTAGACAGAAAACTCGGGGTACAGGCATCCACCCTTCCAGATTGCATGTGTTCACATTATTAAAACCCAAGATTTTGATGAAAAACGTTTGAAGAAAACATTTAAGAAATCTTTTGATACAAATCGTTTGAGATAAAACACGTTAGCGAAATATTTTGGACAAAAACATTTAAGAAAACATTTTGAAAAAAATATTTCAATGAAAACGTTTTGAGAAAACATTTTGAGGAATACCCTAAGGCATGAAGCCTAAGGTTCAGGATAAATCATCTAAGGTTAGATGATTCGTAAATCATAGAGTAGTTATGGCACGAATAAGGATGAGGATTAGGAAAAAGTTCCTAAGTCTACTCACGTTTGGGTCCTAGGAAGGTTATAGACTAGGTTCAAGGCATGCTAATAACCTAATTCCCTATAACCAGTGCTCTGATACCAATCTGTAACACCCCAATCGCGTAATATAACAACACGCGGTGGAAATATCGGGGAGTCACGTTACAAATTGCTCACAACTACTGGTACTAAATTGTTTCAATATCATTAACATCGCTTGACAAACAAAGAATACATGTAATTGTTCTTTTGTTTTAGAAGTCTAAGGCCCGTATGCAGTCCTATGCGTTGCATGCTTGAACAGTCGAAAACCTGAAACATATGCGAAAACAGTCAACATAAAAATGCCGGCAAATACATAGGTTTTATTAGCCAAGTAAATGGCAAAACATTTGGTATTAAAATCTTAATTCTGAAAACTCTTGACAAAATAAGTTTGTATATGGCAATATGAATATTTACTAAGTCATTTTATGCCTTATTTTGAAATCTCGATTAAACCATTGTAAAAAAGCTTGTTAATATGTTATTGGGAATCCAATCAAGGATTAACAATAACTGTTTTGAAATAAATCAAAACTTATATAAGTATTATATAAATCAAATCAATGAGTCATGATAATACTTCAGATATCTTTCTAAGAATCTAACATATAAAATATGGGAGATTCTACAAAGATTTTGATAATCAAACATTGAAACAATTGTACACAAAATACTAAAGTGATCCAGATAACGCTACAAGAATAATAAAATAAGAACACTTATATATAGGAAGTACCAGCGGCGTATCCACCATGTTCTTATTGTACTGTCTAGTTTCGTTATCTAAATCACCAACAATCTACACATAACCAACCATCGAGTCGTAAAGTACTTCTTAAAAACTTTACTATAAAGATAGGAAGATCTAAGACTGTACTTCAAATATCCTATAAGAATCTAACTATGAAGATAGGTAGATCATTTAAGGATTCAGATAAACATCGCATTTGCATAATCAGAATAATACACATAAAAGCACTTAGTGAACACATATATGCCATACATTTTGAAAACAAATCGATTACACATATGAATCACCCCAAAACATTTGAAAAACAGTAAAAGAGGGGCACTATGTACTCGCCTGGGGTTGCGTATAGTCCCGGTTCAAAGGGTATAACAAGGCTCAAAAGACCAAGAGTTCAAGTGTTGAAGCGGTTCCTAGGGTAACATATACTATGTTAGGGAATTGACACCTAAATCGGAAGATCGGGTAGAATGAGGTCTTGTAAACCAAATGAGTGTTGGAACTCATGTGATATGGTTTAACAAAGCCTACATCCTAAAACGAAACCTATCCTAAGTGCTTACGACCCATTAAGGTAGCTTACGCCACTTTAACACGTCGTTCGCGCGAAAGCGCGTTCGAGACGCCTAACTAGTCCTATGACAAGTATTATATGCCTTAACATATCTAATTATGTTATATAATCAATTTAGATGTCAAAACATGTGTTACATATGCTTAAAATGAAATTATGCGAAAAAGGGCATTTTGGTCATTTTCCTAAGGCATATAAACTACCTATCATACAACTAACTAAACGAAGTGACCATAAGGTATAACCTCGGAAGGTTATTCCCTATACAACTATGGTCACATTATATGTTTGGTCGGATCCTGATGATCGACCAAACCGGTCGGGTTCGAAAGTCTAAGCGGTTGTTTAGACCGCTTATCTTACGACCCTATATAAGCACTAAACCTAAAGTGATGAGTTAAACATGTTAAAACATGTTTAACAAAGTTAGAAAACAAGTTTGATATCAAAACAAACGGTTTTTATACCCAAAAATAGTTTGGTTGCAAAATACGCATAGACGCGTATTTTGACTGAAACTATGACTTGTCACTACACCTAAATAACGTGGTAATCAGTAGGTATAGTCACAAGGGACTATAACCGTCATGATGACGCTCAAGTTGCTAAGTTCAAACGAACTTCGTGTTGACCATAAACTGGTCAAAGCTGAAAGACAAACACTGTTTGACTTTCGTGCTAAAAACGAATAAAAAGCATGAAAGAGACTTACAAAGGGTCCAAGCTAGAAAGTTTGATCCAAGTTTGCTCAGGTATGAAGTGTTTAAACCTCAACTTAGAGCAAAATGAATCAAGTGTGAGTTGAAGTGAATGAAAGCATGGGTATTTATAGATTTTGGAGAACAGTTAGGATCGTTCCTCGCAAAACGTGCCTTGATCTAGACCTTACATGTGGGCACAAGGTATTTCTAAATCATGGGACACTCAAAACAAGCAAATTCCAGCCCATAGAGTGCAAAACCTTGGGCTAAAACCATTAAAATCTCAAAAATGGACCATGTTCAATGTATCTGCCAGAAATTTCAAAAATGGTCCCTGCACTTGTAAACCTTAATTTTTAGCACTTTTAAGCCCCGTTAACCCCATTTCAAGGCTCTAAAATGAAGTTAAAGTATAGGGAACTTGAAATGTGCTCAAAAATATCTCGGATGTCGGTTCGTTTGGTCGTACGGTTGCGTTGTTCGGTTAATTACGACGGAAATCGTAACGAACGCAAAAACGATCCAAATTACGCGACGAATCGAATTTTATCATGCCAATCACTAAAATAAAATAATTTAATGATTACATAAATGTTTGGATGTCCGAATATATTCAGAACGCAAGATGTGCGCGAAGATGCAAAATTATGCACTTTTTGATGCTTTTAGTCCCTGTTTGATCAAAAAGTTTATTTTTGACATACCAAAGCTTTCAAAACTTATTTCTAAGTTATATAAAAGTTATTTAAGGTATGTTAAGCCTATGTCACTATTCCGGAGTGTTTGCCGCATTAAACTGATTACGTTTACTCATCAGTTCGTGTTTAACTTTCCAGAAAGCGATTTAAAGCTTGAAAATGAACTAGAATCAAAATGTGAAATTGTAAAACCAAAATAAACAAATTTTTGTGACCTAAACACATTGTTTCTTTGATAAAGAATAGTGTCCTACATCGTGTGTGTTTACGGAGCACAAGTCTCACATTCAGGACCTGATAATTGACTTTCTCCTATTTCTGCCCAGCAAACTGGAGTTCTACACTTTCGACCATACAGTGCTTCAAACGGGGCAGCTTCGATGCTTGCATGATAACTATTGTTATAGGATAATTCGAGTAAGGGTAGGTGGTTATCCAATTTTCCACCAAAATCTATCACACATGCTCTGAGCATGTCTTCCAGGGTTTGGATTATCCTTTCACTCTGTCTGTCTGTTTGGGGATGGTATGCAGTACTTAAATTTAGTCAGGTTCCCATTGCTTCTTAGAAACTTGTCCAGAAATGTGAAGTGAAATGACTATCCCTATCCGATACAATGGAGAGTGGGACTCCATGTAAGGATACTACCTCGTCTACGTATAACTTTGCTAATCTTTCCATGCTAAAGGTTTCCTTCATGGGCAGAAAATGTAGCTAAATGTTTGACGTGTGCGCAAGTCAAAGCTCAACATCAGAAGCCGTCAGGTTTGCTACAACAGCCTGAACTTCCCACGTGGAAGTGGGAAATGGTGACAATGGATTTCATCACCAAGTTGCCAAAGACAAAGAAAGAAATGATACTATATGGGTGATAGTGGATAGACTGACTAAGTCAGCACATTTCCTACCCATTAAGGAGACCTACAGCTCCGACATGTTAGCCCAATTGTACGTAGATAAGATTGTATCTCTGCATGGCGTGGGTGATAGTGGATAGACTGACTAAGTCAGCACATTTCCTACCCATTAAGGAGACCTACAGCTCCGACATGTTAGCCCAATTGTACGTAGATAAGATTGTATCTCTGCATGGCGTACCAGTGTCTAATATCTCTGACAGAGGTACTAGATACACATCACATTTTTGTAAAAGTTTCCAACAATCTTTGGGCACGCGCTTGAATTTTAGTACGGCTTACCATCCTCAGACGGACGGGCAGAGTGAGCGTACAATCCAAACTTTGGAAGACATGCTTCGTGCATGTGTGATTGACTTAGGTGGTAGTTGGGATAACCACCTGCCATTGGTCAAGTTCTCCTATAACAATAGCTACCATACCAGTATTAAGGCTGCGCCTTTCGAAGCCTTGTACGGTAGAAAGTGCAGAACGCCTGTGTGTTGGGCGGAAGTTAGGGATGTCCAACTGACAAGACCTGAAATAGTCCTGGATACGACAGATAAGATTGTGCAGATACGCGATCGTCTCAAAGCTGCCAGGGATAGACAGAAAAGCTACGCGGACTTAAGGCGTAAACCTCTAAAGTTGAGGTTGGTGATAAAGTACTACTTAAAGTATCACCCTGGAAAGGGGTAATGCGATTTGGTAAGAAAGGCAAGTTAAGCCTGAGATACATAGGACCATTCGAGATCATCGAATGTGTCGGATCAGTTGCTTATAAACTAAATTTTCCTGAAGAGCTCATTGGTATTCATAACGTATTCCACGTCTGCAATCTGAGGAAATGTCTAGCTGATGAATCACTAGTCATACCACATACAGATGTGCACATCGACGAGAGCTTAAAGTTTGTCGAAAAACTTTTGTCAATTGAGGATCAACGGGTTAAGAAGCTTCGAAGGAAGCATGTACCGATCGTAAAGGTTAAATGGGATGCCCGTAGAGGTCCCGAGTACACATGGGAGGTAGAGTCCACAATGAAAGAAAAGTACCCTCAGTTGTTTTAGTAAATCTCGAGGTCGAGATTTCTTTTAAGGGGGTGAGGATGTAACACCTCGTAATTTCATGTCCTATAATGTATTGACACGTGTCATAAGCTTGAACGTGTGAAAGAATACTCTAGAGGGACTAAAGTTGACAAACAAAGAAAGTATGCGAATATAAGGGTTCAAAATGTCAGCAATGGATAAAAATACTTTACAATAACCCTACATGATGTTTATACCCTTAAACGAATGATTCATGGATCATACGAAGCTAATTGTGAAAGAAAGTGAGAGATTACAAACTACAGGGATTAAATGTGTCAACATGTTTAAAATATACCTATGTGTGACCTTTTAGCAAACTCGAAGCTTTGTAATGATTAATTATGCTCACTAGAATGTGTGATAAAAATTTCATCAAGTTTCGTTATCGTATGAGAAAGTTATGACAGAATTCGTATACGAGGGGTTAAAAGCGTCAACGTTGAAATTTTAGACTTTTCGGTGATCGTATGAATAACCGGGGACTTAACAAAGTTGGTTTATGAATTGGGGTTCTTAAAAGTCAAGTTTGGGGGCTACAAGTGCAAGAAACCATGTTTAAAATCAAGTTTGGAAATTCAGGGGCCAAACTGTCAACTTTTGAAAGTTATGTTATGTTGGTCTTGTCCTTACGGACCGTATGCTAGGACCCTTACGGTCCGTAAGCGACTCCCAGATGCAGAAACTCGTAAGGTGGCTGTTTAGCCCATGTAACCGCCTCATTTTGCCAATTTCTGAGTATAGGGACTTGTTTAATGGATTATTAGGCCCTAGGGACACTTGTAATTGAACTTGGATCACTTGTAGACTTGTTTGGCATGATCTTGTGAGATCAAACTCACTATATAAAATCATTTGATCATTTATTCACTCTTCACTTCTGATCATTTCTGGAGCACAAGGACCTTCCCTAAGCATCTCTAATCGTGCATTAGACCTTGGTAAGTATCCTTAACCTTCCTTAATTGAGTTTTGCTTAGTTATTAGCTTAAAAGTCAAACCGTCGTAATTAAGGTTTGACTTAACGATTAATCACTAATGGTCCAGTGATTAGTCAAATTGAAAGTAGTTATAAGTTGGTAATTATGTGGGCATTAAACCCTTAAAAGGGCACCATCTGATTCCCGTCCTAACTAAGACATTTGTCGGGTCAAAGTTGTTTATAAAAAGTCAACAGAAACATAATTTGCGAATTAACGCATAATTAGCAATGTAGAAGGCGTGTAACCTATTTTATCACTCATATAACTTGGTAATAAGTATAAGAACTAGTCTAAGCTTGTTTGATCCGACAATTTTCTGTTTAGGCACGGTTTGGAACCGAAAGTCGCAAAACTTTGACTTTTGCTTTGACTTCAGTTCTGACCCGTATTAGTATGATTTATAAATTCCTTAGGGCTTCATTAGGACCGGGTTACATGATGGTATAACCCTCTGTGATTGGTTCATTGTTTGTCCGATTCGTTTACACGTTTCCGTTAATTGCTTAATGTTGACCATAATGCCCTTTTGACCATAAAACGAGAATTTTGGAAATATGAGAGGACAATAATCTTTGTTACTAATTTATAAACTTGTTCCTAAAATTTCATATCAGTTCAAGGTCTAGATTAGGAGTTATGCTCAATAGCGCACTTAAAAAACTTTTTGTTAATTAAAAGGCGCAATTAGCATAAAGCTTATTTAAACCCAATTTTTGACACCAAACTTTTTACCCACTGATGTAATATAATATTTTGATATTTTTGAAGATTTTTAATTATTTTTAAACTGATCATAACCTAAGGTTATTGCCTTAATTCGGTAATTACCGATATTACCCTTTTGCTTGTAAAATGAGTTTTACATAATATTTGGACACCAATCCAATTGCTACTGATGTTATATAATAAATGAAGCCTTTTAAACTTTATAACCTGATCAGAAAACTCAGATTTCCTGTATAAACCGGAAAACGCTTAAAACGGCTTTTTAACGCGTATTAAACACCTAGTATGGGTTTAAAACCATTTTGTCATATAAGACTTATCACCAACTGATATAACTTGTTAAAATAAGTTGTTCTACGGATTATTTCAGACCCGAGTCTCAGAATTAAAATTAATCTCTTTTATAATCTTTTAAATGTGTAGGTCCCTCGGAGGTTGAGGTTAAACCTTATCCTTGTTAAGTTTAACACACTAGCATGTGCGGAATCCAAGCTAGAATGCAAACCGGTAGTTTATAACGAGAACACAAGCTACAAAGAGAAAGGTAGACACACAAGATATCAAAGTTTTCTCTTGTATTTCAGTGGACACGGTTACAGCCCTTGACCAAACTGAAAATACGCTCTCTACAAGACTAGGTTCACTCACACGCTGAAGTGAACACTTTACAACAGTATATATAACCTTCACAGCTCGTCTGGTCGAAGGATCAGATAGAATGATCGAAAGATCATCTATCGAGATAAGACCTATCGAAGGATCCACACATACCTCGAAGGATTGGCATCCTTCGAGGTCCATCTATATCCATCGAAGGTTATCTTTCGAGCTCATCGAAGGATATAAACAATCCTTCGATGAGCCATCCTTCGACACACACAATCTTACAAACTTTTCTAAGTGTTTGACCAAGTCAAACCAGGAGGATGGTTGACTGGTCAAACTTACATTAAGCACACATATTAACACATCTAAGACGTAACAAGACTAACAAAAGACATCGTTTTATATCATTACAAAATACAGACAAAGTACAGACACAAGTGCACCAACAAACTCCCCCTTGGCTGTAGCTTTGTCTTGATCTTTGTGTCTTCAAGTCTCTGACGTCCTTTCAACCGTTAAGTGATGCGTAGACCATACACTTCCCGCATTCACCAGTAGGTTGAAGCAATACCGGGCCATCTTCTGAAACTTCATTGCTTGTTCACGATCTCTAACCAAGTAATTGATCTCGTGATCCTTGAGAACAATAATATCCGACCTGGACATGTTAGTAATCCACATCGGATCTATCATTCGAAAATTCTCTTGATTATCTCGGAATAAGATCACGGCTTCTCCAGTATCTGCATCATAAACCCAGCAACGAAAGTTTCCCAGAAAGTCTGTCTTCATTTTCAACAAAGGTATCTTCTTCATCAACTTTGGAGGATCATAAACCAAACGATAACGAGCAGTATTTGTCTCTGGATCGAGCGTGAACCTGATTTGCTCGTATCGAGGAAACTGCGGCTTGTATAGCGGATCCTCCCAACCTCTTCTACGTTCCAATCTGATCTTCCTCGCGAACAATTCCACCATCTTGTCTTTGACTCGATTAATAACCTCCAGCTGAGCCAAAACCGCAACATCATAATAAGGAAGTGAAAGAATGCTGAGAAGAGTCCTGAAGTACTGAAGGCCGCATTCTCGCTTCACAACCATGCAATGAAGATCCTTGATGAACATCCAACTGATAATACGACCTCTAGCCGGATTTCTTTCCAGAACCATGTAGTTGGCCTGATCCAACGGAGGGAGCGGAGGAGGATTCCTAGCTAGGAAATCCGCTCGCCATTCATTCACAGTCTTTTCACGGTTTTCTTGAACTGATGGAGAATCTGAAGAAGGATTAGAAGATTCTGCTGTCTTTGTTTCCACAAAATCATCATCAAGCGATTTAAGCTCAACATTATCTTGACTAACATAAACGGGACGTTCCGGATCCGAACCGATGAAAATTTCTTCAATCGTGGAGAAATCGGTTTCGTCCGGAACCAACGGAGTGGCATCGATCGTCGTCACATCAACTTCATCCATTGCTGTCAGAGCTAACACACATTCATCAGACATCTCAGTAACATGTTCTCCTTCTTCTAATAGTTCACCCGTGATTGGATGAAACTGTTGAGCACTTGAAGATTCAGGGAGATCAGTGAACGCTTCCGGCTCAAGACTAATATGTTCAAAAACTGCTGAAGCTTCCAATGTTTCAGTTGGCTCAGAAGGACCAGTAGCTGTTGGAGGAGCAGAAGGAGCATCTTGAGATGTACCAGACCCACCTGCAGCACCGGATGCAGTTGCACCGGAACCTGTGGCAGCTGGTTGATCAGGATTTGCTACATCATCATCCTTATCATCGCCACGCCTTGAAGGAGCGATGCCCAAAGCTTTGCACCGTTCATTCCAAAGTGTAACAACTTTGTGATCAAATCTCTTAAAGTTCGCTTGAACAGGCTTGAAGGCTTCCATTAATCTATCATCACGATTCTTATAACGATCGGACAGCTCTTCATGCTTCTGTTTTAACGTTGTTGCCTCACGTTCTAGCACAGTACTATGCTTCGTCATTATCTCAACCTCTCCATCCCGAGCCTTATTAGCTTCTTTCAGTCTTTCTATCTCTTGAGCCTGTTCTCTTATCTTGACATTCTGAGCACTAACAAGAGAGACCAGCTTGTTGTGAGCCTCAGCATCCTTTCTTCTCTGTACACGGTATTCTTCAATCTTTCTTGTATTCCGACCGACTAAGGTACCCATTTCACTGACTTGTTCAATCAGGAATTGAATTTTCTCAGCATCAGACAACCCAGATAATGTTTCTGCTAGAGTAGGCCGCGAGGGCTCAGGTCCTGAGAAGCCAGTCTGGCCAGATGTACCTGTTGGACCAGGAATAACAAGAGGAGGACGTGGATGTGTACCTGAGACGGGGGTTGCAGGCGGCGGCTGTTGATCAACAGGCGCCGTGCGTGCCCCAGAAGATGTCTGTGGAGAAGAGATCAGATCCAGCATCTCCGATGTAGTTAATTGTTCACTGAGAGGAGGCAGCTGTTGCTCCGGAGGCGTTGAATGCTGAATCGGATCAGGTGTAGTGACATCACCAGCCGTTTCACCTGTTGGCTTTGATCCGCCCCTTGATCTCTTAGAAGTACGAGTACCCTCTCTTCTTGATTGTCTCTTCCTTCTGCGTAATCCAGGAGCAGCAGGAATATAATCGTCATCTTTATCAGATTCTGCAACATTCACAGGTTTCTCAATACGTGCAAAACCACGAAAATTTCCTCGCTGATCATAAGCCTTACGCATCCCTGGAGGAGGAGGATTATCATCCTCAGAAGATGAATCATCATTACCAGCACCTCCTTTAGCATCAGAAGACGAACTGCTTTCATCTGCCAACCTCCTTGGCTCGTCCACCTTACTTTTACCTCTGTCAGCCGCAACATTACCTGACTGACTAACAGGATCACCAGCTCCACCTGCACTAACACGAGCATCAGGATCGACAAACACTCCCTGAACTTCTTCTGCAGCAACATTCACATCGACTTCAACATGTGCTGCAACACTTGAACTGCCAGCAGACTTCCTGCTCGATGCTTTAATACCATGCTTAGCCCCGAGCTGCGTGGTAGCCAAAGCGATTAACCTTGGCTCTTCATCATCAGAATCACTCGCATCTCGACGCCATTTGTTGTTCTGCGGTGCCTCGTAGGCCGGAACATCAAGATGACCAATAAGCTTCCTAATTGGATCCGATTCTTTATAGTTGGACATGGATTTGAAAATCAGCAGTGTACGCTCATTCATCGGATTGACAGGAAGAACATCTGCTTCAGCTTTAGGAAGATCAGGAATCTGATCATCAATCATCATCTGCAGGAATCTAGGATATAGCCAAAACTTGGTAGATGTTCGTTGAGTTGCTGACGGGAGTGGCCTTCGAGCATTTTCTTTCAGATTGTCGAAAATATAACGTGATATGTTGAAAGGCTTGTTCAGAATCAAAGCCGTAAACAATCCCGTTAAATCAATCGGCGACAGATCATATCCAGATCGCTTGTTGCTCAGGCAGTGAATAAGGATATGCAATAAGAGCTTGTATCGAAGCGGCATAAACTTTTTGTTGATCTGATTTGCAAGAACGTTATCGCTGTACCGTAATCTCATCAGCAATCCCCGCTGACATTGTAAATCAATAGAAGTAGCATCTTCTGGTTGATCACCTAGTTGCAGACGTGCTCTGATAGTGTTTTCTGTAATCACCACGGGTTTCTCAGCGACGAATCCCCTAATCACTTCCTTGTTATCCACTGCTTTAACCACAGCCGAATTCCAGAACGCCTTGATATGAGACTGATAAGCAGTGTGCTGTGTAGTGATTGCATAGTTGATACGAGTGCGATGCAGATACTCCATTATTCCCGTGAATTCCGGACTGATTTTGTCTTCCGGTTGTAAATACGCTGCCATGTTGTGTCGTGGCTCCGACATAGATTCAACTTCCGATTTTTCTTTCTTGGTTGGTTTTGCCCGTTCCTTCTTTTCTTTCGGTGCCATTTCTGTTCATGAAAACATGGACACGTAATGAGAAACAGTCAACTGTCAACAAGAATTCCACACTTAGGAAAGATTTCAATTTCTTGGAAAAATTCTAAGTGTTGAATCCTCGAAGGATGCCATTTAGGCATCGAAGGATGACAGACTGTTCGAAGGATTGAAACATGGCACGAAGGATGACAGACTGTTCGAAAGATGTTACTTTCCTCGAAGGATGAAATTCCTTATCGAAGGATCATCTTTCGAAGAATCAAGAATTTGAAAGATATCTTGATCATTCGAAAGGTCTGATCAATCGAAGGATAAATCCTTCTAGAAATTTAACATCTTTCGAGTCTCACTTCGAAAGATATTTTGCAACACATCTTTCGAGGATGAGAATCGACATCCTTCGTGTTGATTTCCGGTGACGCTGTTCATCGGAATATTTTCCGGCGGTCATTTTAACTGTTTTAAGTGAGTGTTATTTAAGTGGTTTCAACTCTTTAGGAACAACAAACATCAAACCATTTAAAAACATCACTAATCAAGACACTTAAAACAGATATAACAACATCAAAACCCAACCCCGGACACAAAACCCCAACCCGGATACAACCACAAACACATGTATCAATCAAACACAAACACTTTCAAACCATTTAAGACACAAGACAATGACTCTGAAACAAAGAACATCCGTCAAAATTCAACATTTTAAACAACAAAAACCTACAACAAACATATTCACATTACAAAACAAAACACATGATTAGATGAAATGATTAAGTTGTTGTTTGAAACGTGTATTAGGGTTATCCTACCGAGATTGTAGATGAAATCCTGATACACTAAGTTTTTGAGTAAATTTTGGCAGAGTTTCGGTAGGATCAGAGGATTTTTGAATAGTGAATTTGAATCAGTTATGTTGAAATGAAGAAGAAGACACCCTTTTATACCCTGACCTCGAAAATCGAACCGTCTCGAAGGACAGATGACTTTTCGAAAGATGAAAAGGTGTTTCGAAAGATCAGCTTTGGGTCGAAGGATCCCTATCTGGATCGAAAGATACCAGATATTTGAAAGATATTTGAGGGAATCCTCGAAGGATATCTTTCGATCTTATCCATCTTTCAAAAAGGCCTGATCAGCTCGAAAGATCAAATTGGTCAAATCCTTCGTTGACCAATTTATCTTTCGACTGAGATGATTGACTTTCATTGACTTTCATTGACCTTCTGATCTTTCGAGGGCCATTGATTCCTCGCAGGATCAGATTTCCACCAACACTTTGGATTTTTGGGAATTTTCAAATTAAGCCCTTCAAATTCTTAAAAGCTTTCAGAAATGACCGTTTTGAAAAATTGTCCGTTATGAAGTTCTGCAAAGGTCAGTTTTATGAAGTATTTCGGCTTGTCAGATATCTGATCGAGTACCAACATCGGTTAATCAAAAAAATAAGATTAAATTGAAAATCTTTTTGGATTTTGATAAAATAAAAGACAACAATTTTAGAATCCTTTGAATGTTATCAAACGACATCACCGCTAATGTCGTGCTGATATGCACCAAACGACAAAAACTGTTTAAAAAGACAATAAAAGTTAATCACTAAAGTTAAGCAGTAAATAAATATGTACAAACACAACAATATTTTTGCGAGTTTCTGGCGAAGAGAATCATATCAGTTTGCGGTCTTTTGTCAAAACACATTTCCTTTTAATATTCTTTTACAGAAGTGGATAAGCATTCTACCACAATTACCGATATTGTTATCCACTTAAACTCAGCGATCAAGTGTAATCATAATGCATTGAGATACGTTAAGGTATGATTTATACTTACCGACCGGCGTTCATCCACTCACGACACATTCCCGTATCAAGGTATGCACGAGAGTCATCTTACTGGGGAGTATACCATTTATCATCCGTTTTAACGTATATAAAATGTGAACAAGTCACTTATTTGATTTGAAAACAAGCCCTATGTGATATAATCACTTATTGATGAGGAACTTGATTTTCATATGCATGAGGGCACAGGAGCAAGTCCGTGAACAGGTCAGTACTTCCGTACAGCAGAGAGACGAACTTGACTCCCGGATGAATGTGATATTTTATCACTTATTTGTTTGGACATGTGATTGTTTATCACTTATTGAGGTCGTATGCAACCATGATATTTTATCACTTATTTGTTTGGACTCCCGGATGAATGGTATCATGGAAGATCTAGACTTGCGTCCCCGTTATTTTTCGGTAAAAGATACAACCATGATACCCAGATGATAAACAGCATAAACCCCAAATATCTCAGAACCTCGGCAATCTATCAAACGAAATTTCGGTACCAAGACCATATGCCAATGAGTGGTTCCCACGCGGTTTTCAGTTCGTTATGTTTATATCTCCTGCACACTTTAAAATGATCGTGAGTCTACCGGTACATCATTAGTAGAGCTACTTATCTTTTTCTTTTCTTTTGATTTCTAGAAACATGTTTTGACCGACCTCTGATGTAATATCATTTTCTCTTATCTTGCCAAGAAACTCATTTTTGTTTTTCTATTGTTTTTGTGTTTTTCTGAATTTTCTCCCCCTTAAATGCAGAAAGTAAATAAAGTAAAGACATATTTTTCTATTTTTGCGGTTTTTCAATGTTTTTGAATTTTTCTGAAATTTTCTCCCCCTAAAAATTTAAAACAAAGAAAATAAAGACTTTTTTTTTTTTTTTTTTTTTTTTTTTAAGAAAAATATTTACAAAAACGATTTTCCGATGTCGGTTACTCTTGCTTCACCTTTATGCCGTTTACCAAAAGTAAATAATCGAATCTTGATTTATCAAATGCTTTGGTAAAAAGGTCGGCACGTTGGTGATCGGTATGAATGTGAACCACATCGATAAGTTTCTTTTCAAAGCAATCACGTATGAAGTGATATTTAATATCGATGTGCTTCGTTTTTGAGTGCTGTACAGGATTTCTAGTGATCTGTAAAGCAGCTTCATTATCAACAAAAATAGGAGTAGTTAGGAATTCAAAACCGTAGTCCCGCATCTGTTGTTGGATCCATAGAACCTGGGAGCAGCAACTAGACGCAGCAATGTATTCCGCTTCACATGTAGACGTAGCCACACATGTCTGCTTCTTGCACTGCCAAGTGACTAGGCGATTGCCTAAGAACTGACATCCTGCTGTAGTTGATTTTCCATCTTTCTTGCAGCCGCCGAAATCAGAATCACTGTAAGCCTTGAGATCGAAGTTATCATCCTTAGGGTACCATAACCCGGTGTCAGGGCAACCCTTCAGATAACGAAAAATCCTTTTGACAGCAGCATAGTGAGAGACCTTCGGATTCGCTTGGTATCTGGCGAGAAGGCACGTTGGATACATAATGTCGGGTCTTGATGCAGTGAGATACATTAAAGATCCAATCATAGCACGATAAAGTGAAGAATCCACAGCTTCCCCTTTTTCATCCGGAGTAATCCCGTGATTCTGCGGAAGAGGAGTAGAAATTTGCTTCGAATCGGACATCTGGAACCGGCTCAAGATGTCTCCGACGTACTTGGTTTGATGGATAAAAATTCCAGATTCGGACTGATTAACTTGCAAACCCAAAAAGAACGTCATTTCACCCATCGCACTCATCTCGAATCGATCTTGCATCACTTTCTCAAATTCCTTGCATAAATATCATCGGTAGAACCAAAGATAATGTCATCGACATATACCTGTACCAACAGAAGATCTTCACCTTTTTCTTTGATGAAGAGGGTACAATCGATCAAACCCCGTCTAAACCCGTTGTTCAGTAGGTAGGTAGACAGTATCTCATACCAGGCTCGAGGTGCTTGATGAAGACCATATAACGCTTTGTTAAGTAGTAAAACTCTATCAGGATGTAAAGGATCTTCAAACCCCGGTGGTTGCTCGACATATACTTCCTCTTCGACTACTCCGTGTAGAAATGCACTCTTAACATCCATCTGGTACACCTTGAATTTCTTGAAGGATGCGTAGGCTAGAAAGATTCTAATAGCCTCCAGACGTGCAACAGGAGCATACACTTCATTGTAGTCAATACCTTCTATCTGACTGAAGCCTTGAACAACTAACCTTGCTTTGTTTCGGACAACAATTCCACGGTCGTCCTTCTTGCACTTAAATACCCAACGAGTTCCGATCTTCTTGTAGTTGTCGGGCCTATCAACCAATTTCCATACGCCCAACTTCTCGAACTGCTGAAGTTCTTCTTGCATAGCTTCCACCTAGGAATCATCTTTCAATGCCTCTCTCCAAGATCTAGGCTCTTCTTGGCTAACATAGCAGGCGAAAGACCAATCATTTTGTTGTCCCGATTCTCGTATTTCAGCATACAAGCCAGGATTTTCGTTATTTCTGATTTGATTTCTTGTCCTTACACCACTGAGAACATCACCTATAATATTCTGCTGAGGATGAATGTTATGAATTCAGGTTTCAGGAACTAGAGGAATTTCAACATTGGTCCTCAAGTTATTGATATTTAAATTCCCGATATCATTCTGAAGCTGTTGAGTTGTAGAAGATGATGCATTTTCTTCTTGGACAATTGGCGCAGACACTGGATCCGTTGCTTCTGAAGTACCTTGAACCGGACCCCGTGCTTCACCGTCATTTGCATCAACATACTCCTCATCATCCGATGACAAATTGTAGTCGACAGCATCATTAAACACCTCATTTGAAGCGAGATTGTTGACAGAAGAAGATGCTTGTGAGTCAACAATAATTGGGCGAGCTAACTGAGAGCCAGTCGCATTCTCGCTTTCAGACAACATTTGAGCAATTGCATTGTCATCATCAAATGTCGGCAGATTGAATGAGTCGAAAAGACCATCATAATCGAACATCCATGGATCTCCAGAAGGCTTCGGAGGATTAGAATATCTTTGAACTCTTACTTCACCCCACTCTTCAATCCTCTTGGTAGTCAGGTTCCATACTCGCAGATTAGGAGTAGCATACCCAAGGAAGTAACCTTCGATAGCTTTGGCACCAAACTTCCCGTCAGGCTCAATCATGGTACATGGTGCACCAAAAGGTTCTAGATATTCTAAGTCAGGAGTGTTCTTGTGTAGAAGTTCGAAGCACGTTTTGCCATGTCTTTTCACTGTGAGAACCCTGTTTAACGTGTAGCAAGCCGAGGCAACAGCTTCAGTCCAGAATCGAACTGGAAGCTGAGACTCAACCAACATGGTTCTTGCAGTCTCAATTAAGGTTCTGTTCTTTCTTTCAGCGACTCCGTTTTGTTGTGGCGTGTACCGAGAGCTGTATTCATGAAGGATTCCTTTTGCAGTGCAAAATTCATCCATAACCCTGTTTTTGAACTCGGTTCCGTTGTCGCTTCGAATTCGCCTCACCTTTAGATTATAAAGATTTTCCAACAAGGTGATCAAATTCTTTAGAATCTCTGGAGTCTCGCTCTTGTGGACCATGAAATCAACCCATGAAAATCTTGAATAGTCATCAGTAACTACCAAGCAGAAAACTTCCCCGTGCACACTCTTGTGCTTGACAGGGCCGAAAAGGTCCATATGCAGACGTTCGAGTGGCATGTTTACAGTGTTAACCTTCTTCAATGGATGTGATTTCTTGATCTGCTTCCCTTTCTGACACGGCACACAGACATCTTGAAGTTGAAAATTTTTCACATTGACACCTCTCACCAGATTGTTTTTGACAAGGTGATTCATTTTTCTGAGGTGAATATGACCCATTCGTCTGTGCCAAGAGATCGTCTCCTTTTCAGTGGCTTTTGAAATAAAGCAAGTAACTTGTTTGGACTTGGTTATTGCTTGGCTCATATCGAGGACATACAAATCATTAACTCTTGGTGCTGATAAGAGAATCCATTCTTCGGGAATCTTCAATCCTGGCTTCAGCACATAACAACCGGCATCATCAAAATGCACGGTGAACTTCTTGTCGCAGATCTGAGAAACACTCAGGAGATTGTGATCCAACTGTTGCACATAATTGATTTTGTCAAAACTCACAACTCCATTTGAGATCATTCCCTCGCCGGTGATATACCCTCCTTTGTCTCCAGCAAATGCAACATATCCTCCTCTTATACTTCGCACATCGAAAAGAAGACGGTAGTCGCCCGTCATGTGCCTGGAAGCCCCACTATCAACAATCCAATGACTATTAATAGTTCCTCCTGGAGCCGCCTGCACATATAGTTAACTTATCAGTTTGAGAGGGGGACCCAAGCCTTTGTGGACTTGGGTCGTCCTTGATCATCAAGGAAAGTGATTTCAATCACTTGATGATTAGGAAAAAGAACCTGTGGTGCTCCCCCTGATTGAATTACCTGCTTTGGCTTCCAAGCTGTTTGTCCTTTACCAGTATTTGAATTTATTGTTTTAGCATTTACTGGTTTTATTGTTTCAGATTTTGCTTGTACAAAGGATTTTGCTTGTACAGGTTTTTCTTCTTTGACCTCTGATTTTAATGCCTTTTCAATTACCTTTTGATTCTTTTGCTTTAACTTCTTTTCCCTTTCTTTCAAGACACGTGGGTCTTGTTTAGGGGAAACTGATCGTTTTCGGTAATCGATTTCTTGGGGAGCACTCGTTGTTGACTTCAGCTTTTGCACGTGTGGGCAATATCTTACAATATGCCCAACTGTCCCACATTCAAAACATGTTCTCCGCTCTACAAACTTCGGAGAAACATGTTGATGACCAGACGGAGAACCAGACAATGAACTTTGTGATCTAGACGTGCTTGGGCCTAAATCACATCCGTTGGTGTGTTAGGTGTAATTATTCTGATCATTTCGTTTTAAAATTCTAAACTGTTGTATAAACTCAAGGTTAGATTTATCCTGAAATCTTTCAAGTTTGTCTGAACCCGTGGATCCAACAAAGTTCATTTTCGGTCCACGCTTCTTAACAGGAGCTCTTTTGTTTTGCACCTTTTGTTGTTGAACCTTAGGTTGCTCAACCCTTGATTGTTGAATTTTAGGTTGTGCAGCCTTAGGTTGAGTAGCCTTAGACTGTTCAACTTTAGGTTGTTGAACCTTTGGTTGTTCAGTCTTAGACTGCTGAACTTTAGGTGCTTGAACATTCTTGTTCTGAGCCTTCTTTCCCTCTACCTTACCCTTTCCGGAATTGACTTGTTGTTTTCGCTCAATTGGTAGTTTTTGGTTTCCGTATTGTTTTCTAATTTGTTCACACGGAATTGGATCACATTGAGTGACGGTAACTTTGCCACTTTTGTTCCCCAAAAACTTATCAGTGCATCCTTCAAAAATTTGCTCAATTAAATCTTGATTTACATTTTTAAGTGGAAAATCTTTGTTAGAGTAGATTTTGCTATCTCCTTTGAGCGTGTACAACAAGTTATTCTCTTCACGGCTAGATACAAGGGACTCCATTGCTTTTGACGTTTCAGTCTTACTCGGTTTCACTGGTGGATCACACAGGATGTGATTCTCAATTGGAATATCTGTTGTAACCGAGTTAGACTGTTGTTTCACAATCTCTTCAGATTCATCATCCGAAGAATCAGCATCCTCAACAATGGGAGGACTCTGTTCCTTAACACACGATGAATCTGTCACATTCTCAGATTCTGATTGACTCGAGGATGATGTACCAGTTGTGAACCCAAGGCCTGCTGCAAAGTCATCTAGATCGAGTGGCACAGTGGGTTCAAAACGGGGCATATCCTCGTCATCAGGCAATTTGGAGTAATTGTGATTCATTGGGGGAGGACATGATTTGAATCCAATACATGGTTTATCCCCCTTTTTCTTTCTCTGTTGAACGTCAATGATGTGATCCAATACAAAGCGGGAATTGGAATAGCTTTCCAGTTTCTGCTTAATTGTTTCACATTCACATCGAGCTGTTGCCAATTCTACCATTTGCTTTTCAATTGTGTCAATAAGATTATTGTTAGCATGTTGTTTTCGCAAAACAGCCTTTTGTAATTCTGAAACATCATGTCTTAATGACGCAATTGTTGCTTTAAATTCTTTTTCATTTCTGGTTAAAAACGAGTTAGCTTCAGCTGCTTTAGAAAGATCTACAATCAATTCTTGATTGTGTTTGGATAGGATTTCAAACTGACTTTCCTTTTCAGCATATTTAACATTTAAGCTATCACAATTTTCACAACTAACTACAGTGGGTTCATCGACACATACCTGACTTGATGAACTGTCGACATTAGCCATAAAGGCTGAATGGAAAGAAAAAGATCCATCTTCAGAGAAGAACTGAGCAAGCTTCTCGGAAGTTCCAGCAGCCTTCTGGCAAAGAATAGATCTCCTCTTGCATAAAGCTTCAGCTTCGGCCAAAAGCTCATCAACTTCCAAATCTAAAGCATCACTTGATAAATCACCAGCATCAAGTGATTCCCCATCCATGCTCCCACTATAACCCGAACTATCTTCATCTTCTGAAGATTCACCAGCAGACACGGGTTCTACTACCTTCTCAATCACTTTAGCATAACATGCTGTTCCACCATTTCCTCCTTCTCCAAGCTGAAGATTCCAATTGCAGATTTCAACAGCTTGAACAACCAATCCTCTGTGGGGATTAGTGTTTGAGGTTCCAGATGCATTTCCTCCAACCGGCACTATTGATCTGTCATTGTTGTTCTGTTGCTGTTGTGGCTGTCCTTGATTCCTGAAGGGATTCTGATTTCCTTGCTTAGGAGGCTTCTGACACTCCCGCTTGAAGTGACCCTTCTCACCACAATTGAAGCAAGTGACTGCATTTTTATCAAAACCATACTTGGTGTTGTTGTTGCTATTCAAGTTGGTTCTCCCCGTCCTTTCCATAAACTCCTTTGCTCTTCGAATTGCACTAGCAAGAGCCCATTTGATATCCATCATTTCAAACTCTTCCCTATCCACTTGCTGATAATCTTCATTGGTTAGATTGATATTTCCAATCTGACCAGCAACCAATCCACAATAAGCACTAACCAAGGTGTTCAACATCTCCATATGCTCCTTGGTTACTTCGACACTGACTTTTGAAAAGCTGGAAGTGTCTAATCTGACTGTGTTCGGATTGGAAGTGGCTTGAAAGTTTGAAGAGCTTCCATAAAACCCTTGCTGTTGCGGTTGTTGTTGCTGAGCTCTGCTTGGGTCTAAGAAAGACGGTGGTGTGAATTGAGGAGCCGGTTGCACATCCTGTTGTAGAGAAGAAGAATCTGGTCTTGAAAACATCGTGTATGCTGAAGGATCAAACTGATTTGTTGTGGAAGGCCCGGTGTTTGAGATGAAGGCTGTTTGAAGCTTCGCATGTTGAGAAACTGGTTTTTCTCCACTGATGCCTCCTGCAATCCCAAAGTACATCTCTGGATTTTGAGGAGTTAGAGTTCTTTTTGCCTTAAGCTTTTCTTCTACATCCTTGTTCTCCAATTTCTGAATTAACTCATAAACGGTGATTGTGTCTAGAACACCATTTTCCTTGAGAATTTCAAGATAACTGCTCCACTTTGCTGGTAAGCTATCAGCAAATCTCTTCACCATTTCTTGTGGAGTGGCAGTGACTCTAAAGGCAAACATCTCGCTCAACAAATGATGGAACCTTGTAGATAACTCTGCCAAAGTCTCATTCTCCATACACGTGAATCCTTCAAACTCTTTCTTCAACAATTCTTGCTTGATCTTTCTAGATTGAGCATTTCCTTCACATCGTAACGTGAGCATATCCCACAAGCTTTTAGTAGTCGTGCAGTAAACAAACTGGTGATAAATGTCTCTGTGAAGAGCTTGTGTGAGAATCATGAATGCTTTCTTTTCTAGCTCAAATTTCTTCTTATCTTCTTCAGACATAGTGCTGTAAGTTTGTGGATTTGATCCTGCAACTTCCAAATCATTTTCAAATGGAGTGAAGAAGCACATCCATAGATCTTGACCTTGCCCCTGAACATAAGTTCTCAGCCTTTCTTTCCACCATCCCCAATCATTGATGTGATTCAGCTTTGGCGGTTTTGTACTTGTACCAGTTTCACTGTCGTTCTGCATCATGGCTTGAATGCTGCTGCTTTGATTTGTGACCAAAGCCCATTGATTTACAGTTATCATTGCAGCTTGAGGTGGGGCAATAGCTTGCATCCATGCATTTTTGTTGAAATCTGACTGAGATTGCGTAGCTGACGATTGCGTAGCTGATGATTGTGGAGTCAAAGTTGTTTGAGTCCACGCGGTTGGATCCCACTGACCGTTTGTTCCCATTTTATAAAGAAAATTAATATATTAAGTGAAAAATATATTTAAAATTTGAAAAACAAGTTTTCCTTTTTTTTTTTTTTTTTTTTTAAATTAATTTTTCACAAACTATGTTAAAATCTCGAAGGATAACAAACAGCCGAAGGATCTTTGATCGAAGGACCTGAAAAACACAAACTTTTTAACCTTAAACAAATTAGGATCGAAAGACAGAACTTGTTCGAAAGATCAACAGTGTTCGAAAGATCACTGTTGAGTTTCGAACGATGACCTCGAAAGACTCTCCAATCGAAGGATCCTTGTCTTTCGAATGAGACCTGTAGATCGACAGATATATCCTTCGAAAAGATTCCTTGGATCGAAAGATAAGTCACAGACTTCGAAGGATGTTCGAAGGATGATTATCTATCGAACCTCCTTTGATCGAAAGATGATCTTTCGACGTCGAAGGATATCCTTCGATCTTCACTGACACAATTGACAAAAGTTGACAGGTTGGTGAAAAGGTGATTGGTTGGTGAAAAGTTTTCGGCAGAAAGGTATGTTCAGACCATACTTTCTGCCAACCCAGATTTGACTTGATAAAATATTGCCCAAAAACAGAAACTTCTTATCCAGAAACCGGTGACCGGATAAGCCGGAATTTTGGCCGGAAATTACCAAAACTTTCAAAACAAGGTTTTTAAGTTACCCAACCCGTCCTTTAACACACCCGGTTAGTTTAGAACACGTTTTTATGACCAGAAAAGCGAGAAACAACAGAAAAACGGGTGCTAAACCAAGTGAGTTTTTGTCCAAAACACTCCAAAGTCTTGTATAAACTCGGTTTTTAACAAGGAAAAGAGCCACGGCTCTGATACCACTTGTAGGTCCCTCGGAGGTTGAGGTTAAACCTTATCCTTGTTAAGTTTAACACACTAGCAAGTGCGGAATCCAAGCTAGAATGCAAACCGGTAGTTTATAATGAGAACACAAGCTACAAAGAGAAAGGTAGACACACAAGATATCAAAGTTTTCTCTTGTATTTCAGTGGACACGGTTACAGCCCTTGACCAAACTGAAAATACGCTCTCTACAAGACTAGGTTCACTCACACGCTGAAGTGAACACTTTACAACAGTATATATAACCTTCACAGCTCGTCTGGTCGAAGGATCAGATAGAATGATCGAAAGATCATCTATCGAGATAAGACCTATCGAAGGATCCACACATACCTCGAAGGATTGGCATCCTTCGAGGTCCATCTATATCCATCGAAGGTTATCTTTCGAGCTCATCGAAGGATATAAACAATCCTTCGATGAGCCATCCTTCGACACACACAATCTTACAAACTTTTCTAAGTGTTTGACCAAGTCAAACCAGGAGGATGGTTGACTGGTCAAACTTACATTAAGCACACATATTAACACATCTAAGACGTAACAAGACTAACAAAAGACATCGTTTTATATCATTACAAAATACAGACACAAGTGCACCAACAAAATGACCAAAATACCCCTACGGGGCTTAAATTGAGATTAAACTCGTTTTGGGCATAATGGAAGATATCCTACGGATATCACAACATATTTAAGGCATATTAACTTTGGAAACCTGTATATGACTCTTATGATTACCCGTTACGCTTATTGCGCGTTCGGTTTATGTAACTAGTTTGCATAAATTAGACGAAACGGGTCAAACCTTATCGTTTTTATTTCAAAATCCAGAATGTATTTAGTTTACCCATTTTATACAAGTCTTCATACTTGTTGGGTCTTAATCACATTCTAATCCGGCCTCCGCTTAATCTAGCGTATCGTACTGTTGTTCTGTATAAAAACTAGCCGGTCTAAGTCTATGACATAATTAAGACCCGTTAGTATTCTAATTGGTTATTTATACCCTCATTCCAGACTAGAGCCTTCCGATAAATTGTACCTACACTTACTAAAGTGAATACGGCTGAGTTATTATAATTCTTGCTATTTAAGACAGGAGCTAGCTCAAGTAAATACTCTTAACCTATTTTTTCCCTTATACGGTCTTGGGATACGGTAATATAAATACCGCATGGTCAGGTATGGGATTCAAAGATCAATAAGTCGGGAAATCCAAATAACCTGCTTTAATTCGTATTGCTTGACTGAAACATTGGGGATTAATGCGACCGTGTCCTGGATATCCTTGACTCATTAATTGCAATGGCCACGACCTAAGCACGGGGTGTAGGCATACACCTGACAGATGCAGTATGCTTATTAATTAATTATACCCAATATGAGATTCCCAATAAGGGAATAAGTGGTGTGTCGGTTAATCTTGAACCGGCATAGAACCGGGCCCCGTATGTAGAGCAAGTTATGTAAAACTAATAACATGAGATATAGTTTGTCCCAAGTATAAAAGATTAATTTTTCCTTGTGCATTTTAATCAAAGTGTCAAAATAATTTCGTGCCTTGTGCACCTAAACCAATTTTCATAAACATTTTCAAATGAGTCGGGTGAGTGTATTTACCAGTGAAAACTGACGTATTTTCCAAAGTCTAAGTGACAGGTACAAGTACGTAATAGGCTGGAAGCTGCTCAGGACTTGTTAGTTGAGGACTTTGCAACTCCTTCACAAAAGCCATTAGTCTGATAACTTCTTTTGTTGTTTTGATCCGCCTGTGGATTATTACAAGCTAGTCTGTACGACATACTTTCATATTATCAGACATTTGTGTTTGTAATAATATTTTATATTTCAAGACTTCCGCTGTGCATTTAAATTGTGTTGTTTGACTACGATGATATCAACTACATCACGATACTTCCCTCCGGGCCCACCGGCAATACGTGGAAATATCGGGGTGTGACAGGTTGGTATCAGAGCCAACATTGAGTGTATTAAACACTAGCCTTTTTGTGTTTAATCTCAATGACACATTAGCACATTCCTTGACCTTCTGAGTCTAGACTTAACATAGGAATATTCTCAATCCTAATCTGGAAATTTTTGCTTCCAATTTTATATATATTGGATACGTCGCCAAGCGAAGAAGCCGTAATAGGAATTCTCCACACCCGGAGCTTTGAAATGCTGGGCTTCGTACCGCGGCCAGGATGAAACGTGCAACCAAGGAGAAAGCATTCAGAAATGAAATGAAGAAGAAACTCCTTTTGCTGAAGATCGTTTCCTTAATAGTCCTTATAAGGACATATTTATCTTTCAGTCCATTCGAGGACAACATTATTCCTTTCAAGTCCCGTTTAGGGCAAACCTGAACTTTTTAATTTTATAGTGGAATGACTAAATTTAAATTTTCATCCTAAACATGAAATATGAAATAAATGAAAAATAACATTCCTTTTATAAGATCTACCATTATAATAAAATGGCAAAATCTAAAAAGGACAAGACCTAGCCACGTTTCATTTTAAGACCGGGCCAAGATGGTAGTTCCATAATTAGATTCAGATCCATATTAACCTCTCAAATTAGGATTGCTCTGCGTTAAATATTAAAAAGAATCTTAAAGGTAAAACCTAGCCTACATGTCATTTTAGGCATTGCTAAGATGGTAAGACCTATTCAAGAGATTCAGATCCTTGTTAACACCTAAGAACGTGTTAACACTCTTAACAAAAGTGATCTGAGAAAAATCACAATAGTCATCCCTATATTGGAATTTTTCAAATTTCCTGATTTGGCCTAATGATCTAGAAATCATGGCTTATATCATCCTATAAGATGACCATATTATAAACATCCGTTAGTGATGAAGTGCCTACGGGCTAAACTTGTTGTCTGATAAGACAACGACGGTGGTGGTCTTTGACCTCCTGTCTAAAAATGTTGGACCATGTCCAAGCATAATAGTCGGTATGATCCATACGATCTCGACTAATAGCATCTGAAAAGATGATCATATCATAAACATCCCTCAGAAGGTAAATGCCCACGGGCTATATCTATTGTCCTAAAAGACAAAAGACAGTGGTAGCCTACAACTCCCTGTCAAGAAAAGGTAATGAACTTTGATTCAAACCTTAATGCCTCAATTCCATAAAATCTGGACTTATAAATTAAACTTGTCCACGTGACTAAGCCTTTTGTGCTATTACTAACTTATAATTTAGGATTATAATGAAAATCCTGAATAAAATAAATATCATTTCCTTTTCTGCCAGTATATATAATAAACATAATCTTAAAAGGTATAACCTAGCTTGAATGTCATTAAAGACCTAGCTATGATGGTAAAACCTGTTTTAAAGAGATTCAGATACTTGTTAACATCTAAAAACATGTTAACACTCCTGACAACAGTGATGCGATAAAATCACACTTGTCAACTTTATATTAGGAATTTTTTTTCAAACACCTTATTTAGCATAAATGATCAAGAGGAATCATGGCTAATAAACGTCGAACATGATGAACACATCAAAACATCCATTGGGATGTATACCTAGGGGCAAAGATTTATACATGAAAAGATAGTTTTATTTCATAACTTCTTGTCAAGACAATGAATTATGAAATTTTCGGATCCAAGGAATCATTGATTATGTTTTAAAATTTCCCTAGTGACAAGCCCTCTGTGCCATCAAAAAGTCCTTGGGACAAAACCTTATGCTATATAAATATCGGTACGACATTGACAGTCGTGACTTATGTCCCATGTCTAATAAATATGAAGGATTATATTCCGTTTAAACGCCAAAGATGGTTTATTTAAAAACCTAGGCCAAACATAATCAAATATATTAAATACTATCTATTGGCCTATATGGTTTATTGCGCCATGGCTATTTAATCATCAAATTCGACAATTCACTATATAATTAAACAAATTATTACTACTTGGTTAGTAGCCTTCAAAGCTTTACCACGGCTAACTCCTCTGAAGCTCACAATCATCCAGTTAGTCAGAATGATGTCCATTGACTAACCTTGGTGGCAAAATAAATTATCTTCCAAAGAGATGACGGCTGTAGTCTTTGACTCTCTGTCCAAAGGTGAAGAACTATGTTCGAACCTTAAGATCTCTGATCCAATAAGATTGTGGCTTATATATTAATGCCTTAAGTGCCATATCCTATATGTCCTTTGTGACAAGGCCTTCGTACCTATGACTATTAATGTCCTTCGTGACAAGCCTTCCAACTATCTAAAGGTTGTCTTTATGACAAGGACAGTTGCGACATTGTGATTCCCTATCAAAAGGTAATAGACTTGGTCCAAACCTTAAACACAATTGATGGTCCTTTTTGACCTATGATAAATATAATTGACGTACTTTTTAGTAGCATACTATAATGAAGTTAAAAACCTAACAGCCATTATGGTTTAATAATACCATGGCTTATAAATCATCCATTACGATGATTCCATAATAGTTTGTGGCTAAGAATATGTTATTTTTGGTGTTTAGTACCAAAGCTCCAGAATGGTGGATTCCGACGAAGCACACAACAGTACTGCGGCTAGAAACAAGGATGCAAATATAAATATAAATGTAAATGGCACTGCTCTTCAGGCCTTGATTGACGCAACAATTAGTGAAGCTGTGGATAAGATCCTTGAGAACAAAAGTGAACTCACTCAGAGGTCCATACGGAAACAAATACATCAGCTCGTAAGGAAAGCTCCGTTCACTCTTCAGATGAAAAGAGCGAACCTCAGAAGTTAGTACTCTATGATAAGCCATGTTCAACTGAAGACGGGTGCACCTACAAATACTTCGTCTTATGCAAACCCAGAGATTTCAATGGCGAAAAAGGAGCAATTGATGCCATGGAATGGCTTGAGGAAATGGGAACTGTTGTGGACATCAGCAATTGTGCTGATAAGGACGTAGTAAATTTGTTTCACAATCTTTCAAGGGCGAGGCTCTTGCATGGTGGAGGGCCATGATGCCGTCCACGGGGAAAATTCCCCTATACAATATTGGATGGTCCAAGTTTGTGGACCTTATCAAAGAGAACTATTATCCACAATACGAAGTGGAAAAGGTGGAGATAGATTTTCTGACTCTCACAATGAAGAACCTAAATTGTCAGCAATATGTTACCGACTTCAACTCCCTATCTAGATTGGTACCCTATTTAATTACCTCTGAACCAAAATGCATTGCGCGTTTCATCGGTGGTTTGGCACCCGAAATAAAAGGGAATGTTAAGGCTTCAAGGCCAATCACCTTCAGATCAGCTGTAGATCTATCCTTGTCTCTCACTCTAGATATAGTGAGACAAAGGTCAATAAAAAATGAAACTAATGAGAAAAGACAAAGGGAGGAGGATAACACCCAGAATCCTAAGAAGAGCAAATCCGAGTTCAACAATAATCAACAGGATTCCAACAAAAAGCCTACATGCAAAACCTGCAAAAGAAGACACTTGGGACAGTGTCGATCAAACCAAAAGATAAAGCAATGTGGCCTCTGTAAAAGAACTGGCCACCAGTCCCACGAATGTAGGGACATAAAGAATGCAAACTGTTTCAGCTGTGGCGAAAAGGGCCACATCAGTACTAATTTCCCTAAGGCTGCCAAGGAAGGAGCAGCTAAGTCTGGGAAGGATAAGAAAGGAAACGCCTGAACTACCGTGTGACAACTCGAAATTTAGAACCTTTCGTTGTACGTTTGAACACTAAATGACTAACTAATTTGATGATTTAATGAATGATAAGTGAACCTTTTATATGATTATGTGTTATGTTACATGTGTGCTTATGTGTATGTATGCGAGTATGTATATGAACCGAGACAACACGAATCCGACTCGAGACCATGTGGTCTCGAGTGAACACATGAAACATTGGGCCGGTTGGGCCACACACATACTTAGCCTATCCGAGAGCCCACTAGGGTGTATTGCTAGGGGCGAATATAAACTTGATAGATAGCCATGTTGCCATTTTTGGACAACACTCATACTCTCCTCTACACACATACTCTCCACCCTCTCACTAAAACCCTAGACACCAAGCATCACACCCTCCTCCTCCTTCTCGGATCCAACCAACCGACCACAAAAGGATTCTCGGATTTTGCTTGTTCACGCCAAACAAAGCTTCATCCTTCACCACTATTCCTCTAACCGGTTTGTGATTCTCATTGTGTGTGTTTAGATTTCGGTTGTTGTTGATGATGATGATGTGATATTTTGTTGATGATGATGTATCTTGTGTGACTTGGTAATATGTTGGTTTGTTAGATTTATACATGATGATGTTAATAAACTATCATACTTAGATTTCCGGATTGATTGCATGATGAGTTAATGATGTTTATGTGATAAATGGTTGGTGTTCATGAAATCGGTGTGTATAATGCTCATATTATTCGGACTTGTTGTTGGAATGCTCGATTGTTATTCATGTTATGAAATCGGATTGCATGCTCTTAGGTTACAAATCAAAATGCTTGATTGGCTGCACTTATGTGGAAATCGGATTAGTTGTTTGAATATTTCGGATTGTTGTTTCAAGTTATGATATGATGAACTACTTGGATATTGATGAACATGATGAATGTGTGAAGAACAACTTGAATATCATATGAGCATGCTTGAATATTTGAAATCTGATATGTTGGATCCAAATTAGTAAATTACTAGACAAACAAACATGTTTAAGTGGGTAGTACAAACCATTTTCTGAAATCAAATTCTCATTGGATAGTACACTGTTCCGGATCAGCAGTTGTCCAACCGAAACCATCAGTTGCGACTCGAAACCACTGCTTGATGAGTCGAAATCCCCGGTTGCGACATCAGTTGCGAGTCGCAAACACCTAGTTGCGACTCGAAACCACACATGACCAGCACACCAACCTTGTGACTCGAAACCACGGTTGCGAGTCCAGTTGCGACTCGTAACCAAACCAACACGAACCGAAACCATGATTGCGACTCAGGTTGCGAGTCGCAAACGCCTAGTTGCGACTCGAGACTCTACACAGATACACGCTGTTTGGGCTTGCAATTCACTTTCGGACTTAATTGTTTGGGCCGGACTCTTGGGCCTAATGCACAGACCTATTTTGTTACTGTTGAACGTGAATGTTGAACTGCCTTAGATGATACCTGAATGCAATGTGCGAGAAACATCCGTGTGCGACTTGGTTACGAACCTGACTTGTATGATACAACTATGATAGGACGTGAGTAGCCACAACATTGCTTGTTTGACTTTTCTGTGTTTCTACCGAGCAAACCAAGGTGAATTCACACCCTCTACAAAGCATGGGATTCCCAGGGGTCGGGAATTGGGGTTAAGGAACATGGGTTCCTCGTCCTCCTTGGGTAGGACAGCAAAGGTTCAGGAATGTAATTCCTCGTCCTCACGGACAGATAACTCGTACTAGACCAAAACTCTATCACGAAGTCCCTCATTTTTATATCGACTTAATCGCCGGGCCAATGGCGAGCGGGTCATTAGTTAGATAGCGCTATTTAGGTCTGACAAACCTCACACCGTGCCGCAGAGGACGGGCGTGAACTAATGGATCTGGGGCACGTCAATGATGATAGACATTGACAGTTTCAGGGCACATAAACATGACTACAGTCAGCAGTCGATATGGTAACGAGTCTAGTGTATACATGGGGTAGCCCCCACGGCCGAAATGCCAGATAACTAACACGGGGTAGCCCCCACGGCAGGATTGCAAGAGTAACCGGGAACAAACAAGTCACGTTTTTAACTATGGGGTAACCCCCACGGCAGGATGCCAGCTAAAGGAAACTGTTTTCGAAACAACTTAAAACGAACACCCAACCGTGAACTCACTCAACTTGTTGTTGACTCGTTACTACATGCTTTGCAGGTCCTTAGGTTCTTAGCTGGAGCTTGCATGGAGGAGGATCGTTGTGGGACATGGACGACTGTGTGTCCACGTTAAACTATGAAACAATTAAACTTATGTTTTGATTTAAGACTTATGCTTCCGCTTGCAACTTAACTATGTTTTGTTTAAACACCAATTGTATTGGGTGGATTTTTATAACTACTTATATGCTTGTTCAATATGATTGGTGGCTGGATCCTGGTCAGTCACGCCTCCAAGCGGTAGTACTCCGTAGGTGGATTTTGGGGGTGTGACAGATTGGTATCAGAGCCATTGGTTATAGAGAACTTGGTTTTAATAAAGGGAAAAACGTTTTTGTTAAAACCAGACTATAACCTGTACAGTGCTCAACGGTCCACAACGATGCTTCACTCCACATGCAAGGCTCGACACTCTAGGTGATATGGTCTGTGTATATTGCCTACTTGTTAGTTACATAGTACATTGCTTATGGTATGCTTGGTTAGTATAACTACTGTTGCATGAACACGTGCGTGCTTGCTCTATTTTATCGTCGTACTTTCGCGAACCCCTCTCACTCACGTTCTTCTTGGTATGAAGATCATGTCTGGACGCGTTAACCTGACACAAGCCCAGTTGACGGCTCTGATCAACGAACGAGTTGCCGCAGCACTCACAGCTGCACACGCAGGAGGTATATCCTGCAGTCCGAACTCATTCTAGGATCTTTAGGATCCTACTCTCGTGAACCAACCTTTGTGTTAAACTCTGTCTTTTCTTTCACCTACGATAGGTCATCATGTTCAGCCACCCGTGTGCACTTTTAAGACTTTCATGGACTGCCGACCAACTACTTTTAGCGGCACTGAAGGAGCAGTAGGTCTCCTACACTGGTTTGAGAAGCTAGAATCTGTGTTCGAAATGTGTGAATGCCCTGAGGCGCGCAGGGTGAAGTACGCTACTGGTACTCTCGAGGGTTTAGCCCTCACATGGTGGAACGCTCAAGTTCAGATGCTAGGGTTGGTTGCTGCCAACGCCACCCCATGGGAAACTTTTAAGGAAATGATCAAAGAAGAGTACTGCAGTCGTGATGAGATTCACAAACTCGAGGTGGAGTTCTTCAACCTCAAGATGACGGGGTCCAAAATTGAAGCTTATGTGAAAAGGTCGAACGAACTGGCAATTCTGTGCCCTACTATGGTGGATCCTCCCATCAAACGCATCGAACTATTTCTTCAGGGCTTAGTGCCAGAAATCCAAAGTCATGTGACTTCAGCGAACCTCGCTACCTACCAGCAAACTGTACAGTTGGCTCACCGTCTCACGGATCAGGCGGTGGAGCAGAACAAGTTACCAAAACGCATAGGTGCTGCAACTACTTCTGGTACCTCAAGCGACAACAAACGGAAATGGGATGGAACTTCGAGTAAGGGTTCGGCTTCTGTTCAGTCCCAGTCTCAGCAGAGAAAGACTGAGGACTACAAGAGCCCTAATCAGCAATCGTCTGGTGGCGGATACAAAGGAAATCACCCCAAATGCAATCGCTGCAGCCTGCACCACAGCGGACCATGCACTAGAGGCAACTGTCATCGGTGCAACAAGCCTGGTCACGCTGCAAAGGATTGCAGGAGCTTATACCCCGCCAATCAGAATCGTCATCAAGCTCAACAGAACCAGCGCCAGCAGCAGCAGCAAGGTGATAACAAAGGGTGCTTTCAGTGTGGAGCTGAAGGCCACTTCAAGAGAGACTGTCCTCAACTGAACAGGAACCAGAACAACAACAACAACAACAATAACAACAATCAGGGGAATGGTAACAATGGGAACAACAACAACAATGGCGCCAGGGGGCGGATGTTTGTGATTGGCCAAGGTGAAGCAAGGAACGACCCCAATGTTGTGGCGGGTAAGTTCCTTCTCGACGACTTTTATGTTTCAGTTTTATTTGATTCGGGTGCCGATACTAGCTACGTGTCACTAGAAGTTAGTCGAATGCTTAAGCGTATTCCAACACTTTTGAACAACAAGCACACAGTAGAGCTAGCAAATGGTAAGAGCTTAGAAGCCACACACGTAGTCAAGGGTTGTAAACTTATT
Source organism: Helianthus tuberosus (assembly GCA_030545235.1). Classification (NCBI taxonomy): domain Eukaryota; kingdom Viridiplantae; phylum Streptophyta; class Magnoliopsida; order Asterales; family Asteraceae; genus Helianthus; species Helianthus tuberosus. The sequence continues at coordinate 136,472,695 of CM060415.1, forward strand.
CTCGCCGACCAGACCTTCTCTATCGACCTCATTCCTATTGTCTTGGGTAGTTTCGACGTCGTCATTGGGATGGACTGGTTATCCCAGCACCGAGCAGAGATTCTTTGCAACGAGAAGGTTGTCCGTATTCCAGGTCCCGATGGTGAACCTCTCATGATTCATGGCGACAAGAGGAGTGCTGTTGAGAACGTCATTTCTCTCCTGAAGGCCCAAAAGTGCTTACGAAAGGGCCACACTGCCATTTTGGCTCTCGTTACTGACACCTCAGAAAAAGAGAAGAAGATAGAAGATTTTCCGGTTGTACGCGATTATCCAGAGGTATTTCCTGAGGAATTACCTGGTCTTCCACCTCATCGCCAAGTCGAGTTTCAGATCGAACTAGCTCCTGGAGCTGCGCCTATAGCCCGTGCACCTTATCGTTTAGCCCCATCAGAATTGAAAGAACTCTCCACGCAATTACAAGAGCTCCTGGATAAGGGTTTTATTCGTCCAAGCTCATCGCCCTGGGGAGCTCCAGTATTATTTGTAAAGAAGAAAGGCGGTACTTTCAGAATGTGCATCGATTACCGGGAACTCAACAAGGTGACGGTGAAGAATCGTTATCCTCTACCGCGTATCGACGACTTGTTCGACCAGCTGCAGGGATCGAGCCACTATTCAAAGATTGATTTGAGATCGGGTTATCACCAGCTGAGAGTCCGGGAAGAGGACGTCTCCAAAACAGCTTTCAGAACTCGATACGGGCACTATGAATTTTTGGTCATGCCTTTTGGAATGACAAACGCACCTGCGCTTTTCATGGACTTGATGAACCGAGTGTGCAAGCCTTACCTGGACAAGTTCGTTATAGTCTTCATCGACGACATCCTGATCTATTCCAAGAGTCGGGAGGAGCACGAGCAGCATCTGCGACTTATTCTGGAACTCCTTCGAACAGAACAGCTTTATGCAAAGTTCTCGAAATGCGACTTCTGGCTTCGAGAAGTCCATTTCCTAGGCCACGTGGTGAACAAGGATGGGATTCATGTTGATCCATCCAAGATAGACTCGATTAAGAACTGGCCTGCACCTCGTACACCAAAGGAAATTCGCCAATTCTTAGGTTTGGCGGGATACTACCGGAGATTCATAAAGGATTTTTCTAAGATTGCACAGCCTCTCACCTCACTAACGCAGAAGGGCGTTATTTATCACTGGGGAAACGCACAGGAGTTGGCATTTCAGCACCTAAAGGATAGACTTTGTAGCGCACCTATCCTTTCCTTGCCGGAAGGCACAGACGACTTCGTGGTTTACTGCGACGCATCAATTCAAGGTCTTGGTTGCGTGTTGATGCAACGAGATAAAGTTATAGCTTACGCCTCACGCCAACTCAAGGTTCATGAAAAGAACTACACTACGCACGATTTAGAGCTGGGAGCTGTTGTTTTTGCGCTTAAGTTATGGCGGCATTACCTGTATGGCACCAAGTGCGCGATCTACACCGACCACAGGAGCCTCGAGCATATCTTCAAGCAGAAAGAATTGAATATGCGGCAGCGACGATGGGTCGAGCTACTGAATGACTACGAGTGCTCAATCAGGTATCACCCGGGCAAGGCCAATGTTGTGGCTGACGCCCTCAGTCGGAAGGACACTGCGCCTAAGCGCGTGCGAGCTTTACAACTCACGATCCATTCTAGTCTGCCTTCCCAGATACGAGCAGCTCAGATAGAAGCACTGAAACCAGAAAACGTCAGGGCTGAAGCCCTACGCGGATCAAGGCAACGATTGGAACAGAAGGAAGACGGTGCTTACTACGTAACGGGACGCGTTTGGGTCCCACTTTATGGCAACCTACGAGAGCTTGTGATGGATGAAGCACACAAGTCTCGCTACTCAGTACACCCTGGATCAGATAAGATGTATCACGACATCAAAACTACGTATTGGTGGCCTAGCATGAAGGCCCACATAGCAACCTACGTCAGCAAGTGTTTGACTTGTGCGAGAGTCAAGTCGGAATACCAGAAACCATCAGGCCTGCTCCAACAACCAGAGATACCTCAATGGAAATGGGAGCAAATTTCCATGGATTTTGTTACTGGCCTACCTAGATCCCAGCGCGGGAACGATACTATTTGGGTGATCGTGGATCGACTCACAAAATCTGCACACTTCCTGGCTATCAAGGAGACGGATAAGTTCTCCACTCTTGCAGAAATATACCTCAAGGAAGTCGTTTCGAGGCACGGAGTGCCCACCTCCATTATCTCGGATCGAGATGCACGATTTACTTCAGAGCTGTGGCAAGCAATGCACAAATCCTTCGGCTCACGATTAGACATGAGCACAGCGTACCATCCTCAGACGGACGGGCAGTCCGAGCGCACTATTCAAACCTTGGAAGACATGCTTCGTGCATGTGTAATCGACTTTGGCAACCGCTGGGAAAAGCATCTGCCACTTGTGGAATTGTCGTACAATAACAGCTACCACACCAGCATTGGAGCTGCTCCGTTTGAGGCATTGTACGGACGTAAATGCCGGTCTCCTCTTTGCTGGGCAGAGGTGGGAGATAGTCAGATCACTGGTCCAGAATATGTGGTAGATACAACCGAGAAAATCGCCCAGATACGAAAACGCATGACGGCCGCTCGTGAACGTCAGAAAGTTTACGCCGACATGGGCAGGAAACCGCTTGAGCTCCAGGTTGGGGAGCGGGTACTACTCAAAGTTTCACCCTGGAAGGGTGTGGTTCGTTTTGGCAAACGCGGTAAACTCAACCCACGATACGTTGGACCTTTCGAGGTCATTGAGAAGATAGGCAGGGTGGCCTACAGACTAAACTTACCAGCAGAACTCGGTGCAGTTCACAACGTTTTTCACGTGTCGAATCTGAAGAAGTGTCCGTCAGATGAGACCCACGTAGTTCCTTTGAAGGAACTCACTATCGATGAGTAGTTACGGTTCGTCGAGGAACCAGTCGAGATCACGGACCGGGATGTTAAGGTCCTCAAGAGCACCAGAATACCTCTCGTTCGAGTTCGTTGGAACTCACGTCGCGGCCCAGAGTTCACCTGGGAGCGCGAAGATCAGATGAAACAAAAGTATCCCCAACTGTTCGCAAACAGTACACCCACTACTGAGGCTGAAGATACGGAATTTCGGGACGAAATTCCAGATCAACGGGGGGTGGATGTGACACCCCAGGAAAACCAGGAAAACAATACACCTTAACTAGCTTCCTCAGTGAGTGCCAACTAAATTTCAGGACGAAATTTCTTTCAACTTGGGGATGATGTGACAACTCGAAATTTAGAACCTTTCGTTGTACGTTTGAACACTAAATGACTAACTAATTTGATGATTTAATGAATGATAAGTGAACCTTTTATATGATTATGTGTTATGTTACATGTGTGCTTATGTGTATGTATGCGAGTATGTATATGAACCGAGACAACACGAATCCGACTCGAGACCATGTGGTCTCGAGTGAACACATGAAACATTGGGCCGGTTGGGCCACACACACACTTAGCCTATCCGAGAGCCCACTAGGGTGTATTGCTAGGGGCGAATATAAACTTGATAGATAGCCATGTTGCCATTTTTGGACAACACTCATACTCTCCTCTACACACATACTCTCCACCCTCTCACTAAAACCCTAGACACCAAGCATCACACCCTCCTCCTCCTTCTCGGATCCAACCAACCGACCATAAAAGGATTCTCGGATTTTGCTTGTTCACGCCAAACAAAGCTTCATCCTTCACCACTATTCCTCTAACCGGTTAGTGATTCTCATTGTGTGTGTTTAGATTTCGGTTGTTGTTGATGATGATGATGTGATATTTTGTTGATGATGATGTATCTTGTGTGACTTGGTAATATGTTGGTTTGTTAGATTTATACATGATGATGTTAATAAACTATCATACTTAGATTTCCGGATTGATTGCATGATGAGTTAATGATGTTTATGTGATAAATGGTTGGTGTTCATGAAATCGGTGTGTATAATGCTCATATTATTCGGACTTGTTGTTGGAATGCTCGATTGTTATTCATGTTATGAAATCGGATTGCATGCTCTTAGGTTACAAATCAAAATGCTTGATTGGCTGCACTTATGTGGAAATCGGATTAGTTGTTTGAATATTTCGGATTGTTGTTTCAAGTTATGATATGATGAACTACTTGGATATTGATGAACATGATGAATGTGTGAAGAACAACTTGAATATCATATGAGCATGCTTGAATATTTGAAATCTGATATGTTGGATCCAAATTAGTAAATTACTAGACAAACAAACATGTTTAAGTGGGTAGTACAAACCATTTTCTGAAATCAAATTCTCATTGGATAGTACACTGTTCCGGATCAGCAGTTGTCCAACCGAAACCATCAGTTGCGACTCGAAACCACTGCTTGATGAGTCGAAATCCCCGGTTGCGACATCAGTTGCGAGTCGCAAACACCTAGTTGCGACTCGAAACCACACATGACCAGCACACCAACCTTGTGACTCGAAACCACGGTTGCGAGTCCAGTTGCGACTCGTAACCAAACCAACACGAACCGAAACCATGATTGCGACTCAAGTTGCGAGTCGCAAACGCCTAGTTGCGACTCGAGACTCTACACAGATACACGCTGTTTGGGCTTGCAATTCACTTTCGGACTTAATTGTTTGGGTCGGACTCTTGGGCCTAATGCACAGACCTATTTTGTTACTGTTGAACGTGAATGTTGAACTGCCTTAGATGATACCTGAATGCAATGTGCTAGAAACATCCGTGTGCGACTTGGTTACGAACCTGACTTGTATGATACAACTATGATAGGACGTGAGTAGCCACAACATTGCTTGTTTGACTTTTCTGTGTTTCTACCGAGCAAACCAAGGTGAGTTCACACCCTCTACAAAGCATGGGATTCCCAGGGTCGGGAATTGGGGTTAAGGAACATGGGTTCCTCGTCCTCCTTGGGTAGGACAGCAAAGGTTCAGGAATGTAATTCCTCGTCCTCACGGACAGATAACTCGTACTAGACCAAAACTCTATCACGAAGTCCCTCATTTTTATATCGACTTAATCGCCGGGCCAATGGCGAGCGGGTCATTAGTTAGATAGCGCTATTTAGGTCTGACAAACCTCACACCGTGCCACAGAGGACGGGCGTGAACTAATGGATCTGGGGCACGTCAAATGATGATAGACATTGACAGTTTCAGGGCACATAAACATGACTACAGTCAGCAGTCGATATGGTAACGAGTCTAGTGTATACATGGGGTAGCCCCCACGGCCGAAATGCCAGATAACTAACACGGGGTAGCCCCCACGGCAGGATTGCAAGAGTAACCGGGAACAAACAAGTCACGTTTTTAACTATGGGGTAACCCCCACGGCAGGATGCCAGCTAAAGGAAACTGTTTTCGAAACAACTTAAAACGAACACCCAACCGTGAACTCACTCAACTTGTTGTTGACTCGTTACTACATGCTTTGCAGGTCCTTAGGTTCTTAGCTGGAGCTTGCATGGAGGAGGATCGTTGTGGGACATGGACGACTGTGTGTCCACGTTAAACTATGAAACAATTAAACTTATGTTTTGATTTAAGACTTATGCTTCCGCTTGCAACTTAACTATGTTTTGTTTGAACACCAATTGTATTGGGTGGATTTTTATAACTACTTATATGCTTGTTCAATATGATTGGTGGCTGGATCCTGGTCAGTCACGCCTCCAAGCGGTAGTACTCCGTAGGTGGATTTTGGGGGTGTGACATACCGGTTGAATGCCAGAGACAGTGCATATCAATAATAGCATTAGGTACGTCCTTACCATTTAGCATTGTTTGTGTCTGCTAAGTATCTTACGTTAATGCAAGGGATAATAAACCTTTAGTAAACCATAAGCTTAGCAAACTTTTGATTACATTCATAAGAACTCTAGATATTAAATATAAGGTATGACTTACCAATGGAATCTATAATGACCATCTCTCCCATCCTCGAAGATAATCCTTTCATAAGAATCTGGAGTACTCTTCCCCAAAGAGAGTACGCAATATATATTACTTTATTTTATTTTATTATTTTCTCATTGTTTTCTATCACATGCGAATGCCAAACTATGTTTGATAAAAGTGCCATATGAGGAGTGGCGTATCCTAGTGTGTCCCATAGATTGCTTCCATGCCTGATCAGTATGGAGGTTTAATGCATGGAACCCCTGAGATATCCCAATAGTCATATTGTACTAAAGTCGACTAGTTGTATTCAAAGAAGATATCCAATATAAAAAATGTCCTTATAAGTATCTCTACTTACGGCATCCTTGCATTTGTAAAGAGAATGTGTCATTTATCTGACACCGACATCGATAGATGAACCAAAGCCTGAGAATACGGACATCTCTGACATCTCTGTGTATCATAATTATCTTCTTTATAAGAATTACCATGTTTACCTCCTGAGAGGCAAGTGGATGTTAGGACAAACATCCCGCTTAGGGCTGCAGTTATTGTAAAAGCCTTATATCTGTTAGTACCAACGAATAGGAAGAACTAAGAGCCAAATCGATAAGTTTTTTAGAGAAGGTTTCATAAAGCCAAAATTCAAAGTTCTAAGAACTCCGATTTTTAGTAAATGAGAAAGACGGTTCATTTTGCTTATGCATTGATTACCGCAACCCCATTTAGGCAAAAATTAAAAATTGCCATCAGCTGCCCAGGATCGTCGATTTGTTCGACGAGCAGCGAGGATTTGCTATTCTTTAAGATTAGTTTTAAGCAGTGGTTGGAATAACCATGTCACCTTAAAATAAGCTTTTCTATAATGGTTGTTATATAAGTATCAAGGCTGCTCCTTTGGATACCTTGTATAGATGGAATGTTAAACATCTATTAGTAGACAGAAGATTGGTAAGTCCAATTACCAAGATATGAAAGCAAATTTTTGGTGGATAGGCTTGAAGAAGTCTATAGCTGCCTATGTAGCAAAATGTTTGACGTGTGCGCAAGTCAAAGCTGAACATCAGAAGCCGTCAGGTTTGCTACAACAGCCTGAACTTCCCACGTGGAAGTGGGAAATGGTGACAATGGATTTCATCACCAAGTTGCCAAAGACAAAGAAAGGAAATGATACTATATGGGTGATAGTGGATAGACTGACTAAGTCAGCACATTTCCTACCCATTAAGGAGACCTACAGCTCCGACATGTTAGCCCAATTGTACGTAGATAAGATTGTATCTCTGCATGGCGTACCAGTGTCTATTATCTCTGACAGAGGTACTAGATACACATAACATTTATGGAAAAGTTTCCAACAATCTTTGGGCACGCGCTTAAATTTTAGTACGGCTTACCATCCTCAGACGGACGGGCAGAGTGAGCGTACAATCCAAACTTTGGAAGACATGCTTCGTGCATGTGTGATTGACTTAGGTGGTAGTTGGGATAACCACCTACCATTGGTCAAGTTCTCCTATAACAATAGCTACCATACCAGTATTAAGGCTGCGCCTTTCGAAGCCTTGTACGGTAGCAAGTGCAGAACGCCTGTGTGTTGGGCGGAAGTTAGGGATGTCCAACTGACAGGACCTGAAATAGTCCTGGATACGACAGATAAGATTGTGCAGATACGCGATCGTCTCAAAGCTGCCAGGGATAGGCAGAAAAGCTACGCGGACTTAAGGCGTAAACCTCTAAAGTTGAGGTTGGTGATAAAGTACTACTTAAAGTATCACCCTGGAAAGGGGTAATGCGATTTGGTAAGAAAGGCAAGTTAAGCCCGAGATACATAGGACCATTCGAGATCATCGAATGTGTCAGATCAGTTGCTTATAAACTAAATTTGCCTGAAGAGCTCATTGGTATTCATAACGTATTCCACGTCTGCAATCTGAGGAAATGTCTAGCTGATGAATCACTAGTCATACCACATACAGATGTGCACATCGACGAGAGCTTAAATTTTGTCGAAAAACCTTTGTCAATTGAGGATCGACGGGTTAAGAAGCTTCGAAGGAAGCATGTACCGATCGTAAAGGTTAAATGGGATGCCCGTAGAGGTCCCGAGTACACATGGGAGGTAGAGTCCACAATGAAAGAAAAGTACCCTCAGTTGTTTCAGTAAATCTCAAGGTCGAGATTTCTTTTAAGGGGGTGAGGATGTAACACCTCGTAATTTCATGTCCTAGAATGTATTGACACGTGTCATAAGCTTGAACGTGTGAAAGAATACTCTAGAGGGACTAAAGTTGACAAACAAAGAAAGTATGCGAATACAAGGGTTCAAAATGTCAACAATGGATAAAAATACTTTACAATAACCCTACATGATGTTTATACCCTTAAACAAATGATTCATGGATCATACGAAGCTAATTGTGAAAGAAAGTGAGAGATTACAAACTACCGGGGTTAAATGTGTCAACAAGTTTAAAATATACCTCTGAGTGACCTTTTAGCAAACCCGAAGCTTTGTAACAATTAATTATGCTCACTAGAATGCGTGATAAAAATTTCATCAAGTTTCGTTATCGTATGAGAAAGTTATGACAAAATTCGTATACGAGGGGTTAAAAGCGTCAACGTTGAAATTTAAGACTTTTCGGTGATCGTATGAATAACCGGGGACTTAACAAAGTTGGTTTATGAATTGGGGTGCTTAAAAATCAAGTTTGGGGGTTACAAGTGCAAGAAACCATGTTAAAAATCAAGTTTGGAAGTTTAGGGGCCAAACTGTCAACTTTTGAAAGTTATGTCATGCTGGCCTGGTCCTTACAGACCGTTTGCTAGGACCCTTACGGTCTGTAAGCGACTCCCAGATGCAGAAACTCGTAAGGTGGTTGTTCAGCCCATGTAACCGCCTCATTTTGCCAATTTCTGATTATAGGGACTTGTTTAAAGGATTATTAGGCCCTAGGGACACTTGTAATTGATCTTGGATCACTTGTAGACTTGTTTTGCATGATCTTGTGAGATCAAATTCACTATATAATGACCCACATTGTGCACCATTTGATCATTCATTCACTCTTCACTTCTGATCATTTCTGGAGCACAAGGACCTTCCCTAAGCATCTCTAATCGTGCATTAGACCTTGGTAAGTATCCTCAACCTTCCTTAATTGAGTTTTGCTTAGTTATTAGCTTAAAAGTCAAACCGTTTTGGGGCTTAAATTAAAGGCATATTAACTTTGGAAACCTACGGGGCTTAAATTAAATTTAACTTGTTTTGGGCATAATGGAAGGTATCCTACTGATATCACAACATATTTAAGGCATATTAACTTTGGAAACCTGTATATGACTCTTATGATTACCCGTTACGCTTATTGCGCGTTCGGTTAGGTTTATGTAACTAGTTTGCATAAATTAGACAAAACGGGTCAAACCTTATCATTTTTATTTCAAAATCCTGAATGTATTTAGTTTACCCATTTTATACAAGTATTCATACTTTTTGGGTCTAAATCACATTCTAATCCGGCCTCCGCTTAATCTAGCGTATCGTACCGTTGTTCTGTTTAAAAACTAGCCGGTCTAAGTCTATGACATAATTAAGTCCCGTTAGTATTCTAATTGGTTATTTATACCCTCAATCCAGACTAGAGCCTTCCGGTAAATTGTACCTACGCTTACTTAAGTGAATACGGCTGAGTTATTATAATTCTTGCTATTTAAGACAGGAGCTAGCTCAGGTAAATACTCTTAACCTATTTTCCCTTATACGGGCTTGGGATACGGTAATATAAATACCGCATGGTCAGGTATGGGATTCAAAGACCAATAAGTCGGGAAATCCAAATAACCTGCCTTAATTCGTATTGCTTGACTGAAACATTGGGGATTAATGCGACCGTGTCCTGGATATCCTTGACTCATTAATTGCAATGGCCACGACCTAAGCACGGGGTGTAGGCATACACCTGACTGATGCAATATGCTTATTAATTAATTATACCCAATATGGGATTCCCAATAAGGGAATAAGTGGTGTGTCGGTTAATCTTGAACCGGCATAGAACCGGGCCCCGTATATAGAGCAAGTTATGTAAAACTGATAACATGAGATATAGTTTGTCCCAAGTATAAAAGAATAATTTTTCCTTGTGCATTTTAATCAAAGTGTCAAAATAATTTCGTGCCTTGTGCACCTAAACCAATTTTCGTAAACATTTTCAAATGAGTCGGTTGAGTGTATTTACCAGTGAAAACTGACGTATTTTCCAAAGTCTAAGTGGCAGGTACAAGTACGTAATAGGCTGGAAGCTGCTCAGGACTTGTTAGTTGAGGACTTTGCAACTCAATCACAAAAGCCATTAGTCTGATAACTTCTTTTGTTGTTTTGATCCGCCTGTGGATTATTACAAGCTAGTCTGTACGACATACTTTCATATTATCAGACATTTGTGTTTGTTATAATATTTTATATTTCAAGACTTCCGCTGTGCATTTAAATTGTGTTGTTTGATTTTGATGATATCAACTACGTGACGATACTCAAGGTATCCTACTGATATCACAACATATTTAAGGCATATTAACTTTGGAAACCTGTATATGACTCTTATGATTACCCGTTACGCTTATTGCGCGTTCGGTTAGGTTTATGTAACTAGTTTGCATAAATTAGACAAAACGGGTCAAACCTTATCGTTTTTATCTCAAAATCCAGAAGGTATTTAGTTTACCCATTTTATACAAGTATTCATACTTTTTGGGTCTAAATCACATTCTAATCCGGCCTCCGCTTAATCTAGCGTATCGTACCGTTGTTCTGTTTAAAAACAAGCTGGTCTAAGTCTATGACATAATTAAGACCCGTTAGTATTCTAATTGGTTATTTATACCCTCATTCCAGATTAGAGCCTTCTGGTAAATTGTACCTACGCTTACTTAAGTGAATACGACTGAGTTATTATAATTTTTGCTATTTAAGACAGGAGCTAGCTCAGGTAAATACTCTTAACCTATTTTCCCTTATACGGGCTTGGGATACGGTAATATAAATACCGCATGGTCAGGTATGGGATTCAAAGACTAATAAGTCGGGAAATCCAAATAACCTGCTTTAATTCGTATTGCTTGACTGAAACATTGGGGATTAATGCGACCGTGTCCTGGATATCCTTGACTCATTAATTGCAATGGCCACGACCTAAGCACGGGGTGTACGCATACACCTGACTGATGCAATATGCTTATTAATTAATTATACCCAATATAGGATTCCCAATAAGGGAATAAGTGGTGTGTCAGTTAATCTTGAACCGGCATAGAACCGGGCCCCGTATGTAGAGCAAGTTATGTAAAACTGATAACATGAGATATAGTTTGTCCCAAGTATAAAAGATTAATTTTGCCTTGTGCATTTTAATCAACGTGTCAAAATAATTTCGTGCCTTGTGCACCTAAACCAATTTTCGTAAACATTTTCAAATGAGTCGGTTGAGTGTATTTACCAGTGAAAACTGACGTATTTTCCAAAGTCTAAGTGACAGGTACAAGTACGTAATAGGCTGGAAGCTGCTCAGGACTTGTTAGTTGAGGACTTTGCAACTCCTTCACAAAAGCCATTAGTCTGATAACTTCTTTTGTTGTTTTGATCCGCCTGTGGATTATTACAAGCTAGTGTGTACGACATACTTTCATATTATTAGACATTTGTGTTTGTAATAATATTTTATATTTCAAGACTTCCGCTGTGCATTTAAATTGTGTTGTTTGACTATGATGATATCAACTACGTCACGATACTCCCCTTCGGGCCCACCGGTAATACGTGGAAATATCGGGGTGTGACACTATTGGTGTAGTTCCAGGAATTAGATGACTTCTAAATTCTACTTCCCTATCTGGTGGTAATCCTGGTAGTTCTTCTGGGAATACATCCGAGTATTCTGATATTAAAGGAATTTCCTTAAGTTCCTTACCTTTAGTGTTAATGATTACTTAAATCATATACACTATTCCTTACTTTCGTTCATAACTAGCAACTTTCATTACTGAAATTAACTTCATTGGTTTACGCGGCTTATCCCCTGTAATCATAATTACTTCCCCTGTGGGTGTATGGATTTCTATGGAGTTCTTGTCACAGAGGATTCACGCATGGTTGGCTACTAACCAATCCATTCCTAGCATGACATCGAATCCACCTAAATTCATAGGTAGCAGGGTTGCAGAAAATTTGTGGCCTGAAAGTTCTATTTTCCCTTCTTGAAGAACCTTATCTATGTTAACAGAGTTACCATCTGTTGTTTCTACCGTATAAAACTGCCTAAGTTTGGTTAAATGTAACTTCAGAGCTTGGCAGAATGAAGTATTTATAAAACTTTGGTTTGAACCAGAGTCAAATAATACTTTTGCGTAAACGTCTTGTACACGAAACGTACCAGCTATTACATCCGGGATCAGATCTGCCTCTTGCGTTGTTAGCCAAGGAAGGCTCTTGCATTTTTCTTATTAGTTCCTTCAGCAGGTTTGGCCTTGTTATCGGCTGGCTTGACTAGTTTCGGGCCGTCGGGCCTGAAGTGCCCTGTTTCACCGCAGTTGAAGCAAATCGTTGATTTCTTCTTCCTGCATTCTTCTTCTGGGTGCCCCGGTCTATTGCAGAAATTGCAATACCCTTTGCATTTCCCAAAATGCTTTCTTTTACAGCTACTGCAAAATGGCGGGGTAGAGGATTGCCCAGTTTTTTTTTCTTGAAGTTGCAACTAGTATTAACCCCACAGAACCCTTAGGTAATTTTCTGAGCCAATTCCTTCTTCCTGTTTTCTTCTCACGTACGCACCAGCCCGTCGGTCAAGGTGTTGGCTAATTCCACCGCATCGTCAATTGTGCGGGGTCTCGCAGCTTTGACGATATCTCGAATCTTGCTAATTAAACCCCAAATATAGCGAGATATAAGCATCAGTTCTGGAAAAGCCAGAGTTGGTACAATTCTGGCATATTCGAAGAATTTCGAAGTATACCCTCGACAGTCAACATCCACCATTCGGTGGCTCCGGAACTTATTCGCCATTTGTTGCTTTTCATGTTCGGGGCAGAATTTCCTTTCCACCAATTGCTTAAATTCTTCCCAACTCATGGCATAAGCCATGTCGCTTCCCTTGGCTTGCAACACCGTATTCCACCATTCCAATGCCACTTCCTTGAAGAGGTGGGATGCAACATAACCTTGTCTTCTTCGGCGCATTTACTTATTTTAATTACTGCTTCAGTTTTCTCTAACCAACGCAGTGCAGCAGTCGCCCCTTCATTTCCTGCAAATTCAACAGGTTTACAGGCAAGAAATTCTTTATAAGTGCAACCAGGTGTTGCAACTTTCATTTTCTTAAGTATTGGGGCTTGAACCACATTATTATCATTGTTGTCGCCTCCGTTAACACTGTTACTGAAATTATCATCACGGGTGCGTTTGCTGTGGTTGGCTTGCGAAGGTTCAGCAGGATTTTTAGCGGCAGCAACAATTACCGGGATAGCATTGGCTATGCCCTGGGCAACGATATTTTCTATGTCTTGCCTATTAAGAAAATGATCTTCGTTGTTTTGTTCAGATTGGTTAACTTCATTGACTGGTTGGTTTTCCACGTTTTCCATCTGAATAATTAACAATATATGCAAATTATTGTCACAAAATAAATAACAAACAAACACAATAAAGCAATCACACATAATCACGTCAACACGTATAGCCAAAATTTTCGACTTTGCGACTTTTATATTTTTATATATTAGTATGTATCGATACACACCAGTTATATTACAAAAGTTTTATTTTGAGTTATTTTACATGATTATATTTTTATTATTTATTATTATTTTATTATTATTAAACACACAACCACAGTTAACCGGCTTTTCAGAAACGACGCTCCTTCTCGTCGTACTTCCACGTGATTTTCTCCCCCACTTTCCGAATTCTATTTCCCGCATCCACCAGTTCCTCGCCATAGTGGCGGAGTTCAGCCAAGTTTTCCGTGCTCATAGGTGGGCTTAGTGCAGGCTCAGGGTCAAATTGGGGAAAATAAACGTTGGGGTTATTCATGAAATTCTGAAACTGCCAGTCACTCGTCCACCACTCCTCCAATTCTCCGGGTAGAAGTTGGTGGTTGAAAATAGGATCTGGGATAGCAGGTTCCAAATTAACTGGAAGTTGTGATTCAGCGGGGTAATTGAAGAGGTTTTCATCGGCAGGTCCGATGAGGTCACAATTCGCCAGTTTGCGATCAAGCTCCTCCCATGGTGGCATCTCCTGGGCTTGCCCTGAACTTTCCCCGATCTCCTTTCCTTTCCCTTTGTCTTTCGGATCCTCAGTCTTTTCAACCTTCTGTGCAGCTGGCTTCTAACTACGCCCACGTTTCTAGTCCAAGATTCTCCTTCTCTTTTTCGGCTTTGGTTTTTCCTGGGCCTGGTCCTGGAATGTTAGTGGTTCCTTAGTATCCTCCTGGTAGCCAGATGGGTTTCCTGCGGTATCCATATCGGTGGTATGGATAGTAAAGTTTCAGAGTGCCTCCGACAGTTCATTCATGCTGTTAGCACACATGAAGAAACACACACAAACACACACAAACTTAAGTTAAAATTTAATTTATTAAATTAAATTTTCACAAAATGGCAATTTGAAAAATTAAGTATTTATAAATACTTAATTGGCTTAAATCAGTGGCTTTGATACCACCTTTTTCTGTCACGGCCCCCGGGCCGGTATTACCCGGTCAAGAAACCGCGGGACAGAAAATGTCCAATTATTTTATTTCACATTTTGGGACAATGTCCAATTATTTTATTTCACATTTTGGCAGCGGAAATTTTAACAGGATCTTTTAACAGGATCTTTTAAAATGAAAATGTCCAATTATTTTATTTCACATTTTGGGACAAACCCCATAATTTACAATAAATGAAATTCACGAGGAAATTCCCTGTTTTACAGAACATGTTTATTTATTTTACTGAGCCACCTCTTCAAGCTTTTGGTGTTACGTGGCACTTATCCTGGGTCACAGTAAATCACCTGAAACATGTTTAAAAGATTTTATCAGCGGGGAAATACTGGCGAGTCATTCATTTTGCACAAAACGACACATTGTTATAAATTACTGGACTAAGAGCGATTACAATTGCCACTATCTTATAATTATCTGGTCCAGTGACACCCCCTGGTGACGATGGTCATACCACTATTGGGTCCTTTCACCCAATAATGATGATTATCTCTGCTTAGGTTCGTCCACCTAAACGAGAGAGAACAATAGTAATGTGCACAATACCCCACTTACTGCCAGTAATTTAAGATAACAAAGACTTACCCCCTGTAAAATATAACTGGAAAATAATTTGAGGTTTGATAAAAACAGTTTGATAAAAAGAGAATGACTCACATTGCAAGTTTAATTGGACAGAACCTTGCCTACTGATTTAGCCTCGTAACCTAGTTAAATAACAATGCACATGAAACTAGGTCAGTAACTTAATACAACATTTACGATAAACTCACGAAATCATAACCCTCAAGACGAATGACAAAGTATAGGCCGGATTCGGGGGACACTTAAACATCCTTCAGATCGGTTTCAATCGATTGGACATTGTATGGTAGCTGTGATCGAGTTAATACCCTATACTCGTAGCAGCGTTTCCCTACTTAAAATTACGAATTTGAGCAGTATACTTTGTTTTTGAAAATATTTTTCGAACAGAGATGAAAGCCCCATGCACGAGCAATTTATAGCAAAATTTTGAGTTTGTCGCGGCCCGCGTAAACTCTAATACAATCTTAGGCGTCCCGCGAGGGCCACCCTAGCTACGTCTAGGGCTAGCGTGTCACGCATTGGCTCGCCACATGTCTGACACGTGGCCTGAACGCTTATCCGAAGATCTTAAAGCTGTCGCGGACCGCGTAGGCTTACGCGGCCCGCGAGCGACCCATAATTTTTGAATTTCTTGATTTTCAACAAGGATTAGGGTTTTAGGGGTCCGGGTTTCTACTTACGGGTCATTTCGGGACATTTTTGCAGGTCCTTACATCCTCCCCACCTTATTTAAAATCTTTTCCTCGAGATTTACTGGAACATGTGAGGATATTTTCGCTTCATTTCCGATTCCAGTTCCCACGTGTACTCAGGTCCTCTTTTCGAATCCCACCTGACTTTGACCAGTACTAGTCTTTTGCGCTTGAGAAACTTGACATTTCTGTCTTCTATTTGAAGTGGTTTCTCCACAAATTTTAACTTTTCATTTACCTCTATATCTCGAAGAGGTACTACTAAGTATTCGTCAAATAGACATTTCTTGAAGTTAGATACATGAAACACGTCATGTACTCTAGCTAGCTCTTCTGGTAGTTGTAGGCGATAGGCAACTGGTCCTATTCGCTGGATCACTGGGAATGGTCCTATGTATCTTGGACTTAGCTTTCCCTTCTTACCGAACCGAACTACTCCTTTCCAAGTAGAAAATTTTAAGAGTACCCTGTCTCCAACTTGAAATTCCAGCGGCTTGCGTCGATTGTCTGCATAACTCTTCTGACGATCTTGAGCCATTTTCAGACTTTCCTTGATTTGAGTTATCTTGTCGGTGGTTTCTTGTACAATTTCAGGACCTGATAATTGACTTTCTCCTATTTCTACCCAACAAACTGGAGTTCTACACTTTCGTCCATACAGTGCTTCAAACGGGGCAGCTTCGATGCTTGCATGATAACTATTGTTATAGGAGAATTCGAGTAAGGGTAGGTGGTTATCCCAGTTTCCACCAAAATCTATCACACATGCTCTGAGCATGTCTTCCAGGGTTTGGATTGTCCTTTCACTCTGTCCGTCTGTTTGGGGATGGTAAGCAGTACTTAAATTCAGTCAGGTTCCCATTGCTTCTTGGAAACTTGTCCAGAAATGTGAAGTGAAACGACTATCCCTATCTGATACAATGGAGAGTGGGACTCCATGTAAGGATACTACCTCGTCTACGTATAACTATGCTAACCTTTCCATGCTAAAGGTTTCCTTCATGAGCAGAAAATGAGCTAATTTGGTTAATCGATCCTCAATTACCCAAATTGCGTCGTTACGTTTTCTGCTTTTGGGCAACTTAGTAACAAAGTCCATTGTTATTAGTTCCCATTTCCATACAGGCATTTCTAGTTGTTGGAGTAATCCTAAAGGGTTCTGGTGTTCTGCCTTAACTTGCGAACAAGTTAGACACTTAGATACATATCTGGCTATGTCCTTTTTCATTCCTATCCACCAAAAGTTATTTCTTAAATCTTGGTACATCTTATAACTACTAGGATGCATGGTATATCTAGATTTATGGTCTTCCTCTAAAATTTTATCTCTTAAATTTCCTTGCTTAGGTACCCAAATTCTTTTCTTGTGGAATCTCCAAATTCCATCAGTCCCTTGCTCTAATTCTTTTATCCTGCCTTTCATTCCTTCAGCACCATCCTTGATTGCTGTTTCTTGAACGTTCTTCAGTTGTTCCATTAAATCTAACTGTAGATTTAATCTAAGAGCACGAACTCGTTTTTGTTTCTCATGATACTAACGACTTAAGGCATATGCGACTACATTTGCCTTTCCTTCGTGATATTGAATATCACATTCGTAGTCACTTAGAATTTCCATCCATCTTCTTTGCCTCATGTTTAATTCTTTTTGCCCAAATATGTACCTTAAACTCTTATGATCTGTATAAACAGTAAACTTACTTCCATACAGATAGTGTCTCCAAATCTTAAGGGCAAAAATTATGGCTCCTAATTCTAACTCATGAGTCGTATAATTTTCTTCGTGCTTTTTCAATTGCCTTGAGGCATACGCAATTACCTTTTTGCGTTGCATTAATACACATCCTAATCCTAGCTTAGAAGCGTCACAGTAAACTTCAAAGTCTTCTGTCCCTTCTGGTAAGGCAAGAATTGGGCACCTGTGCGGTCCACCAAGTTAACGCACTGCCCTCAAGTTTCCCCGTAGCAAACTTCACCCTACTGGCTACAAGGCATTCACACATCTCAAAAACATATTCGATCTTCTCGAACCAGTGGAGAAGACCTACAGCTCCCTCCGTGCCACTGAAAGTACTAGGTCGACAATCCATGAAGGTCATGAACGTACACACTCGAGGCTGAGCATTTTGACCTGTTGCGAGAGAAAGAAAGGATAAGGTTAAGCACGAGAGTAGGATTATGAAAGTAGGATCTAAACGTCCTAGGATAGGTCGAAATAGTAGGCTGTACCTCCTGCTTGAGTTGCGGCTAGAGCCTCAGCAACTCGTTCGTTGATTAGAGCCGTTAGTTAGGCCCGAGTCAAGTTGAGACGTCCACTCATGATCTTCACATCCAGAAAACACAAGTTCGAACGGTGAGGTAGAGGCATAAAAAGTATTGGGTAACAGAAGAGAGTAAGCACACAGGGTTTCAAACAACAGTTGTTACGTTAACTAAGCATACCATGAACAATGCACTATGTAAACTAGTAGGCATGCAATACAAACATAAACCATATCACCTATAGTGTTGAGTCTTGCACGTGGAGCGAAGCGTCGTTGTGGATCGTTGAGCACTGAACAGGTTATAGTCTGGTTTTTATCAAAAGATTTTTCCTATTTAAAACCAAGTTCACTATAACCAATGGCTCTGATACCAATCTGTCACACCCCCAGAAATCCACACGCAGAGTATCACTGCAGGGGGGCGTGACTGACCAGGATCAAGCCACCAATCATATTGAACAATGTATTAAAGAAAATATAAAACCAGCCAACAATATAATTGGTGTCCAAAACAAATTAACCAAGTTCAAGTTATCAGCGGAAGCATAAAGTTTATGTTGGGATTGAACCCTATCAGAGGAACAGATAATTAAAGCCAAAACTGGATCAGAGCAGTGGATCCAGAATAAGCAGACGTTTACAGATTAGTTCATGCAAATCTCTCCCTTTGAAAGTGGTCTTGTATCAACTGACCTCCTATCTGCTGATCTTACTAAGTGCTGGCCTACAACTGCTGCTTTGCATCTACTGACCAATGTCAAAGACTGATGGAAGACCAAAGCTTTGCTGACTCAATCTACTGCCTTGAGTCAAGTACTGCTGATCCGGACAAGCACTGCTGGGGTCACAGCAGTGGAAGTATGCAGCAGATGTTTAAGTGTCTTTTATGTAATACAATGTAATAGCAGTAGTTAGTACATCAGTGTTTATAGATCAGAGGTTAGAGTTTGTTAGGAGGTTAGATGTCACTTTCATGGTGACGTCAGCTAAAGATGCTCAGTGGTTTGCAAGTGCCTATAAATAGTTCAGTACTTGGTACTGTTCTATTAGCTCTTTCACCACATCGTCTTCTTTGCACGAACAAACTACTGAGCTCTGGCTGAGGGGGAGTTTGCATTCTTAATTCAATCATTGTGTAAAGATGTTTGATTAAAAGTATTACTCCTGTTTGATTGTATGCAAAGTTTGTTTTCATCTTAATTCCGCTGCACAACTCTTTCATCTCCATCTTAATTTCAAACGAAAATACAATAAAAAAGAAACTCAGATCCAACAATTGGTATCAGAGCTTGGACAGTCAAATTTGATTTAACAATCATTTTGACATAAATAGTTCAGCTCATAACAGCTGATACTGATCGTTTGTTCGTCCGTTGAAAAACAGAGCAAGGATTAATCACCATTAAAGTTGATTTCTCAGTGTCTGTAAAACAACAAGAATGACGTCACAATATCAGGATGATAAAAACAACATCGGCTCGCTTTTTAAACCACCTATGCTAAAGAGAAATGAGTACAACATCTGGCAGAGGAGGATGGGTCACATCCTCGCTCAACAAAGCACAGGTTGTTGGAGGTCTGTCATTTATGGTCCCCATGTTCCTTCAGTGCCAAGCGCTGAAGATGCTAAAAAGTTCGTTCCAAAACCAGTTGAAAATTATACCGAAACCGACTTTCAAAAGATCGAACTAGATGCTAAGGCTTTTAGCATCATAGCATCAGCGCTGCCCAATGAGATATATGCTGGACTGTGACACTGTAACAGTGCCAAAGAATTATGGGACGCACTTAAGGAACAGTTTGGTGGAACTGAAGAAGTCATAGAAAGCAATAGGGAAATCCTGAACCAACAGTATGAAACATTTTGCTACGTTAAAGGTGAATCACTAACGCAACAATTTGAGCGTTTTAGTTGCCTCATCAGTGAACTGAGGCTTGTTAACACCACTTTTACAAACTCAACTCAAAATAGTAGGTTCCTCAGGTCACTGCCAGAAAAATGGGACACTATAGCTTTTGTCACCCGAAATTCATCTGAATTCAAGGATCTGACCTTGACCCAACTCCATGGTCGACTCCTGACCTACGAAAGGGAGTTGAACCAGAAAAGGAGGTTACAAGAGTCAGGAAAAGCTACCGATGATTACACTTTCGGTAGTACTGCTCTTCTGGGTCAAGAAGAATCTGGGAGCAGTGGTAAGGATCAGGGTTATGATCACTTCATTGACATAACTGCTGGTGCAAATTTTAACAACCCTGATCCTCACTCTGCAAGTTATGCATTCGCTACTAACGAAAACCAGATGTCAGACAATTTAAGTTTTGAACTAAATGATTTGCAACATTTTGATCCCACTGATTTAGAGGAAATGGACATCCTGCATCAACTGGCTTTGCTAAGTGTTAGAACTAGCAAGTTCTACAAAAGAACAGGGCGAAAATTTCCAGGTTTGCATGGGAATCTAAGGGTTGGGTTGGATAAATCGAAAATCAAGTGCTATAAGTGTAACAGGTTGGGACATTTTGCTAGGGAATGTAGGAGTCAAACCGCTGGTCCCATAATTACACATCCTGGCTCAAATCCTCGACCTCAAAACCAAAACACTGTGCACTATGCCCAATATGCCCCAGCAGCACAAGTGAACACTGCTCACTATGCTGCTGCCCCTGTGCCAGTACATTATGTCCAAACTACTGTTCCACAAATCCAATATGTTCAAACCCCTGCTCCACAGGTACAAGTGCAATCTGTTGCACCTCAAACCACTGCTCCAGCAGCAGCACAACCAGATCAACAAAGTTTTTTCACTCAAGGGTTTGTTGACTGGAGCAGTATGCCTGAAGACCTTAATGATGAAAACTTTGCACTCTATGCTTCTAATGATTCTTCTCATGATGAGTTTTGTTTGATGGCACTAGAGTCAATACAGGAGGGGGTTGAAGCTGAGGAGGAACAGCAGTGTTTTGAAACAGTGGAAGAGGTGACTGAAGCAGTGGTTACTGCAGTGGCTGATGAAATACTGTTGGGAGAAAGTTCAGGTACCCTGATTGAATCAATGACAGATCCATGGTCCATAGAGGACAAAGAAGAAGAGATAGAAGAAAAGGCTGGTGAAAAGAAGGTAAAAGCTGATGATGATGAAGATCATCAATGTGATTGTGCAATGATGGCAGCTGCCAAGGTATCTCCTCAAGTTCTTGAAAAACTGTGTTCTGACAATTGCATAATTGCTTTTGCAAACATTAAAGAGGTGAATGAAAACCTTCGGGATAAAATCTTGTCTGATGAGGTCAAATTTGAAAGCTCTTTAAAAGAACTTAAAAACAAATTGACTGAAAAGGAAAAAGATATCAGCTGTCTAAAAGAAGAGCAAAGCATCACCAAAACCCAACTTCAAACTATGGTAGAAAAATACCAAAGTTGCAAAAAGGAGTTGGAATCCACCCAGATTACTTGTGAAAGATGGATGGAATCCTGCAGAGGATATGAGGTGATGCTTGCTAAACAGATTGAAAGTAATGTGAAATTTGGGGTTGGGTATAGAAAATATGATGATGAACACATTGCTTGTGAAAAATCTGTTCAAAACACTGATGTAACCACTGAGTTCATCCCTACAAACAAGAATGGCCAAGAAGTGAAAATCACTGACAAACTTGGTAACAAAATCACACTTGGCAGAACAAGGAGTTCCTCAACTTTTGAAGAACTTGAAAAATATCAATTTAAACCTACCTGGTCTGACGAGTGTGATATTCTTGAAAATTTCAAGCCAATGGACTTTACATCAACTGATGGTGTTAAAGCTCCAAAAGCTAAAATCATACCTCTCAAGGACATCCCAGCAGTGGTTAAAACCTCTGCTGCAAAGGAGTCTGAAAAGAGAAAGAAGAAAGAAAAAATTGATAACCTATTTTGTGAATTCTGTGAAAAAAGGAATCATCTAACAAAAGATTGTTTCCACTTGAAAGCTTATGATTTAAACAAAACAAGTGTCATTGTTTCAGCAGAAAGCTGCATTGTTTGTGGTAAAACAAACCACAAAACTCAAGCATGTGTGTATCTCAAAAACTTTGATGTGAAAAAGAATGTGTACATGGCTAAAACATCCTTGAGTCCACCATCATCATCAACACCTGTCAAATTTACCAAGAAACAACCACTGTTTGTGCCAGTTCAAACAGCTGTTACAAAACAGCTGAATCAAACATATGTCAAAAGAGATGTTCAGGTTACTGATGCACCCCCTGCCAATCAGTTCAGAAAAGGCAAAGAAAAACAGTATTTCCAAAGGATTCCTCACATTTATGAGGCCTACAAAAGGCCCTCTAAACCCAAAGTGAACAGGCATCCTTTTGGTTACCAGCAGATGATTGGTCAGGACCCACAACAGTGGTTAGAGAAACACTGTCCTAAAACAGTTCAAACTCCTGACCTAACCACTGTCCATCATTCTGCATCCATCCCAGACTCTGCTGAGACCCCATCCAAAGCCTTGTTGGCTTTGGAGACCTTAATGAACTAATTCTTTTACTTCATGTGCAGGGAGCTTCTGCATGTTTTGATAGTCTTTGGTATGTAGATAGTGGAGGCTCCAGGCACATGACAGGATGTAAAGCCCTCCTCAAAGACTTTAAAATCCATGGAGGGGGTGATATATCCTTTGGGAATAATAGTAAAGGAAAAGTTCTGGGGTCGGGTACAGTAGTGTCTGGAAAAGTAAAATTTGAAAATGTCAATCTAATAGACAATCTAAAATTCAACCTTCTGAGTGTGTCCCAAATGAGTGACAAAGGTTTTGGGTCATTCTTCACAAAAGATTATTGTAGGATTGTTGGACCAGAAATGGTCAAAAAGATTGAAGCAATAATCAAAACTGGTCAAACTAAACTTGTTGCTCAAAGAAGTGGCAATGTTTATGTTGTTGACATGTCAAAAGAGTGTCCCAGAGCTGATGCCTGTCTGTTCTCAGCTGCCTCTAACAAAGAGACAGAACTTTGGCACAGAAGGCTGGGACACACAAATCTTAAGACAATCACAGAAATTTCAAAAAATGGTTTGGTGAGAGGCCTACCACAAAAATTGTTTTCATGTCCTGAACATTGCATTTCCTGTTTAAAAGGAAAACAACATAAAAGTTCTTATAAGTCCATTGAAGAGTCCAAAACAACCCAGTGTTTGCAAATGCTACACATGGATTTGTTTGGCCCAGTTCAAGTCATGAGCCTTAAAAGGAAAAGATATTGTTTGGTTATTGTTGATGACTTTTCTAGGTTCACATGGACTTTCTTTTTGCACTCAAAAGATGAAACTGTAGGCATTTTGCAAGACTTTGTAATACAGGTTGAAAAGCAATTTGACCTTCCAGTAAAAAGCTTCAGGAGTGACAATGGCACAGAATTCAAAAATAGGGAGTTGGATGCCTTCTGTGTGAAGAAAGGGATTGTAAGGCAGTACAACATCCCAAGAACACCAGAGCAGAATGGGGTAGTGGAAAGGAAGAACAGAACTCTGATTGAGGCTGCCAGAACCATGCTTGTAGATTCAGGTTTGCCATTAACTTTCTGGGCAGAGGCAGTAAACACTGCTTGCTATGTTCAGAACAGAGTTTTTATAAACCCCAGGCACAAAAAGACTGCCTATGAAATTCTGTATAAAATTAAACCACTGATCTCATACTTCAAGGTGTTTGGCTGCCCATGCTTTATTTTGAACTTAAAAGATTCTATTTCAAAATTTGCAGCCAAAATTGATTGTGGTTATCACTTGGGATACTCAACCACTGCCAAGGCCTACAAAGTGTTCAATACACGGACCAAGGTAGTGGAGGAGACTTTGAATGTTAAGTTCAATGAACTTTCATCAATGAAAATCCCAGCAAATCCTGCAGATCTGTTTGATCTTGAAAAATTCACTTTTGAAAATACTGCTGTCAAGACTAACAGTGCAGGTCCATCAGAGGATACAAACCAGACTATGGGTATGAAATCACCATCCCTCAAAGGTCTGCCACAAATGGAAAAGCACCAGCTGTTCAAAACAGTTGTCAAAGCTCAACCACTGCTTCCTCAACAGTTGTTGACCAAAGTAGCCCATCAACCATTGCTTCCACATCCTTAAACACTGCTGACAAAAGTCCTCAAACAGTGGATAAAAGTCAGCAGTTGTGCACTTCATTACCTCCTATACCACCACCTTTTGAAACCACTACTGGATCATCAAAGTCCCCAGCAGTGGTTAGCTCAGATGATACACATTTGCAGCCTTCACCAACCAATGCCATCATACCATACCAAGGAGATTTAATCTTCTTGAGATCTCATCCACCTGATCAAATCATTGGCAACATAAATGAAGGGGTGCTCACAAGAAGCCAAACCCAAAACATTTGTCTTTTTGCTGGTTTTCTATCACTCCATCAGCCAGTCAAGTACCAAGAGGCACTGAAAGACAACAGCTGGGTAGAAGCTATGCAAGAGGAGCTCCAACAGTTTAAAAGACAACAAGTATGGGAGCTTGTACCACTGCCAGAAGAGGTTAGTCCCATTGGCACAAAGTGGGTCTTCAAGAACAAAACTGATGAAAGGGGTATTGTTGTCAAGAATAAAGCCAGGCTTGTGGTTCAAGGTTACAGACAGGAAGAGGGGATTGATTATGATGAAACATTTGCCCCTGTTGCAAGATTAGAAGCCATTAGACTGTTCCTGGCCTTTGCTGTCAACCACAATATGAAGGTGTTTCAAATGGATATCAAAAGTGCTTTCCTCTATGGTACAATTCAAGAAGAGGTGTATGTCTGTCAACCTCCAGGTTTTGAGGATCCATTTTATCCAGATCATGTCTACAGGCTAAACAAAGCCTTGTATGGCTTGAAACAAGCACCAAGGGCCTGGTATGAAACTCTTTCCAACTTCCTACTCTTAAATGGTTTCAAAAGAGGTACCATTGATAAAACACTGTTTTTAAAATGGAGAGGGAAGGATTTAATGATTGTCCAGATTTATGTGGATGACATTATTTTTGGAAGCACATGTAATTCAATGTGTGAAGAGTTTAGAGAACTCATGACAGCTGAGTTTGAAATGAGTGCAATGGGTGAGCTGCAATGCTTTCTTGGTCTCCAAGTTCAGCAAATGCAAAATGGAACTTTCATTCATCAAAGCAAATATGCTAAAGAACTTTTGACAAAATTTGATATGAATGATTGTAAACCATGCAGCACACCCATGGCAACAAATAAGCTGGTCATGTCTGATGAAAAAGATGAGCTGATTGACCAAACACTTTATAGAAGCATGATTGGGTCTTTATTGTACCTAACTGCATCTAGACCAGACATCATGTTTGCAACATGTGTCTGTGCAAGAAGTCAATCAGCTCCCAGAAAATCAAATCTCATTGCTGTATAAAGGATCTTCAGATACATAAAAGGTGCTCCCACACTTGGTATCTGGTATCCAGCTAATGGGAACATCAAGCTTTCAGGTTTCTCAGACAGTGACTTTGCTGGATGTCACACCACAAGGAAGTCCACATCAGGAGGGTGCCAGTTTCTAGGTGATTGCTTAGTTTCATGGCAAAGCAAAAAGCAAGCAGCTGTTTCAACATCCACTGCTGAAGCTGAATACATTGCTGCTGCAAGCTGTACAGCCCAACTCCTGTGGCTTCAAAATCAGTTGCTGGATTTTGGTATCACTGCCTTAAAGACACCACTCATGTTGGACAGTCAGGCAGCAGAAAATATCATCAAAAATCCAGTTTCCCATTCAACCACCAAACATATCGACATCAGACATCACTTTGTGAGGGACTGCTATGAAAAAGGTTTGATTTCTCTGCATCATGTCCCAACTAAAGACCAGCTGGCTGATGTGCTCACAAAAGCACTTGATACAACCACTTTTGAAAGTTTGGTCTCTAGGATTGGGATGCTGAACATGGAATAACAAGCAACATCTTGTTTTTCTATGAATAAAAGCAACAAAATGTTTTCAGAAAATCAAAACTCCATCCTTAAAAATAGTTAAAAATGAATTTTTTTCATTAAGTCCTTAAAAGTCTGCCATTAACCACTGATTGTTCAAAAGTCTGCTATACTTCAAAAGTCTGTCCACTGCTGAAAGTCAACCCCTGCTCTCTCATTATTTTGATAAACTCTGTTGTTCAAAAGCAGTGTCTTATCCACTGATATGCTATCCACTGATAGTAAAAATCATCCACTGCTCTCATACCACTGCTTTCATATGTCCATATCACACAAAGTACTGTCCTTCACTTTCAACAGGGGTTGTCACGTGGGCAGTACATATTGGTCAGACCTTTTGTAACGGCTGCCACCTTTCTTCCCTATAAAATCCCCCACTCACCACCAAAACAGGGTTTTACTGTCGAATTGAATTCTCAAAAATTCTCTTCTCAAAACAGTTTTTCATCTCATCTTCCACAAATTTCTTCGATCAATCATCCTCAAAATGACTAAATCAAAGAAATCTGCAAAACCCTCATCAAAATCTTCATCAAAAACAGCCTCTCCAAAGGCAATCTCCACTGAAATTCCACACAAACCATCTCACAATCTTCTTGGTCTTCTTACAAAACCAAGTTCCACAAAGGAGTTCGATTCCATCATTGATATCATCACCGCCTCAAAGTACAAAACTTTGTTGACAGCGGATGCACCAATTTACTTGGCAACCCAAAGGGAGTTTTGGAAGAATGCAATCCTTGAAACACAAGGAGAAGCTGTCATAGCCATTAACTCTACTTTAAAGGGAAAAGAAGTCAAGATTACACCGCAAACAATTTCAGAGGTCTTTCAACTCGACGATCAAGAAGGTAAAATTACTTTCCCTAAAAACGAGTTAAAAATGATTTTCTGGAAAGGGGGTACAATGCAGAGGTCAAAAAAGGACACCTTAGAAAAAGGTTACTTTCCTCCTGCAACAAGATTTTTATTTCACACCCTCTTAAAATGTGTTTCAAACAAAACCACTTCTTTCAATGAGATACCATTAAAAATTCAGAAACTGGGATTTGCAATTCTTCAAGATGAAAATTTTAACTACTCCCAGGAAATTTTTAATGATTTGGTTAAAAATGTTGAAACATAGGCATTCATCCTTTTTTCCAAGATTTTTAAGTTACTATTTTGAAATGAAACTTGGAAAGAAGGATGCTGCTGCAATAAAACAAGGTGACTTCATTCAAACAAATTGCCTAACTGCTGAAACTTTCACAAGGATGTCCACACCTTGCAAAACACAAGAAGAGGTGCCTGATAAGATTTTAGCAGTTACAACTGCTCCTCAGGTATCTGCTGCTGAGCCCACTGCTCAAGGTGATCAAAGCAGCAGCACAACTGCTTTGAAACCCACACCTCTTATCTCCAAAAAGCCAAAAAGAAAAACTCAAAACCCCACAAAACCCATCAAAAAGGCAACTCTGGAGGATGAGATACCAGAGCTCCTGCCTGTGACAACACAAATGTCACAAGAAACCACTGCTGCTACTTCCTCACAGCAGTTGGTACAAATATCTCAACCCATAACCACAACTCCTCCTGCTTCTTCACAAAAAGAACATGTTGTACAAATAGGGTCTCCACATCATGATGCTCTAGAAACACTCGTTTCTATCATCCACAGCTCATTACCCGGGGCAACTTCATTTTCTACACCATCCTTCACATCCACAATTCCCTCACCAATAAAACCACTGTTGGATGCAATTGATTTGAACCAGGCATTAACCAGTCCTTCTCAATCACCTACTAATGAGAATATACCTCAACAACTGACTGGGTCTGATGTATCAATCTTTGCTAACCCACCAACACAACCTGAGGAGGTTACACCCCTTGAGTTACAAGTAACTCTTGGTGGTAATCCAAGTGAAGCAGCCACTACAAGTGTTACACCCACTGGGTTACATTTGGACAGTGGTTACATTAATAAGACTTCCTTGGAGGCAATTCCTTTTATAGCACCTCTGCCAACCACCAGTGGATTTATTTATCCTACTGGCAACATCAAAAGGTTGTCAAGTGTTGAAGGAAGAAGACCCCAGTACCAAGAAAAAAGGGCATCAGTGGTTAATGTTTGGAGAATATTCCCTACATCTACCACTGATAAAACCACTGCTAGTGGGAAATCAGATGATCCCATTAACTTGGGTGATGGTTTAAAGTACCAGAAATTGACGGATCGTATTGCAAAGCTTGATAACTCTGTTGCAGAACTCAAAGTTATGCTACAACAGGTGTTACAAGTTCAGAAGGTACAAACAACTGCTGTTCCACCTCAAGCACCTGCTCCACAAAGGGCACTTGCTACAAATGAGCTCTGGAATCTATTTCAATCTTCTCTCCACCAACAAGCACAATTAGCAGATCAGCAACATGCATACCATGTACAACAGCTGAGAAATGCAATGGAGTCAAGGTTCAACACCACTCAGGCTGATTTAAAGGCTCTCAAAACTCAGATCTTGCACACCACTGGCACTGCTCCTCTAAAAGTCCGCTACATTCATCAACTCCCAGAAGATAATGCCAAAAAGGGGGGAGAAACTTAAGGAGTGGAAAAAGAAGGGTATAGAGGATGGTCTCTATCTTGCACCAGAAAATTCAAACATGACCAAAAAGATCCCTTTGCCAGATGGCAGCAAGAAAATTGATGTGACAACAAATGCACTAGCAGAAGCAGTTGCAAGTGTAAAAAGGGATAGAGAGGCCAAAAGGAAAGCCAGGGTGGACAGAATGGATCATCCAGATCAGGGTACTTCTGGGTCAAAGGATCATGAAAATCCTGTTGAGGAAAAGAAGAAGCCTACTAGAAAAGTGAGGCAACCCAAATCCATTCCAATCAGACGTTCAAAGTCTGCTAAAAAACCACCATACAAAACAGCTGATGCAACAGGAGTTACAAAAACTACTGCTTGCCAAACAGTTGTTCCATCAACACACACCACTTCAACACACACAACATCCACTGCTTTACCATCATCACCACCAAAAACAACACCTGCTGACACACAGCAGAAGACAGCAGATGTTATAACATCTGTTGTAAAGACAACAGTGGTTGAAACACCAGTTGTTTCAACAGCTGTTAGTCAATCACAATCCACTGCCACTACATCTACCACCAATGTTCCATCCAAAACATCATCAGTCCCTCCTACAAAAAGGAGAAGGCTAATTTTAAAAGATGATGACACATCTCCATCACCAACATCTTCAAAATCCCTGTCACTTGTCACTATTCCAAAACCCATACCTCTCTCTTCAGCTCAAATTATACAACCACTACCTCCTGCTGGTGTCTCATTTCCTCTGGAACTCATTGCAGTCAGAGAAGAAATCAAGTCTTTTTATTATGAAGATGACCCAGCCAAAAGGAGTTTGCCATCAATTGCAACTTATCCCAGGCCTAACAATATTGAAGAATACTTGAAACTCAAAGCCAAACAAGCAGAGGATATTGCAATCAAAAACAGAAAAGGGAAATCTGATAGAGAATTTCAACAAAACTATCAGTTTTTACTCTCACAGGTCAATGCTATGGAGTATTTTGCTAAAAATGTATGTCAGAAAATTTCAGAAAGGGCAGATGAGTCCTTAAGAAAAGACTACATTGAAAACATCATGACCTACAAGAAATACAAGGGGGAGAAACACATGTACAAGACCTGGACCATTCCTGAGCTTGAAAAAGAAGCAGCCAGGATTCAATACATGATCAAAAATAAGGTCAAGCAAACTCCTCCTGAAAGATTCAAACAACTTGAAGCTGAAAAGATGTTAGAGCTGAAGAGAATGAAAGAGGAGCTGATTACAGCAGATTATGGGTCAAGAAATTCAGTGTCAAAGTGGGGAGAAGATAGAGTCAGGGCAACTTATAAACGATTAGAGGAACTTAGAAAGAAAGATCCAAGAGTTCCACAAAAGCCTGACTATTCTAAAGCAGAGGTTTCTAAAAGACCACCAAAGCTGCAAATCAAAAGAACCACTGCTCCAGCTGGTGCTGCCATCTACAAAAGAAGGAGCAAAAACCAGTTCAGCATGGAAACAATTAAAGATCTTTTAGCCGGAGATGCCATTGTAAAAGCTGGCACGGAAGTAATGATAAAAGAAGATCTTGAATTGGAACAATCTGCATGTGCTGCTCAGCCAGCTATGAACAGGCCAGCCTCACCAAATACTTCTGCAAATAAACATCTCCCAAGAAACCCACCAGGCTCAAAAATACAAAAGTGGGAAACTGACAAACAGACCTGCGTATTGACTTTGCTCAGGTCTGGTGGAGTAGTGGAGAAAATATCAAGGGAACAAGCTCTTGGCCTGAGTCTTGAAGATTTGCAGGATCTCCTTGATCTTCCACTTAGCAGGGATGATGAAGATACAGATGCCCTAGACTTTGAATTACAATTCAAAGGTCAGATAAGGGAACTGTTGATGAGGCAATAAAGATTTCCACAAATAATGAAGAGTTTTGGCATTATCTGTTCCAGGGGGAGATTGTTGGGATTGAACCCTATCAGAGGAACAGATAATTAAAGCCAAAACTGGATCAGAGCAGTGGATCCAGAATAAGCAGACGTTTACAGATTAGTTCATGCGAATCTCTCCCTTTGAAAGTGGTCTTGTATCAACTGACCTCCTATCTGCTGATCTTACTAAGTGCTGACCTACAACTGCTACTTTGCATCTACTGACCAATGTTAAAGACTGATGGAAGACCAAAGCTCTGCTGACTCAATCTATTGCCTTGAGTCAAGTACTGCTGATCCGGACAAGCACTGTTGGGGTCACAGCAGTGGAAGTATGCAGCAGATGTTTAAGTGTCTTTTATGTAATACAATGTAATAGCAGTAGTTAGTACATCAGTGTTTATAGATCAGAGGTTAGAGTTTGTTAGGAGGTAAGATGTCACTTTCATGGTGACGTCAGCTAAAGATGCTCAGTGGTTTGCAAGTGCCTATAAATAGTTCAGTACTTGGTACTGTTCTATTAGCTCTTTCACCACATCGTCTTCTTTGCACGAACAAACTACTGAGCTCTGGCTGAGGGGGAGTTTGCATTCTTACATCAATCATTGTAATCGTTGTTGAAACAAATTCAATCATTCGGTTCATTGTGTAAAGATGTTTGATTAAAAGTATTACTCCTGTTTGATTGTATGCAAAGTTTGTTTTCATCTTAATTCCGCTGCACAACTCTTTCATCTCCATCTTAATTTCAAACGAAAATACAATCAAAAAGAAACTCAGATCCAACAGTTTAAAACCAAAACATTAGTTATAAGGTTCATAAGTTTAACATGGAACTCAACAGTCCATCTCCCACAACGACTCCCGCTCCCATGCAAGCTCCAGCTAAGTACCTAACGACCTGCAAGGCATGTAACAACAAGTCAACAACAAAGTTGAGCGAGTTCATAGTTGGGTGTTCATTTTAAGTTGTTCAAAACATAAAATTCCTTAAGCTGGCTTACTTGCTGTGGGGGTTATCCCATAGTTTAAAACATGGTCATTCCTTTCCTTTTACCCTGGCTCCCAGCCGTGGGGTGTAAGGACCTGCAAAAATGTCCCAAAATGACCCGGAAGTAGAAACCCGGACCCCTAAAACCCAAATCCTTGTTGAAAATCAAGAAATTCAAAAATTATGGGTCGCTCGCGGGCCGCGTAAGCCTTAAGGTAAGCCTACGCGGGCCGCGACAGCTTGAAGATCTCCGGATAAGCGTTCAGGCCATGTGTCAGTCACGTGGCAAGCCTATGCGTGACACGCTAGCCCTAACCATAGCTAGGGTGGCCCTAGCGGGCAGCGTAAGATTGTATTAGAGTTTACGCGGGCCACGACAAACTCAAAATTTTGCTATAAATTGCTCGTGCATGGGGCTTTCATCTCTGTTCAAAAATGAAGTATACTGCTCAAATTCGTAATTTTAAGTAGGGAAACTCTGCTACGAGTACAGGGTATTAACTCGATCACTGCTACGATACAATGTCCGATTGATTGAAACTGATCTGATGGATGTTAAGTGCCGCCCGAATCCGGCCTATACTTTGTGTGCATTGTTATTTAACTAGGTTACGAGGCTAAATCAGTAAGCAAGGTTCTGTCCAATTAAACTTGCAATGTGAGTCATTCTCTTTTTATCAAACTGTTTTTATTAAACCTCAAATTATTTTCCAGTTATATTTTACAGGGGGTAAGTCTTTGTTATCTTAAATTACTGGCAGTAAGTAGGGTATTGTGCACATTACTATTGTTCTTTCTCGTTTAGGTGGACGAACCTAAGCAGAGATAATCATTATTATTGGGTGAAAGGACCCAATAGTGGTATGACCATCATCACCAGGGGGTGTCACTGGACCAGATAATTATATAAGATAGTGGCAATTGTAATCACTCTTAGTCCTATAATTTATAACAATGTGTCATTTTGTGCAAAATGAATGACTCGCCAGTATTTCCCCGCTGATAAATTCTTTTTAAACATGTTTCAGGTGATTTACTGTGACCCAGGATAAGTGTCACGTAGCACCAAAAGCTTGAAGAGGTAGCTCTGTAAAATAAATAAACATGTTTTGTAAAACAGGGAATTTCCTCGTGAATTTCCTTTATTGTAAATTATGGGGTTTGTCCCAAAATGTGAAATAAAATAATTGGGCATTTTCAGTTTAAAAGATCCTGTCAACATTTCCGCTGCCAAATTAAATAAAATACCACGGGTTTCTGTCCCGCGGCTCCTGAAACAGGTAAAACCGGGTCGGGGGCCGTGACAGAAAAAGGTGGTATCAGAGCCACTGATTTAAGCCAATTAAGTATTTAGAATATACTTAATTTTTCAGATTGCCATTTTGTGATTTTGTGGGAATTTAAATTGATAAATAAAAATTTAACTTAAAATTGTATGTGTTTCTTCATGTGTGCTAACATCATGATTGAACTGTCGGAGGCACTCCGAAACTTTACTATCCATACCACCGATATGGATACCACAGGAAACCCATCTGGCTATCAGGCAGATACTGAGGAACCACTAACATTCCAGGCCCAGGAAAAACCAAAGCCGAAAAAGAGAAGGAGAATCTTGGACTGGAAACGTGGGCGTAGGAAGAAGCCAACTGCACAGAAGGTTAAAAAGACTGAGGATCCGAAAGACAAAGGGAAAGGAAAGGAGATCGGGGAAAGTTCAGGGCAAGCCCAGGAGATGCCACCATGGGAGGAGCTTGATCGCAAACTGGCGAATTGTGACCTCATCGGACCTGCCGATGAAAACCTCTTCAATTACCCCGCTGAATCCCAATTTCCAGTTAATTTGGAACATGCTATCCCAGATCCTATTGTCAACCACCAACTTCTACCCGGAGAATTGGAGGAGTGGTGGACGAGTGACTGGCAGTTTCAGAATTTTATGAATAACCCCAACGTTTATTTTCCCCAGTTTGACCCTGAGCCTGCACCAAACCCACCTGCGAGCACGGAAAACTTGGCTGAACTCCGCCACTATGGCGAGGAACTGGTGGATGCGGGAAATAGAATTTGGGATGTGGGGGAGAAAATCACGTGGAAGTCCGACAAGAGGGAGCGTCGTTTCTGAAAAGCCGGTTAACTGTGGTTGTGTGTTTAATAATAAAAAAAAAAATAAATAATAAAAATATAATCATGTAAAATAACTCAAAATTAAACTTTTGTAATATGACTGTTGTGTATCGATACATACTAATATATAAAAATATAAAAGTCGCAAAGTCGACAATTTTGGGTATACGTGTTGACGTGATTATGTGTGATTGCTTTATTGTGTTTGATTGTTATTTATTTTGTGACAATAATTTGCATATATTGTTAATTATTCAGATGGAAAATGTGGAAAACTGACCAGTCAACGAAGTTAACCAATCTGAACAAAACAAGGAAGATCATTTTTTTAATAGGCAAGACATAGAAAATATCGTTGCCCAAGGCATAGCCAATGCTATCCCGGTTTGGTATTGTCTACCCAGTGTTATTCATATACATACACGCATAATAAACCCTAAGGAGTTAAGGTATTACAAATTTCGAGGACGAAATTTTCTTAACAGGGGGAGAATGTGACAACCGTCAAAAATCCAGGTATCCGTACAATTTAATTAACCATGATTAGTGCTTAACAACTATGCTGAATTACAAATGACTGCTTTCTGATTTCTGCATCATACTTACATGTGCATCACATTTCATACTGTTACATCATTTTTACATACAAACTTTATTGACATAAACGATGCATAAAGCACAGTTAGCACAGTTAGAAGATAACTCAGAAAAATGCTGACGATGTTTAGTATAGACAGACAGTGTTTTGAGACCCCGTATGGGCCAGAGACAAGGTACTACACTAGTATAGTGTGTAGGAAAGTGAGGATCACAAAACTGCTTCACTAGGTGATAGTTTAAGTGCCAGGAAGTGCCTAAAACCCACTTAAAGTGCTGAATTTAGCATATTTCAGCAAATTCAGCATTTTAACAAGCTAATTACATGTAAAAATATGACAAAATGGTCCTGAATGCTTTCCTAAGTGTCGGGAATTAAAAGTGTCATAAAAGGGTACATAAAGATCACTAAACGGAATAGTTTGACACATTAACGAACCGGTATCTAACCGAACAACCGGACATTACCCGAAACACCAAAATTATACTAGAAACATTGTTTTATTATTTCTGAGCTAGTTATGATCTCCAAACACCCTAACACACTATATAACACATGATACACATAAACACTAACTATTACACTTAGATACTACCTAGATCTCTTAACTTATCATTCAACACCAACCAATACCCCCCCCCCCCTCATGTTCATGGCATCAAGGTGGCCCCACCACCATAATCTTATTTGATCTCATTTGATATGATCAAGATTCTTGTTATGTACTTAAGAAGACATATTACACAATGTATAAAGATTGAACATGGATTTATAAGTAAACCATTAGCACATAAGCTCACATCTCACACACACTAAAACACACACTCCATCTCTCCCTCTCCTTGCTCCCTCACGGCCGAGATCAAGCACCACCACCACCCTCACTTCCATCTCATTCTCCTACAATCCAAGTTTATCACAAGGTGTAAGGAACCATATAAGAAGGTTTGGTGGTCATGGAGATTGAAGGACCTCATCCAATTGCTTTTATCCAACACTTTTGTCATCACCATCATCTTGTGTTCTTCCCTAGCCTTAGAGCTAGTAGTAAGGCCCTCATGATCTCTTGTTACTTCTAATTTTGATGGTTAAAAGATGATATGTGATGAAAAATATGAAGAACACTAAAGAACATAATCTTGAAACATGAACATAAGCTTGTCATATGATGAACTCTTGATGAAACTGTGTTGTTTAGTGTATGTATGATACTTGATTGTTATTTTCTTGAGATTATGATGTTGATCATCATAAGGAGCTTGCTAGATTGTGATTAAACACATGATCTAGCAAGTAAGAGGATGATTATGTGATAAAACAAGATGATCATCCTTATGTGTAAGCATGAACTTGAAAAGTAAAATAATTTCTTGAAAAATAATAATCAAAGTGAGCTAGCAATCTTATGGATCTAAGATTTATGAATGGTTTTACAAAAGAACCAAGTTCAAAATATGAGTTTTAGAAGATCTTGGTTCTTATTTAAACATACACTATTTTTGGTGATAAAACAAGTGTAGAAACACTTGAGAAACAAGAAGAATTCATAAAGAAACGTTTTTGTAAAACATGTTTACAAGTTGTAAACACCTAAATCTACCAAGAATGAGATTTTTAAAGAAGTAAACACACTTTAAAGGGTACCTAAACCTACTAAACACACTACCAAGTTACTACAAGTTTTTACGAAAGTTCAAGTTCATGATTATTATGTAGATAACATTGTTTTGGCACTTGGTAAGTATAGGTTGATTGTTGATTGTTTGTAATGATTTTAAAAAGAAAATGATATGCTTTGATAGCATGGACACCTCCATTTTTAGGGGAAACTATGGCAAAATTTTCTAAAAATATAGACACTTAGAAAAATATTTTCTAAACAAATATTTACAAGTTTGTTTTAACTATGGTTTTCAATATAAACTTTGCCATAGATTTTGTTACAAAAATACAAGTATTGGAGGTTGGTTTTTATAAATAAAAATGGATAAATATGTAGTTAGAATATATATTTACATCAAAGACACATTGTGCGTGATTATTTGTATACTTTGTGTATTATTTATATTATTTTAGGATTTAAAATAATATAACTTAAGAAAATACCAAGAATTTACAATCCAAAATAATACCAAAAATCACAAGGAATAAATATATAAGTTACACACATAATATTGTTAAACCGAACACAAGAACGTAACTAACAAAATATTCTGGAAAATACCGTTATAAAAATATTTTTTTTAAATGATATTTTGGATGCAAGAAATGAAAATATGATTTTTGTAAATATTACCAAGTTATATCATATTTTTGACAAGGAGAAAATATATTATTTTTGGAAGTAAAAATATATTTTCTTAGAATATTTAGAAGATATATGATTTTTGAGAAAAATATATATTTTCTAGAAATACA
Source organism: Helianthus tuberosus (assembly GCA_030545235.1). Taxonomy (NCBI): domain Eukaryota; kingdom Viridiplantae; phylum Streptophyta; class Magnoliopsida; order Asterales; family Asteraceae; genus Helianthus; species Helianthus tuberosus. The sequence continues at coordinate 136,509,600 of CM060415.1, forward strand.
TTATTTTTGTACAAAATAAGTTTATATATATTTTCTAAAAGTGGGACTTGAAAATATATTAACTTGGAACTACAAATAGTTTTACCAAAGGAAAAATTTTGAATAAGTTTTCTAAGTAATATTCCTTTAAACATGTGTTTTGGAAATAAATATTGGATATTTATTTAATATTCCGGAATAATCAATTATGAGAATACGAAGATACATGTATGAGATACCCCATCCTTGGGAAGGAAATACGAAAATAAATACTTGAGAAATTTTATCACAAATATTGTTTAACAATTATTCCAAAATTAAATATAATTTAAAGTTAAAATAATCATTATTTTAACAAATAATTATAACTTGGAATATCATCGAAGACATGAAAGAAACGTAACTCAGAAATGATAATTCTAAGGCAAGGCACGGCCCGTTCGTCTAATAGACCCTAGTACATTGTAGGGAGTCGTGTTTGCTGAGGAGATTTGGGTTACGAGTACTGAAGACGCAAAACTGTGAGTTCATGTCCCCTTTTCTTTTAACTGTTTTCAGTTTTATAACTTCGGGGGTGAAATACATGTTACAATTGTTTACAAACGTTTTATACATGGTATGGTTAGCAAAGGAGGGTTACTGCTTGATAATGTGAGTGGTGGGTATGACACTTAAGGCCATTAATCCTCGTTGTAGGACTGAGGGACATGAGTGATAGATCTATTTGGGTGTAGCGAGCCCACACCCTTGTGGACCAGGGTGGCACATGTGGTGACTATGTCTTATTCCTGGAGACAAATCTGCTAGGTTTGAGTTTTCCTGCATCACTTCACACATACCATTGGCCTTGCAAACCATTGGTAATATGTTTTTCCTTATTGCTACATACTAGGGACATACATACTTACAGACATACTTTAAAGGTTTATTCATACACAAACACATGAACTCGCTCAACTTTTGTTGATGTTTTCAAATTACATGTATTTCAGGGAACTAAGTTGATCTGGCAGGTGTTTGCATGTTCAAGCTGCGTCATAAATAAAAGATGTCATCCAAGTCTTTAGGGTTTAGGAGATGTATCTTACTCCTGGACGAGATACATGGTCCTAAGCTCGGGTTTTATTTAAGGTCTTTTGTTGAGTCTTCATGAACTCATTCAAACATGTTGTGGTTGTAACTTAAAATTTGGTGTCTACGTTTCAGACAAGTATGTTGTGTTATTTTTAAAACTTAATTAATGGATGAGCATCTTATGGTTTTATCATATAGCGTTGTTATGATTGAATGCTATGGTATTAAGAAAGTCACACCAATAATCACGCTTTCGCAAAAGTCAGGGTGTGACACAATGAAGGGGCGACTGCTGCACTGCGTTGGTTAGAGAAAACCGAAGCAGTAATTAAAATAAGTAAATGCGCTGAAGAAGACAAGGTTATGTATACATCCCACCTCTTCAAGGAAGAGGCATTGGAATGGTGGAATACGGTGTTGCAAGCCAAGGGAAGTGACATGGCTTATGCCATGAATTGGGAAGAATTTAAGCAATTGGTGGAAAGGAAATTCTGCCCCGAATATGGAAAGGAACAAATGGCGAATAAGTTCCTGAGCCACCGAATGGTGGATGTTGACTGTCGAGGGTATACTTCGAAATTCTTCGAATACGCCAGAATTGTACCAACTCTGGCTTCGCCAGAACCGGTGCTTATTTCTCGCTATATTTGGGGTTTAATTAGCGAGATTCGTGATATCGTCAAAGCTGCGAGACCCCGCACAATTGACGATGTGGTGGAATTAGCCAACACCCTGACCGACGGGCTAGTACGTACGAAAGAAGAAAACAGGAAAAGGGAATTGGCCCAAAAGATTACCCAAGGATTTCGTGTGGGTAATAATAGCAATTTCAAGAGAAAAGGAACTGGGCAATCCTCCACCCTGCCATTTTGCAGCACCTATAAAAGGAAGCATTTTGGGAAGTGTAAAGGGTATTGCAATTTTTGCAATAGACCGGGGCACCCAGAAGAAGAATGCAGGAGGAAGAAATCAACGATTTGTTACAACTGTGGCGAAACAGGGCACTTCAGGCCCGACTGCCCGAAATTAGTCAAGCCAACCAATAACAAGGCCAAACCTGCTGAAGGAACTAATAAGAAAAGTGCAAGAGCCTTCCAGCTAACAACGCAAGAGGCAGATCTGATCCTGGATGTAATAGCTGGTACGTTTCTTGTATAAGACGTTTATGCAAAAGTATTATTTAACTCTGGTGCAAACCAAAGTTTTATAAATACTTCATTCTGCCAAGCTCTTAAGTTACCCTTAACCAAACTTAGGCAGATTTATACGGTAGAAACAGTAGATGGTAACTCTGTTAACATAGATAAGGTTCTTCAAGAAGGGAAAATAGAACTTTCAGGCCACAAATTTTCTGCAACCCTGCTACCTATGAATTTAGCTGGATTCGATGTCGTGCTAGGAATGGATTGGTTAGTAGCCAACCCTGTGCGAATCCTCTGTGACAAGAACTCCATAGAAATCCATACACCCGTAGGGGAAGTAATTATGATTACAGGGGATAAGCCGCGTAAACCGATGAAGTTCATTTCAGTAATGAAAGTTTCTAGTTATGAACGAAAGCAAGGAATAGTGTATATGATTTCAGTAATCATTAACACTAAAGGTAAGGAACTTAAGTAAATTCCTGTAGTGTCAGAGTACCCGGATGTATTTCCAGGAGAGCTACCAGGATTGCCACCAGATAGGGAAGTAGAGTTTAGAATTCATCTAATTCCTGGAACTACACCAATAGCTAAGGCACCTTATCGGTTAGCACCCATCGAAATGCTAGAACTGAAAAAGCAGTTAGATGAGTTATTAAGTAAAGGATTCATACAACCTAGTTCATTCCCTTGGGGAGCACCAGTGTTGTTTTTAAAGAAGAAAGATGGTTAAATGCGAATGTGTATCGATTATAGGGAATTGAATAAGGTTACAATTAAGAATCGATACCCATTACCTAGGATTGGTGATCTTTTCGACCAACTTCAGGGGGCTAGATATTTTTCTAAGATAGGCTTGTGCTCCGGATACCATCAGCTGAAGGTACAAGAAGAAGACATACCTAAAACTGCTTTCAGAACTAGGTATGGTCACTACGAGTTTACAGTTATGCCATTTGGACTAACAAATGCTCCTGCAGCATTTATGGAGCCATATTTGGATAAATTTATAATTGTCTTTATTGACGATATACTTATTTATTCCAAAAGCCAGGACGAGCATTGTGAGCACCTACATGCACTTTTAACTTTGTTAAGAAAAGAGAAGCTTTACGCCAAATTCTCGAAGTGTGAATTTTGGCTATAGGAAGTGCAATTCTTAGGTCACATGGTGAATCACGAAGGTATTCACGTAGATCCCTCCAAAATAGAAGCAATCACCAAATGGAAGGTCCCGCAATCAGCTACGGAAGTTAGAAGTTTTCTAGGATTAAGCGATTCATTAAATATTTTTCTAAGATAGCCGTGCCATTAACTAAGCTAACCTGTAAAATAGTGAAGTTTGAATGGGGACCTAGGCAAGAAGAGGCTTTTAAGATTTTAAAGCAAAGGTTAACAAACGCCCCAATTCTTGCCTTACCAGAAGGGACATAAGACTTTGAAGTTTACTGTGACGCTTCTAAGCTAGGATTAGGATGTGTATTAATGCAACGCAAAAACGTAATTAGGTATGCCTCAAGGCAATGGAAAAAGCACGAAGAAAATTATACAACTCGTGACTTAGAATTAGGAGCCATAATTTTTGCCCTTAAGATTTGGAGACACTATCTGTATGGAAGTAAGTTTACTATTTATACAGATCATAAGAGTTTAAGGTACATATTTGGGCAAAAAGAATTAAACATGAGGCAAAGAAGATGGATGGAAATTCTAGGTGACTACGACTGTGATATTCAATATCAAGAAGGAAAGGCAAATGTAGTCGCAGATGCCTTAAGTCGTAAGTATCATGAGAAACAAAGACGAGTTCGTGCTCTTAGATTAAATCTACAGTTAGATTTAATGGAACAACTGAAGAACGTTCAAGAAACAGCAATCAAGGATGGTGCTGAAGGAATGAAAGGCAGGATAAAATAATTAGAGCAAGGGACTAATGGAATTTGGGGATTCCACAAGAAAAGAATTTGGGTACCTAACCAAGGAAATTTAAGAGATAAAATTTTAGAGGAAGCCCATAAATCTAGATATACCATGCATCCTAGTAATAATAAGATGTACCAAGATTTAAGAAATAACTTCTGGTGGATAGGAATGAAAAAGGACATAGCTAGATATGTATCTAAGTGTCTAACTTGTTCGCAAGTTAAGGCAAAACACCAGAAACCTTCAGGATTACTCCAACAATTAGAAATGCCTGTATGGAAATGGGAACTAATAACAATGGACTTTGTTACTAAGTTGCCCAAAACCAGAAAAGGTAACGACGCGATTTGGGTAATTGTGGATCGATTAACCAAATCAGCTCATTTTCTGCCCATGAAGGAAACCTTTAGCATGGAAAGATTAGCAAAGTTATACGTAGACGAGGTAGTATCCTTACATGGAGTCCCACACTCCATTGTATCGGATAGGGATAGTCGTTTCACTTCACATTTCTAGACAAGTTTCCAAGAAACAATGGGAACCCGACTGAATTTAAGTACTGCATACCATCCCCAAACAGACGGACAGAGTGAAAGGAGATCCAAACCCTGGAAGACATGCTCAGAGCATGTGTGATAGATTTTGGTGGAAACTGGGATAACCACCTACCCTTAATCGAATTCTCCTATAACAATAGTTATCATGCAAGCATCGAAGCTGTCCCGTTTGAAGCACTGTATGGACGAAAGTGTAGAACTCTAGTTTGCTGGGCAGAAATAGGAGAAAGTCAATTATTAGGTCCTGAAATTGTACAAGAAACCAACGACAAGATAACTCAAATCAAGGAAAGACTGAAAACGGCTCGAGATCGTCAGAAGAGTTATGCAGACAATCGACCGCAAGCCGCTAGAATTTCAAGTTGGAGACAGGGTACTCTTAAAAGTTTCTCCTTGGAAAGGAGTAGTTCGGTTCGGTAAGAAGGGAAAGCTAAGTCCCAGATACATAGGACCATTCCCAGTGATCCAGCGAATAGCACCAGTTGCCTATCGCCTACAACTACCAGAAGAGCTAGCTAGAGTACATGACGTGTTTCATGTATCTAACCTCAAGAAATGTCTATCTGACGAATCCCTGTTAGTACCTCTTCAAGATATAGAGGTAAATGAAACGTTAAAATTTGTGGAGAACCCACTTCAAATAGAAGACAGAAAGGTCAAGTTTCTCAAGCGCAAAAGACTAGTACTGGTCAAAGTCAGGTGGGATTCGAAAAGAGGACCTGAGTACACGTGGGAACTAGAATCGGAAATGAAGCGAAAATATCCTCACCTGTTCCAGTAAATCTCGAGGACGAGATTTTAAATAAGGTGGGGAGGATGTAAGGACCTGCAAAAATGTCCCAAAACGACCCGTAAGTAGAAACCCGAACCCCTAAAACCCTAATCCTTGTTGAAAATCAAGAAATTCAAAAATTACGGGTCACTCGCGGGCCGTGTAAGCCTTAAGGTAAGCCTACGCGGGCCGCGACAGCTTGAAGATCTCCGGATAAGCGTTCATGCCACGTGTCAGACATGTGGCGAGCCTATGCGTGATACGCTAGCCCTAGCCGTAGCTAGGGTGGCCCTTGCGGGCAGCGTAAGATTGTATTAGAGTTTACGCGGGCTGCGACAAACTCAACGTTTTGCTATAAATTGCTCGTGCATGGGGCTTTCTGTGAGATTAAATATATTAATATTATATTATTTAATCTTGTAGCCATTATAATCATTTATATTATATAGATCAAAATATATTAATAACCTATTAATAATTAGTTGGTAATTGTTGATGGACCATATTACCCTTATTAACTAATTTGGTTTCCTCTTGGGTGTATATATAAGGAGATTATTAGAGAGTTTAAGGGTTACACAAGTTAGAAAATTTTCACAACCCTCATAACATCACAATCGGCTCTCTCTCCATAATCGAAACCTCCCTTGTTTCGGTTCATCACCATCATAACTTTACACCCTAAGGAGGAAACAGATCATCCTGACAAGTATGTCGAACTCAATGGCTGCATCTCTGACTGGATTCTCTGCTGGCATGTCTGCTGTAACAGGTATGTTATTCATGTTTTCCATTATGTTTAAACAGAACTGATCAAAATGTGGTATCAGAGCATATGTTGATAAATCAGTTCTGTTTTCGTATCCATCATTCTGGGATCATAATCTGGAAAACAAAAAAGTTTTAAAGCCATATACATCACGGCTGTTTTCGGTTTTACTTGTGCCGAAATCAGTGGTTTTTAAGAAAGGGGTGCTTAATCATGTCACCCAAAACCATAATGGGTAAATTAACATCCGAAATCTGTTAATAAAAGTCATAAAATCCAGGTTTCGGATCCCAGAATTATGTTTTAATTTTCCAGGGTTCATTTTTTGTTCAAAGGAAAACTCGAAAATTCTTTAAGTTTTGGAATATGATTTGGATTAGTGGGTGTTTTTACTGATTTTGATCTAAATTTTATCTTTTAAAACTTCGAAAACTGTTAATAGATTTTCAGTTATTATTTTTGAAATCTTTGATAAGTTTAGATCAACAACAAAACAGGAAACATTATCCCACAATCCCTAAAAGTTCGAGTTTTCAGTTATTATCACAATAAACAGCTATTAACAGTGGGCTCGAGATCATCAGATTACGACTCGAGACCATCAGTCTCGACTCGAGACCATCAGTCTCGACTCGAGACCATAAGGTCTCGACTCGAGACCATAAGGTCTCGACTCGAGACCATAAGGTCTCGACTCGAAATCATCAGGTCCTTAAATCTTCACAAATTGAGACCAACAGATCTCGACTCAAGACCACAAGGTCTCGACTCGAAATCATAAGGGCTCAAAAGTTTACAACTCGAGACAAAGGTCTCGACTCGAGACCATAAGGTCATAACTCGAGACCATAAGGTTGCGACTCGAGACCACAAGGCTGAAACTCGAGACCGTGGTTTAGACTCGAGACAAAGGTTACGACTCGAGACCTCATAACTAACTCAAGATCTCAAAACTCAGTCGAGACCTGACTCGAGACCTCACTCGAGACCTCATTACCTTAGTCCGATCCGCGCTGGTTTGCTATTAAATACTTGGTTTTGTAAACCATTAATTAACTAATTAGAATCAGATAACTTTTACAAAACCAAAATAGCTTAACTTGAATGAGCTTCTGATGTATCATTTCTGGCCAAAGCTGATTTAATACATCTATTTATTGTTCAAGTATTATAAAAGCTATGTTGAGTATGCATTACAAACGTCAAATGTCTTAATTCTGGCCAAAGCTGATTTAATTCATTTATGTTTAGCATGCTTGACAAGTGCATAACTAAAGCAATTGTCTCATTTCTGGCCAAAGCTGATTTGTCATGATTACTTTGCACACATGCTTAAATGATTACACTTCTGGCCAAAGCTGATTTGTCTTTGTTTAAGTAGAATTTTACTAAGTCTATTATTTTGATGTTAGTAATAGACATTATCACAGCTTCATAATTAAAATGGTCATTATTTATGCCTGCCTTAGTATAACATGCCCTTAGATCACATTAGGACTTCTTTCTTAGTATCATAACTTGCACATTTTATTTCCACTATCAGCACCCAATTGCGGGATTCCACCTTTGACTGGTGATAACTTTGCTGAATGGAAGGATGCCCTCATGCTTACACTAGGATTGCTAGATTTCGATTATGCTCTTAGAGAGAATAAGCCAGCGGACCTTACCACTCAAAGTACTGCTGCTGAGCAGATAGTTCATGAAAAATGGACTAGGTGTAACCGCATGTCTCTCATGTTAATGAAGCAATCCATTCACAATGCAATTAGAGGCACTATTCCTGATTCTGAAGATGCTAAAACCTACCTGGCTTCTGTGGAGGCTCAATTCAAAGGAACATCAAAAGCACACGCTAGCACTCTTATCCTTAAGCTGGTGACGACTAAGTATGATGGGAGGAGCGGCATTCGCGAACACATCATGATGATGCATGACATGGCCAATAAGCTAAAAGGGCTAGAGATGGAAATCAATGATGGTTTTCTTGTTCACATCATCATCACTTCGCTTCCTTCGTCCTATGAAGCATTCAAGATCAATTACAACACTTAGAAGGACAAATGGACGATGAGTGAACTGGTTGCTATGAGCATATAGGAGGAAGAGCGTATGAAGATGGATCGCACCACTGATGTTGCTAACTTCACCACCTCCAACTCAAAGAAGAGGAAGAACAATTATCAAAGAAAGGATGCTTCCAAGGTCCAAAAGCCAAATCCTAATACAAGTGCACCTTCCAGCTCTAAGAGCTCCTTAGGCAAACCCTATTGCAAGTTCTGTAAGAAAACAGGACATAAACAAAAGGAATGCCCTGACTTCAAGGAGTGGCTGGCTAAGAAAGGTAACGATTTTTTCATGATACTTGAGTCCTTTAATTTAAATGTTCCTGCTAATTCTTGGTGGTTTGATTCTGGTTCTATGGCTCATGTAACTAATTCTACTCAGGGATTCTTTTCAATCCGGAAGCTGGGAAGAAACCAAAGAACACTTAAAGTTGGGGATGATCGGGAATTAGAAGTGAAGCCCATAGGAACATTACAATTATTTTTGAAAACTGGTTTATGTATTAAACTTTATGATACCTTATATGTTCCTGAGGTAACTCGGAACCTTGTATTAGGACCATAGTTAGACATGGACGGTTTTGTTGTTTCTCATGGTCATCGCAAACTCTCTATTCTCTATGATTTCGTTGTTTATGGTACTGGCATTCTGGATGGTGGTCTCTATAGATTAGAACTAGATGATATTTTTTTCCAAATCTTTGTTGTCATATAATATTAATGAATCACTCACAAAGATGGAAAAGAAACGAGACTTAGAGACTTCATCTATGTTGTGGCATCAACGTTTAGGCCACATCTCAAGAGAGCGATTAAATCGTCTCGTAAAGGATGAAGTCTTACGTCCTCTCGATTTCACTGATTTTGGAACATGTATCAAATTTCTCAAAGGCAAGATGACATCAGTGAATAAGAAAGGTGCCAATAGGAGCTCTAATTTATTAGAACTCATTCACACTGACATTAGTGGTCCTTACCAAATTGCTGGCATAACAGGACATACTTCATTTATCACTTTCATTGATGATTACTCTCGTTACATGTACTTGTATCTTATTAAGGAAAAGTCTGAATCTCTTACAACTTTTAAAGATTATAAAGCTGAAGTTGAAAAGCAATTAGATCGTCAGATTAAAGTTGTGAGATCAGATAGAGGCGGTGAATATTATGGAAGAGATACTGATGTGGGTCAAGCTCCTGGTCCATTTTATGAGTTTTGTAAGGGCCAGGGGATTGTGAACCAATACACCATGTCTGGTACACCTCAGCAGAACGGTGTCGCTGAACGAAGAAATCATACGCTTATGAACATGGTGCGCAGTATGTTAGCTAACACTAATTTACCATTATTCCTCTGGACTGAAGCATTGAAAGCAGCTGTTCATATACTCAATAGAGTTCCTTCTAAGTCTGTCCCTAAAACTCCTTATGAACTTTGGACAGGAAGGAAACCGAGTCTTAAATATATGAAAGTATGGGGCTGCATTGCTGAAGCAAAACTCTATAATCCTTTCCTAAGGAAACTTGACCCTAAAACAGTTACCTGCTTCTTTATCGGGTATCCTGATCATTCAAAGGGTTATCGTTTCTATTGTCCTTCCCATGTCACCCGTATTGTTGAAACCAACCGTGCCGCGTTCCTAGAGGATTTCAAGGTCAGTGGGAGCAGTACCAACCCTTACGAAGAATTGCAAGAAGTACAAGACGCGGGGGGGGGGAGACTCTTCGCTTACCATTACTTTGTTTACTCCTCTTGTACCCATGCAGCAACTGCACCTGAAGCCACTGCATAAACTCCATCTCCACAATCAGAACCCATTATACCTCATAACGAAGGCACACCAAACGCTCAAAACCAAGACAACGCTGAACCCGATAATCAACTCAGGATGTCATCTAGGAAAAGAAGGCCTACTAATTGGGATGATTATGTTACCTACCTGACTGAAATGGATGCTGGAAAGCTCAATGATCCTATCTCTTATAATGAAGCCATTAGCAGTGATCAGTCTTCTAAATGGAATAAAGCAATGATTGATGAGCTTGAATCCATGAAGAAAAATGACGTCTGGGATTTGGTCGAATTACCCAACGATGTTAAACCTGTAGGTTGTAAATGGGTGTTCAAATCAAAACTGGATCCGAATGGGAACGTTGAACGCTACAAAGCGAGATTGGTTGCAAAGGGCTACACTCAGAAAGAGGGAATTGACTATCAAGAGACGTTTTCACCTGTCTCTCGTAAAGATTCATTAAGGATCGTTATGGCCTTAGTAGCTCATTTTGATTTAGAGCTGCATCAGATGGACGTCAAAACTGCTTTCCTTAACGGAGAGTTAGACGAAGATGTTTACATGAAACAACCTGAAGGCTTTAAACCTGAAGGTCAGGAGCATCTAGTCTGTAAGTTGAAGAAATCCATTTACGGGTTAAAATAAGCATCACGTCAATGGTACCTCAAGTTTGATGAAGTCATGAAGAGGCAAGGTTTTATGAAGAATCAAGTGGATCAATGCACCTACCTCAAGATGAGTGGGAGTAACTTTACTATACTTGTCCTTTATGTAGACGATATTCTACTAGCAAGTAATAGTTTAGAAATGTTGAATGAGTCGAAGCGGTTACTCTCGCATAACTTCGACATGAAGGATCTCGGAGATGCTTCTTACGTCATTGTCATCGAAATTCACCGAGATAGACACAAAGGGATCTTAGGATTGTCCTAGAAGACTTACATAGATCGTGTCCTTACACGGTACAACATGCAACAGTGCAAACCCTCAGTCGCTCCAGTAGTTAAGGGAGATGTTTTCGGTTCATTCTAGTGTCCGATAACAGAGGTTGAAAAGGAGCAAATGAGCTAGATACCTTACGCATCAGTAGTCGGGAGCCTGATGTATGCTCAAGTCTGTACTCGCCCAGATATATCTTATATTGCTGGAATGCTAGGCCGTTATCAGACTAATCCTGGTCTAGATCACTGGAAAGCAGCAAAAAAGGTTCTTAGATATCTGCAAGGGACGAAGGACTATAAACTGACTTATAGAAGAAGTGATCACTTAGAAGTGGTAGGTTATTCTGATTCTGACTTTGCCAAATGCAAAGATGACAAGAAATCCACTTCGGGCTACATCTTTATGTTAGCAGGCGGACCTATCTCATGGAAGAGTCATAAACAACAGTTAACTACAACTTCCACAATTATGGCAGAATACATTGCTGTTTACAACGCAACCTGTCATGGAATGTTGCTTAGAAATCTGATCACTGGACTCAAAATCGTTAATTCCATTTCTAGACCATTGAAGCTTTACTGTGATAACTCAGCTGCCGTTCGTTTCTCGAACAGTAACAGTTCGACTGGAACTGATTTATATCTCGATACAAAATATTTGTTCGTACGTGAACGAGTTGAGAAAAATAATCTTTGTATTGAGTATATTAGTACTAAAGATATGCTTGCGGATCCGATGATTAAAGGTCTCCCACCTAAAGTTTTCGAAGAACATGTATCGAATATGGGACTTACTAAAGACCTTATTTAATGGCATATTGTACTAGCTTATGTTTTAATTAATGAAATTTCCTCAGTTTGATTTTGTATGTCTCTAACATATGTTATGCCGGTGTAATGACATATAGACAAATATAAATACAAATCAGACGCTAAAGGGCTTATGCATATTTTGATCATAACTATTAGGTTTTAAATTGAGGCTATAGTATGACTAATGGGGGTCCTGAGTCGAATGATGATTCAACGGCTGTATTTCTCTGCTATACTTCTTGGTTTAAGACTAAAATCAGTGTTAACTCCTGGCCAGGCTCATCTAATACTTATGATAAATGATTACTCGGCTAAGTGGGAGAATGTGAGATTAAATATATTAATATTATATTAGTTAATCTTGTAGCCATTATAATCATTTATATTATTTAGATCAAAATATATTAATAACTATTAATAATTATTTGGTAATTGTTGATGGACCATATTACCCTTATTAACTAATTGGGTTTCCTCTTGGGTGTATATATAAGGAGATTATTAGAGAGTTTAAGGGTTACACAAGTTAGAAAATTTTCACAACCCTCATAACATCACAATCGGCTCTCTCCCTAATCGAAACCTACCTTGTTTCGGTTCATCACCATCATAACTTTACACCCTAAGGAGGAACCATATCATCCTGACAAGTATGTCGAACTCAATGGCTGCATCTCTGACTGGATTCTCTGCTGGCCTGTCTGCTGTAACAGGTATGTTATTCATGTTTTCCATTATGTTTAAACAGAACTGATCAATACTTTCATCTGTGTTTGAAAAATCTTTTCAAAAACGAAGTATACCGCTCAAATTCGTAATTTTAGGTAGGGAAACGCTGCTACGAGTACAGGGTATTAACTCGATTACTGCTACGATACAATGTCCGGTCGATTAAAACTGATCCGATGGATGTTTAAGTGCTGCCCGAATTCAGGCTATACTTTGTCATTCGTCGTGAGGGTTTTGATTTCGTGAGTTTATCGTAAATGTTGTATTAAGTTACTGACTTAGTTTCGTGTGCATTGTTATTTAACTAGGTTACAAGGCTAAATCAGTAGGCATAGTTCTGTCCAACTAAACTTGCAATGTGAGTCATTCTCTTTTTATCAAAAGTATTTTACAATACCTCAAATTATTTTCCAGTTATATTTTACAGGGGGTAAGTCTTTGTTATCTTATATTACTGGCAGTAAGTGGGGTATTGTGCACATAACTATTGTTCTTTCTCGTTTAGGTGGACGAACCTAAACAGAGATAATCATCAATATTGGGTAAAAGGACCCAATAGTGGTATGACCATCGTCACCATGGGGTGTCACTAGACCAGATAATTATAAGATAGTGGCAATTGTAATCGCTCTTAGTCCTGTAATTTATAACAATGTGTCGTTTTGTGCAAAATGAATGACTTGCCAGTATTTCCCCGCTGATAAAATATTTTTAAACATGTTTCAGGTGATTTACTGTGACCCAGGATAAGTGCCGCGTAGCACCAAAAGCTTGAAGAGGTGGCTTAGTAAAATAAATAAACATGTTTTGTAAAACAGGGAATTTCCTCGTGAATTTCCTTTATTGTAAATTATGGGGTTTGTCCCAAAATGTGAAATAAAATAATTGGGCATTTTCAGTTTAAAAGATCCTGTCAACATTTCCGCTGCCAAACTAAATAAAATACCACTGGTTTCTGTCCTGCGGCTCCTGAAACAGGTAAGACCGGGTCGGGGGCCGTGACATGGGGGCTACCCCATGAATATTCCACTAGACCCGTTACCATATCGACTACTAACTGAAGTAGTTGGGTGCCCTAAGTCAATGTCTATCATCATTGACGTGCCTAGATCCATTAGTCCACGCCCGTCCTCTGCGGCACAGTGTGAGGCTTGTCAAACCTAATAGCGCTATTTAACTAATGACTCGTTCGCCATTGGCCCGATGATTAAGTCGATATACAAATGAGGGACTTAATGATAGAGTTTTTGTATGTCAACCACAACTCCCCTCAAGATGATTTCTGATGAAATGAGACTTCCAAGCTGTATTTGTCATGTGTTCCGGTCAAAGACTTGATAGCCAAAATCTGCATGTATGTCAAAAGGTACAACAAAACAGAACAGAAATAAAATAAACACAAATAAACCATAATGTGCATAAATAGAAGTACTAAAAATCCAAACAAAGACCCGACAAACAAAGTAAAGTGTCTGAAAATAAAGAGTTCAAAACCGAGGGTGTTTGACATAACAACCAAAATGAACACCCCAAATAAACAAAGTACGGAAATAATAAAAACATAAATGATCGACTCCACCGCCTCCTACTCGTCGTCACCATCATCATCTCTCGTAAAGGACGGGCCCGCATCTCCACCACTAGGTGGGTTCCAGGGTGGGAACTGCGGAGGATGCTGAAAGTAGTCGGGATAGGCAGGACGCATCTCCCCAAATAGGTATTGTAACACCCTGAACGGAGGCGGAAAAGTCGAAGGGCATCACGTAAATTGATAGAATGCATTTGAGCACATGGAGATTATATTAAGTTGAAATATAGTTTAAGTTCAATTCAATAGATTGCATTTACATCTGAAAATATAAAAGTACAAAAACAAATACAACATAAATTGTTTCACAAATGATAAATTCGGATTTACTCTAAGGCATAAGTCTTGATCAATCCTATGTAAATATTCTTGCAAATCATGTCATCAAACATTGTCACCTGAAACATATGTTAGGAAAAATATTGGGTCAACAAACGGTTGAGTGAATTCATAGGTTTTGTTAGGCAAAAATAACAATGTGATATGAAAATGAGTTAACACTGTGGCATGCGATATGTCTTTAAGCAAAAGAGTAATACAAGTAGTTACTTAATGGTACATTCAAACCTATGACGATACTCGGAAATATCATCCATCCTTCCTTGTATGTATGTATGTATGTATGTATGTATGTATGTATGTATGTATGTATGGTTCCGAACAACAACAACAAAATTGCAAAGTTGGAAGTTTGGATGGGGTGTCAATCCTATAGCGCTATAATACAACCGATGGGCTTATGCAAGTTGATGAACGTAAATTTCTTAAAGCAACAACAACAGGTATTAAGCAAATGCAAAGGCAATCGGGGGAAACCACAAAATAACAAATAGTTTGTATCACATTGTAACATATGTATCATCCCAAAAATAATGTAAAAAGGGACTATGAACTCACCTTGAGTGCGGTAAGTCCAACAAGTAAGTTTAATGTGAGGGTTTGTGGGAACAAGATCCAACGTCACTCTAATAGATTGAACATGCAACAATATAGAATTTGTATCAATAGTAGTGTTTAATTGTATGAACGGAAATCCTAAATCTATAGGATTCGGTTTAACTAAGTGGTAACTTGTATAATTAAATAACATAATTAAATAAAATAATTATAAGCGAAACATAGTACAAGTGATATAATTAATTTATAAAATTTATAGATTAATTCAAATGACCAATTGTATATATATAAAAACTGATAAATGATAAATATATAGTTTAAAAGAATTAATATGTTAACTATATAACTAATTATCAAAATAATTAAATTAGATCAGAATAATTAAAGATAATATTTTTAGTTGTTGAACTTGAATATTATTGATTTAAAATAATTATTATGTATGGGAATATGTATATATATATATATAATATAGTTTGTAAATTAAATACTTGTAGGTTAAGTCCAAGAGTTAGATTGTTATGTTAATGTCCAAAATCACATATGAATACAAAGATGATCGGACGGTATGATTTACCATCACCTATCACCATGAGTATGATCGGATTGTATCACATATCAATACAAGTATGATCAGACGGTATAAATTACTCATCTCTTATCAATACAAGCATGATCGGATTGAAAGGAAAATAACAACATAATAATAGAGTTTGTAATTTAGTTAGCTTAACCAAATCACAAATCTTATCACAAGAATTATGGTAGACTCGGTTGGTTTAACCAAAACACTTGCCACCACAAGAACTATGATAGATTTGGATGGTTTTAATATTTGTAGTTATGTTAGTCATTAATAACAGAAAGTTAAGAGGGTTTTCACACCTCTAAACTCATGAGAATTAATCATACATAAGTGTCTTAAACATGGTTTTGATTAGAAGTATGGAGGATATAAGTTTCATACATGTTAGTATGAATATAGATAAAGTATAAGATTAATCATAAAAGCAGAGAATTTGGATCATGAAATAATGTTGTTATACCTTAGTTTGATAAGATAAACTGAGAGAAACAATCCTAGAGAAGATCCAAGCTTCGTTGAAGATGATTTGATGAAGGGAAGATGAAGAAATGTGAGTATGAACATGTCACACCCCCAAAATCCACATGCGGAGTATCACCGCTTGGAGGCGTGACTGACCAGGATCAAGCCACCAATCATATTGAACAAGCAAGTAAGTAATTATAAAAGTCTAACCAATACAATTGGTGTCCAAACAAACATAGTTTAAGTTGTAAGCGGAAGCATAATGTTTAAAACCAAAACATAAGTTTAAATGTTTCAAAGTTTAACGTGGCACACAGCTGCCAATGTCCCACAATGACTCTTCCCCATGCAAGCTCCAGCTAAGTACCTATTGACCTGCAAAGCATGTAGTAACGAATCAACAATAATGTTGAGCGAGTTCACAATTGGGTGTTTGTTTTAAGTTGTTTCGAAAACAGTTTCCTTTAACTGGCATCCCTGCCATGGGGGTTACCCCATAGTTGAAAACGTGATTTGTTTATCCCATTTACTCTGGCAATCCAGCCGTGGGGGCTACCCCATGTTTAGTTATCTGGCTTTCCGGCCGTGGGGGCTACCCCATGTATGTACTACTAGACTCGTTACCATATCGACTGCTGACTATAGTCATGTTTATGTGCCCTGAACTGTCAATGTCTATCATCATTGACGTGCCCAGATCCATTAGTTCACGCCCGTCCTCTGCGGCACGGTGTGAGGCTTGTCAAACCTAAATAGCGCTATCTAACTAATGACCCGCTCGCCATTGGCCCGACGATTAAGTCGATATAAAAAGGAGGGACTTCGTGATAGAGTTTTGGTCTAGTGAAATGTAAACTGCCCATGAGGATGAGGAAATTATATTCCTTAACCCGTACTGTCCTACCCAAGGAGGACGAGGAATCCCTATTCCTTAACCCATTCCCAACCCCTGGGAATCCAATGCTTTGTAGAAAGTGTGAACTCACCTTAGGTTAGCTCGGCAGATAAACGAAAGGTCAATCGAGCTGCTAGAGGTCAGGTCTAGGTTCAAGTAGTGCACGTATGATTACACATAGTTTAACAGGTTATGAACACGTATCGATCATGGCAAACACATAATACATGTTAACACCTTAACAGTAGCATTCAAGTACCAAACACGACCAACTTGTGCGACCCGAAAGATAAAGCCCAACAAATAGGCGGCCCATCCCGTTGTGCGATCAGCACAACTTGTGCGATCTACAATGGGTTGTGCGATCAGCCTTAAACCCGACCCAATATAACTTATGCAGTTCAGTAAGTAAAACGACCCAAATAAATAAACATAGGTCTCTTGTGCGATCCGGATGGCTTGTACGATCCGGATGACTTGTGCCATTGGAAACTAGTCCAACGCAACATATATACAGCCCAACAGTTAAATAAACATTACAACTTGTCCGATCCAATAAATCTTGTGCGACTGGGGACATCTTGTGGGACTGAGCTTCTTGTGCGATCAGATCAGATCTTGTACGATCTGATCTTGTGCGACCAAGGAGTCTTGTGCGATTAGTTTTACTATCCGGATTTTATGTTAATCAGTTACATTGTTTCCATTATCCGATTTAATCAATAATCAATCAATTATGTGGTTTCCATTTATGAGATCATCAATCAACAACACCAACAGTTTCCATCATGCACAATCTCGATCAAACTAACCAACTTTCATCTAATTCATATGAACTCGAATCATATTCAAAACATAACAACAACCTACACACTAACTATTAAATCATGGAAATAAAATCACACAACACATCATACTCGATCATAGCTCTAATCCGATTAACATCATCATACACATATGAGCCGATTTCATGACATTAACATTAACAGTTATATCACCATCAATCTGATATCATTCCCAAATCATCATGTAAAACATACATATATCACATCATGCAACCTAATTATTATCGATTCTACAAATAGGAATCCTAACCGGATTTGATCAATCATATAGCAATACACCATCATCGATCAACATAAAATCAAATACCCACAAAACACTAAAACACTAACCGGATTAGAGATGAAGAAGGGTTAATCCGAATGATAAAACTTCGAGAGAGGGACACTCTTTGTTGCCGTCGGGTTCAAGCAGGAGAGAAAGAGAGCTAGGGTTTGTGTGAGTGGGTGTTTTGCAAATTATGAGGAGTATACCCTATCTCCTATGTGTTATGCGACATAAGGGAGTGGGCCGAACCCTCACTTGGGCTGCCCATTGGTCCAAATACAAGAGTGTAGCCCGAATTGGCTTGTGCGATCGGTTCGTGTTGTGCGTTTGGGCTTGTTTATATACGTACATACATTACAGAAAACACATAACATTTCATTAATCATCAAGTTCACATAGTCACATAGTGTTCACATACGTTACATCAAGCACAAAGATATGTTCTGAAATACGAGTTGTCACATTATCCCCAAGTTGAAAGAAATTTCGTCCCGAAATTTGCTACGTACTCACTGAGGAAGCTAGTTAAGTTGCGTGGTTTTCCTGGGGTGTCACATCCTCCCCCGTTGATCTAGAATTTCGTCCCGTAATTCCGTGGTAGCTTCAGCCTCAGTAGTGGTTGTACTGTTTGAGAACAGCTGAGGATACTTTTGTTTCATCTGATCTTCGCGTTCCCCGGTGAACTCTGGGCCACGACGTGAGTTCCAACGAACTCGAACAAGAGGAATTCTAGTACGCTTGAGGACCTTAACATCCCGGTCCATGATTTTAACTGGTTCCTCGATGAATCGTAACTGCTCGTCGACAGTGAGCTCCTTCAAAGGAACTATGAGGGTCTCATCTGACAGACACTTCTTCAGATTCGACACGTGGAAGACGTTGTGAACTGCACTGAGTTCTGCTGGTAGGTTCAGTTTGTTGGCCACCTTGCCTATTTTCTCGATGATGTCGAATGGTCCAACGTATCGTGGGTTAAGTTTGCCTCGCTTGCCAAAACGAACCACACCTTTCCAGGGTGAAACTTTGAGTAGCACTCGCTCCCCAACTTGGAGCTCGAGTGGTTTCCTGCCCTTATCGGCGTAGCTTTTCTGACGGTCACGAGCTGCCGCCATTCGTTATCGCATCTGAGCAATCCTTTCTGTTGTGTCTACCACAAGTTCTGGACCAGTGATCTGACTATCCCCCACCTCTGCCCAACAAAGAGGTGACCGGCATTTACGCCTATACAATGCCTCAAACGGAGCAGCTTTAATGCTGGTGTGGTAGTTGTTATTGTACGAAAATTCCACAAGTGGCAGATGCTTTTCCCAGTCGCTGCCAAAGTCAATTACACATGCCCTAAGCATGTCTTCAAGGGTCTGGATGGTGCGTTCAGACTGCCCATCCGTTTGTGGGTGATACGCTGTGCTCATATCTAAACGTGAGCCAAAGGTCTTGTGCATTGCTTGCCACAGTTCTGAAGTAAAACGTGCATCACGATCCGAGATAATAGACGTGGGCACCCCGTGCCTCGAGACAACTTCCTTAAGATAAACATCTGCTAGAGTGGAGAACTTATCCGTTTCCTTGATAGCCAAGAAGTGTGCAGATTTTGTGAATCGATCCACGATCACCCAAATAGTATCGTTAGGTAGGCCAGTAACAAAATCCATGGAAATTTGCTCCCATTTCCATCGTGGTATCTCTGGTTGTTGGAGTAGGCCTGAAGGTTTCTGATATCCGTATGGCACTATTCACGGCACTATTCACGTATTTTTTTTAAATACTATGGATTAAAACACGTACTTTTTATAAAATAGGGCCTATGCTAAAACAATTTCTAAAAATTATTAAAAATCATTTTGTAAAGTTTTACGCTAAAATTTATTAGAAAAATATCTTTGTATAGTTTTTCGGTTTCGTAACGAAATTAAGTGTTTTGTAACGTAGAATTGAATCTAGAATATGTATACAATAATTTATTATAATTAACGCCTAGAAAAATAGGATATAAATATGGATAAAGATACGAATAGACAAGGCGTTACACAAATACAGTAATTGTTACAATGCAAGTCAAAACAAATACAAGTATGAAAACCAGGATGGTTACAGGTATGAGAACCCAACACTCACTCCCTGGTGCAACCTTTCCTGGTTTGCCCTGATCTGTTGGAACTGCTGCTCCTGGTTAACCTGCATTTGTTGGAACTGCTGGTAAAACTCAGGGTAAGAGAGAATGCCCTCGGGCACTCCTGGTGCTGGTATCCATGGTGCTGCGGTGAATGTGGTGGTGTCGGTGGTATATGCTGCTCATGCTACTTCTCATCATGCATCTCCTCATCCTCGTCTTCTGCTGCTGCTGGAGGCAACGAGTCCCAGACCTCGTTGTTTAGACCCTTCAATCTTTCCCTCCGATCCGTATCAGCAATCACCCCCATCGCCTTCAATGACCGAATATCAACATAAACACCCTCGGTCACCAGATTGAGACTCTCAATTATCTCATCAGTCATCAAGTTTAAATTGTAAGCAATTTCAGTCACATACTGACCGCCGTGAATCTGACCGTTGGGTTTCGTCCCTGAGCTCTTCGTAAAATATTCAGCCATCCTTGCAGCTAGGTTGATATGTACTCCATTAACCAGCGCATAGAGATATATCAGATCTGGCGTTGGACAGTTCCCCAAACTGTCCATTCGGCCGCAGATGGTGTGGCTGAATATATGATGCATCACAAGAACCAAAGGGTCTCTCAATCATGAAGCCTTAGACATTCTCGGGTCGTATGGGGCACCAATTGCATTTTCAGCCCAAAACGCGTTCCGTGCTTCATCGCTTGGAAATGTAAACTGCTCCGTGAAGAATTCGGAGTCCATGTCTTCTCTTGTGTATATTCCAAGCCTCCTACCCAAACGACCAACCGACCAAGTGTGCCATTGTCCACCCAACCTGATATTTATCATGTCCTTGTAGCGGAATTTTGGCCTTCTATGAGCTATTGGTTTTTCATAGGAATAAGTGGAGAAGAACTCTATTGTTAGCTCAAGGTAGATTGGGCGGGAGATAGATACTAAGCGCGCAAGTGGGATAGCGAGCATGTTTTCAAGTCTGTTATACTGATTTAGATCTCGTATCACATCCCAATCCAGCCCACCGGGGACGCCGAATTGTCCTCGCCTTCTCCATAAGGCGTCACATCTCGGGATACAAAGAGCCTCTCTTTCATCATCGGGGTTAAATTACAAGAAAGGATGATTCATCTGCATGAGGAATATTGTTAGAATGATGGAAACAGCAAAAATTTCACTCAAAAACAGCAGAAAACCGAGTAATAAACATTCTGTCCCGCTGAACTGGGCAAACCGCACGGATGTGCGACCAGACGCACGGTCGTGCCTTACCGAGCACCATCACATGTTGTCGGTAATCATCGAAACTGCACGGGGTGCGACCAACGGCACAACCGTGCATCACCGAGCAAACATCAAACATTCGTGAACAACCGGCATGGCACGACCGTTCCACAGGGGGAACGACCGTGCGACCGTATTTTTCTGCAGATTTTAACCAAGGCTCTGAATAGCCAGATTTTTCGAAAATCAACAAGTTTTTATGCAAACAGGGGGCAGAGAATCAATCGGCTGTTCACGATATGTACGATTCTAACAATGGTTAGGGTTTGGTTTGATTTTATGAAGGGGACCCTAGAAAACCTTGAAGAATCGGATGAATCTAACCTAGACTAAGATAAAACATGAAATTTACAAGAAATAACATACCGTGCGAAGAAATGGGTGAAACCGTGCGATTTTAGGTGAAATCGCTCTGGAACGGGGGTTTTCGGTTAGGGTTCGCGAATGAGGAAAGGGGGCTGCAGATGAGGGTATTTATAGTACAAAATGACCAAAATGCCCTCAGCCTCACGCACGGTCGTTCGTCAGGTCGCACGGGCGTGCGTGACCGACATTTTTCAAACCCTGGACCTTGTTCTCGGAGATGCACCGGGGGTGCGACTCACTGTGCCGGCTAACTCCGGCAACGTACGGTCATGCGGTTCCAGGAACGACCGTTCCATATCTGCAGATCAGTTTTTCTACATAATGCAGTTTCAACACTTGTTTTGGCCGTTTTTTCCCCATTTTTCCAACACGTAAACTGTTTTAACAATATCCCAACATAGAACCTTCACTCGGTATGTATTAAACTTGTACAAATTAACGCAAACTATCAAACACACCTAAATTACGCTAAAACTACAAAAACACAAAAATTGACGATTTTACCCTTATAGCGCCAAATACGCTCTTGCTACATTTTTAATCATCGAGTCAGTAGCGTAGACTCTCCTCCCCACACTTATGATGTGTGCGAGGCGTGGAGTTCGATAACCTCCACCGCCGACGTATTCGGCCCGGCAACGTACAGCATCAACCTATGACCATTTACTTTGAATGTTACGCCATCTGTGTTCTCTATTGCAACAGTACCATACGGAAATATCTCTTTAACTGTGTATGGTCCTGTCCACGTGAATGAAGCTTCCCTGGAAATAAGCGCAATCGTGAGTTGTAGAGAAGAAGGAGGTCGCCCGCTTGGAATTCTTTGTGGTCCTTCAAGCGTTTATCGTGTAACCTCTTTGTGCGCTCCTTGTAGAGGACGGAGCACTCATAAGCTTGTTTTCGTAGCTCCTCTAATTCATGAATCTGGAGAAACCGGTCTTCACCTCCGGATTTTCAAGTCCAGATTCGCGGTTTTTAAAGCCCACATAGCTTTATGCTCTAATTCCACCGGTAAATGGCACGCCTTTCCGTATACAAGCCTAAAGGGAGTAGTCCCAATAGTAGTCTTGTAAGCTGTATGAAAAGCCCACAATGCTTCATCAAGTTTGTCCGACCATTCTTTGCGGTTTACACCTACAGACCGTTCAAGAATCCGTTTTAGCCCACGGTTTGTGACCTCCACTTGCCCACTTGTCTGTGGATGATAGGGCGTTGAAAGACGGTGATGCACACCGTAGCGGGACAAAGCTTTTTCAAGCTGGGTATTGCAGAAATGAGTCCCTCTGTCACTGATAAGCGCCTTTGGGGCGCCAAACCGGGCGAACAAACTTTTCAAAAATCTCACCACCACCCTGGCATCATTGGTGGGTAAGGCCTGTGCCTCCGCCCACTTTGATACATAGTCAACTGCGACCAGGATGTACTTGTTACCTCGTGAGGGGGGAAATGGTCCCATGAAGTCTATCCCCCAAATGTCGAAGACTTCACACACCTGTATCCAGTTCTGAGGCATTTCATCACGTGCCGATATATTTGTCGCCCTCTGACAAGCATCGCACGCTTTTACCCAACTTTGCGTATCACGAAAAATAGTAGGCCAATAAAACCCGGAATCCAACACCTTCTTGGCGGTGAAGTTGGCTCCATGGTGGCCTCCGGTAGGTCCCTCGTGACAATGGCGCAGAATATCGGTCGCCTCTTTCCCAAATACACATCTTCGGATCACCTGATCGGCTCCGATTCTAAACAAGTATGGTTCGTCCCAGATGTAATACTTCAAATCTGCAAAGAACTTCCTCTTTTGTTGATATGAAAATCCTTTGATAAGGATTCCACATGCGAGGTAGTTTGCAAAGTCGGCGAACCAAGGTGACTCGTCATTCATCTCGATACTCAAAAGAAATTCGTGGGGGAAATTGTCGTTTATTGGATCCTCCATCGAATTTTCTGAATTACCATGCTCAAGTCTCGAGAGATGATCGAATGCAACATTTAAAGCTCCGTTTTTGTCTTGGATCTCAATGTCAAATTCTTGTAGTAACAAGATCCATCGAATAAGACGCGGTTTTGCGTCCTGTTTGCTAAAAAGGTATTTAATTGCTGCATGATCCGTGTACACAATTGTTTTGGACAACACAAGGTATGACCTGAATTTGTCGAAAGCATATACTACTGCCAAAAGCTCTTTCTCTGTAGTCGTATAATTTTCTTGAGCATCATGTAGAGTCTTGCTGGCATAGTAGATAGGATGGAAATGCTTATCCCTTCGATGTCCTAAGACTGCTCCTATTGCATAATCACTGGCGTCGCACATTATCTCAAATGGCAGTGCCCAATCTGGTGCAACTAGAATAGGGGCTTCGATAAGCCTTTGTTTCAGCTGCTTGAAAGCATTCATGCATTCATCTGAAAATACAAATGGAGCATCTTTTTCTAACAAACGGGTCATAGGTCTTGCGATTTTTGAAAAATATTTTATGAATCGCCTATAGAACCCTGCATGACCCAGGAAACTTCTGATCGCTCTTACCGAGGTTGGTGGAGGAAGTTTAGAAATGGTATCCACTTTTTCTGGATCGATTTCCAACCCGGCTTAAGAGATTTTGTGTCCAAGAACTACCCTTTTTTTCACCATGAAGTGGCATTTCTCCCAGTTAAGCACAAGATTAGTTTCCTCACATCTCATTAACATACTTTTTAGATTTCCAAGACACTGATCGAAAGAACTCCCGAATACAGAAAAATCATCCATGAATACTTCCATGGAGTTTTCAGTCATGTCATGGAAAATAGCAACCATGCAACACTGAAATGTGGCTGGTGCATTACACAGTCCAAAAGGCATACGCCTGTAGGCGAATGTGCCGAAAGGACAGGTGAAAGTAGTCTTCTCCTGGTCTTCAGGAGCGATAGGAATTTGAAAATATCCAGAGAACCCATCCAGAAAACAGAAAAATGACTTCCCCGACAGACGTTCCAACATCTGGTCGATGAATGGAAGCGGGAAGTGGTCCTTACGGGTGGCATCGTTGAGTTTGCGGTAATCGATGTAAACTCGCCATCCAGTGACGGTACGGGTTGGAATAAGTTCATTCCAATCGTTTGGGACTATAGTAATACCCCCTTTCTTTGGTACTACTTGCACTGGACTTACCCAAACATAATCAGATATAGGATAAATCAGCCCTGCGTCTAACAATTTGATAACTTCTTTCTTCACCACGTCTTGTATGTTTGGATTCAAACGCCTTTGATGCTGTGCACTAGGCTTGTAATTGTCTTCCATGAGAATCTTATGAGTACAGAAAGAAGGATTGATGCCTTTGATATCCATAATGTTCCACGCCATGGATTTCTTGTGGAGCGTTAGAACTTCGAGAAGCTGCCTCTTTTCTTCTTTTGCTAAAGATGCTGAAATGATCACTGGCAAGCGACACTCCTCGTCTAAAAATGCATATTCGAGATACGGGGGGAGTTCTTTTAACTCCAATGACGGTGGCTCTTCAACCGAAGGTTTTGATTTTTCTTCAACTTCATGGTCAATCTCCACAAAGTGATCTGGACTTTGAGAATCATTTTCACCGATTTGAAAAACCGGCTGCTCAATTTCGAAATGTGTGTCCATATCGATTTTTTCAATAGTGCCTTGGAAATGAGATCTTACACAAGTATCGACAATGTCGACACAGTAAAGTATGTCATCGTGACTTTGCGGATGTTGCATTGATCTTTTAATATCAAATGTCACGTGCTCGTCATCTACTCGGAGCGTGATTTGGCCTGCTGCCACATCAACAATCGTCCTCACAGTATTGAGGAATGGGCGCCCGAGTATTAATGGCACTTTTGAATCTTCGTCCATGTCCAGAATAACAAAATCCATGGGAAAAACAAATTTATCGATTTTAACAAGCATGTTTTCTACGAATCCACGTGGATATTTGATCGAACGATTTGCAAGTCGAATGCTCATTCTAATGGGTATAGGTTCCCCCAGATCTAACTTAGCAAAAACCTTATATGGCATAAGGTTTATGCTAGCTCCTAAGTCGGCTAATGCGTGACCAATGTTGTAGAAGGCGCTAGTCGCTAGTCGGGCGGTGAGGTACCGCCTAGGGATTAATCGGGATTAATAGGGATTAATCGGGATTAATCGGAATGAACTTTTTATGTATAATTTTACAAATTTATATAAATATTGAGTTCATTTGATAAATTTTATATATAAATATACAACTTTGGGAACCATATGTAAATTAATTAAAGATAGAGGGGTGTTAAATGTTAAAAACCCAAACATAATAAAACCTAAACTCTTACCCACGTTTCATACGGCCGCTCTTTCCCCATTCTTCATCGTTCATCAGTAGAAACACAAACCCTAATCCCCAAATTCGCTTCATCTAAACAGATTTGGTCCGATTTTGACCAAATGCAGGTCCGATTAAGGTGCAGGTCCGATTAAGGTTCGAATTTTGACCATCGTTCATCAGTGGGGTTCAATTTTGAATGATGGATACAGATGCAGGTCCGATTAAGGTTCGAATCGAGGTAAGAACTCATTCCTTTTGACAGATTTGGTCCGATTTTGACCTAATATGATTCAATTTTGACTTTTTTTTTGACCGACTAGTCCGATTTCAACCGATTTCAGCCGATTTTTGACCGATTTTGACTTTTACCGCCTAAGTTGACCGACTTGGCAAATTCCGGGCGGTAGACCTCCGATTACCGACTAGGCGCCGATTAATCGGCCGCCTAATCCGATTTCTGCAACATTGTGCGTGACTGACAGACATGCTGCCAATGAGACATGGAAGAGTAAAACTACCCGGATCTCCCATCTTTTCAGGTAGACGGTTTTGGAGAAGGGCTGAACAGTTTTCATTCATCAACACACAAGACAAACTTTCGAGTTTCTGCTTGTTTGTGAGGATGTATTTTATGAACCTTGCATATTTAGGCATTTGAGCCAATGCTTCAACAAATGGTACGTTTATATGTAATTGTTTAAACATTTCTAAAAACTTACCATGTTGTTCGTCGTTCTTTTGCTTCTTCAATCTGCTCGGATATGGAATAGGATGGATGAATTCTTTAACTGGCTCTTGGAACTGTGTTGTACTTGCTGGGACTCGCCTAGCGTGCAGCATGTCAGAGGCGTCAGTTTGGACTGTATCAGTAATCGGTGGTGAGTCCGATTTGTCAGGTCCTGTTGTACCACCACTCCTCGTCATAACTACATTAACATGCCCTCTCGGGTTTGGTTCTGTGTTACCTGGAAGACTACATTGTGGTCTTTCAGACAACATCTTGGCTAACTGGCCGACTTGATTCTCACTGGTTTGTAATGAAGCCTTCTGGCTCCGCAATTCCCCTTCTTGTGCCATGAAACGTTCCTCATGCTGCTGGTATCGTTTTTCTGATATTTGATTGGCATTGTTGCAGTTGTTTAACAGCTGCGCCATCATCTCCTCTAGTTTTGAGTTGGTTTGAGAGGTTTGAGGCTGGGAAGTGCTTCCTGAACCTAAATTATTGTAACGTGGCTGAAAGGTTTGCCCTGATGGCAGAAAAGATTATCCTTGGGACTGAAAGGATTGTCCCTGAGGTTGCTGTGGTGTGGGAGCGCGTTGAGCATATCCGAGTGGGTTCTGGTTATTGGGATTGGCTTTCCACCCGAAGTTCGGGTGATTCCTCCAACCCGGATTATACGTGTTGCTATAGGGGTTATTCTGGGGCCAAATTTGATTGCCCAAATAGTCCACCTCTTCGTGGCCTGTAAACATAACACCTTGCTCACATGTACCTGGCTCGTGTGACACTCCACATAGCTCGCATGATGATTGTACTTTCGAAACATTCTGAGCTTGATCAAACCTTGCCGCTAAAGCTCCAATCTGTGCTGCAATAGCCGTATATGTATCCACTTGATGAACTCCAGGAATAGATGATGCTTTGTTTCGCACTCCACTGTGACGCGAGCTTGACTTCAAGGTAGCTTTCTCTATGATTGCATAGGCTTCGTTGGGTGTTTTTGTTCCCAGATCACCTCCTGCATAAACATCTAAATGTTCTTGTGAGTTGTAGCTAAGTCCTTGGTAGAAGTTCAACACAAGTTGCCTTTTGGAAAACCCGTGATGTGGAACATCAATCAGAAGATCTTTGAACCTTTCCCAAGCTGCGTGTAGAGATTCTCCTTCGTCCTGTTTGAATGTCATAACACGATTCTTAAGCTTAGCTGTCTTTTCCGGCGGGAAATATTTTTGCATAAAAAGATCGGCCATCTCGTTCCAAGTCGTGATGGACCATGCTGGAAGCGACAAAAGCCAAGATCGGGTTTTGTCTCGCAAAGAAAATGGGAAGAGCCGCAAACGAATTGCGTCTTCAGAAACGTCTCTAATCTTAAATGTCGAGCACACTTCGAGAAATGATGCGATGTGTCGACCTGGATCTTCATGATCCTCCCCATCAAACTGCACAGAATAATGCAACATGTTAATTATACTAGATTTAATTTCAAAACTCTGTGCTTCTATCCTAGGTCGGGCAATGCTCGGTAGCAAGCCCTCTCCTCCTGGACGGCCAGTCTCATTCAAAGGCTGGTCGTCTTCTGCCATAATGCTTCCTTTGTCTTCCTCTGAACTCTCGCTGTCAGAAAGTATCTATGGTTCGTCGATTGCGGCCTCAATCCTTTGTGGAACAACACGTGATCTTTCGCGAAGCCGCCTACCTCTTCTTAAGTTATTTTCTGGTTCATTGGCTAGCTCAGCGTTAGCGGGTGCAGGGGGCGTGGACATTAGCCTGCATGTGAAAGGGAAGGCATTATACAGAAAAAAGAGAACATAATAATAATATAACAAATAAGTATAATTACGAAAATTATTATATAATATACATATATATACAAGTTATTATACATATCTATTTAACTATTTACTCGATTATTTACTTATTTACATCAGAAAACTGTTTTTTTTATGTTTTATGTTGCTAAAAAGTCGTACACGGTTGTGTGCATCAACCTATGTACAGTGGTTCGCAAGGTTGTGCTGCTGTGCATGGTAGCGTAATCGGTTCACACGGTATTGCGTGTCCGATGACCACCTTATGCACGTTGTTTTTAAACAAGTATTAATAAATGAATGAATAACAGTTAACTGAGTAAATAAATAAATATAAACAAAAATGAATAAATAAATGTAAATAATTACATAAATGAAATAAATACTTATATAGGCGGTTCGATTCCGAACACGGCCATAAATATAAATATAAACAGAAAGAAATTACTGAACTGAAATAAAGAAATGAAATAACTGTACTAGAATGAAATAAATAAATAAATGTAAATGAAATGACTGAATTGAAATACTGAATTAAAGAAAATGAAATAAATAAATAAATAAATGAATGGTTCGATCCCGAACGCATTAACTAAATTAAATAAATAAATAAAGAATGTTAGTCGAACAATAAATAAAGAGTTAGTAAGTTAGTGAGCTAGCGGTTAGTAAAGTTAGTAAAGTTAATAAAGTCAGTGGTTAGTTGGTTAGTTGTTAGTAAGTTAGAAAAATAAAAGTTAGTCAAAAGTTAGTCCTATATTCACAAGTTAGTAAATAAAAGAAAGATAAATAGATACAAAAATGTACAAGTATTAACAAGTATACACAGTATGTACACCGGTAAAATAATGACTCGGATTGTTCCATTAATTTCGCCGTATGTCCCCGGCAGCGGCGCCAAAAACTTGGTGCGTGTTTATTTACATATATTATTTACAGTGAATTTACTCACACACGTGGGTTTTAAATTTATAAAAATGGTTTATACCTTAACATTAAAACACACACAAAAAATGTCAAGTGTATCCCGTCATATATGTAGCAAAGTATTGGTAAGAGCCAGATATCGATCCATTGAACACGGGCGTTATAATATACTAAATCTTTGTCAGTATTTTACCAGATAAAAAGGATAAGTGAATGATTGTGTAACTAAGTTATCTAAATTATGACTAAAACATAAATATATTATTATCCTGTCTCACAAACAATCTAAACATGTTATCTATCATATATGTCACAGAAGCACTTAATCAATTTTCTAATTTCGAGACAGCTAGTTACCGGGTCTGGATTTCTAGCATTATGATTCTTCGGAAAGTTAACGCGATGGTCACACGTTAACCACCTAAAATCATTCATTAGCGAGCTATTGATATTTATTCCTGCGAACCTTTAAAGATAGGTTATTTACCGGGTCTGGATTCCTAACCTCACTTATCAAAGAAAGCAATACCGATGGTCACAATACAGCCACGAGGATAAGCAATTCTGTAGATCATATAACGAACACTTTCACCTTTACATGTCTTAAACACAAATTTACCATGTCAGCAATTTCAGACAAAAACTACTAAACAAGGATCATAATCCGCATGCAAGAACATGTAATCAACACCATATAATTCGTTAGAACCCTTACGTGCAGGAAAGTATTCCTAATCCTAATCAAAATATGATATATCTTGTGTAAACCAATACCCTGGTCCGGTTTCATGGTGTAAACAAAGTCTACAAATAAGTGATTAATCAAGAAATAGTTACCATCCCCACTAACCACAGATTCATTACCTAAGATAATCAAACATAATTAAGAATTCAACATCAATGAAACATTCATCATATAATCACGAAGATTCAAACATGAAAAAGTACTTAAGTTTCATACAAACAAGATTACAACATAAAGATTATTCAAGAAACAAGTTTATAACTACTATTACATAAAGTGCATTAAACATAAACTAACATCAGCTCAATACTTGCAAAATGATTAGATTACATGTTCAAGAACAAGGAATCGAACCATAAACAAGCAAGGAATTGATGGGTTGAATCGGTTATGCTTCCACGCGATCTTGAGGCTTCAATGTGGCTTGATCAGAACTGTTTTGGAACCCAGAAATCGCCCAGGAATATGGAGAAAAACCCAACCACCTGATCAGTGGCGAATGGGGCTATTTATAGTAAAATTTTGGTTGTGTCGCACGGTCGTGCGACCTGTCGCATGGTCGTGCGTCAGCGATGACATCATTGATTACGTGGCACGCACTATGTTCCGACAACTGATCATTGCGGTTGGTTGGTGCCAGGTCAAAAGGGAACGATCGTGCCTCGGATGGAACGACTGTTCGGTCTCGGCAATCCTGTGGCACGCCTGGTCGCACGGATGGTCTGTCCGGATGAGTTGCTTGATGTCGCAGCCCCACAGACGTGCGTGATCCGAATGAGCGTGCGTTTCCGAGAACTGCTTGGCACTGGCTCTTGCACTGGTCGTTTAACTCCGGGCTTTTGCTGAACATTGAATCCGCACGGGGTGCAGTTAGAGGCACGCCCGTGCTTTACCGAGATTGGCTTGCATGCCGGGTTGCACTATCGTTCACTTCCGGACTGGGCTGCAACTGTCAGATATGCACGGTCGTTCGGATGGTCGCACGACCGTTCCATATGCCCAGGTCAGAATTTCAACAGAATGTTCGCAGCTTTGTCGTTTCGTCCGGAAAGTCCTCGTTTTTACTCTCATCTTGTCTGGTATGCTGTTTTAGGCCTGTAAACAAAAGTATACATGATTAAGTATCCGAATGACGGTTTTACGGCTGAAAACGCATAAAATGGGGATAAAATGGGGGACTAAAATATGTGTAAATTAGCGAATATCACTCCTTGTTTATCACCTTTAATCACCTGAAAATACGCAAACAAACAATCAGTTTAGAACAAACAGTCAGTTGGATCGGATGGATAACCGATCGGACAGGGTCAAACAGATTCGATCGGATGACTTTGACCAAAGGCTTTGGATCGGATGAGTTGGATCGAATGTCAATCCGTACGAATCACACTTCGATCGGATGTCTTGTTTTTGGATTGGATGAGTATGTTGGATCGAGTGGCACCTCGATCGGATGTCACTTCGATAGTTGACAACTCTTTGTTAAACTGATATTGGGCCTATAATTGAAATTTGGATCGGATGTCACTTCGAACGGATTGCCGTTCGATGATTGCCACAATTGAATCACTTTAGTGTTGTATTTGGATCGAATGTCACTTCGATCGGTTTTCCTTCCGATGATTGGGCCAAGAACAGTTTAACAAAGTTATCAAATAAAAAACACAAACAGTGGCCGACAACTAATTGAATCTTAAATGCTTATTGGACCGTTCACATAAGGGACTAACAATTATTCATTCACATGCAAACTGATTATTAACATCTGACAACACACTAATTGTTATCTCAATATGATGGGCCGCTAAAAATAAAGGATCGAATGAGTTTGTGTGTAAAGCAATGGATTAGAGTTAGATCGGATGTCACTTCGATCGAAGTGCCATTCGTTGATTGTCAAAGGTTAATGGCTTGCTGCAATATGACTTGCTTTTAAATGTGTCAATTTTTAACGAATCTTGATATTTAATGTTCATCACATGCAACCATGATATATGTAATTAATGAATTTTAATGGCCGACAATATTAGTTCATTTATAATCTTCCTATTGGGCCGTTACTGTTATTACATGCAATCAGATATCACATGGTCTGAACTCCTTTTATTATTATTGGGCAACAATGTGTTAGTGGACATCAAAATCGATGTAACTTGGAGTTATCAGGCCGAACTCAATTAATGTATCAAATGGATTTTCAGGTGTTCACATGGTCTCTGATTAAGCTTGTTGATGATTGGACTAAGTAAGTTTTAGTGGGCTGTCAAAATAAAAGATCAAATGAGTTGTGTGAAATGTTGAACGGATTGGCTTTTGGATCGAATGGTACTTCGATCGAAGTGCCTTCCGAGAGTGGCAACTGTGCCCAAAATTCACTTCCATCGGATGAGACAAAATGTAATTTTGAACAAATGAACTTTTGATCGAATGAGATTTTGGATCGGATGGCCATCCGATCGGTGAACATCATGAACAGCAACATCAGCCAACTTTAACATATTTCGAACAGAAAAATCTTGATTTCTCTCAAACCGCTTGGAATTTTGTTCTAAAAATTTTTAGGCTTATAGATCTAAGATGTTCGCACACAATATCCAAAAATCAGCCAATTTTATCCGTAAAAACCATGTTAATTTTGCGTTTTTCTGTCAAAAACGTGAAGAAGATGAGTAGAGTAAGAAATTTGACAAATCTGATGTGTTTTTGACTCTGAATCGTATGATTTCTTGTGCGATTTTGTGTGTTTGATCCGTTCAATCAAGCACCTTCTCTGATACCACTTGTAGGGTCGATTTTCGACTCCCGAATGATTGCGTATGACACGTGTGACGTGCGGAATCCGTACACGTGCGTGGACCAAACACAAGAACGTACTACAATCTGTGATTCGATTAGAAGATCTGAAAAGTTACAAGTCACGTGAATCACCTTTTGCACTTTCTCTCTCTACTTTCTCTCTCTAGCTCCAAGCTCTCCAAATCTCCAAATGTGCAAAAGTTGGCAAAAGTTCTAAACTCTAACCCTGTGAGTTCTATTTATAGGCCAAGGTAATAAGGAAGGTTTCCTTATTTACAATAATGCCACCTTGTCTTTTCTATCTAAATATTACAATATAAGCTCTAATTTTCTTCAGATTCTACTACGAACTGGATTGACGGAGGCGATAGACATAAATGCACTAACATTTCTCCATGTAACGGAGTCGTCAGATTCGTTAATAGGGGAAAGTTAAGCCCCATGTATGTTGGACCTTTTGAGATTATTAGAAGAATATGACCTGTAGCCTATTAGCTACAACTGCCAGAGGAAATGGCAGGAATACATGATGTGTTTCATGTATGTAATCTCAAAAAGTGTTTAGCAGACGAATCGGTAGTAATACCTCTTAAGGACATAGAGTTAAATGAGAAAGTTAAGTTTATCGAGAAACCCATTCAGATTGAAGATAGGAAGATCCAGAACCTTAAACATAAGAGACTAGTTCTGGTCAAAGTGAAATGGGATTCCAAAAGAGGACTAGAGTACACTTGGGAACTCGAATCAGAAATGCAAAGGAAATACCCACACATGTTCAGTAGACCTCAAGGACGAGATCTAAAACAAGGTGGGGAGGGTATAACAACCCTCCCAGAACCCTTAACGTGACCCTAAAACGTTCCTTACGTACCCCGTATGCGAGAGCCTGGCCCGAAATAACCCAACACTTAGAAAAATCATGAAAACCAAATTTCAGGTGTCGCTCGCGGGCCGCGACGGAGACCCCTATGGTCTGTCGCGGGGCGCGACGGCCCTCACTTGGCTAACACACAGTAGTGCCACGTGTCGTAATCGTGGAAAAGCTACCCCCTGACTCGGCAACCCTATAAATCGACACGTGGGCTCTCGCGGCCCGCGACGACCATAGCCGTAGCTCTCTCGGGGAGCGACGGACTGCCGGATTAGCCTATATAATGGGGGTCAGGGCTCATTTGCAACTCGTTCAATTCTCAATTCTCTCTCAAACTTTCTTATTGTAGAAATTCTACCCGGGCATAATACCCACTATAAAGCGAAGCTCTGCCTCGTTGTAAGTACCATAACCCTACTGTTACCCTACACAATCGATTTAGGATTCTGTAATGCATGTCGGTTCTGCCCGACTCAGTCATTAGAATTCTGTCTCATGTGTACACCTGATTGATTTAGGATTCCGTAATGCGTGTCGGCTCTGCCCGACTCAGTCATTAGAATTCTGTCTCATGTGTACACCTGATTGATTTAGGATTCCGTAATGCGTGTCGGGTCTGCCCGACTCAGTCATTGGAATTATGTCTCGAGTTGTATGGTTAATGTGATTTTGGGTTATTTTACTAACACGTGTGCATTGTTTAATTTTAATAGATAATAACCAGGAGATTCTCAGGAAGCTTTAGTATTACCTAAATAAACAATGTGAGTAAATCTGCTTTTCGTAAACAGTTTTTACAAAACCTCAATTGTTTTGAAATATAATTAACAGTGATTGAGTCTATGTTTTCTTCAATTACTGCCGGTATGTTGGGGTTTTGTATACAAAATGTGAAAGACGTTACCATTGGACAAAGAGTTAGCCAATGAGTAATATGACCCACCAGTCAGGATTGACAGTACTGAATGAGTAATTGTGTAGATATAAACATAATCTTTAATATTATACCAATTATTATCAAATATTCAAATAAAGTGATATGATACATTCCATAAATTCAAATAAACATTCAACCAAAACCACAAAATGATATGAAAAACTGATAAGTACTAAAAATATTCAGTTAAAAACATCAAATATTAAAAATATGGTGAAAAGTCCTAAATCCTATAAAGATTTATTACATGTTAGTTCGGTTCAGTTATGGTGGGTATGGAAAAAATGATAACCATAACCGACCCGCTACTTTCGGTTTTCAAAAAAACCATTAACCGATTTATATATACTTGTTCACTCTATAAACTGATTCCCACAATACGTGAGTTTTGAGCCTTTATTGAGCATACATGCACACATATTTAAACTAAATGCTCATTTTCGTTTCTTGTGTGAATAGCCGCTTGGTTCTTATGACTCTAGAACTTGCCAAGACGATACATTCCCGTTCCTTACCAACTTGAACACAAGTAAGTAAATGATGGAGGCATTAGGACTAACTTTTTTTCAAAACCATTGTTTTCCTTCTTTTTTTCTCCCCTACCTAAAATCCCCTAGTTAACCCCTTTGAGCCTAAACCATTTCGTTTCAAAAACACGTAAAATAAACACCCATTACCACCAAAACCTTTTTTTTCCTTTCAAACCCATTTGTTTTAGTAAAAAGCTCGGATATCTTGTGACAATATATATATATATATACACACACACACACACACATATATATATATATATATAGAATTTTGCAATAACCAAACAAGTTCCTCGAAAATCTTGTTTGAATATGCTTAGTTTGAATAAATGTCACAAAAACAAAAAAGTTTTATGACAACCGACGCTTTTTACGCTTTTCGCCATTTCGCTAACTAATAACCCAAAAACCACCTACCCTTAGCCCAAGCCTAACCCTTTCCAAAGTCCTCTTGATATTTACAAAGGTTTATAGTTAAAAAGGAGGAGGTTTGATCGGTTTGCAAGCATATGGCAGAAGTAAGTCCCATGCCGGAATCGAGTGCTTTCACAAAAGTACACCTTCGGCCGATTGTTGAGTGATCTCCCGTGAGGTATGTGAACTTGTATCTCGCAATCATAGTCGTTGAGAAGTTCAAACCATCTACGTTGGCGCATGTTCAGTTCATTCTGGTTCAAGATATGTTGTAAGCTCTTATGGTCAGTGAAGACCGTACACTTTGTACCATAAAGGTAGTGTCGCCATATCTTTAACGCAAAAACAACTGCACCGAGCTCAAGATCGTGGGTGTCACACCCCCAAAAACGTCGTAGCGGAATATAAAACGTAGTGGTGACGGAAGCTGGTGCCCATTTCTATCTTGATGTTTGATGCATTTTAGTGTTGGACATTATTTCTTAATTAAAACATTGATTTTATACTTATCGTCCCAAACCACAACATAACCATGACAAAATAAAGTAGTCTTTTGATCCTCACGGATCTTATTACATTTAGTCCCAGGAGGTTTAAAAGCCAGTTAAACATTTTAAGTGACAAAACATGCATCGGCAAACACAAGATACGCCATAATTCCCGAAGCTGCACTCAAGTACCTGTAGAACACGTTAAAATCAAGTGTCAACACGAAGGAAGGTGAGTTCACTTAATTGTTTACTAACAGATTTTATTTCAAGGAAAACTTTCTGATTAGGTGTTTTTTTAAAAACAATTCAGGAAATTTTTAGAAAGTCCATTTTACTTCCTTAATAAAATCCATGGGCATCCATCGGTTCATTACTCCGACGATTGCAGTACTGCCCAGGTTTTGTATATTAAATTCTAGCGTCTATTTTCAGACTCGTATGTTAGCTAGACGATACGAACTATATATTAACCATGCAGGGATAATCAAAGCTAGACAATAAACAGAATTTTAATTCGACGTTTGACATTGACTCGGGGCGACCGGTCACGACGGGGTTGTCAACCCAATAGATCTACCAACAATTCCTCGCGTACCATACTTAATCTGATTAATCGACATCATGGGCGCAGGGTTCTTCCTCGAAGAACGAGATGATGTCTGCCTCACGTACAATATATATATCCTACTAATATGACAATTTAATATACTACGACTAACGAATTCCCCTGTCACTCAAGTGTTGAGACTCAGTCCGGAATTCATTCCCATTTCGTACGGTCTCATTTCTCTAAAGAAATACCGCACTTACCATATTCATTCTTCAAAATCGTTTTACTCCGAAATGTGTGACTTATCAAATTCATATATTTTCAGCGAAAATATATATTTTATATTAAAAGGTATGTTTTATTTCGAAAACATTATTAAACCCTTTTAACGACGTGTTCCACCCCCAAAATATATATACAAAACAGTAAAAAGAGGGGTTTAGTGACACACACCTTTGGGTGCGTATTTTAATACCGCAATCCCAGAAATTGATTATATACGTGCTAATATGGGAACAATTCTAAATCAATATACATTTAATCACAAAAATCCTAAGTTTCTCAGTTTCTTAGAATTATCACATAACTTTGAGATTTTCTCGAAAAGTTGTCATTTTTTATTATGTTGGCACGATAAAATATATATATATATATATATATATATATGAGTCCATATATATTTATATGTTTATTATGATTTTGCATTTTGAACGATTTTATTGGTGACCATTATTGTGTAATTCCCTTAACTCTCCCGTTTATACGTGATATACCTACGATTTGCGCGTCATAATATTTTTACCAGTGTTGCAAAAATCGCGACTAGTCGACGATTAATCGGCGACTAGTCGCTAGTCGGACCTTTACTGAGTAATTTTTCACTAATCAGTGAAAAAATCGCTAGTCGGCCTAGTCGGCCCTAATCGGCCCTAGTCGGCCCTAATCGCGACTAGTCGGTCGGGAAAAATCGGAAAAAATCGGGAAAAAACAAAAAAAATCAGAAAAAAATCAGAAAAAATCGGAAAAAATCAGAAAAAATCGGAAAAAACACATATTCCGGCCAAAACCTCCCAGATTCCGGTCAAAACTTGTCCACTTAAAAAAATTACGTATAAAAATATATGTATATATGTATAAAAACTTAAAATTATACATAAAAGTCCGATCCGATTAATCCCGATTAATCCCGAGTAATCCCGAGTAGTCGCTAGTCCCTACCTCACCGACCCGCTAGCGACTAGCGAGTTCTCCAACCTTGATTTTTACACAAACGTTCATATAATTTAACACCGAAACACACGAAATCTTGTTAATTTATCTATTTTTTTTTCATTTTCAAAGCAAATATACATGAAATATCCTATATATATCAAATTTCATGCTCGACAAACAAGTTACACATTTAACGTACTTTTACCGTTTTTACCGCACCAAAACGTACATGCATACATGAAAAAAATCTAAATTTCCTATTATTAGATTAACACTTAAAATATTATCACATTTATATGTCAAAATCACTTAACACATTTTATCACAAAAGATTCACTCAAAGTTCACCCATACTAATGTTCACTGAAAAATGCGTATTTTAGCGATTCGGTAACGATTTCGGGTGTCGGAGGTCACGTATGACCAACCAAACACCAAGTAAACTTAAAATTAGTTAAAATACTTATTTTAAACTAAAAATATCATTTTATTTACTGATTTAAGTCAATTTTATAAAAATCACTCGAAAAGCCGATTTTTGACCGTTTTAACGCATAGTTTTGCGTTAAACCTTACTATAATCATCCGAACTCAAAACGACTTGATATTTTAACACAATACATGTTATTTACTGATTAAAATAGTGATTATAATAATATTAGTGTAGTTTTTGTATAAGTCATATAAATCATGTGATTTCACGTATTTTATAACTTTTAATGCACCAAGTAAAACATGCAAAGCAAGTAAACATTGTCACAAGTTTATATATCACTAAACACTTTAAAATAACTTTATTTTTGTGTTTACAATCTGATTAAATCTGATTTTTTCTAAATCATACTCAAAACACCTTTTTGTAATCATAAATCATCATGCATGTTAAGTAAATGCATCTAATGTATTCGTACAACAACATCATCATCTTATATGAACTAAAATATATACATCTAGCACATATTTAATCATATTCAAGTATTCAAGAACAATCAAATTCTACACATGATTATCATCACATCATTTATCATAAGTGCAAAACATGCACATTCTTACCAATTTAAGACTTTTAACATCAAAAATTCATATGCATGCACACTTACACATACATACACGGCTACATACTTATATATTTATGATCAAAATTTTACTTTTCACATAAACTCATTTAAATCAAAAAGCTTCCATATCACAACTTCTAAACATGCATGCATCATCTTTCAAGAATCAATCAAAAATTAAAACTCACATTCTAACATGCACACATACATGTTTACGGCTCCATGTATACACACACATACATCCATTTTTTATGTTATTCAAAAACCCATTTATTTTAGTTTTATGTCTTGTGAAAAACTCAAGAATTAAGAGAAACTTCTATCATTATTTAAGATTATCAAGAATCAAAACCAAGGTTTCTAAAATAAATTTTATACCTTCAAGATTTAAGTGGGTTTTTGAATTTAAAGATGATATGAATCTTGGTTCTTGCTTGAAACACCTTAAAATCACCTTTGATTCCTTCAAATTACTTGAAAACACATTGGAATGAGCTTGATTCTTCAAGAAAGGGATTTAATTTCGAAAATGGATGGTAGAATGAGGGTCTCGGCTGTAAGTTTTGAGAAGAAGGAACAATATGGATCTTTGAAAGATTTGATGTCTTGAAACTTGTTATATTTACATGTGTAGAGACTCAATGATTGGACCACTTTCTTTCCTACAACACATGGCATAATAATAGAAAAAGGTGACACTTTGAGCTGCCGATTGTCCCCTCTCTCTCATATATATTCGATTATACACACACACACATATATATATATATATGTAAATGTTGAGTAAAAACTGGTATTTAACTGGTTACCGAGTATTTTATCTAGCGTTTTAATCTCATTTTAGTGCGTTTTAAATTATTTTTAACACTCTATAAAAATAAACTCACCTAAATATTATTGAACAATATTTTGTTTGCCGGGACTGGCTATGCTGTCGGTATTTGGCGGTATGTGCGCTGTGCTACGCGATACGCACTTAAAATCGCAAAAATAGGAATTTATGCGTTTTTATTTAGTTTTATCATTCTAAAGTGATAAACTCATCAAATTACTACTAAAATGATTATCAGTTGCTTTGACAGGCTGTGTTGACAGCATTTTGTCGGTACACGCGCTGCATCGCGCGATACCGGCTTAAACTCGAAAAATAGAGTTTCCTAGCGTTTTAAATTATTTTTCCACACGGATATAATTAAAATAATTATTCTAATCATAAAAAAACTATTTTTTTAGGATTTTAACACTGATAGGGTGGTCATCGATGTTCGTTTCGCATTTTATCCGTTGCACGATAAGCGTTTATTTTACCGTTGCCAACATAATTTTTATCAGAGTTTAAATTTATCAACTCATTAAATTTCACCTATAAACATCATAATCAGTCAAATATGGCCCTATTACCTATTTACAACATGTGCTACAATTGTACGGTACGGCCTGAAAAGCCGGGTGTCACAATGGGTAGTGTAGTTCTTCTCGTGGATCTTGAGTTGTTGAGAAGCATACGCGATAACCTTGTCTCGTTGCATAAGAACACATCCAAGACCTAGTTTAGAGGCATCGCAATAAACAACGAAATCGTCGTTTCCGTCGGGGAGTGCGAGGACAGCAGCGCTGCAAAGCATACGCTTGAGAGTTTGAAAGGCGTCTTCTTGTTCAGAACCCCAAACAAAAGGTTTGTCCTTATGAGTTAAAGCGATAAGAGGTACGGCGATTTTTAGAAAATTTGGCGATGAATCGACGGTAATAAACCGCCAATCCGAGAAATGAACAGATTTCGGATGGAGTCTTCGGCGTAATCCACCTTTTTACCGCTTCAATCTTCGCGGGATCGACGTGAATTCCTTGATTGTTGACGATGTGACTGATGTGTACAAAATGAAACATATAAATTACATCAATAGAGACATAAAACCAACCCTTTTTTAGTACTAATGTTGGAAAAAGTGCATTTCTTTCTTCCTTTTGAATTTACAGGACCAAATGAGCTTAAAAGAACAAAATGAACAAATAAGCAGCCAAAAACCAACATAAATACAAGAAGAAAGAATAACGTGACATGCCCGACCCCTCGACAACATCTCCCAAGACAAAAATAAGAAAGCAGAAGCTGACCACGGGGCCGTGCCCAGCCAGACATGGGCCGTGGTCAGATCTCACACATCAAGACAAAGACTGCAGAAGCTTCTACGGGGCCGTGCCCAGCTCACCATGGGGCGTGGTCAACATTCAGATTTGCAGAATCTTGATAGTACAGCAAAAAGTTGACCACGGGGTCATGTGGAGCCGTCTGCTGACAGCTACAATTAATGAAGGAAGAGAATGAGCTGGCCACGGGACGTGCTCAGTGGACACGGGGCTATGGCCGGGGTACTGTTCTGACTATAAATAGGGGTTCTTGGTTCACTTCAAAGGCATCCCTTGGCAAACCACTTCTCTCTCACTTTGCCACCACTCCACCACCACTACAACACCAACACCCACCACCATCATCCATCTTTCATCTTTAGAGTGTTTAGTAGTCTCGGGATCCAAGATTGATAGTAAGAGTTCTTGCCAATCAACGGCCATGCTTGGCTAATCTCTTACATCACTTGGTGAAGACAAGTCTTTAATGTATTACTTTTGATTTTTAATCTTTCAGCACTTTTTAAGTGGGTATGTATTAATGACTTTAATAACTAGTTTCTTATGTTGAAAGTGAATTTCCTTTACCATTTCTTCATGATGTCATTGATTTGCTCGTTCGTGTCTTTACGGTCTATATAAAGCGTGTTAACTACTTTGAAGGGGGTTAGAAGGGTGGTTTGGTAAAGTTCTTGTCTCGTTCAGTGTATAGATCCAGCGAGGAGTTGGTTCAAGCTTACTAGGACCTCCTTTAATACCCCAAATGTATTCGATGGTGGGGGTGCGAATAGCTTGAACCCCTCATATGTAATCTACTATTAAAACATTAAACCAGCTTCTTGGAATTATATCCTTACTGACTCAAACCACTTAGCCGAGGGTAACGTGACCTTCAAAAGAGGGGCCTACCACTTTTCGCATTAATAACTTATTTAATTATCTTTCAATATTCCGACCCTTTGGGATTGTATCCTTGCTGACTCAAACCAATGGGTTGAGGGTAACGTCACCTTCAAAAGAGAGGCCTACTACTATAACTAGGATAATCTCTTAAAAAGTCCGAAAGTGCGAAAATCATCAAAGGGTACATTAAAGAGGAGTTGGATCCAAGTGATTCTATGTTGTCTATTTATTTTTCATTTTATTTATCTTTTTAATTTTTATATTTACTTTCATGTTTAGAAACTTTTATCAAAATATTTAGATCGATTAGACGTTGACAATAAACCGGTACTAAAAGCTCTTGTGTCCTTAGACGACCTCGGTATCTTACCAACACTATACTACGCTCGCGATGGGTGCACTTACCCTAGTGTGCGTTTAGTGTTAGTACAATATCGTGTTTTATAAATTTAAAACTTGACTAATGCGTAAAACGAACTTAAAATATTAACAAAATCATATCGCGCTTCACGCACACCAGTGACCGAGTAATTGAACTTCCTCGAGCGAAAATTCACACTTGGAGAACTTGGGGCAGAGGTAATTTCCTTGAAGAAGTTCGAGAACTAAACGAAGATGTTAATCGTGTTCGGCTCTCGACTTCGAGTAGATAAGGATATCGTCGAGAAACACAATAACAAAACGATCCAAAAAGGCTTTGCACACACGGTTCATCAAATTCATGAAGACCGCTAGAGCGTTTGTAAGACCAGAAAGCATGACCACGAATTCATAATGGCCATAGCGGGTACGAAATGCGGTTTTCAGGATGTCTTGCTCTTGTATACGCAACTGGTGATAGCCGGAATATAAGTCAGTCTTTGAGAAACACGTAGAACCTTGAAGTTGGTCAAATAAATCTTCGATTCGGGGTAGCGGGTAATGGTTCTCGATAGTAAGCCTGTTAAGTTCCCTATAATCGATGCACACTCGGAACGATCCATCCTTCTTTTTCATAAAAAAGAACGGGTGCGTCCCATGGCGACGTGCTCGGGCGTATAAAACCTTTATCAAGTAATTCCTGAAGTTGGCTAGATAGCTCGCGCATTTTGGATGGTGAAAGGCGATACGGAGCTTTTGCAACAGTTGTAGCACCAGGAATAAGATCAATACGAAAATCAATATCGCGAGTAGGGGGAAACCAGGTAAGTCATCGGGAAAAACTTTAAGAAAGTCATGAACAACAGGAACGTCTTTCACGGTTTTCCTCTCGTTCGCCGGTACTACGATATGGGCAAGGAAAACGATGTACTCCTTGCGTATGTACTTACTCGCTTGAATATACGACATAACCTTTAACTCCTTCAAGAGTACCTCACCGTAAACACGTAATTGATCATCGTTTGGAAGATAAAAACGAATCATCTTATCGAAACAAACAACTTCGGTACGATTCTCACGAAGAAAACCCATGCCTACTATGATGTCAAAACTACCTAGTTGCATAGGTATGAGATTAATCAGGAAAACGTGATTGTTGAGTTCAAGAGTACAATCACGTAGAATGGAACTAACGGTAACGGTTCTTCCGGTGGCAACTTCTACGTCGATGGTTTTTGGGAGTTTAGCGCGTTTACATCTTAAAAGCTTTTCGAATTCAAACGATACCAAACAGTTATC
The DNA here is from genome assembly GCA_030545235.1 of Helianthus tuberosus. Lineage (NCBI taxonomy): Eukaryota > Viridiplantae > Streptophyta > Magnoliopsida > Asterales > Asteraceae > Helianthus > Helianthus tuberosus. The sequence goes on from CM060415.1 coordinate 136,553,522, forward strand.
GGCTCCAGTATCAAATAAGCATGATGCATAAATACCGTTGACAAGGAACGTATCATTGACAACGTCGTTGTCATTCTGAGCCTGGCGGAGATTGATGTTGAAAGTTCTTCCGCGGGCAGCTTGCGGTTGTTGCTGCTGCTGGTGCTGTTGCTGCTGCTGTTGTTGCGGTGGTTGCTGTTGTGGTGGCTCTTGTTTCACAACACGTTGTGGGCAGACATTGCTAAAGTGGCTGGGATCGCCACAAGCGTAGCAAGCACGTGCATGAGTAACTAGTGCTGGAAGTGCTAGATTGACATGGAGAGTGAGAGGTTAAGCTGGCAGAGCTGCGAGAGCTTGACGAGCTGGCTGACGAGGGCCTATGCAGCAGTTGGCTATGAAGTGCCCATAGATGTTGCAGTTGACACAGAAACTACAGTTTGTCTCCACTAGGTGATGATAGGTGCACGTAGGGCACAGTGGGCGATTCCCAGTATACGCACGCTTAGTGGATGGTGCGTTGGGAGTAGCAACCTGGCGAGACTGGTTGTTGGGCGTTGCGACTACGCATAGTTCTTGCTGGAGTTCCTTCGCTTGCGACCCTGATGATTAGACTTGGGGGCTTGAGATGGTGCGGTATCGATGCTTGGTGTTGCAGTAGCTTGGTTGAGACTCTTGGTCGAGGCCTTGAATACTCCAGCCAAGACTCGCTTGTCGTTGATTTCTGCTGCGAGCTGATAAGTTTCCTCAATTGTTGCTGGTTTCCCTGCTTGAACAAAGTCAGCGACACAGTCGGGGAGAGCATGGATGTACTTCTTGATGGCTTTCTCAGGAGTGTCCACTTGACTCGGACAGATGATGCTCAACTGCTTGAATCGGGCGGTGAGACCAGCGTTATCACCACCAATTTGCTTGATGTTCCAGAACTCACTTTCCAGCTTCTAGACTTCGTGGGGAGGACATAATTCCTTCATCATGAGCTCTTTTAGCTCCTCCCATGCGAGACCATAGGCTGCATCATTTCCGCGCCTGTTGCGCTCGGTGGTCCACCAGTCAAGTGCCCTTGACTGAAATACACCACTGGCGTTGACAGTGCAGAGATTCTCGGGACATCCGCTTTGTCGGAAAGTGACTTCGATCGAGTCAAACCATTGAAACATCTTGCTGGGTCCATCCTCACCAGTAAAGGTCATAGGACCACAAGCTTTAAACTACTTGAAGCTGAACGGAGTTTTCAGCGCGTCATTCTTTGAATCAACGGAAGAGTTGCTGCTGACAGCGTGAATCTCACTGACGATTTGAGGTATCACCTTGGCCATAAGAGAGGCGATACGTTTGTCAGCATTGTTTCGCTGAACAGTTCGGCGAGTGTGAGATCCCAATGATGACATCTGTAGTGGGATTGGATGAAATTCTATTATATTGGGTTTTAGTTAAAAGTTTCACGTTCCATTATACCGTATGGAACCGGTATATATTATTATTATTCACATAAGGCACAAAATCACATAATCGCGTAGGCACATAATCACATATTTGCACGTATACACATAAGCACGTATTAGCACATAATTCACATAAACACATATTTTGCACATATTCACCTTATCTAAATTGTGTGTAGCGCATGCGAGATATATCACGCATATCTCAGTAAGGTAAATGAGACTTCTTAGTTTGTTTGCGATTAGTTAGCGTTTTAGATTGCGAGAGGTGTGCGAGTTGTGCGTACTTTGCAAAGCGGGAAGTGATAAAACGAAACCATAAAGCGTAAAGATTAAAATTTTACACATTTAAAACACATAAACACAATAAATTGGATGATGCGTAAAAACGACAATTGCAGGCTTCAAACAAATAGACCGTCCTGGGTGTTGAGACATCGACTACCCAAAGTGATTAAATTATTCCCAACAAGTCCGGACACACGCTTTAGCCTAATAGACTTATGCTCTCATTGTAATACGGCTAAAAACATTTGTCCTTCCAGTTACTAAGTGCCCCGTGTCATTGGAACAGTCGAGACTTTGGTGAGATCTTTTAAAAATCAGTTTAGGGAACGGAACGGGATATTAAGATGCGGGTTTCACCCCTAACTTAACAAATTCGCTCCTAACTGTAGTAAGAACAACCATAAGATAGAAATGGAGATTTCCGTTGAGATATGGATATCACTCCTAACTCAACGAAAGTTTCTCGTGCTAAGAGTAATGCGCAAAGTGAGTGATTTTATCGGGAGTTCTTGGTTTTCACACCTAGTCTCGAAGCAATCACTCTTTTGTGTTATACGAGTGTCTTCAAGTCTTCAAACGTGTACATTATGTTAGCCTTAGGAAAGGCACATAGTAGTTGCATACCTTAGAATAAAAACAGGTATTTTACTTGTCACACCCCAACCGATGGCGGAATCATCGGGATGTGGCATGATGCGAATAGGTTGCTCGAGAGAATCCATCATGACTAATTGTGACAATATTTAATAAGGTTTAATTTCCCATACAATCAAACAAATATTCTCACAAAAACGAAACGAAATTCAGTAGTTTCTCAAGCAACATGAACAAGACATAACAAAGCTTGTAATTAAATTTAGGATGGTTTCTAGAAATCCAAGACCATTTCCAGCAGTAATCCATCAACCTGTCACATACGTTAAAATAAGGGTCAATACAATAAAGTAAAGGTGATTACACAAGTTTAGCATAAGTATAGTAATAAAGCGTTTACGCATAACCAGCATGTAACACATAAAGAGGTGAATCAAGTAAGCTATCGACAATGATACAAGCTAACTAACATGACTACGAGGTAGAGTCTACGCGATACGTGTTCACCGTAGTGAGCACGCACGTAAGAAAAACCTTAACAACCCCTGAGTAAACAGGTGCTGAGTCCAAACTATAGTACTTTCGTTGCTAAGGGTGGTAGGGCAAGTCATCATGGTGTAAACATAGCAAAATAACCATTCAACTATTCACGTATAACATGCGAGAGCGGTTAGCTTTTTAAAAGAGTTTAAGCGTTGTGTGCGTCGTATTTTGATAGAGAATGTATGTAACACCCAAAAGTTCATTAAGCGAAAAAGGGTTTGAGTATACTCATAATGCGTGCTTGACAGTTAAACACGGTGTGAAAAGGAGTGGAGGGAGCGCCGAATCAGCCTGCGTACGGGAACAAAAGTGCATAAGTCTTCCAAAGTGCTGAAACGGTCGAGTTGAAGTGTCGAGTGGGAAAAAAGAACCTTCGTACGAAGGGCCGCTTCCGCCTTCGTACGAAGGCAGTGCCTTCGTACAATTTGCTGGTTTTCGTGTCCAAAATCGAGTGTTCTTCGCGTTTTTCTTTGGGAAATCGAGTGTTCATCCCTCCAGCCTTAAGCTACTAATTAAACTTAGAGCCAGAGAGGTCTTTTGAGCGTTTTAGCCACAAGCGGGAACATGGGCTGGGTTGTACCAAGGGGTGCCTTCGTACGAAGGTAGTGCCTTCGTACAATCCAGTCCCGTTCGTACAGGTGGCTGTTTCAGCGTGTTCATGCATTCGTAATAGTGTTTTCACCAGAATCATATGTATTTTCGAGTCCTTTTCATGACGGTTTCGACACCGCTTCGTCCCACTATCCAGTGAATGAAACATATGTCGGTTTTGGTCCGTTTTAGTGTAAAAATCGAGTTTAAAACAGTTTTTCCTTGTATTAAATATTTGGTGAGTGCGTGATATTCAGATCTCTATCTTGGGAAGTCAAAGCTAAGTTCAATACACGCGTTTAAGTCTAGATCCGTAGCAAAATCAGAAGTTTTTATGAAAAAGATGAAGGTTTTCGTAAATAGAGAAGTTTTAGATGAAATCGGAGATAAACTCGTGGAAATCGTTGTGGAAATCATTGTGATACTTGTAAAAATAATGATTCTTACTCGGGATGCAGAGAGAAAGCGAGTAGGGAGTGTTCTTGTGACAATGGCAGTAATTTAGGAATGAAAGTGTGAGTTAGGTATTTATAGAGGAAGAGGTTTGGCGCCGGTTTCCTTCGTACAAGGCCACTGTAACGCCTCGTATTTTCGTATCTTTATCCTTATTTGTATTCTACTTTTGAGGCGTTAATCATAATAAATTATTGTATGCAGACTTGTATTTGTACAATTAATCATTTAAATATATGATTTCTTTTACGAAACTAAAAAGCTTTAAAGATTTTTAATAATTTTTAGAAATTTTTCTAGCATATGTCCCTTTTGTAAAAAGTACGAGTTTTAATCCCTAGAATTCAAAAAAAAAGTTAATAGTGCCTTACGGACCGTGAATAGTGCCTTACGGTCCGTAAGGGTATCTGCAGACAGAAAGTTACGAAAACTAGCCGTTTTAACCCTTTTGTCCACTTGTGTGACTTTCTAGCTCATCCTAACGGTTTTGTCTAATCTCCAACTATAAATAGACCCTTCCCAGCTTCCATTTGAGCTTGCCAAGCACTTCTATAAACCTCCAAACACTCCCAAATTCTCTAATTTTACAAGAACAAGGCAGAATTCTCAAGAACCGAAAGTGAAGTTCAAACTCACATTTCGTCATCTTTTCTGCATCAATTCTTCTTCTACAAATCTTGAAACACCTCTAGGATTGTTTACATCATATTACTTCGATAATCTAAGGTAAAACAACATCATTTTGAGGTCCAAACTTCCTGTTTTTGAAGAATAAACTCTAAACTCTTAACTTACTTACATGAATCTTGTACCTACTTTGCCCATAATCAAAACCATGATTGTGGTGCTTATGTGTGGTTAATTCTTATGAGTTTAGGGGTGTGAAAACACTCTAAACATTCTGTTAACAAAGTCTAATACAACCTACAAATAACTAAACCATCCAAATCTACCATAGTTCTTGTGGTGACGCGTGTTTTGGTAAAACCAACCAAAGTCTACCATAAGATAATGTGGCAAGGTTTGTGTTTGGTGATTCATACTATGAGGTTAATTCTTCATGCTTAACTTATCTAACATAACAATCTAACATACTCTTGATGGACTTAGCTCATAAATACTATATATCCACATACATACATATACTAACAAGACATATTTTTATAAACTCATACTCTATATTCCAATTCAAAACTTCCGTCATTAATTCCAATCACACATGCACTTTCGTTTACCAACATAGGGTGATCTCGGTGTTCCATCCTCCTAATCTCATACACTCGTCAATAATTGGATAATCGGAAGACTTAGCAATACAGTGAGTATACATGACCCTTTTTCCATTATAAATCACTTTGGGTGCAATATGTATTCCTATGCAAAACACACTATCACATTGAACGTTATTTTTATGCACCCTCTATCCAAATTGTACGTGGAACATTTGATTCTTGTTAGACATGTTATGCTAATGTAAACATTCATAACTATATGCTCGTTAACTTAGTACAAGCCTACCCTAACAATTATAGCGCTATAGGTTGTAACGCCCCGCCCGCTATCCTTGGGTATTGTTAGGTAAAACATGTTAACCTCCCGCTATCCTTGGGAAAGGCACTTTAATTGCGTAACATTGGTTTGGGCATGTAGAGTAACATCGCTTCGAGCATATACTGTTAACTAGTAATCATTTTATTCATGTTGGATATGAGCATGTTAATCATTTTAAACATATTATGTTATGTATCAAACTTGTATACTCGCCAACTTTTTGTTGATTGTATTTTAATGCATATTGTAGGTTGATAGTCAAGATGTTGAAGAATCAAGTTAGGATGAATTTAGAAACCCATTTAATAAACTATGTTTGAATTTTCTTTTGTTTTATTTGAACGATGTATTTGAATTTTAGTATTTTATGAAATTTGACTTAAGTTATATTGTCACAATAGTGTTATGATGTTTTGAGCAATTTGTTCGTCTCATCCTGATGTTTCCGCCATCGGTTGGGGTGTGACAGATTGGTATCAGAGCCATAACTATAGGGAATTAGGAAAAGTAGGAATGCTTTTACCTAGTCTATAGTTTAGGAACTTTATCCTTATGTGTTGTTTAAAACTACCTTCCTTCTATCTTATTTGCTTCTCTCTATTCTCCTTGGTCTTTTAACATACATGCCTTTCCTAAGGTTAACACAATACACACTTTGAGGCTTGAATACACTCTTGTAACACAATCGAAATGACTCACCAAAATAGGGGTGATTCCCACATTTGGTGAAGACTTTCACTCAACTATACTTTGCATTTTGCACGAAATCTACCCTCAAGTTAGGAGTGATATCCAAATCTTGAAGGAGATTTCCATTTCATATTCTAGTGGACCCTTATCTTTTGATAAGTACTAACCACATTTAGGGTACAAAATCGTCAAGTTAGGGGTCAAACCTGCATCTCGTCGATTAAGTCCCATTCCTCGATTTTCAATATCGCCAAAGTCCCGATTGTTTTAATCGATTAGAGACGTGTAGTAACTGGAAGGGTAAGATATCGTTAATCGCTTCTCGACGAGGGTATCTTACCTATAGGCCAAAGCACGTTTTCTCTAATTCGAAAGGCATTCGACCCACTTTGGAATAGTCGACGTTTCTCTACCCGAAACAATCCAATGTTTTGTTGAACCTCTCTTTTATGTATCTCAATTTATATGTGAATTTATACTTGAACGTTCATTAATTTCAAACTTTTTACTCGATTCGCTCACGTATCACAATCAAAAACGATAACAATCTCTCGTGAACAAACTAAATTTACTATGCTTTCATTCATTCATGTTATGCTATGCGAAATTCATGATTATGCTATATAAGACATTTAAACCTTTTATGCTATGTGAATCAATAAGCTATGTGACACTTTATGCTATATTGAATCATTTCTTGAAAACAATTTTCTTAAACAAACATTATGATCAAAGTCTCACCTATTCATTCTTTTGAATTTTAGATGCCTCCTCGCCGCTCCAACTCGTCTAAGAAGTCAAAGTCTCGTTCCAAAAAGTCTAAGATCAGCTCTCAAAAGAAGATGATGGCATTCATGGCCAACCAGATCGTTCGTAGTGTCCCTAAGATCGTAACTGAGATTCAAGCTTCAAACACTCCTAACACCTCTGTTGATTCAAAAGTGGTACAGCCTAAGCCTGTCACTTTCAACTACAAGCATTTTGCTTCTTGCCACCCCAAACCTTTCACTGGCAAAGAGGGTGTGACGGCTATGCTCGAATGGTTCGAAAGCATAGAATTTACATTCATCAATAGTGAATGTCCTGAAGAACTCAAGACACGTAGTGCTACTGGTGTCTTCCAATCAAGAGCCCTAGAATGGTGGACGAATGAAAGGAACATTCGTTCCAATGAATTGGCCTATGCGTTACCTTGGGAGGAGTTGAAGCAACTTATGATGGAAGAATTTTGCCCTCCTCATGAACAACAGAAGCTTGAGGAAGAGTTTTGGGCTCTCAAGCAAGTTGATGACGACAACCTCGCTTACACCACCCGTTTCAAACAGCTGAGCTTCATTGTACCCCACCTCGTTCTCACCACTGATGGTATGATCAGGAAGTACATCAACGGTTTACCCCCTGCCATGAGAGACACCATTGAGGCAGCCAAGCTTGACAACATCGAGGCTGTCTATCGTCTCGCTGCTAGCTTGAACAACAACCGCGTTCGCGATAAACAAGATGCTGCAGCCACCAAATCAACCCACCCTGCTAAACCAGCTCACCAAATCATCCATCAACCCAATGGCAATCGAGGCAAGAAACGTCAGTGTCAACACCCTGTTTGCAATGCGGTTGTACCTGCTGCAACCCAAACCAAGATAACCCTGAGAAGAAACAATACACTGGAACCCAACCAAAATGCACTAGTTGTCACTACCACCATCCCCCAACTAGCCAATGTCGCCATTGTACCTCTTGCAACTGCTATGGTCAGACTGCCCCCTACTGTCGCAATACGCCTGCACCAGTCCAAAACCCTAAACCAGCAAACACTGTTAGGGCTTGTTTCAAATGTGGGGATACTAATCATCTCCGTCCTCAATGCCCACATTTGAATCAAGAGCAACAACAAGCTACACGTGGACGCGCTTTCAACCTGAACGCAAATCAAGCGCGCAACGACAATGATGTCGTTAGTGGTACGTTTCTTGTTAACCATCTTTATGCTTCGATACTGTTTGATACTGGTGCGTCCAAAAGCTTTGTGTCCTTAGAATTTGAATCATTGTTAAATTGCACCCGCTCTAAGCTACCTAAGTCGTTTTCCGTCGAAGTTGCCAATGGCAAATCCATCTTAGTCGATTCTGTTCTTCTCGATTGTCGCCTTACTCTTAATGAGCATGTTTTTACTGTTGACCTCATACCCATGAAGTTGGGTAGCTTCGATATCATAGTAGGTATGGACTGGCTTCGTAAGAACCATGCTGAAATCGCTTGTCATGAGAAATACATTCGATTGCCTCTTCCATCTGGTGACACCTTGCATGTCTATGGAGACCGACCCTCTAGTGGACTGAAGTTGATGTCCTGCACACAAGCTAACAAATACTTACGAAAACAATAGTTTGCTTTTTTAGCCCACATTGTGGAAGAAAATGGCAAGGGAAAAAGCGTAAGTGATGTTCCAGTGGTGCGCGACTTCCCTGACGTCTTTCCTGAAGATTTGCCTGGTCCTCCTCCACCTCGACTAGTTGATTTTCGCATCGATCTTGTACCGGATGCAACTCCTGTTGCACGAGCTCCCTATAGTCGTGCACCATCAGAGATGCAAGAGCTTTCTAGCCAACTCTAAGACCTCCTCGATAAAGGCTTCATACGACCAAGTACCTCACCTTGGGGTGCTCCTGTCTTATTTGTCAAGAAGAAAGATGGCTCTTTTCGCATGTGCATCGACTATCGTGAGCTCAACAAACTCACTATCAAGAATCGTTATCCTCTCCCTCGCATCGAAGACCTCTTTGATCAACTTCAAGGCGCAACTTGTTTTTCCAAGATCGATCTTCGATCTGGTTATCATCAACTTCGTGTCCTCGAAGAGGACATTCCAAAAACCGCATTTCGCACTCGCTATGGGCACTACGAGTTCGTGGTTATGCCTTTGGTTTGACCAACGCACCCGTTGTGTTCATGGATCTAATGAATCGTGTTTGTAAACCTTATTTGGATTGTTTTGTGATCGTCTTCATTGATGACATTCTTATTTATTCTAAAACTCAAGTGGATCATGAACGTCATTTACGCCTCATACTCGAACTTTTGCTTAGAGAACGATTGTACGCAAAGTTTTCCAAGTGCGAGTTTTGGATCAAAGAAGTTCAATTTATGGGTCATGTCGTTAGCGAGAAAGGAATTCATGTCGATCCTGCCAAAATCGAAGTGGTGAAGAGTTGGATAACACCTAAGAACCCATCTGAAATTCGTTCATTCTTAGGATTGGCGGGTTACTATCGTCGATTCATCTCAAATTTTTCGAAAATTGCTGTTCCCCTCACCATGTTAACTCAAAAGGAAAAACTTTTTGTTTTGGGTCTCAAACAAGAGGAATCCTTTCGGACTCTCAAGGACATGCTTTGCAATGCTCCCGTTCTAGCTCTCCCTGATGGGACTGATGACTTCGTGGTATATTGCGATGCATCAAATCATGGTCTTGGTTGTGTCCTCATGCAACGAGGCAAGGTCATCGCTTATGCTTCACGACAATTGAAAATTCATGAGAAAAATTACACCACTCACGACCTCGAACTTGGTGCGGTTGTTTTTGCATTAAAGATTTGGCGACACTACCTATATGGTACAAAGTGTGTGGTTTTCACTGACCACAAGAGCCTACAACATATCTTTAACCAAAAGGAACTAAACATGCGTCAACGTCGTTGGGTGGAATTGCTTAACGACTACGACTACAAAATTCGCTACCATCCTGGAAAGGCGAATGTCGTGGCCGATGCTCTTAGTCGTAAGACTCATTCTTGTGGCATTCGTTGTTTTCAAATCTCGGGTGACCTACACACTTGTATTCGTGAGGCACAATTTGCGTCAGCCAACGAAGGAAGTCTGATCGTCAAAGTACGAGGTGCTTCCATAGACCAACTTGTGACGAAATCAGATGGACTTCAATACTATCTCGATCGCATTTGGGTGCCAAATCGCGACAATCTTCGAGAATTTATCATGAACGAGGCTCACAAATCTAAGTACTCGATTCATCCTGGTGCTGATAAGATGTACCACGATCTACGTACATCCTATTGGTGGCCTGGTATGAAGAGAGAAATCGCCACGTATGTTTCTGAGTGTCTCACTTGTTCGAAAGTTAAATCCGAGCATCAACGACCTTCTGGTCTTCTCGAACAACCTGAAATCCCCGTCTGGAAATGGTATAGCATTGCCATGGACTTCATAACCAAACTTCCTCGTACGCCTTCTGGTCACGATAGTATTTGGGTAATCATCGATCGTTTGACCAAGTCCGCTCATTTCCTTCCTATTCGTGAAGATTTCAAGGTTGAATGACTTGCTCGACTCTACACCGACGAAATCATAATCCATCATGGCATCCCTCTCGATATCATTTCTGACCGTGATGGTCGTTTCACTTCGCGTCTTTGGCAAACTTTCCATTCCGCTATGGGTATTCATTTGAATCTCAGTACGGCCTTTCATCCTCAAACGAATGGACATACCGAACGTACTATCCAAACCCTAGAGGACATGCTCCGTTCTTGAGTCATCGACTTTGGTGGTAGTTGGGATGTGCATCTACCATTGATCGAGTTCTCATACTATAACAGCTATCACTCCAGTATTCAAATGGCTCCATATGAAGCATTGTATGGCCGCAAATGCCGATTACCTTTAAGCTGGCACGAGGTTGGTGTCAAACAATTTACTGGGCCAGAGATCATACAAGAAACGACGGATAAGATCCTTCAAATCCGTGATAACTGTGACAACCCTCACCAAACCAGGTATCCGTACGACTTAATTAATAATTAATTACTGCTTAATTACTGTGCTTGTTTGAAATTACTGATGAACTGCTACTTGATTACTGATACATGTACTTATTTGCTTCCTACTTTACTTACTGTCACTACATTATTTACATGCTGAACCTTAGTGACAAACATGATGCACAAAAAGCACAGTAGCACTATAACGGATAACCTATAGAACATGCTGATAAAGCCAGCATCAGGCAGACACTGCCTCTAAGGCCTGTATGAGCCAGAAATATTTTACTACACTAGTGGTGAGTGTAGGGATACAAGGGTTGTAGAACTGCGTCTCTAGGAATAAGTTTCATTGACTGGATGTGCCTAAAACGTGCTCTAAGCACAAAATTCAGCACTTTACTTAATAATTCAGCTTTTAGCTAACTAATAAAGTGCCAAAACATGAGAAGAATATTACTAGACACTTTCCAAAGTGTCAGAAATAAGTTGTGTCACTAAAAAGGGTATTAACGACACTTTAAAGCTTTGTTAACACTTTAACGGATTACTATCCAACCGAACAACCAGACTATACCCGGAACATGAAAATATTGTTATTTTCATTATTTATCTTTTTCTGAGCCAGTTAGGGTCCCCGAATACCCTAACACCCGTCATAACACACTACACACTACTAACCAGGTTAAGCACTTAACTAACTTACTTAACCTAACTAATATCCAACTAATTAGTTGAAGATGGACTAGAACCCCCCCTCTCTAACCGTCCCCAACTAGAGAGGACACCCTTGTCCTTGTGATGATTTTTTTAATCTTCCTTGCTTAGTATCTAGAAGACATAGCATCCATTGAATAATTAACTTGAAAATTGTCTATAAGTTCATGACTTAGCACACGTGATCATTCACTCAACACACACCACAACAACACTTTCTCTCCCTCTCTTGGAGGTCTCCGCCGAGAGCACCCCACCCACATCCATCCATTTTCGATTTCCTTCAACCAATTTCAAGATCATTCAAGCGTTAAGGATCACGTATAAGGAGTCTTCGTGCAATCGGAAGGCGAAGGACCTCTTTATCTTGCTTTTATCCACCCTATTTGCGTCTAGATTCTTCCCTAGCCTCGAGCTAGTGGTATGTTACTTAAATCACCTTCTTGAACTATTTTAAGGTGGTAAATATGATTTGTAACGGTTAAAACTCGTAAACATACAAGTTGAAGCTTAAAAGTCTACTTAAAATGCTATAAATGTTGGTTAAAAGCTCATATGTTGTGTAAATCATGTAGTAATTGATTTGTATGATTATTTGGACCCGATCTATGTTGTGGTAGCTCGGATCATCATTTAACCCGGGTTGGTCATGACCTTGGATTATGACATAAGGTTGTTTTGGAAGTAACAAGGGTTAAAGGATGAACTCTACCACACATAAATCATGAACTTGTGTAAAAGCGATTTTGTTTGTAAAATAGTGTTTAAAACTAGTAGATCTACGGATCTACAAGTGGTATTTTCAAAGGACCAAGTGTCAACAGAAAAACATACTTTTAAAGACGGATCTTACACTAACACGAATGGTTTTTAGAACACACAAGTGTGTAAATACTTGTGTAACACTAAGTTTCGACAAAGAACTAGTTTTGTCAAATTTTACAAGAAGTTGTAAAGATGGAATTTCTTTAAAAATGAGGTTTTTACAAAATCGGATTGTTTTATATAAAGATCCACTAAAAGTAATGGGATTTACTTCATAGTTTGGATAAATCACAAGTTCATGAAATTTATGCGATTTATATACATATTTTGACTAGTTTGTGGTTTGAACATTGTTTTGATTGAATAAGAAGATTGTTGATTGGTTTAATTTATAAAAGAAAATGATACGCTTGAAAGCGTGGCCACCTCCAGTTACAGAGGAAACTCTGACGAAATTTTTCCAAAAACCTAACACTTAGAAATATTTTCACTATAAGTGTTAGAAATACATTTTGACTTGTGTTCAAATTATAGATTTCGCCACGACTTATTTACCAAATACCGTAGGTGGGATTTCACAAAATAAAACGTGATACATAAATATATTTAGTATATATTTTTCACAACATCACTTGTATAAGTGTTTATGATTATTTTGTGAACTACGTAAATATTATTTTTAGGGTAAAAATAATATTACTAAGTATTATTTTGGGAAAATTATGTAATTGAAAATATAATATTTTTGAGAAGAATAATTATATTTCGGAGTTGGAAATAAAATATATTTTAAGTGAGGCTTAATAATATATTTCGAATTATACGAACGCACATGTATTAAATCCCCCATCCTTGGGAAGGAATATGATTACCAAGTATATACAGAATGCAAACACGAAATAGTTGCCTAACTATTTCCCAAAAACTTAAACCATAAAGCTAAGGCACGGCCGTCCTTCTAATAGAGTTAGTACGTGTAGGTCGTCAAATAGCTGCTTGAATTGGAGGCATACTTGGTAGAGACGCACCACTGTGAGTTCATGTCCCCCTTTTCTCTTAACTGTTTTCAGTTTTTTTAACTGCGGGGGTGAAATACATGTTGCATTGATTACAAGTACTTTATACATGGTATGGTTAGCGTAAGGAGGTTTACTACTTAGATCATGTGAGTGGGTAGGCAGAAACTAGAGGCCATTAATCCTCATTGTAGGACCGAGGGACGTAAGCGGTAGATCTATCTGGGTGTAGCGAGCCCAGCCCCAGGCCCAACCAGAACGGACCTTGGGGTGACTTTGTGCCCAAACGCGAAATCTGCTAGGTTTGAGTCTTCCTACTTGCACTTCACACATATCAATGGCCTTGCAAACCGTTGGTGATCTCTTTTTCCTTATTTGCTACATACCAGGATTTTTATACTTACAAGTGTTTTACATACTCACTACACATGAACTCGCTCAACATTATTGTTGATTTTTCAACTTACATGTATTTCAGGGAACTAGAGATCTGGCGCGGTATGTTATGTTTTCCCGCTGCATATGGGTTCCGAGGTCATCCCAGTTTAGGAAATGTGACTTTTTCCTGGACAAGTCACAAATCTTGAACTGCGTTTTATTCATGTTGATGTTTATTTATTTCAAAACAATATTTTATGTTATGATGTTGTAAGTCCCTAAGACAATGTTATGCTACTTCAGTTCTAAAACTTAAATCTATTGATGATCTTGCATGGCTTTATTTCATATAGCTTTGTTATGGTTAAGCTGTGGTATTAAGAAGTCACACCAAAATAACCACGCTTCCGCAAAGCCAGGGTGTGACAGCTTGGTATCAGAGCTCTGATCATAGCGAACTAGGATTCTTTCTCGAGTCTAGACTATGATCACTAGGGCTCTCACGAAAACATTTTTACTGCATACCACTTAAGTCCAGATCCAAAATGTTTTTACAAACAAATGTTGAGCACATTTTATTTATTATTTATAGGCTCGGTCTGGGAGGCCGAGGCTCGGTCTGGGAGGCCGAGGTAGTTGTCTAGTGAGACTAGGGAGTCAGTCTGAGAGGATGGGAGAATTGGCTAGTGGGACTAGGAAGAGCAGTCTGAGAGGCTGGAAAAAATTGGCTAGTGGGACTAGGAAGAGCAGTCTGAGAGGCTAGGAAAAATTGGCTAGTGGGACTAGGAAGAGCAGTCTGAGAGGCTGGGAGAATTGGCTAGTGGGACTAGGAAGAGCAGTCTGGGAGGCTAGTGGGACTAGGAGAACTATATGAATGCTTACTTGGTGACTTACGTGATTATTTGATTGTATGATTGACTGTTTGTGCATATTTGTGTTTATGTTACAGACACCATGGACACCTCTGGCACAGGTGACTCAGACACCACAGGACCTAGACCTATAGTATCAGACGACCTAGAGTCTTCAGAGTGCGAGGTCCACACATCCGACGTTGCTAGCACGGACGAGGACGACTTTCAGCTCTTTGCTTTACTTAATGGTGCTGATGAGCTCGCTGATGGCCCTTTGGCCGGGGATCTACCGTTAGTGGAGATCCCTGCTCCCATACCTTTGGCTTCATATCCTGCTTACGATTTGCTTCTCGACGCCGACGATGATGGTGACGTCGACCTGTTTGATGACGAGCCCTTAGAGGATGAGGTTCAGGGCGAGGCCCTTCTTGTTGCTGGAGATCTTTTGTTGATCGCTGATGCTCCCACTGAGGAGTCACCTGCTCACTCACCGGTCCCAGACTCTTTCGAGTCTGTGGCCTCCGCACCTTCACACACTCAGAGTGCGCAGCACTTTTCTCACGGATCAGATCCCGACCAGGCATCCTCTGTTGCCCCTATTCCTAGTTTTACTTTCGACCACGATGATGTGGAGGATTCCGATCCTGTCTTTTCCCCAGGATTCGACCTAGATGAGGATATAGAGTTTATACCCATGGATCAGCCTATGGAGGATCCAGTTGACCCAGTTGATCCCATCGACCCTGAGTTTGATTTTGAGATGGCCTTTGATGAGCCCGAGCAGCCACTCGACCCTGCTCCTGACCCAGTGCTTGAGCATGACCCAATTCATGCTGACGCACCTATTATTGAGCCTGTCATTGCTGACCTACCTCTTGATGATCACCCTATAGATGCACCGTTGTTGGAGGGCAATCATGTCATTGCTGCTGATCATGTTGATCCCCCACTTATTGCTGATGCACCAGTTGACTCTCTTGTTGCACCTCACCATGATCATATGCCAGTTCAGTTTGATCGTGCCCTTTTTGAGGCACAGGTGGACCCATGAGATGAGCACGTCCAGTGTGGGTGGATTCCTGCTAATGACGAGGTCCCACCTTTTCCCCCTCAGATCACTGATACCCGTCACATTGATACCTCCTTTTCATTTCCCCGGTTTACACCTCCAGCACAACTTGGAGAAGGTTCTTCAGCTCACCCTTTTGGACATGTACCGGTATCTATCCCTGCTATACCACCGTCTACTACTTTTCCCCCTGTTTCTCCATTTCATGTGGCACCTTTTGATCCCACTAGTGAGTCGTTCCTCTGGTCGTCACCTTCGGCTATGCCACCGACTGACCCCTACCATTCTTTCCACATGGGGTATACTATTGAGGACGTTTTGATGTCTTTTGTCGCCCAGCACGAGGCACACACGCAGCGCATACAGGAGCTTGAGAGAGCCCGGCCGTCGCCGTGTCAGTGCCAGGGTCAGACCCACTCTCCTTTGCAGCCCTCTCGACCTGTACCACCAGACTATGCTGCACGCCTTTTTGCCCTGGAGCAGCAGATTGCTTCTTTCTTGCGTACCCAGAGAGCCATGGAGGAGGACTGGCTCCATTTGCGCCGTTTGTTTTACACTCACTTTCCCCCTCCTCCACCGCCATCCGTGTAGAGCTCTTCAGTACCGTATAGGTAGACATTGGTGAGAAGACGGCGAATGCTTTTGACTGCACAACATTTTTGGAGACTACATTATGATTCCGACTTTTGTTGACATGTATTTGATGTATTGACACTGATTTGATATAGTTTTTGGACTAGGGTGATGTAGCCCTTAGTCGACTGATGTTGTATGACACTGTGATGTACTTGTACGCTTACTATGTGGTCTCAATATATGGCAATTGCAGTATTCTCATCATACTTGATTTGGTTATTTGTATTCTATGACATGGGATGTTGTGTGATTGATGTTTGTGACATGGGATGTTGTGTGATTAATATGATTATAACATGAGATGTTATGTACTATTACTATCATAAAGCGTATGTATTATAACTATGGCCTGACCGACGTAAACACATCTTTTAGAAGATGCCGCCGAGACGTGAGACACGCATGCCTACCAATGAGGCGGAACTCCTGCAAATTATCGCTGCTGCCATCGCACAATACGCCGCCTCTCAAGGAGGGACTAGTGGAAGCAACTCTGGCAACACTGGCAACAACAATAATCCACCTCATGGTAATACTAAGACGTTTAGACATACCATGACCTAATTGGGTATCTTTAGCAATGATGCTAATGCCGATCGTATGTTATAATGTATGTGCAGGGTGCACCTACAAGCAGTTTCTAGACTGCAAACCGGTCAACTTTGATGGCACGGGAGGTGCTGTCGCCTTTGTTCGTTGGGCCGAGAAAACTGAATCTGTTCTCCGCATGAGCAAATGCGCACCAGACCAGCAAGTCACCTATATCTCAGGGCTATTCTTGGATGGAGCCCTCTCTTGGTGGAATCTGCAAGTACAGACACTTGGTGAAGCTGTTGCCTACGCACTAACCT
The DNA here is from genome assembly GCA_030545235.1 of Helianthus tuberosus. Taxonomy (NCBI): domain Eukaryota; kingdom Viridiplantae; phylum Streptophyta; class Magnoliopsida; order Asterales; family Asteraceae; genus Helianthus; species Helianthus tuberosus. Next base: position 136,570,714 of record CM060415.1, read on the forward strand.
GGACCGAACTGAAGGAACTTATGCGCAGGAAGTACTGCTCTCGCACAGAAATCCAAAGATTGGAAACCGAGTTCTGGCATTTGAAAAAGGACGGTCCAAAGATCGCAGAATACGTTCAAAGGTTCCATGACTTATCGCATGTGGTGCCCTACATGGTCACTCCGGAGTTCAAGCGGATTGAACGTTTCATTTGGGGATTAGCTCCTCAAATCATAAGCATGGTGACCTCATCCAAGCTTGCGACCATTACTGAGGCAATCGATTTGAGCGTAGCTCTCACTGAGGAGGCTATTCGCCTGAACAAGTTTGATGAGATCAAGACGAAGAAGGCAGAGACTCACGTCGAGTCATCAGGAGGTAACAAACGGAAGTTCTCGAACATCAAGCAGGGCGCCAGTGTGGTTGTTAAGAAAGGAGAGCCAAACGCGCCAGCTCAGGTCACAACTGGTAGTGGGAAGAAAGGAAAGGGATACATGGGCACCCAACCCAAGTGCAACAACTGCCAACGTCACCATTCTGGCCGATGCGGGCCAAAAGTATGCGAAGCATGTGGGAAACGTGGCCACTTGAAGGATTCTTGTTGGGCCACTGCTGGCCAGGGAGGCCAGGGAGGATTTGGAAACAGGAATAACAACCGGGGTGGGAATGGGAATCGCCCACAAGGAAACAATGGAGGTAGTGGAAATCGAGGCAACAATGTTGACCAAGCGGGTGCCATGAATCATAACCAAGCTGGGAATGGAGGTGGAAACGGGTAAAGACTTGGATGCTTTAACTGTGGTGATATCGGGCACTTTAAGAAGAACTGCCCAGAGTTAAACCAAGCCCGTGGAAGAGTGTTCCAAATCGAAGCGAGGGAAGCGCGCCAGGACCCCAATGTCGTTACTGGTACGTTCCCTATAAACCAACGCTATGCATCCGTTTTATTTGATACTGGTGCCGATTATAGCTTCGTATCGTTAGAGTTTAAGAATATGCTTGGTTTAGCCGCTAATAAGTTAGATATTCCCTACTCAATCGAATTGGCTAATGGGAAGTTAGTAGAAGCCAATGAAGTTATCAGAGGCTGTGTGATCGAATTGGGAGAGCGTGAGTTTGCTTTGGATCTACTACCAGTCCAGCTGGGAGCTTTGACGTAGTAGTAGGAATGGATTGGTTATCAAGTAACAAGGCTGAGATAGTTTATCACGAAAAGGTCGTTCGTATCCCAACCGAAGATGGCGAAACAATTGTGGTTCACGGGGAGAAGCGTGATACGCCGTTAAGAATTATCAGCTACCTAAAAGCATGAAAGTGTTTGCAAAAGGGATGTGTTGCCTTCCTGGCACACATTGTGGATAAGAAGGCTGCTGAGCTAAGAATAGAGGACATCCCTATCGCGAGGGAATATCAAGAAGTCATCCCAGAGGACTTACCTGGACTGCCACCTCAGAGACAAGTAGAGTTCCACATTGACTTAGTTCCAGGCGCCGCGCCTGTGGCTAAGGCACCTTATAGACTTGCTCCGTCTGAGATGCAGGAACTGTCGACACAACTTCAAGAGTTGTTAGACAAGGGATTTATCCGACCGAGCTTCTCGCCTTGGGGAGCTCCAGTTTTGTTTGTCAAGAAGAAGGACGGTAGTTTTCGTATGTGCATCGACTACCGGGAGCTGAACAAGCTGACGATCAAGAATAGATATCCTCTGCCAAGTATTGATGATCTGTTTGACCAACTGCAAGGCTCAAGCTTTTATTCAAAGAGCGATCTTCAATCTGGATACCATCAGTTAAGGATACAAGAGGAAAGTATCCCAATGACAGCCTTCAGAACTCGTTATGGACACTACGAGTTCCTTGTTATGCCGTTTGGTTTGACAAACGCACCTGCAGTCTTTATGGACTTGATGAATAGAGTTTGCAAGCCGTACTTGGACAAGTTCGTGATTGTGTTTATCGATGACATCTTGATTTATTCGAGAACAAAGGCTGAGCACGAACAACATTTAAGAGCTATTTTGGAGTTGCTGAAGAAGGAACAGTTGTATGCCAAGTTCTCTGAGTGCGAGTTTTGGCTACGTGAAGTCCAATTTCTTGGACATGTGGTTAATGGAAATGGAATCCATGTTGGTCCAACCAAGATCGAAGCGATCAAGAATTGGGAAACGCCAAAGACGCCAACCGAGATTCGACAATTCTTGGGTTTGGCTGGCTACTATCGAAGATTCATTGAGGATTTTTCAAAAATCGCTCAACCATTGACACTCCTCACGCAGAAAGATAAGAAGTTTGATTGGGGAATCAAACAGGAAGAAGCGTTCCAGATATTGAAGGATAAGCTCTGCAATGCGCCAATCTTAGCACTACCGGAAGGTACAGATGATTTTGTGGTATACTGTGACGCCTCATGTCACGGATTGGGTTGCGTGTTGATGCAACGCCAAAAGGTTATTGCTTACGCATCGCGTCAATTGAAAGTGCACGAAAAGAACTATACCACACATGATTTGGAACTTGGCGCAGTGGTTTTTGCATTAAAGATCTGGAGACACTACCTTTATGGTACGAAGTGTACAATTTTTACAGATCACAAGAGCCTACAACACATATTCAACCAGAAGGAGCTGAATATGAGGCAAAGACGTTGGGTTGAGTTGCTGAACGATTACGACTGCGAAATAAAGTATCATCCAGGGAAGGCGAATGTGGTCGCCGATGCCCAAAGTCGAAAGGAGAGGATCAAGCCCATAAGGGTTAGGGCTTTAGAAATGATTATCCGAACCGATCTTTCCTTGCACATTTGTGCCGCGCAGAAAGAAGCTCTCAAGGAAGGAAACCTTGAAGAAGAATATCTCTGTGGGATGGAGAATCTACTGGTACCAAACGGGGAAGGAACGTTATGTTTTGAGAAAAGGATTTGGGTTCCTTGGTTTGGAGGTTTAAGGAAGGTTATTTTCGATGAAGCTCACAAGTCGCGATACTCTATCCACCCTGGAGCGGATAAGATGTACCAGGATCTCAAAGATTATTATTGGTGGCGTAGGATGAAAGGCGATGTTGATGTTTATGTGAGCAAATGTTTAACATGCGCTAAGGTGAAAGAGGAATACCAGAAGCCTTCAGGACTTCTGCAACAACCTGAGATTCCCAAGTGGAAATGGGAACAAATCTCAATGGATTTTATTACAAAGTTGCCAAGAACGCCAAGAGGCCATGACACTATTTGGGGTAATAGTGGACCGATTAACGAAGTCAGCACACTTCTTACCTATCAGAGAGAAGGATAATACGGGCAAGTTGGCCGAAATATATATGAGAGAGATCTTCGCACGTCATGGAGTGCCTCTCTCGATCATCTCTGATAGAGACGGAAGGTTTGTGTCAAGGATATGGCAATCCTTTCAAGAAGCTTTTGGCTCACAATTAAATCTGAGCACTGCGTTTCATCCGCAAACTGACGGTCAAAGCGAGGGAACGATACAGACTTTAGAAGACATGCTGAGAGCGTGTGTTATGGATTTGGGCGGTAGCTGGGACAAGCATTTGACTTTGGTCGAATATTCATACAACAACAGCTACCACACCAGTATTGGTGTAGCGCCATTTGAAGCCCTTTACGGACGCAAGTGCCGATCACCCATATGCTGGGCTGACGTAGGTGATAGGCAGCTTGCTGGTCCTGAAATCGTCCAAGAGACGACAGATAAGATTGTGCAGATTCTTAAACGCATCGAAGCAGCTCGCCACAGACAGAAGGCCTATGCGGATGCAAACCGGAAACACTTGGAATTCCAAGTTGGAGAAATGGTGTTATTGAAAGTTTCACCCTGGAAGGGTGTGGCACGCTTCGGAAAGCGTGGGAAGTTAAATTCGCGCTACATTGGTCCTTTCAGAATTTTGGAAAGAATAGGACTAGTAGCATATAAGCTGGACTTACCTGCTGAACTCCATTCAGTACACGATACATTTCATGTATCCAACCTGAAGAAAAGTCCAACTCAAGATGACATTGCCATTCCCATCGACGAGATTCATGTTGACGACACGCTCCATTTCGTTGAAGAACCGGTTGAGGTTACGGATTGGAAAGTAAACCAGACCCGCCGGAGCAGTGTCAAGCTCGTCAAAGTTCGTTGGAATGCCAGACATGGTCCTGAATATACCTGGGAGCGTGAGGACCAGATGAAAGAGAAATACCCCCACCTATTTCCTAAGAACCCTGCATCTACAAGCAGAACTTAAAATTTCGGGACAAAATTTTTCTAACGGGGGGAGAATGTGACAACCCTCACCAAACCAGGTATCCGTACGACTTAATTAATAATTAATTACTGCTTAATTACTGTGCTTGTTTGAAATTACTGATGAATTACTACTTGATTACTGATACATGTACTTACTTGCATCCTACTTTACTTACTGTCACTACATTATTTACATGCTGAACCTTAGTGACAAACATGATGCACAAAAAACACAGTAGCACTATAACGGATAACCTATAGAACATGCTGATAAAGCCAGCATCAGGCAGACACTGCCTCTAAGGCCTGTATGAGCCAGAAATATTTTACTACACTAGTGGTGAGTGTAGGGATACAAGGGTTGTAGAACTGCGTCTCTAGGAATAAGTTTCAATGACTGGATGTGCCTAAAACGTGCTCTAAGCACAAAATTCAGCACTTTACTTAATAATTCAGCTTTTAGCTAACTAATAAAGTGCCAAAACATGAGAAGAATATTACTAGACACTTTCCAAAGTGTCAGAAATAAGTTGTGTCACTAAAAAGGGTATTAACGACACTTTAAAGCTTTGTTAACACTTTAACGGATTACTATCCAACCGAACAACCGGACTATACCCGGAACATGAAAATATTGTTATTTTCATTATTTATCTTTTTCTGAGCCAGTTAGGGTCCCCGAATACCCTAACACCCGTCATAACTGTTGATGCACTACATCTGTTGACTTCGTCTTGTATCGAATCTTAGATTTCATTGTATAGATCAGGGCACGTTGTACGAGAATATGTAAAATTATATAGGTAGTTAGAGATGATTTCGCTCATGTGTACAAGAGGGTATCGCTTATGTGTACATGACACATAAGCGAAATCACTAACATGGGGTATCGCTTATGTGGTCTGTCACATAAGCGAGACCATCACTCTTTATATAGAGTCCTCTTGAGCGAAATCATTATCAGACTCTTGACAACTACGCCGAAGTGCTGCCGGTGTGAGATTTGAGCTGTAATTATCATCCAATCAATCAAATAGTGTTTTAAAGCTATTTCTACCTTTGTTTCTTGTAATTCCGCACCTGAAACATAGGAGAACGCCTCTGATCGACTCGTTCGGATCCGAAACCGGTCCTACAAGTGGTATCAGAGCTCAGGAAGAGGAGTTCTGCTGAAATTAGCTTGTTTTCTTCTGATTTTCATTGGTTTTTCTCACTTCTACACATACTTTTCTCAATTCAGAGGGTTTTCACGGTCAAATTTGGATAAAATTTGAACAGTACATAGATAATCTTGCATAGACAAAGCCTGGAAAGTTTGGGATCGAATTACACAGTAAAATGGCCTGAAAAGTGTTCGAAAGGGGTTTCGCTTTTGTGACAGTGGTATCGCTCTTGTGTCACAGTGATTTCGCTCATAGGGATATTTGTGATTTCGCTTTAGTGATTATTAGAGGTTTTGCTCATAAGCTCAATCAGAGGTTTCGCTCTTGTGGTTAATTTGGGGTTTCGCTCTTAAGGTTACTGAAGGTTTCGCTTAAACGGACAAGTTAGGGTTTCGCTCCAACGTACACTAGAGATTTCGCTTTTATGAACAATTGAACATCTGATTTCGCTTTTGTGGCACTGTTGTTGAAGAATTTGTTAAGTCATCATGAGTTCAGAATTTTACAATGCGTTTGCAACACCAGCTAGTTCGTCATCGATTGCTCAAGCCGTAAACTTGGAAAATGAGACGGGAACTACTCAGAAACCGCCAAAGCTTATGGGTATAGAGGAATATTATGGTTGGAAAGACAGGTTTGAAAACTGGGTGCAGGCGAATCATCTGAGGTCATGGGAATGTATACTGAAGAAGTATGTACTACCGCGAACTGAGCTACAAACAGTAAAACAGATTTCAGATTTCAGTAATGAAGAAAGAGAAATGTATCGGGCGGAGAAAATGATGATCAGTTTGCTTCAACAGGCGATCAAAGAAGACATTTTTATACTACTTCAACATGATAAGACATCAAAATCAATTTGGGATGCGTTGAAAGTAAAAGTTGAAGGAAGTGCAAATATGATTAAGAACAAGAAATCGTTGCTTAAGAAAGAATTTGATCTGTTTACAAGTCTGCCTGGGGAAGACACAAAGAAGTTGATTGAAAGGTACTGTCACTTGGTGAGAACGATGTCGATGATGGACATTACAAAAGAGAATGAGGAATGGGTCGATAAGCTTGCAGATGCTTTACCACAGAAAGAGTGGGGAACGTATTTGATGATACTGAAGAATACGGGTGTGTATGATGGTTTATCGATATCTCAATTCATTGAAAAGATTGAAAGTCAAGATCTGGAACAGCAAAAGATTGCCAGGATGAATAATCCAAGTGGTCAACAGGATGTGAAGATGTATTATAAAGGCAGTGTTCCTACATCAGAAGCTGATAGAAGTCCTAAGATTCAGACTGCATATAGTGTTGAGAATGTTACAGAACAAACTGATCAAAGCATAAACAAAAGCAGTAGCAGTTTCTCATCATATCCAAGTTTTAATCCAAAGACTTCATCAGAAAAAACAAAGATGGGAAATGGTTGTGTGATTCAGTGCAATATAGCTCTCAATCTGCCAGAAGGTAAAAGTTTTTCAGAAGACATAGCAAAGGATCACATGGCTCTACTTGGTTCGGTGTTGGTATCCTATGAGGGATTGGTAGCTGGTCGAATTGGAAATCCTATGTTGACAAAGGAGGATTATGATCAGATAGATGCTGAAGAAATGGAACTCATGGATATTAAGTGGGGTCTTGCTAGTGTTCTTCGAAGGGCTGAGAAGTTCAAAACAATCACTGGAAGAAATGATTTTCTTGATGCTTGTGTTTCTAATTTAGGATTTGACAAATCTAAAGTTACTTGTTTCAGATGCAGGCAAAAAGGTCATTTCAAACGGGAGTGCAAAAACAGAGAAGTGAGTGGTGCTCAGAATCCGTTCGAAAAAGAAGACTACTACCGGAAAGCCATCTATCAGCAAGTTGGTCAATTACAAGATTCACAAACGGCTCATGGTAGAAAGATTGAAGATTCGAAGAAAGGATGCTTGGTAGATTTCAACTGGAGCAAATACATATCTTCTGAAAACTCAGCATGTTTGGTAGATCAGAATGATGAAGAATTACCTGAAGGGTTTAGCTGGGATATGTTTGTGGATGAGAAAGGTGGTTTCAAAGCATTTATTGCAAAGATAGTCAAAGAACCAGATTTGTTTGCTACGTGGATGAGATCTATTGGTGAGACAGTGAATAGTGTGAAAGAAGAATCTGATGCATTTAATGAAAGTTCTGACAGTGATGAAGAAAGTTTGAAAAGTTCTGATGAGAGTGTTCAAAATGATGATAGTTCAGAAAAAGAAGTTGTTTTTGATCAAACACCAGTTGATTCTGGTTGTTCAGATACTGAGTCTGAAAAATCTACACAGTTTGATCAGACACCAGTTGATAGCAGCAGTGATAATGATGAAGAAAAACATATTAATGTCGCTAAAAGTCACTTATCTCCTGAAAGTTTTCATTTCTATTTTGCAGAACGATTGGAGAAGCTGAAGGAGAAAAGAGCTGAAAAAGAACAACAACAAGATTTGAAGAATGAAAATGTTGTTGAAGAAGAAAAGGTGACTGAGGTTGAAAAAGAAATTGTTGAAGAAAAGGTTATTGAAGTGGTGAAGACTGTAGAGATTGAGAAGATTGTTGAGGTTGAGAAGCCTTGCATGAAGTGTTCGGAAGTTTGCAAGAAGTGTGAAGATAAAGATGTGTTGTTGTTTGACAGAGAAAGATTGATAGAGAAGTTGCTGTCTGACATCAATTATGTGAAAGAATCTTACAGTGTCTTGAACAGAACAGTGACTAGTCTTCAAACAACAAATTCAGAAAGAGAAAAGGCGTTAACCATGACTAATTCAACTTTGATGCAAAAGCAAAAGGCAATCAATCATTACATCGAAGAGAATGCAAAACTGAAGCAGGATTTGGAAAATGAAAAGATTGAGAACGAAAGAATCAGAAGGTTACTTCTTAGTTATTCATGTTCTGACTATGTGATTGATAGAGTTTATCCTACTGTTGCAGGTTTTGAAGCATTTGAAGATGAAAGGAAAAAGAATGAGACTGGTAAGAAATCGACTGTTAAGTATAACAAGTGTCCGCCTCCTATCTGGGAAGGTTATTCTCCTAGGAAACCAAATGAGGAGCAAGTTGAAAAAGCAGTCAATATAAAGTTAAAATCAGAGGAAACTGACGTTTTACCAGATAACATTGATATCACGTTTACCTCGTCTGATACTGATCATGAGTCTGAGTTAATCAAAAAGATGGTCGATCAGGTGTTGGATACTGAGGAGGTGTCTGAGTCAAAGTCTGAGTCTGGGTGTTCAAGTTCGTCAGTCAAAAGTTCGAGTTCGTCGGTCACAAATTCCAAATCATCGGAAAAACGGTCTTATAGTAAAGAATTTTTGTTATCAAAAGCAAATTTGGATGATGAAACATTTAAAGTTGCATATACTTTAAATGGTTCTGACAAATTATATTCTGATGAAGAGTTTCCTATGGATAGTGTTAGATTTGACATGATCAAAAAGGTTTTCAAAATCACAGAAATTAATATTTCTGACACTAAAAATTTAAATCTTAATGAAAAATCTAAAAAATACACTTCAAGAGTTCAACAAAGGTTAAACAAGAAAAAAAGGGAAAAAGGATTACAATTTTAGTTCTGGTTTTCAAAAGAAAACAAACCAAAATTGTAATTACAAAAGAAAAGGTTTAGGTTTTATTCAGCAAGAAAGTTACAGAAAGGTAAACAATTCTAAACCAAAAACAAAATTTGTTTCAGGTGGAAGTGTTGAAGATGAACAGAAGAAACCTTTCTGGAAAGAAACAAACCAGGAGTTTCTTGTTGAAAGAAAAAGAACAGGAACTGGAGTTTTTCATTCAAGAGACATTCCAAAAGACACAAGAACTTGTTTTCAATGCCAAGTTGTTGGACACATAGCTCACAATTGTCCAAACAAAATCAACAAAAAACAGGAAGTCTCTGCAAAACTTAAAGAAAAAATGGTTGAAAAAAATGATTCACCAACTATAAACTTCAAAACTGTTGAAATTTCAAAGAATGAAGTTGGTGAAAATTCTAAAAGACTGTACAAAAAGAAGGCAAAAGACAACCAAACATGGGTTGTTAAGAAATCGATTGATAGTTCTGACAATGAATCTGATTCCACAAAATCAGAGGAGTCACAAAATGAGATTAATGATTTGTTGAATGATGCTGATATTAAATCAATGAGTGTGAAAGAAATTCAACAAATGGTTGGTAAAATTGAAATCTCAGATTTTGATATTGAAAAAACATTCAATGGTAATGTTAAGAAAATTTTCAAGAAAATGCTTGAGGGGAAAGTAAAGGGGGTTAAAGATTTTTATGCAAATAAAAAGGCAACATATAACCCTACTGCCCAGGAATTGGAAGCCACCAAGTCAAATAAGACTTGGGTGGAAGTTTGCTTTCCTTAAAGTCTCAGGACTTGCCGGAGATCCCAAGTTTATATCGTGGATCAGGAATCGGCATCATTCATGTTTTATGAGTTTATATGAAAGTTGTTAAGATTGTTTAAATGATTACAGGATAAGTGTGAATTGCCGGAGCTTCCAGGTTGTTAAGTGTGAAGCAGGAATCGGCATCTTGAGTAGTAAAATGGTTTGTGTAGATGATTTATTCCTACATGTGTTTTTAAATGTTGGATATTCTTACAAGTGGTAAGAGGTTGGATATGACAAAGTGATTCGTCAAGGTCATTAGTTTGAACTTGATGTAATCCTGATACGTATATGTGATGGACAAAATGATGAACCATACCTCTAATTTTACAAGTGGTAAACTCAACAAAGCTTATTTTCCGGAAAAATCATTTTGGTTAAAACAAACTTAAGTGTTTTGAAATCTTAATGAGAAAATAGTTTTGTGTATGGGGGAGTTCTGATTGTTTATGCCAAGTGAATGGCGAATTGACGCAATTCGATATCGGTTGTCATTTTTTCTGTATAAATTGTTTTCAAATTTTCTAAAATGTGTTTGCATTTTAGGGGGAGTAGAAAATTTCAGAAAATCCAAAAACATTAGAAAATTTGAAAAAGACAAAAACATGATAAAATGAAAAACGAGTTTTGTTGTGAAAAGAGGAAATGATAGTACATCAGTAGACAGTCACAGTATGCTAAAGAATTGTAATGTTTAAATAGTGTTAAACGGTCTCACTGATGATATGCCGATAGGTTTTTACACATTTAGTAAACTTTTTCGGGATATAAACTAAATTTCAAACTTGCTTATTTCGTGGGGAACACTACTTGGATATATAGGTAACCCCTGAAATCTTGTTTGAAAGGTCCCTTATTCTGAGATACTAGGTCTTTATGCTCAGTGATATCTGGGGTATTATCCCGGGACTTCTGCTGAAAGAAATTTCTGACCTAGTCCCCGGAGAATACTTTCCGCATGCTTGAAATATAGCGCAGCCCTCAGCAAATTGATGAAACAATAAAATTGATAGTCATTGCTGTTGTAATGCAAAAGATCCTCTAAAGGGGACACACCAAAAGTCGAAGCCGTCATCTCTCTGCGTATCGAAAGATCGACCTGAGCTCTCACGGCCCTCGTACTATAATTTATTCCCCTGACAGATATCATCTGTGGTATACTCACCTGTAAGACTGAATATTGGGATCTGGATACGGGAGTATATTCAAGAGGTGGGACACATGAATGAGTTTAAGTTCTTAAAACACCTAACTCATATCCTGAATCAGTTGAAATTTGTGTGAAAATTTAAGTGGATCGGTATATCGGCAATCTAAGTGAATTGTTTAATTCTTAATGTGTAACTAAGCTCAACGGTACTTGTGACTTGTCATAAACTGATATGATCCTCTTACACGAACTCACAAAAATATTGTCTGTAAATATTTCTTTACTGCATTGCATTTATTTACATTCAAAAATCCCAAAAAGATTTTAGTGTGTTTTAGCATAAGTTTTGAAAAATCCAAAAAGATTTTCGACAACTGATATTGAAAAGCTGATTTTCAAAATTTCAAGTGCTAAACATGATGACATTATTGTAAAGAGGGAGTAAATCTTAAATGAAAAATTTTATTTTTGAAATTTTACAATTGGTTCATCAAATGAAAGTAAGATGTGAATTTGAGGGAGAGTTAGTATTGGTGCATATAATTTGTTAAATTTAGAAATTTATATTTGGGTTAAGATTTTTCCAGATATTGACCTGATGCTGATGAACTTAAGGAATCAAGAGATCTGATCAAGAGAATTAGACTTGATTTTGAAAAGCCAGGATTTGATATCTGAAGTTTTAGAGAGATAGACAGAGATCCTGAAGATTGTGCTGAAGAACAAAGGAATACCAGCAAATCGAGAGAGGGAGCCTGAAGAGAACATCTGAGGGGAAAAGTTCGGAAAAGCCCATAGATAGATCAAGACTGAAGAACTGAAGATACAGTTGGTGCTGGATGCGACTCGTCAACATCTGAGGGGGAGTTTGTTGATGCACTACATCTGTTGACTTCGTCTTGTATCGAATCTTAGATTTCATTGTATAGATCAGGGCACGTTGTACGAGAATATGTAAAATTATATAGGTAGTTAGAGATGATTTCGCTCATGTGTACAAGAGGGTATCGCTTATGTGTACATGACACATAAGCGAAATCACTAACATGGGGTATCGCTTATGTGGTCTGTCACATAAGCGAGACCATCACTCTTTATATAGAGTCCTCTTGAGCGAAATCATTATCAGACTCTTGACAACTACGCCGAAGTGCTGCCGGTGTGAGATTTGAGCTGTAATTGTCATCCAATCAATCAAATAGTGTTTTAAAGCTATTTCTACCTTTGTTTCTTGTAATTCCGCACCTGAAACATAGGAGAACGCCTCTGATCGACTCGTTCGGATCCGAAACTGGTCCTACAATAACACACTACGCACTACTAACCAGGTTAAGCACTTAACTAACTTACTTAACCTAACTAATATCCAACTAATTAGTTGAAGATGGACTAGAACCCCCCCCCCCCTTCTCTAACCGTCCCCAACTAGAGGGGACACCCTTGTCCTTGTGATGATTATTTTAATCTTCCTTGCTTAGTATCTAGAAGACATAGCATCCATTGGATAATTAACTTGAAAATTGTCTATAAGTTCATGACTTAGCACACATGATCATTCACTTAACACACACCACAACAACACTTTCTCTCCCTCTCTTGGAGGTCTCGGCCGAGAGCACCCCACCCACATCCATCCATTTTCGATTTCCTTCAACCAATTTCAAGATCATTCAAGCGTTAAGGATCACGTATAAGGAGTCTTGCTGCAATCGGAAGGCGAAGGACCTCTTTATCTTGCTTTTATCCACCCTATTTGCGTCTAGATTCTTCCCTAGCCTCGAGCTAGTGGTATGTTACTTAAATCACCTTCTTGAACTATTTTAAGGTGGTTAATATGATTTGTAACGGTTAAAACTCGTAAACATACAAGTTGAAGCTTAAAAGTCTACTTAAAATGCTATAAATGTTGGTTAAAAGCTCATATGTTGTGTAAATCATGTAGTAATTGATTTGTGTGATTATTTGGACCCGATCTATGTTGTGGTAGCTCGGATCATCATTTAACCCGGGTTGGTCATGACCTTGGATTATGACATAAGGTTGTTTTGGAAGTAACAAGGGTTAAAGGATGAACTCTACCACACATAAATCATGAACTTGTGTAAAAGCGATTTTGTTTGTAAAATAGTGTTTAAAACTAGTAGATCTACGGATCTACAAGTGGTATTTTCAAAGGACCAAGTGTCAACAGAAAAACATACTTTTAAAGACGGATCTTACACTAACACGAATGGTTTTTGGAACACACAAGTGTGTAAATACTTGTGTAACACTAAGTTTCGACAAAGAACTAGTTTTGTCAAATTTTACAAGAAGTTGTAAAGATGGAATTTCTTTAAAAACGAGGTTTTTACAAAATCGGATTGTTTTATATAAAGATTCACTAAAAGTAATGGGATTTACTTCATAGTTTGGATAAATCACAAGTTCATGAAATTTATGCGATTTATATACATATTTTGACTAGTTTGTGGTTTGAACATTGTTTTGATTGAATAAGAAGATTGTTGATTGGTTTGATTTATAAAAGAAAATGATACGTTTGAAAGCGTGGCCACCTCCAGTTACAGAGGAAACTCTGGCGAAATTTTTCCAAAAACCTAACACTTAGAAATATTTTCACTATAAGTGTTAGAAATACATTTTGACTTGTGTTCAAATTATAGATTTCGCCACGACTTATTTACCAAATACCGGAGGTGGGATTTCACAAAATAAAACGTGATACATAAATATATTTAGTATATATTTTTCACAACATCACTTGTATAAGTGTTTATGATTATTTTGTGAACTACGTAAATATTATTTTTAGGGTAAAAATAATATTATTAAGTATTATTTTGGGAAAATTATGTAATGGAAAATATAATATTTTTGAGAAGAATAATTATATTTCGGAGTTGGAAATAAAATATATTTTAAGTGAGACTTAATAATATATTTCGAATTATACGAACGCACATGTATTAAATACCCCATCCTTGGGAAGGAATATGATTACCAAGTATATACAGAATGCAAACACGAAATAGTTGCCTAACTATTTCCCAAAAACTTAAACCATAAAGCTAAGGCACGGCCGTCCGTCTAATAGAGTTAGTACGTGTAGGTCGTAACATAGCTGCTTGAATTGGAGGCATACTTGGTAGAGACGCACCACTGTGAGTTCATGTCCCCCTTTTCTCTTAACTGTTTTCAGTTTTTTTAACTGCGGGGGTGAAATACATGTTACTTTGATTACAAGTACTTTATACATGGTATGGTTAGCGTAAGGAGGTTTACTACTTAGATCATGTAAGTGGGTAGGCAGAAACTAGAGGCCATTAATCCTCATTGTAGGACCGAGGGACGTAAGCGGTAGATCTATCTGGGTGTAGCGAGCCCAGCCCCAGGCCCAACTAGAATGGACCTTGGGGTGACTTTGTGCCCAAACGCGAAATCTGCTAGGTTTGAGTCTTCCTACTTGCACTTCACACATATCAATGGCCTTGCAAACCGTTGGTGATCTCTTTTTCCTTATTTGCTACATACCAGGATTTTTATACTTACAAGTGTTTTACATACTCACTACACATGAACTCGCTCAACATTATTGTTGATTTTTCAACTTACATGTATTTCAGGGAACTAGAGATCTGGCGCGGTATGTTATGTTTTCCCGCTGCATATGGGTTCCGAGGCCATCCCAGTTTAAGAAATATGACTTTTTCCTGGACAAGTCACAAATCTTGAACTGCGTTTTATTCATGTTGATGTTTATGTCTTTCAAAACAATATTTTATGTTATGATGTTGTAAGTCCCTAAGACAATGTTATGCTACTTCGGTTCTAAAACTTAAATCTATGGATGATCTTGCATGGTTTTATTTCATATAGCTTTGTTATGGTTAAGCTATGGTATTAAGAAGTCACACCAAAATAACCACGCTTCCGCAAAGCCAGGGTGTGACAATAACCTACTCAAGGCTCGTAATCGACAAAAGAGCTATGCTGACAAGAAACGCAAACCATGGGAGTTTAACATTGGTGACCATGTTCTACTCAAGGTATCTCCTTGGAAAGGAGTAGCTCGTTTTGGTAAAAGGGGAAAAGTTGCCCCTCGCTATGTTGGTCCATTCAAGATACTCGAAAGGATTGCCAAGGTGGCTTATCGACTCGATTTACCTCAAGAACTCAGTAACATTCATCCAACGTTTCATGTCTCGAATCTAAAGAAGTGTCTCGCTGAAGAAGGACTTCAAGTTCCTCTCGAAGATCTCCAAATCAATGACACTATGCATTTTGTGGAAAGACCAGTCGAAATCGTGGATCAAGGAACCAAGCAACTCAGGCGCATCAAAATTCGCATAGTCAAAGTGCGATGGGAAGGAAAGCGTGATGCCGAGTTCACTTGGGAACTTAAGAGCGACATGAAGACTAAGTATCCACATCTATTCGCTCAGCCATCCACTTAAATTTCGGGACGAAATTTCCTAAAGTAGGGGAGACTGTAACGTCTCGTATTTTCGTATCTTTATCCATATTTGTATTATACTTTTGAGGCGTTAATCATAATAAATTATTGTATGCAGACTTGTATTTGTACAATCAATCATTTAAATATATGATTTCTTTTACGAAACTAAAAAGCTTTAAAGATTTTTAATAATTTTTAGAAAATTTTCTAGCATATGTCCCTTTTGTAAAAAGTGTGTGTTTTAATCCCTAGAATTCAAAAAAAAGTGAATAGTGCCTTACGGACCGTGAATAGTTCCTTACGGTCCGTAAGGGTATCTGCAGACAGAAGGTTACGAACACTAGCCGTTTTGACCCATTTGTCCACTTGTGTGACTTTCTAGCTCATCCTAACGGTTTTGTCTAATCTCCAACTATAAATTGACCCTTCCTAGCTTCCATTTGAGCTTGCCAAACACTTCTATAACCTCCAAACACTCCCAAATTCTCTAATTTTACAAGAACAAGGCAGAATTCTCAAGAACCGAAAGTGAAGTTCAAACTCACATTTCTTCATCTTTTCTGCATCAATTCTTCTTCTACAAATCTTGGAACACCTCTAGGATTGTTTACATCAGATTACTTCGATAATCTAAGGTAAAACAACATCATTTTGAGGTCCAAACTTCCTATTTTTGAAGAATAAACTCTAACTCTTAACTTACTTACATGAATCTTGTACCTACTTTGCCCATAATCAAAACCATGATAGTGGTGCTTATGTGTGGTTAATTCTTATGAGTTTAGGGTTGTGAAAACACTCTAAACATTCTGTTAAGAAAGTCTAATACAACCTACAAATAACTAAACCATCCAAATCTACCATAGTTCTTGTGGTGACGCGTGTTTTGGTAAAACCAACCAAAGTCTACCATAAGATAATGTGGCAAGGTTTGTGTTTGGTGAATCATACCATGAGGTTAATTCTTCATGCTTAACTTATCTAACATAACAATGTAACATACTCTTGATGGACTTAGCTCAGAAATACTATATATCCACATACATACATATACTAACAAGACATATTTTTATAAACTCATACTTTATATTCCAATTCAAAACTTTCGTCTTTAATTCCAATCACTCATGCACTTTCGTTTACCAACATAGGGTGATCTCGGTGTTCCATCTTCCTAATCTCATACACTCGTCAATAATTGGATAATCGGAAGACTTAGCAATACAGTGAGTATACATGACCCTTTTTCCATTATAAATCACTTTGGGTGCAATATGTATTCCTATGCAAAACACACTATCACGTTGAACGTTATTTTTATGCACCCTCTATACAAATTGTACGTGGAACATTTGATTCTTGTTAGACATGTTATGCTAATGTAAACATTCATGACTATATGCTCATTAACTTAGTACAAGCCTACCCTAACAATTATAGCGCTATAGGTTGTAACGCCCCGCCCACTATCCTTGGGTATTGTTAGGTAAAACATGTTAACCTCCCGCTATCCTTGGGAAAGGCACTTTAATTGCGTAAGATTGGTTTGGGCATGTAGAGTAACATCGTTTCGAGCATATACTGTTAACTAGTAATCATTTTATTCATGTTGGATATGAGCATGTTAATCATTTTAAACATATTATCTTATGTATCAAACTTGTATACTCACCAACTTTTTGTTGATTGTATTTTAATGCATATTGCAGGTTGATAGTCAAGATGTTGAAGAATCAAGTTAGGATGAGTTTAGAAACCCATTTAATAAACTATGTTTGAATTTTCTTTTGTTTTATTTGAATGATGTATTTGAATTTTAGTATTTTATGAAATTTGACTTAAGTTATATTGTCACAATACTGTTATGATGTTTTGAGCAATTTATTCGTCTCATCCCGTTGTTTCCGCCATCGGTTGGGGTGTGACAGCCACTGCCTTCGTACGAAGCTAGGTGCCTTCGTACGAAGCCGGTGTCTTCATACAAAGACGCCTGTTTCGTGTGAGGGATTTCCGTTTCGCGTGTCGGATGTTCGTTCAGTGTGTTTGGTTGCGTTGTTAGTTCGAGTACTTTAAGTATTTTAGTGAGGTAGTTAAGTGTTGTGTTGTGTTGTGTTGCGTTTTAGCGTGTTAAATCGAGTTGCGCGAGTGAGCGTTAGAGCGTTTTAAGAGAGTATCAAACACATATAACATATTTTAGCATTTAAACACACAAAAAACAAATAATATAAGTAAATCCACGTTTTGAGTTCTCGTTAAGTTTGCGTTGCGATGAGCGTTGAAGTAATAAGAGTTTAAATGCGATAAGTAAGTGATATTAAAAGCGTTTAAAAATGTAGTTAACCAAGGGTTAATCATCGAATCTCAGAGTACAAGCGTTTACGAAGGAAACAACGATAAAAGTAGGAACAACCGAAAGTCGGGTTATTACATTACTGACTACCAGGCATTTTATCTCGCATTTTATCGCGTTTTAAGGCATTTTAAAATTATTTTTTCAACTTATAAAAATAATCTCATCAAAATATTGCTGAATAATATTTTAATTTCCTAGACTGCCTGCGTTGTCTGTATTTTGAAGTATACGCGCTGCATTGCACAGTATGCGTTTAAATTTTTAAAAATAATGATTTTAAGCGTTTTAATTAATTTTTCTTCACGAATAAGATTAAAATAGAATTTTAATCATAACATAATATTTTTATTATTTTAACATTATTTGGGCGGTCACTGATGTTCGTTTCGCATTTTGTTCGTTACGCGAGAAGCGTTTATCTTATTATTGCCAACTTAATATTTAATAAAGTTTGGATTTTCCAACACATTAAATACCATATATTAATACCATATTTAATAAAATATTATTATTATTAATTACACGTGTCACATTAGTATGGTACAGACTAAATTCTCCGCGTGTCGCAATCTCCCTTTGTTTAGGAAATTTCGCCCCTGAAATTTTACTATACAGGTTTTGGTTTCGCACGTGGTGTGAATAGATGAGGATATTTTCACTACATCTGGTCCTGTCGCTCCCAAGTGAACTCGGGTCCACGTTTGGAATTCCAGTGGACCTTCACCAGCTTAATTCGACTCCTTCTAAGCGTCTGGGTCTTCTCATCTAGTACTTCAACTGGTTCTTCGATAAATCTGAATTTATCATCTATTTGGATTTCGTTAGGGGGTATGATTAGTGTTTCATCTGACAAACACTTCTTCAGGTTGGAGACATAAAACACAACATGTACTCCGTCCAACTCCTGCGGTAGCTCGAGCCTATAAGCGACCGGTCCAACTCGAGATAGGATTTTAAAAGGACCTATGTAGTGTGGGCTCAGCTTTCCCCCTTTTCCAAACCTAATAACACTTTTCCAAGGTGACACCTTTAGCAGAACACGATCACCAACTTGAAACTGAAACAGCTTCCTTTGACTGTCTGCATAGCTCTTTTGTTGATCGGCGACAACTTTTAACTTTCCCTTGATCTGGGCAACCTTGTCGGTGGTTTCCTGGATAAGCTCAGGTCCGGTTAATTGCCTTTCACCAACTTCAGCCCAACAAAGGGGTGATTTGACACTTCCTACCGTATAGGGCTTCAAAAAAGGCAGCCTTGATACTAGCATGGTAACTATTGTTGTAGGAAAACTCGGCTAATGGCAGATGAGTATCCCAACTTCCACCGAAATCTATCTCACATCCACATAACATATCTTCTAAGGTCTGAATGGTTCTTTCACTTTCACCATCCGTTTGAGGATGATATGCTGTACTCATATCTAATCGAGAACCCAACGACCCTTGGAGAGACCGCCAAAATCTGGAGTCAAATCGTCCATCCCCATCAGATATGATTGATACAGGCACTCTATGTCGGGCTGCAATCTGGTTAAGATATTATTGCGATATCTTCTCTTTTTTATCGGTTTCCTTAATGGGCGGGAAATGAGCAGATTTCGTCAATCGATCGACAATTACCCAAATGGTGTCATGTCTGCATGACGTGCGGGGTAATTTTGTGACGAAATCCATCGTAAGATGTTCCCATTTCCATTTAGGAATTTCTGGTTGTTGCAGGAGCCCAAACGGCTTCTGATGTTCAACTTTGACCTTCGAGCACGTCAAACATTTACTAATACAACTCCTTGATGTTTTGGTACATTTTGGTAGAACGTGGGTGAATGGAATACCTGGATTTATGATGTTCATAACCAGTTCACGTAAGTTCGCTCTCTACGGAACCCAAATCTGATTCATAAAGTACATCACCGTCTGCCTTTGGTATCAGTTCATATTCCAATGCTCTCAAGCCTTCTCTTCTCAAATTCTCTTCTCTTAAAGCTTCTCGTTATGCATTACGAATCTGAGTGGTCAGACTCATCTGAATGGTTAATCCTAATGCACGAACATGTAGAGGCTTTCCCGGTCCTTCCTACTAAGGGCATCTGCAACAACGTTAGCTTTACCGATATGATAACGGATATCATACTCGCAGTCATTGAGCAACTCAACCCAACGTCGTTGTCTCATGTTGGGTTCTTTTAGATCGAAGATGTGCTGGAGACTCTTGTCTTTAGTGTAGATGGTACACTTGGTACCATACAAATAGTGTCTCCAAATATTCAGAGTAAACACAACCGCTCCCAACTCCAAATCATGCGTTGTGAAGTTCTTCTCGTGCACATTTAGTGGTCTGGATGCATAGGCTATCACTTTGTTCTTCTACATAAGCATGCATCCAAGGCCCAAACGTGACGCATCACAGTATACAACAAATCCACCATTTCCCTCGGGTAAGGATATAATTGGTGCACTACACAACCTTTCCTTTTACAGCAGCTCTGAAAGTTGGTGCGGCATCTCCAACGAGTCGAGTTCTCTTCCTACGACGGGTATACACCAATAATGGTGTAGTAGAGGCTCGTGACTCGGATTAGAGATATGATAACTCAGATATGACTGGAGGAGGGATCTCAGGTGCAGGCTCGGCAGTAGTAGTGGGTGGAGCTATCAGCGACTCTATAGGTCGAGTCGTAACAACAGTGGCGTCCACCGCAGATGCTACTCTAAGAGATCCTCCAGTCATGGATATGTTGCCATGAACAACAGGTACAGTTCCAGATTATTGTCCAATCTCAAAGACTGAGGGGGGAACGATCGAATCATCATCAATCCATTCGTTACGTGTGCGAGCGTAACATGGGTCAACCTGACTAACAGAAGCAGGGAGGCCAACATAGACTGATGATGTAGCACCGGCCGTGTTAATAAACTGTGAGGCAGTGCGTGGTAACTCTGGTAAAACTGAGGTCGGAGAAGTCTCGAATTCATGCTTGCTTTCGGAGATGTGAATCTCTATAGTCTCATGTGAGTGCGACATCTATGACATAACGTAACCGTACAAAGTAAGTGTGTGTTTAACAAAGAAAAATAACATATCGAGCACAAATAAACAGATTAACACGTATACACATAAACTTTTACAGTTTTCATACATGATCATAACCCGTGTTTATTTTAGCTTATTGGCTTTGTGAATTATGGAGTTTATTCTCAAAATTCTTTGGTTGAAGTCTAGTGTTTTCTAAGAAATCACCAAGTTTGCGAACAAACATTGGCTCTAATGGATCTGATACCAACTTCTGTCACACCCCAAAATCGTCGAAGTGGAAATACAAACGTGACTGTGACGGAGGTTGGTACCCATAAATGTCTTAGTGGTCGATGCATTGTGCATTTTGGACACTTTAACTTATTTAAAACCTGAAGTTTAAAGTTTCAAACCCATATGAGAATCACAAACATAGTTGTTTGACCCTTATGGGTCTAAGTACACACGGTGCCAAAAGTAGTTTAAAAGTGTCCAACCGTTATTTATTTACAATCGCATCAAACGACCACATGACAACATAAGCCAAAATTCCTGAAGCCGAACTCATGTACCTGAAGAACAAGTAAAAACCAAGTGTCAACACAATGGAGGGTGAGTTCACTTATTCTAATGTATAACAGATTGTTTGAAGAAAATCTTTCCTTACAATAAATTTTTAATGGGAATAAGCATCCATGCAAAAATTAAGAAAGTAAGGTTTGTTTCCTTTATAAAAATCCAAGGGTGACTCATCCGAAATTGTTTATTTGAAAAGCCTCCGATGAGAACTTCTACCCATGGTTTCAATATTAAATATTTATCATTCATTCAGATTTATAAGTTTGCAAGACGTTACGAGCTATATACCATTAACTGTGGTTCTAATCAATACTAGACGATTATAGAATAAAATTCGTCGCTATGGGGACCGGAGCTACCGGTCACCACGGGGTGTCAACCCGATAGATCTATAAAAAATTCCACGTGTTCAATACTTAATGATTAAAAGTGGATTAAGACTACGCCAGGATGTCCCACAATTAGGACACCCAGTGTGCCTTCCCCAGTTAAACCATATATATACCTACTAGAAATCAAATTTAATATTTAGTGTTGCACAAATTCCCGACATCCCCCAAGCAATGTAAGCCTATGCTGCTACTAACACTCTTGAGATTTTGTAAATTTGTCCCAACTTAGATTTAAAAAAAATGTTTTTAAATCCTTACAATCGTTTTACCCAAAACATCGTAATTTTTCCCGTTTCTCCCTGAAACATATTTATAATCAATCATATTTTTGAAAATCCATGTTTTCCTTGAAAATATTTTTAAATCATAGACATTTTCAAATCCATGTTTTTCCATAAAACATATCATATCAATCAAAAATCATATTTTCCATGAAAATATACTATTAGATTATTCAAATGCATATTTTATACAAAAACGTAGAATTATCCTTTTAAAGATGTGTTCTTCCCCCAAAACAGTATATAAATCAATAAAAGAGAGGTTTAGTGACACTCACCTTTGGGTGCGTTTTTATATTATTCGGAATCCCTCAATTTGATCTACACGTCCTAATTAAAGTAAGAACGATTGATCTACACGTCCTAATTAAAGTGAGAATGATTTAATAACCAAGTACTCAATTAACATCATGTTTCTTCAACACTTAGAATTTTCACATAACTCTGAGATTTTCTCAAAAAGTCTTTGTTTTGATTATGTTGGCATATTTATATATAGGGTAAATTACATTTTTTGTCGTTTATGTTTGTACCGGATTGCAACGGATAAGCTTTAACTTCAATAATTACAGTCACAATCTTTTATTTGCAAAACTCATTACATCCTACGTCCTTTGGTCCTAACCTAGTTAAAATTTTCAGTTAAATATAGCATATGCCTTGCACATGAGGTTATGTTAATAATTAACTAATATATTTAAAATATTTCTTTTTTTCCTTTCATTTTTCACTACCAAACAACCCAAACCTTATCCCCTTTCTTTCTTTTCTCTCATGTCTCTCTCTAGAAAACTGCAGGCCACCGCCCATAGAAGCCATTCCAGATTGGAAGCCACATGACCGGTAAAGAACAAGATAAGACCTAATGCAAACAACACCACTCCATAAACCACCACCAACAATGCTGCTCATTACTCTTCTTCACTTTTTTCCACTGATTAGCACCTCTCCAAGCTTTTGATTCCCCCATTTCTATGATTATTATTACAACTACTTCCAAAATGTTTCCTCAATTTCATATTAATACATTCAACTCTCAAACACTACCTCCTTCTTCTTCTTCTTCTTCTTATTTAGGGTTTTGATTGCAATCAGGCTACATGAGCATTATTGATTCTGAACACCTTAAGAAATTTGATACATCCATCATGTAGATTTAAATCATCAAATCAAACTCTAATAAATTTCTTGAAGATTTAAATCGGCGTGGTGGTCCCGACTAGCGGGTGTGGTGACGTCAGTGGCAGTGGGGTGCGTCTGAGGTGGAACGAGGGTATCAGGAGTGATGGTAACGGGGCGGAGGTGGTGTCATGGAGTGGGGCTTGGCTCAGGGAGTGGTGTGTAGGTGAGTAGTGTTGGTATGCGACGGTGGTTGGGTGGTGTAAATATGTGATTTTTGTTGATTTTTTAATACATTGAACACAGGATTGGATTTTTTTACGCCAGTGATTATGTGGTATAAAGATGTGATTTTTCTTGAGTTTTGCTTTGTCCAAAAAAATCATGTTTTGAATCGAAGGGTTTCATGTTGGGTTGCAACCATCTGTGGTGGTTGACTTCCATAATTTTCCAAATTTACTGTATTGTTATCATGGGTGATTATCTCTCACCATAGGAAACTCAATTGGTTGCTCTGAAACATGTTCAAAGTTTACGTTTTCTTTAGAAACATCTGGCCAACTTCCAACTAGTGAACGGTGATCGGAGTGGTGGGGTGAGGAGATTGAGGTGGTGGCGGCGGCAGGATGAGGTGGTGGTGGCAAGATGTGGTGGTTAAGGTTTTAGGGTTAGGAAATTGGAGAAGATGAAGTGCATATGCAATTTTTTGGTTTTATTTATTAAACATTTAAATAAAACATGAATTGACCATAATACCCTTAAGTGAATAAACTTTACTGAAAATATTAATCTGGTTAGTACTAAAGGACGTAGAGTGTAACGGGTTTTGCAAATAAAGCATTGTGACAGTAATTATTGAAGTTAAAGGCTATCCGTTGCAATCCGGTACAAACATATAGGACGAAAAGTGTAATTTAGCTTTATATATATATATATAGGGTTAGGTTAACGTACAAGAGCCCTTATCCTACATTACGTACACGATCATCTCAGCCGTCAGATCTTCATCCCACATTGAAATCGCATGTTGGTTTTTTGTAACAATTTCGCATGTTGGTTTTTTAACATGCGATTTTATCAAAAGTTACCACATGCGAAATTGTTACAAAAAACCAAGATGCGATTTCATCAAAATTATCACATGCGAAATTGTTACAAAAAACCAACATGCGATTTCATTAAAATTATCACATGCAATTTATCCATGCTATTTTATAACATGCGATTTCACATCGCGTACGTAGCGTAGTTAAGCCATTTTATACAATACACTTTTTCTATATATATATATATATATATATATGGTTAGGTTAACGTACAAATGCCCTTATCGTACGCTACAATCTCAGCCGTCAGATAATCTTTCGGCATTGAAATCGCATGTTGTTTTTTGCAACAATTTCGCATGTTGGTTTTTTAACATGCGATTTCATCAAAATTACCACATGCGAAATTGTTACAAAAAACCAACATGAGATTTCATCAAAATTATCACATGCGATTTCATCCTGCTATTTTAACACATGCGAATTCACTATATCGTACGTAATGTACGTTAAGGGATATTGTATTTTACACTTTAAATATATATATATATATATATGTATTCATAAAATGATGGTTATATTCATGTTAGTGCAGATTTAATGCATGTCACATTTATCACAAAATTTCACCCAATTTACTACTTTTTAAGCTTAATGTATAACATGCAAAGCTACCCAAACTTATGACATGATTTTATATCATCATATTATATCACGAAACATCATTTTTAGTGATCACATTCTGTATTAACTTAGTTTCATCACATCATTTCAAGTTCATTATATCATGATCATTATGCTTATGTACAAGTACCTAATGCATGTTCATTTCATCATCATTATCAGTGACTTAAAAAACGCATCCTCCATTTATTATGATTCCTTAACAAATCCAAATCATAATCTTTTTTTAACCATTCATCAAATCATCACATCATCAAATGCATGCAACATTCTTCACATTTATGAACATGCAAACAAACCCCACAAGTTCAACATATATATATACATACCTATGACACACATACATATACATACACTTTAAATTTTTAACCTTTTCACATAATCATTTCAAACCACAAGAACTTTCATAAAACCTTTTTGATTTGACAGCCTTAACCTTCCAAGAATCATATCAATTACAAATCAACTAACAATCAAAACATAATCATTATAACACACATATACACACTCACGGCTACATATACCCACACATACACTTCCATTTTTATTTTATTTAAAATCATTTGTTATTTATAACTCAAGTGTTATGAAGAATCCATGTGTTTAAGAAACTTTATTTCATCATCATCATTAAGAAATAAGAATTATGAACTAAAAATATAAGTTTATTCCTTTCAAAATAAATGGGTTTTGATGATATTTATGATGATTGTTTTGCTTGTTCCTTCTTGAAATCACTTGAAAACAGCTTTGGATCTTCAAACCCACTTGAAAGTTACTTGAAATTAGATTGATTCTCCATGGAAGTAATCAAAATTTGATGTGAGGGTGGTTGATGTGGTCTAAATTATACATATTTTATATAAAATATTTCCTACACTTTTGAATAGTTTTTGGGTTGTTTTTATTAAAATCCACTTGTAGTTGGTTCATATTTGGATTTTAATGGTTTCAAAAGAAAATGAGCTAAAATGGTTTTAAGATGACATTTAATGACTTGAGGTTGTTTAATTTAGTGACAAGTAAATAATGGACAATGAGGTTAAATGAAATTCAATTAGAAATTAATTATGGAGTTAATAAAGAAATGTTTTGAAAAGAAAATTCTTGCTAAACCACACGTAAAAGAAAAGAAAGGAATTTAAATATGACCCACATTTATTGTCATGTGTTTTATCTGTGGAGGGTCCCATTACAACAAATATTGTCCAAACAATTCGGGGTGTTCCACGGATTTCGATGCTAACCCTTATGTGCAGCCACAGTAATATCAGCCTTGGAATTGGCACCCAAAACGAATAACAGAGGAATTCCGTGACTTGGTTAAGGCTTCTAAGGAAGAAAGAGATAGGGGGATTCAAGCCGCACTTGATAGTTTAAGATAAGAGAGCTTGCAGAGCAAGGCCGTTACACGTATGTTGTGAATGGAAATTATTTAGGATATCAAACGGCTGATGGTAAGATAAACTACACAATTCCAGATCCGAGGGGAGAAATGTGCATTGAGATTCCACTGTCAGGTAGATATTATGATTCTACTTTTAATTATTATAATTCTCATGGATCAGATTTACCATTGTCTTGTGAGGATGATGTCGTGCAGGTTTCACATTTTAAGCCCGTGTATGAAGAAGATGAGGATCACACTCATGAACCGGAGACGATAATGGACGATGAAGTCCCACCTCCGGTTCAGCAAGTCGTTAATTCCAGCTATTGGTGTCCCACGCCATGGGATATTAATGATGGCTTTTGGAGTGATGATGATGAGAGGGTAGTAGAAGAGGCAGAGTTAGAGGTGCTTGACTACACCGCAACCTAGAGTGAAGAAGTAGAATAAGAGCCACTTGATAAGATGGAGGATGAGAAGAAAGAGCATATACCATCTTGCGGGGAAGAGTTTGGTGATGAGTTGGTAGGTTTGCCAACTCTTGAAGATGAAGAATTTGACCCGGTTGGTGATCTCGCCTGTCTAGAGACGCTACATGTAGAGACGCCGACCATGGAGATCAAATGTACACCGAACGTAGAAGAAGTGGCTACGAAGTTTGATAGTCGGCTCATGGAGAAGCTAGAAGTTGGAACGCCACCACAATTACTAACACGAGAGAAGGCACGGAGAAACTTGGATCAACATAGTCTGAGGGTGCAGAGATGGTACAAAAGGAAGCATAATGGAACATTGAAGTGCACAAACAACCACCATCCTCACTATATGTCACGTATTAGGTTTGGTCCAGGTAAATTTAAATTTTGGTGGTGTGACCCATTTGCATGTCTTAAGATATTTTATAGTTTCATCATTGGTTTTTTAATTAACAATGATGATCAATTAAAATTAAACGGGTTGGATAGGGGTTGGATAAAGGAGAAGCCTCCTGATTGAGTTCAAGTGTGGGGAGGTTTCGTAGAGTTTATATAGAGTTATAGTTCTTGAGTCGGTTCCTGTTTTAGAGTCGGTATTATGCTGGGTTTTTGTTTTGCTTTGTTGTGCAGGTTTGAAGTGTACCACCCATACTCAATCTCCATTTGGGTGATTTTGAAATTGTTCAGCTGATGTCAAGTCAATTCCCGGTATATTAGTTTTGGATACGACCGTGAAGGAAATGCTATACGATCATGTACGGGTTCGGATTGAAGATGCGCGCAGCTGGCACTGATTTTTATCCTAACCAGCTAAGTACTTTCCAATTCGTTGTATTCTTGTATGTTATTTTTAGTTTTTTATTTCTTCTTTATTTTTAGTGGTCTTTCATCCTACATTGTGGACAATGTAGAGTTTAAGTGTGGGGATAGGAAACTGCATCTTTTTAGGTAGATTTGAGTAAAATAATAATAATAATAATAATAATAATAAATTAAAAAAATTGATAAATTGTAAAAAAAAAAAGTAAGTTCATTGCGAGTCCCGGTCCTTTAGCGCGTAGAAAACAAAAACCTTTTCAAAACGTCGGTCAAAAGAGGTTTAATTTTCGAATTTATGAGTCGAGAGCACATGTTTCTTTAAGTTGCGGGATAGCAGGTTGACTGAATCGGTTTTTGGGGAGTAAAAGGTTTAGGGATACCTAGGATAGTGGATGGAGCCGGAGAGTTAATTGGTTGTGCATTGTCGATATCGGTAGCCTTTTTTCCACATGATAGTGAGATTTGAGGCTTTATATGTTTCATATATATATATATATATATATGTATATATATATATATGATCACTATTTTTGTTTCATGTATGTTTACCGACTTTGTTGCATTACTTTAGAACTTGTGCGTTTTGATACAGTTTGAGACCTTCGGTTAGGATTTGACATGGATGTGATAGAGGCATTAGGATCACCCTATTTGTGGAGCCTTTGTGTTTGACCCATTTCACTATTACCTTTAGACACTACTTTGAGCCTAAACCATTCTTTTGTTACCCATTGTTGATTTGATAACCGGGTCGTATTGTGTATTGTTATCTTTATCTTGAAAAAAAAAGAAGAAAATATGAAAAAAAAAGAAAAAAATATAGAATAAAGTTGTGGGTCGAAATGACCAATATGTTAGTTTTTGTTTCGTGCTTATCCGGTTTATAGTGTGATTATGTGTTTAGCCTCTTTTTCCCAAATAAAAATAACCCTACCTTTAGCTCGTACCTACCCGATTAAGCCCTCTTGATCCATGTTGAATTTTAACATTTAGGTGGAGATCTAATTGACGTACAAGCTTATGTTAGTATGTTTCATCGTTCGGTTTTGAGAGTTCACTCGAAATTACATATATATTAGGCGATAGATGAGTGACACTGTGAGGGGTGTTGACTGGGCATAATTGATTATTTAAAGGTAAGAAAAACTTGATTAGGTATGCCCGTTTTCATTTAAATATTATGATTCGTCAACCTTTTGAACGTTGTAAGTCTTGCGAAACCGTTGTGTTTAATGATTTTGTAGTTCGCGTTATAATTTGTTTGAGACTTGCATAATTGTTAAGTGTTTAAGTTGGACATGGTGCTTGGGATTTGCTTAGGGACAAGCAAAAGTTAAAGTGTGGGGATATTTGATGTGGTCTAAATTATACATATTTTATGTAAATATTTCCTACACTTTTAAATAGTTTTTGGGTTGTTTTTATTAAAATCCACTTGTAGTTGGTTCATATTTAGATTTTAATGGTTTTAAAAGAAATTGAGCAAAAATGGTTTAAAGATGACATTTAATGACTTGAGGTTGTTTAATTTAGTGACAAGTGAATAATGGACAATGAGGTTAAATGGAATTCAATTAGAAATTAATTATAGAGTTAATAAAGACATGTTTTGAAAAGAAAATTCTTACTAAACCACAGGTAAAAGAAAAGAAAGGAATTTAAATATGACCCATATTTACTGCCATGACTTCACTAATATGGGCAGGAATTGGATCAAATATAAACACTTATGTTTGTAAGAACCGTAAGAACCAACACATAAATGACAAGTGTCCCTCAATAAAAAATTAGTTTAGGGGTAACTTAGACCTTTTGACCATATTTATTTATAACTAATTAAAAATAATTATTAAAACATCCCTAAATCCATGTAAGTTTAATTCAAATCAAAGTTTGAATTTTTTAACATATCCATGATCTAGTAACTTTCCATGATCGAACCAACAAGTAGGAACCAACACAAAAAATATAATCAACACAACACTATAAAATTAGCATAACATCCTTAATCGTTCTCCATTATCAGCACATCGTTCTCCATTATCAACATAAACGGCATTAGCCCAACATCCTCAATCGTTCTCCATTATTAATGTTTTGGTCAAAAATCAGACTAGGATTATGCAACCAAATCTTATTTTGTGAGGTGTGATGCTTGAATTGAATAGTGAATGTATGAACAAACTTCAAATGAAATGAACAAGTGACACAATGATTTATACGAGGAAAAAGCCCTTGATCAAGAGATGATCTCCGGCATAAAAAACCTCGGGTGATGGAAACTACCGATCACCAACTATAATTAAACAAATAATCGCTACAACTTGGGATGATAACAAGCTTATTACAAGGATCACTAGAGTGTAATGTGTTTGTAATCGCCAATGAACTGCTGAGAGCTTGCGAGAGTGTGTGTGTTTGCTAACTTGTTCTAATTCAAGCTGTTATCCCCTTTTAAAAATAGAAAAAATCTCAAAAAACTAACTATCCGCTAAATGTGCAAGCTACCCACGACTTCTAAAATGGTCACCAAGCTATGCATGTGCGGAATATTGAGAGCATATTCCCTAAGAATATCGGCAAGACCAAGTCCATGCGTATACTCCTGTAAAACAAGCTTAAATATAATGAAAGCAACTGTTAGTGTAAGGATAACAATGAGGATCCTGGATCCTGATCCTGCAACGTCTTCTGAAGATCCTTAATTCAAACAGAATTGAGGATCCGTGATCCGGCTGCACTTGAGGATTCTTGATCCTTAGGTTTAGAAAATATATCCCTATCAATTGCTGTCACACCCCGAATTTCCACGTGTCACCGGTGGGCCCGGTAGGGGAGTAACGTGACGTGGTTGGCAACATAATCGTCAAACAACACAATATTTAAATGCACAGCGGAAGCAAAGTATAGATTTAATTCAACCAACCGATATTGTAATATTAAGTATTACAATTAGTCGAATATAATCCACAGGTAGATCCAAATAAAAAGGAAACAATTGTTCAACAGTTTATGACATCCAAGCTGGCGAGACTTAATATGGATGCTAGGAGACATGCCAGCCTATTTCGCGTAGTACCTGCACTTAACCTTTTAAGAAAATACGTCAGTTTACACTGGTAAATACAATCAACCGACTCATTTTGAAAAGAGTTTAAGAAAATGCATTTAAGGCACAAGGCACAAATAATATTTTATAACTTGGGATAATTATTTAAATATATAATACTTGTATGGATTTACATGTTCCTTATGCGTTCAGTAGCCCGGATCGAGCCGGGTTAAAGATTAATAGACACACCACTATAATTATGAGACACCAACGGCGTACGCCTACGCCGGGTGCTGAGGTCGTGGCCATTCGTAGAATGATGCCAGGGATATCCGGGACAACGGTCATTAACCCCCCAAAGGCTTTAAGTAAACAAAACAATGTTAAACGAGACGTCTTAATACTTTCATTATCATACATTCAATCAAAGATTCAACGTCCCGACCAAGCGGTATTTTATATACCGTACCCCAAGCCCGTATAGGGAAAATAAGTTAAAAGTATTTACCTTTGCAAGTATAAATCTTTAATCGAATAAATTGCAGATAGCTTTTACTGGGCTCCTAATCTGGAACGAAGGTTTAATATAACCTATTAGAATACTAACGGGTCTTTAATTAAGCTTAAGCTTAAACCGGTTAGTTTTTAACGATACGGTTCGTACGCACGATTAAGCGAAGACCGGATAGAATGTGATTTAGACCCGACAAGTTTGAGGACTTGTTTAATATGGGTTTACTATTCACATTCTGGATTTTGAGATAAAAATGATATCGTTTAACCCGTTTCGGTTAGTTTATGCAAACTAGTTACATAAACCGAACCGAACGCGTATAATGCATAACGGGTAACCAAAAGGGTCGCGAACAGGTTTCCTAAGTTAATACGCTTTAAATATGTTGTGATATCATCATGATATCTTCCATAATGCCCATAACGAGTTTAATCCTTAATTATGCCCCGTAGGGGTATTTCGGTCATTTTGAAGGTTATAAAAGGGATTTATAATACCTCTGAGATACGGTTCTGGTTTAATCAGAAAAATTATTTATTTTAACAGGTATCAATAGTTGGTATAAAGTCTTTTGTGATAAAATGGTTCTAGTACTAGACTACGCGTTTAATACGCGTATAAAGCCGTTTTAAGCGACGTACGGGTTAAAATATGGTTCTGAGTTTTCTGATCAGTAAAACAGGCTCAAAACACTCTATTTATTATTTTAAATCAGTGGCAATTGGATTGGTATCAAACGGATTCGTAAAACTCGTTTTATGGCCTAAAAGGGCATATTCGGTATTAACCGAATCAATGCGATAAGCCTAGCTTAAGATCAGTTTAAAAATGATTAAAAATCTTCAAAAATCCCAAAATATTATTTAACATCAGTGGGTAAAAGTTTTGGTACCGAAAATCGGGTTTAGATAGGCTATGCGTTAATCGCGCCGTTTAATTAATAAAAAACTTATTATTTACGCTAATGCGCATATCTCCTAATCTAGACCTCCGATTGACGTGAAAATTTACGTACATGTTAATTAATCAGTAACTAAGATTATTGTACTTCCACATTTTCAAAATTCTCGTTGTATGGTCATAAGGGCGTTATGGTCCAATTTAAGCGATTAACGGAAACGTGTGCATGCATCGGATAATCAACGAAACAAATACCGAGACTTATTCTATCATATAATCCAACCCTAATGAAGCACTAAGGCAATACCGAATCAAATTAAAACGGGTCAGAACCGAAGTCAATGCAAAAGTCAAAGTTTTGCGCCTTTCGGTTCCGAATCGGGTTTAAACAGAAAGTTGTCGAGTCGGGCAAGCGTAGACAAGTTTTTATACTTATTACCAAGTTATATTAAGTTTAAAACAGGTTGCAAGCCTCGCGGATTGCTAGTCGTGCATTAAATCGCATTTTGTAATTCTGTTGACTTTTTCGGTCAACGTTTGACCCGACAAACGACCTAGTTAGGTCTGGATTTGGTACTTGCCCTTATAAGGGTTTAATACCCATATAATTACCTATCTAACGGTACTTTTAATTCGACACACGACTGAGCTATCGTTAATTAATCGCGAAGTCAAACCGTAGTTACGTCGGTTTGACTTTTAAGCTAATTACTAAGCTAGAATTAATTTAGAAAGGTTAGGCAACTTACTAGATGGTTAATGAATGATTAGAAAGGCTCTTGATCAGTTTGCAAGCTCCCCAAATAATCAGAATGCTTGAATATGATGTGTGAATGAATGTTGCACTTGAAGGTCCTTTATATAGTGGGTTTACACACCACAATCAATTGACACAAGAGTCTATGATCAGCCACAAGTGATAAACACATGTCTCTAGCATGTAGGGGGTGTCTAGGGGCCATGCATGTGCAAGAAAAACCGGCCAAGAGGGTAACAATCGCACACAACAGCCAACAGCAGGTCAGCTGTCGCTGGGCACACCCTCGCGTAGCGCGAGGGGCCGTCGCGCTACGCGACGCCTTGCTTCTGATCAGATTTTGTTGTTTGTTGATGTTTCGAAAGGGCAGCCGTTATAAACGACTTGTGGACTTATTTTATCAGTAGGGGCCTCCCAAAAGTGTCTATATGCTTGAACATACCCTACCATTATCCAATGTTTCAAATGAATGCATAAACAAGACCCGAAAACATCGGTTTACCATTGCTTTTCATCGTGGGATCACCTTATACTTTTGCAATTCCATTATTGGCAATAATTCCCTGAATTGAGGGTGCATAGATGTGTAAAATATTATATCGGGTCTTGGGATTTATAATTGAGGTGTTCAGAGGTAATAATTTAACATGACGCCACTTTAAATCCTACCGAAAACATCTTTATTAAATCCGGGTTTTCAACGCGTTTTTGTCTTACATGACACGTGTCGTTTTAATATTAAACCCGAAATTTGCGAGGTGTTACATCCTCACCCCCTTAAAATAAATCTCGACCCGAGATTTACTGAAACAAATAAGGGTATTTTTCTTTCATGGTGGATTCCAACTCCCACGTATACTCGGGACCTCTTCGGGCATCCCATTTGACCTTTACAAAAGGTATGTGCTTTCTTCGAAGCTTCCTTACCTGTCGATCTTCAATCGACAAAGGTTTTTCTACAAACGTTAAGCTTTTATCTATTTGCACATCTGTATGTGGCATGACATGTGAATCATCAGCGGAACACTTCTTTAGATTGCAAATGTGGAACACATTGTGAATTCCACTGAGCTCTTCTGGTAAGTTCAACTTGTAGGCAACTGACCCGACACGTTCGATAACCTCGAAAGGTCCTATGTATCTCGGGCTTAGTTTGCCTTTCTTACCAAATCGCATCACCCCCTTCCAGGGTGACACTTTAAGTAGGACTTTGTCACCTACTTCGAAGTGAAAGTCCTTACGACTTGGATCCGCGTAACTCTTCTGCCTATTCCGGGCAGCTTGGAGATTGTTACGAATCTGGACAATCTTGTCCGTCGTTTCGAACACGATCTCTGGTCCTGATAACTGGACTTCTCCAACTTCCGCCCAACAAACTGGCGATCTACATTTTCTACCGTATAATGCCTCAAAAGGCGCAGCCTTTATGCTGGTATGGTAGCTATTGTTGTAGGAGAATTCGATTAAGGGTAGGTTCTTATCCCAGCTACCTCCCAAATCGATCGCACATGCACGCAGCATGTCTTCCAACGTTTGAATAGTACGCTCACTCTGACCGTCAGTCTGAGGATGGTAAGCCGTACTAAAGTTCAAACGTGTGCCCAAAGATTGCTGGAAACTCTTCCAAAAGTGTGACGTGTACCTAGTATCCCGGTCAGAGATAATAGCTACAGGTATGCCGTGTAAGGCTACAATCTTATCAACGTACAGTTGGGCTAACATATCGGAGCTGTAGGTCTCCTTAATGGGTAGGAAATGTGCTGACTTAGTCAGTCGGTCAACTATCACCCAGATGGTGTCATTTCCTTTCCTGGTTTTGGGTAACTTGGTGATAAAATCCATAGTTACCATTTCCCACTTCCAAGTAGGAAGTTCAGGCTGTTGTAGCAAACCTGACGGTTTTTGATGTTCTGCCTTGACTTGCGCACACGTCAAGCATTTAGCTACATAGGTAGCTACAGACTTCTTCAAGCCTATCCACCAATAATTTGCTCTAAGATCATGGTACATTTTATCAGCTCCTGGATGAACAGAATATTTGGAACTGTGGGCTTCTTGGAGGATGACATCTCGGAGTCCTCCATAAATTGGAACCCATATTCGTCCATTCAATCTAAGAATTCCATCCTTACTAAGAGATAGCTGCTCCTCAGTGACTCCTAGCTTTTCGTTAGGATAGTTAGCTTCCAACACAGCTTCCTTCTGTGCAGCTAACAACCTTTCCATCAAACTGTTCTTTATTTCCATGCTCTTGGCATTGATCCGGATGGGTTTCACCCTCTCCTTCCGACTCAAGGCATCGGTGACTACATTCGCTTTGCCGGGATGGTATCTTATTTCACAATCGTAATCATTAAGAGTTTCCATCCAACGACGTTGCCTCATGTTCAAGTCCTTCTGGTTGAACAGGTGTTGAAGGCTCTTGTGATCAGAATAGATCACACATTTGATTCCATATAAGTAGTGCCTCCACAGTTTTAGTGCGAATACAACGGCACCCAACTCCAAGTCGTGGGTGGTGTAATTCTTTTCGTGCACCTTTAACTGACGTGAAGCATAGGCAATGACTTTGCCTTTCTGCATAAGCACACATCCCATCCCGGTGTGTGATGCATCACAATAAACTACAAACTCCTCTATTCCATCAGGCAATGTCAGTACTGGAGCATTGCTCAACTTTTGTTTCAGAATTTCGAAGGATTCCTGCTGCTTAGGACCCCAGTCAAACTTAATCTTCTTACGTGTCAGCGAAGTCAGGGGTGCAGCAATCCTTGAAAAGTTTTCTATGAATCGCCTATAGTATCCTGCCAAACCTAGAAAGCTACGTATTTCTGTAGGCGTCTTTGGCTCGTGCCAATTCATGACAGCTTCCACCTTAGCGGGATCTACTTGGATACCATGCTCACTAACAACATGTCCAAGAAATTGGACTGCTCGAAGCCAGAATTCACATTTTGAGAACTTGGCATAGAGCTTCTCTTTATGAAGTAAATCCAGTATGCATCGAAGATGCTTCTCATGGTCAGCTTGGTTCTTTGAGTAGATGAGAATGTCCTCGATGAAGACGATGACGAATTTGTCTAAGTGCGGCTTGCAAACACGATTCATGAGATCCATGAACGCGGCTGGTGCATTAGTGAGCCCAAAAGGCATCACTAGGAACTCGTAATGACCATAACGAGTCCTAAATGCTGTTTTGTGCACATCTTCATCTCTAACCTTCAATTGATGGTAGCCTGACCTTAAGTCAATCTTCGAGAAGAAACTTGCCCCTTGAAGTTGATCGAACAGATCGTCGATTCTGGGCAAAGGATACCTATTCTTGATAGTAACCTTATTAAGCTCACGGTAGTCGATGCACAGTCGCATCGATCCATCCTTCTTCTTTACAAATAAAACTGGTGCTCCCCAAGGAGACGAACTAGGTTTGATGAAACCTTTGGCTAGTAAATCATCTAGCTGCGTCCTCAATTCCTTCATCTCTGTTGGTGCCAACCTATAAGGCGCCCTTGCAACTGGTGCTGATCCAGGAATAATGTCGATTCTGAATTCCACTTGCCTATCTGGTGGCAACCCAGGTAGTTCTTCAGGAAATACTTCAGGGTATTCAGAAATGACTGGGATATCTCCAATCTTGGGTTTCGGCTCATCAATAATCACCTGTGCCCTGTAGATGACACAACCCTTCTTCATACACTTTGAGTCTTTGAGTATAGACATTTTCTCGGGCAGCCCATACTGGGTATCTCCCTGGATAGTAAGTGATTCACCAGACGAAGTCTTGATCCTCACTTGCTTCTTATTGCAAATAATCTGGGCCTGGTTATGAGATAACCAGTCCATACCCAAAACTATGTCGAATCCGGCTAGTTTGAAAGGAAGTAGGGACAAAGGAAAAGAGTGATTCTTAATGGATATGAAACATCCATCTAATAAGGTTGAAGCGGTTTCTAAAGTGCCATCTGCTAGTTCCACCTCATAATTCACACTTAAAGTTCTAACAGGCAGTTTCAACAATTCACAAAACTTATCATCTACAAACGACTTATCAGCGCCCGAATCAAATAACACTCTCGCGTATACATCATTTACGAGAAAGGTACCTGTTATCACGTTGTCGTCCTTGACAGCTTCCTTAGCATTCATTCTGAAGACCCTAGCATTGGTCTTCTTAGCCTCTTCCGGCTTCTTGGCATATTTTGGGCAATTGCTCCTGATGTGCCCTTTTTCATTGCAACCATAGCAGGTCGCATCCTTTATCTTCTTGCAATCCACGGTTTTGTGTTCCCTGGATTTGCATAACCCACATGCAAAAGGCTTCGATTGTGTTTGTGAGTTGGATTCAAACCTGCACTTACCAAAGTGCTGTCTCTTGCAGGTTTTACACTTGGGTTTTTCACCCGACTGTTGGCCATCCTTCTTGAATCCTGACCCCTTCTTAGAGTCATTGTTTCCTTTCTGCTTCTTATCTGATCGTCGTGAGTTGTCATCCTCACGCTTCCTCTTTTCGGTATCATTTTTCCTCAGTGATCTCAGCCTGACAGCATCTGAGGTCAGAGACAACGATATGTCCGTTACTGACCGAAAAGTGGTTGGTCTGGAGGCCTTTACACTTGCTTTGATCTCCGGTTCCAAACCCCCGATAAAACGAGCTATACGTTTCGGCTCCGGAGTCACCAAATAAGGGACCAACCTTGACAAAGTATTGAAAGTGGTAAGGTAGGCCTGGCAGTCCAGGTTTTTCATGACCAGTGCCAGGAAATCAGATTCAATTCTCTCAACCTCGTGTTGAGGGCAGAAATTCTCTTTGATGAGTGCCATAAACTGTTCCCAGGTCATGTTGTATAGCGGAACTTTCCCTGTGGCCTGGATCAAAGATCTCCACCAGGCTAAGGCTTCTCCTTTGAAAGATTGTGAGACAAACTTCACAATGTCCCTATTATGACAACCACTAATATCCACCACAGTATCCATTTCATCCATCCACGTCATGCAATCAACAGCTCCTTTTTCCCCATTGAAGTCTCTGGGTTTGCACGATACGAAGTATTTATAGGTGCAACCCCTATTACGAGGTTCTTGGTTCTGTAGGACTCTCTGAGATGGATTACTCCTTTGATTCGAGGAGTGGTGGGAATTACTGTTGTGGGCAGTGTGGGTCCTGGAGGGTGTTCTAGTGTGTGATGCAGAATGGGTTCTCGTATGGGTACCACCTGATCCATTGTTTTATCTATCCATAGCTCTATTAACTGCATTGTCTATCATAGCTTGCAACTCTGCACCTCCTACGTTTACATTGGCATTATCATTCCCTATCCCTTGGTGACTGTTGACCTCGTTTGAGTCTGCCATGTTTCTTGAACTGTAACACATTGGAAATAACTTATTGGTGAGTTTATTATAGTATTGTCCTTTATGGAAATTTTTATTAACCGTGGTAAACATAGACCATATATGGTTAATTTATTACTCCCCTTTATTTAGGATTTCTAATATAATTTATCCTAATTATAAAACAATAACAGTATTTATTAGCACATAAGGCCTAGTCACAGGGACAATATAGATTATAAGCTAGGATTTCAGAGAATCAAAGCATGAAGGTTTGAACAAAGTTCATTACCTTTATTAGACAGGGAGTCAAAGCTACCACTGTCTTTTGGCTCATATGGAAATGAGTAGGGCCCGTAGGCATTATATTACCACGTATGGTTAAAATATGATCATCTTAATTGATGATATAACCCAGGATTCAGAGATCATTAAACTAGGTTAGGAATCTTCTAAAGAATTCCTTTATAAAAATGACGTATGTGATTTTAACGAATCACTTCTGCCAGGAGTGTTAACATGTTTTAAGATGTTAACAGGGAATTGAATCTTTTAAACAGGTCTTACCATTTTGGCCCGGTCTTATATTTGACACGTGGCTAGGTTTCACACTTTAAGATCCTTAATTAAATAAATTTCATAGGCAGATTAATTTAAAAGGAATGATTTTAATTTATTTATTTCATTTATAAATTTTATATGCTCATAATGGCAAACATGAAATTTATAAAACAAACATTCCATTAATTATACATAGGTTACATATTGCCCTAAACGGGTCTTTTCACACAAACCATTTCCCACGTAGGGGTCAAACAAGTATTTACCCGCGCAGGGGTTACATTTAAAACACAAGTCCTCGCAGGGACTGATTACTTAAATAGATGTCCACGCAGGGACTAGGTACAAAGATAAATGTCCACGCAGGGACTTAATTTTAAAGTAGACATACACACATAAATGTCCACACAGGGACTTAATTTTAAAGTAGACATACACACATAAAGGATTTACTGATCCTTCTTGCTCTTTCCCTTGATTAAGTTCGTCAAGGTCTTGAACATCCCCTGGTTACGCCTTCGGTCTTCCCGTGCCTCATGCCGCACCTCCCTAATACTTTGTAGGATCTCCTGATGCAGTGGTGGCGACATCTGCAGAGACGGCGGGGGTTGTTGGTAGTACGGGGGTTGTGTAGGCATCTGGTATCCTTGTGCTGGGTAGCCTACTCCCCAAGGACCTCCATATGGTCCCTCCTGGTTAAGGGCGTTGTAATTAGCTGCTACCAAATACGGGTCGGCTTCAGCGTAACCGAGGTTAGTGTGAGTCGGTGGCTCAAACGGGTTGTACATCGAAGGACCCGTGTATGCTGGTATCTGATTATCGAAACCCGTCGGTGGCGGTTGCTGCGCGTAGGGGTTTGATGGTCCACCTACCTGTGGAACTTCTTGTTCCGGCTGATAATTTCTGCCACTTGACTGTAGAGGAGAGCTGATATGAAACTCTTCTCTTCGTGTGGTCATCCGGGGTCCGGTTCTCATACGTCTTTGCGGTTGCGGAGGCGCCGGTTGAACTGGTGGCGGTGGAGGCGGTGGCGTAACTGCCACAAACTGGTGATTCCCAGAGGAATCTTGATGATGCTGTTGTTGCTGCTCATGCGGCGAAGAATAGTGAGGCTGATGCTGCTCATGCGGCGACGAATGGTGAGGCTGATGCTGCTCATGCGGCGACGAATGGTGAGGCTGATGCTGCTCATGCGGCGACGAATGGTGAGGCTGATGCTGCTCATGCGGCGACGAATGGTGAGGAGGTGTATAATACCATTCGTGCCGAGTAAAGATAGCCTGGAAGCTATCTGGACCATTATAGGGTGGTCCGTGGTAGATGGAACTATCCGAGACCTCGATTGGGTGGTTGGGAGTTCCTGATGCGGGTTCTTCGGGGTCTTCTTCCTCGTCCATATTATTTCCTCCAGAAAAATGGTCCTCCAGCCCCAATGGGTTAAAACCCACTGGTTCCTGTATATAATCCGCCGGGTTAAACTGGCCTTGGAAGAATGGAGTGGGGTCTCCAAAAGGGCGGTGCGACATAGATCGCTGTAACGGTATGGGCGAATGGTGTAAGTCTCTAGGCTCATTTTCTGATTGTGGCCCGTAGGAGACTTGAGCGGGAGTCGTAGAGCTGTTCGAAACCGATCGTCTTGCCGGTTGAAAGAGACCTCTCTGGTTCCGCCGGGTACCGTCACTCTCGGCGGGGATAGGACCTCGTGTATTCGAAGGTCCTGCTTCGTGATCGTTGGGGGCGGCTACTGGCCCCTTTCCACGCCCTCGCGTACGCAAAAATCTTGGAGGCATCTTTGTTATTCCTGTCAATAAAACATAAGATAACAATAACAAAATATAAAGTTTAAAGGACAAAACAAAAACCGAATAAGGTGGAATTTTTCCTATGTTATAAGTCTAGACTCAAAAGTTTAGATATGTGCAATTGTGTAACTGAGATTAAACACAAAAGACTAGTGTTTAATTCACTCAGTGTTGGCTCTGATACCAACCTGTCACACCCCGAATTTCCACGTGTCACCGGTGGGCCCAGTAGGGGAGTAACGTGACGTGGTTGGCAACATAATCGTCAAACAACACAATATTTAAATGCACAGCGGAAGCAAAGTATAGATTTAATTCAACCAACCGATATTGTAATATTAAGTATTACAATTAGTTGAATATAATCCACAGGTAGATCCAAATAAAAAGGAAACAATTGTTCAACAGTTTATGACATCCAAGCTGGCGAGACTTAATATGGATGCTAGGAGACATGCCAGCCTATTTCGCGTAGTACCTGCACTTAACCTTTTAAGAAAATACGTCAGTTTACACTGGTAAATACAATCAACCGACTCATTTTGAAAAGAGTTTAAGAAAATGCATTTAAGGCACAAGGCACAAATAATATTTTATAACTTGGGATAATTATTTAAATATATAATACTTGTATGGATTTACATGTTCCTTATGCGTTCAGTAGCCCGGATCGAGCCGGGTTAAAGATTAATAGACACACCACTATAATTATGAGACACCAACGGCGTACGCCTACGCCGGGTGCTGAGGTCGTGGCCATTCGTAGAATGATGCCAGGGATATCCGGGACAACGGTCATTAACCCCCCAAAGGCTTTAAGTAAACAAAACAATGTTAAACGAGATGTCTCAATACTTTCATTATCATACATTCAATCACAGATTCAACGTCCCGACCAAGCGGTATTTTATATACCGTACCCCAAGCCCGTATAGGGAAAATAAGTTAAAAGTATTTACCTTTGCAAGTATAAATCCTTAATCGAATAAATTGCAGATAGCTTTTACTGGGCTCCTAATCTGGAATGAAGGTTTAATATAACCTATTAGAATACTAACGGGTCTTTAATTAAGCTTAAGCTTAAACCGGTTAGTTTTTAACGATACGGTTCGTACGCACGATTAAGCGAAGACCGGATAGAATGTGATTTAGACCCGACAAGTTTGAGGACTTGTTTAATATGGGTTTACTATTCACATTCTGGATTTTGAGATAAAAATGATATCGTTTGACCCGTTTCGGTTAGTTTATGCAAACTAGTTACATAAACCGAACCGAACGCGTATAATGCATAACGGGTAACCAAAAGGGTCGCGAACAGGTTTCCTAAGTTAATACGCTTTAAATATGTAGTGATATCATCATGATATCTTCCATAATGCCCATAACGAGTTTAATCCTTAATTATGCCCCGTAGGGGTATTTCGGTCATTTTGAAGGTTATAAAAGGGATTTATAATACCTCTGAGATACGGTTCTGGTTTAATCAGAAAAATTATTTATTT
Organism: Helianthus tuberosus; assembly: GCA_030545235.1. Classification (NCBI taxonomy): domain Eukaryota; kingdom Viridiplantae; phylum Streptophyta; class Magnoliopsida; order Asterales; family Asteraceae; genus Helianthus; species Helianthus tuberosus. The sequence continues at coordinate 136,612,691 of CM060415.1, forward strand.
TAACAGGTATCAATAGTTGGTATAAAGTCTTTTGTGATAAAATGGTTCTAGTACTAGACTACGCGTTTAATACGCGTATAAAGCCGTTTTAAGCGACGTACGGGTTAAAATATGGTTCTGAGTTTTCTGATCAGTAAAACAGGCTCAAAACACTCTATTTATTATTTTAAATCAGTGGCAATTGGATTGGTATCAAACGGATTCGTAAAACTCGTTTTATGGCCTAAAAGGGCATATTCGGTATTAACCGAATCAATGCGATAAGCCTAGCTTAAGATCAGTTTAAAAATGATTAAAAATCTTCAAAAATCCCAAAATATTATTTAACATCAGTGGGTAAAAGTTTTGGTACCGAAAATCGGGTTTAGATAGGCTATGCGTTAATCGCGCCGTTTAATTAATAAAAAACTTATTATTTACGCTAATGCGCATATCTCCTAATCTAGACCTCCGATTGACGTGAAAATTTACGTACATGTTAATTAATCAGTAACTAAGATTATTGTACTTCCACATTTTCAAAATTCTCGTTGTATGGTCATAAGGGCGTTATGGTCCAATTTAAGCGATTAACGGAAACGTGTGCATGCATCGGATAATCAACGAAACAAATACCGAGACTTATTCTATCATATAATCCAACCCTAATGAAGCACTAAGGCAATACCGAATCAAATTAAAACGGGTCAGAACCGAAGTCAATACAAAAGTCAAAGTTTTGCGCCTTTCGGTTCCGAATCGGGTTTAAACAGAAAGTTGTCGAGTCGGGCAAGCGTAGACAAGTTTTTATACTTATTACCAAGTTATATTAAGTTTAAAACAGGTTGCACGCCTCGCGGATTGCTAGTCGTGCATTAAATCGCATTTTGTAATTCTGTTGACTTTTTCGGTCAACGTTTGACCCGACAAACGACCTAGTTAGGTCTGGATTTGGTACTTGCCCTTATAAGGGTTTAATACCCATATAATTACCTATCTAACGGTACTTTTAATTCGACACACGACTGAGCTATCGTTAATTAATCGCGAAGTCAAACCGTAGTTACGTCGGTTTGACTTTTAAGCTAATTACTAAGCTAGAATTAATTTAGAAAGGTTAGGCAACTTACTAGATGGTTAATGAATGATTAGAAAGGCTCTTGATCAGTTTGCAAGCTCCCCAAATAATCAGAATGCTTGAATATGATGTGTGAATGAATGTTGCACTTGAAGGTCCTTTATATAGTGGGTTTACACACCACAATCAATTGACACAAGAGTCTATGATCAGCCACAAGTGATAAACACATGTCTCTAGCATGTAGGGGGTGTCTAGGGGCCATGCATGTGCAAGAAAAACCGGCCAAGAGGGTAACAATCCCACACAACAGCCAACAGCAGGTCAGCTGTCGCTGGGCACACCCTCGCGTAGCGCGAGGGGCCGTCGCGCTACGCGACGCCTTGCTTCTGATCAGATTTTGTTGTTTGTTGATGTTTCGAAAGGGCAGCCGTTATAAACGACTTGTGGACTTATTTTATCAGTAGGGGCCTCCCAAAAGTGTCTATATGCTTGAACATACCCTACCATTATCCAATGTTTCAAATGAATGCATAAACAAGACCCGAAAACATCGGTTTACCATTGCTTTTCATCGTGGGATCACCTCATACTTTTGCAATTCCATTATTGGCAATAATTCCCTGAATTGAGGGTGCATAGATGTGTAAAATATTATATCGGGTCTTGGGATTTATAATTGAGGTGTTCAGAGGTAATAATTTAACATGACGCCACTTTAAATCCTACCGAAAACATCTTTATTAAATCCGGGTTTTCAACGCGTTTTTGTCTTACATGACACGTGTCGTTTTAATATTAAACCCGAAATTTGCGAGGTGTTACAATTGCCCCCAATATATGAGGAATAAAATATCACTTAAATGAGTCATATTTTTGATCTTATCTCCAACGAACTGACTAACGGATATATAGCCGTTAAACTTGAACTAGCAGTTGCAGATCATATGTCAGCGACATGACATCCTGCAAAACCATCATTATAAATTTGAGATTAGAGATAAGGATCGATAGGCATTTAAATTCGTGTGTTACTTCCCTTTAAATCCTCATCCATAGATCGATCAGGTATCTTTCTTCTCCTTCTCTCTTCATTTTCTTATTCTGATCTTCATTTTTCTGAACATCCATGACGAAGATGGTTCTTAGATCCTCACCGGCTAAGGACCCAAAGAAGGATAGTCCCTTAAAAAGCCAAGACATTATCCAAAATCCTTCAAAAGAACTCTGCTGCTTCACTGACCCGGAGATTGACCGGATTCGCCATTGTTTTCCGACAGATACCGTCTTCAAATCCTTCGACCCTACTACGAAGAGTGATTCTGTCTCGGACACTTGGGTTGCTTTTCCGGCCACCCCATTCCTGATAGGATTCTCCTATCCTTTCCCTACCTTCACTCAATCTTTCTTTTCACTCACCGGCATGTGCTACATTCAGGCTATGCCGATGATGTGGAGAGTATTGTACACCTTAGAAAACATCATAGAGCAGGAAGGTATAGAGATAGGAATGTCGAAACTGGCTGAATTGTATAACCTTGTGAGCCATGGTTCACATCGTTTCTTATTCAAACACGAACCTGGTGATCCTCACCCAATCCTCAAGACCACAAAAAATGATACCAACCGGAAAAAGCGTTTTTTCTTCGTTAGGAGGGACTCTATCCCGGACGGGAAAGATCTCCCCAAAACGTGGACCACCCATGGTAGGACATAGGATCCTTATAGAAGGATCATAGGATAACCCTGTTTCTTTTGAGGATAACTTATCCTTCAGACAATAGGTAGGATAACAAATGGTGGAGGGATCCTCTGTTTGGGGGATGAAGCCATTGTGATCTTGCCGTCCTTTTATTCCTGCACTTAGACCTCGTTAATATGGACACCCTTTGCCAACCCAGGTGGATGGGCCACGTTTTGCTAGTAGAAACTTTGGTTGGCAATTTTGACAACCTTTAAAGGGTTTAACTTTTGATAGATAAATAAAACCTTAATCTTTTGGTTATCTCATGTGTTGTTATATTTGTGAATACTTTACCTTTCAATTGTTATGATACATTTTGCTTGAATTCATGAGTTAAGAACAAAAGTTTAGTAGATTATGTCAAAAGGTTTAAGATATGGTCAAGGATCAAATGTCCTATAATCGAAAAATTCAAAAAGTGATGTAACTTAAGGATCATGTATGTTGTTGTCAAAGAATAGGGGTCACTTAGATAAATAAAGAATAAAGTAAAGGTAAATAAGGATCATACCTGAGAATCCAAGTTAGGATCCTAAACTCTTAATCAAAGTAACCATAAGACAAACCTTAACAAAAGGTTAGGATCAAGGATCCTTAGTTGTTTAGCTTCAAAAACCTGAAATGGAACATAACTTGGGACTAAGCCAATCATAAGAAAAGAGTTAGCATCTGGGGACAAGCCCAACAATCTGGGGACAAGCCCAATAAACTGGGGACAAGCCGAAAAACTAGGGACAAGCCCAAAGGACTCGGGACAAGCCCAAAAAACTGGGGACAAGCCCAAAGGATCTTGTGTAAACTTGAGTATGGCCCTCACTGGCGACTATCCAAACTTAGTGACATGAAAATGCCAAAACCTTAGCTAACGTGAAAACGTTAAAAACCTTAGGAACAGATGTATGGTATGTCTACCATTATACGTAGGATCCTGAACACAGCCAGTACAATGAAATTGTCAGCCCCTAAAGCAGGTACTGGTCCCATTGCCTTGAACTGCACCAGGATCATCGTGCGTTACTGGCGATACTGGGGACAGGCCCAAAAAACTGGGGACTAGCCCAAAAACTGGGGACAAGCCCAAATACTGGGGATAAGCCCAAAAACTGGGGACAAGCCCATATAACTTTGGAGACTTCTGTGGATACTCAATCCTTTTTTAAGGATATGCCAATCTTCTGCAAAACTCAGAATTAAGTGAAGGAAGGATAAAGGATCCAGGATCCTTCTCCTTATAAATAAATTAATTAAAGAAGTGGATAAATTGAAGTTAGATCATTACCAGAGTGAGGATCATCTATCCTCCGAGGATCCTTTATGGACATCGGACACAGAGATAGTTAAGGATCCTGGATCCTTATTACATGAAGTATCTTTTTAAGTGGACAGCATTCCAAGCTCTTGGTAGCAAATCTCCTTCCATTGTTAATAATCGATATGCCCCCTTTCCTGCCTCAGCTTCAATAAGGTAGGGACCTTCCCACTTTGGTGCTAACTTGCCATCAGCAGGATTGGTGGTATTTTAGAATGCTTTCCTTAACACCATATCACCGACTTTAAACTTCCTGATCCTGACATTCTTGTTATAAGCTCCAGCCATCCTTTGTTGATAACTAGCCATTCTTATTCTTGCCAAATCCCTGAGTTCTTCTATGGTATCCAAGTCTTGAACCAAGTTCTCAGCATTTCCTTCAGGATCACGGATGCTTGTTCTTGCAGTAGGAACCACCATCTCTGTAGGGATCACTGATTTCACTCCAAACACTAAAGAAAATGGAGTCTGGCCAGTAGCATTCTTGGGGGTTGTTCTATCAGCCCATAATACATAAGGTAGTTCTTCTGCCCATTTTCCTTTCTTGGGTCCAAGCTTCTTCTTCAAGTTGTTGATGATGATCTTGTTGGATGATTCTGCTTGACCATTAGCTTGTGGGTGGACTGGTGTTGATGTTATCATCTTAATCCCCCAGCTGTCACAAAAGTTAGTAGTTCTACTCCCAATAAATTGGGATCCATTATCACAAACAATTTCAGAAGGGATACCAAATCTAGTAATAATGTTTCTTTTAATAAAGGATATCACTTCTTTTTCTCTGACTTGAGCAAAAGCTTCAGCCTCTATCCATTTGGAGAAGTAATCAGTCATAGCAAGCATGAACACTTTTCCACCAGGTGCCTTGGGAAGTTTGCCAACTATATCCATTCCCCATCTCATGAATGGCCAAGTAGAGCATATAGGATGTAGGAGCTCTGTTGGTTGGGGAAGGATATTACTATGTCTCTGACAAGGATCACATTTCTTGGCATAATCCACAGCATCCTTCTTCACTGTAGGCCAATTTACATCAAGTGATTAGTCGAATTGAAAGTAGTTATAAGTTGGTAATTATGTGGGCATTAAACCCTTAAAAGGGCACCCTCTGATTCCCACTCTAACTAGACCAATTGTCGGGTCAAAGTTAATTAGAAAAAGTCAACAGAATGCTAATCTTCAAATTAACGCATAAGTAGCAATGTAGAAGGCATGTAAACTATTTTGTCACTCATATAACTTGGTAATAAGTATTATAACTGGTCTAAGCTTGTTTAATCCGACAATTTTCTGTTTTGACCCGGTTCGGAACCGAAAGTCGGAAAACTTTGACTTTTGCTTTGACTTCAGTTCGGACCCGATTTAGTATGATTTGGAAATGCCTTAGAACTTCCTTAGGACCAGGTTACATGCTAGTATAACCCTCTGTGATTATACACCATGGTTCATTAGTTATCCAATTAATATGCATGATTCCGTTAATTGCCTATATGTTGACCATTATGCCCTTTTCACCGTACAACGTGATTTTTAAAAAATGTAAAAGAGTAGAAACCTTAGTTACTGATATATAAACTTGTACCCAAAATTTGACATCTGTTTGAGGTGTAGATTGGGAGTTATCCTCATTAGCGTAATTAGAAAGCTTTTTAGCGATTTAACGGCATAATTAGCATATAGCCTATTTAAACTCACTTTTTGATATCAAACTTTTTACCCACTGATGTAATATAATATTTTGGGATTTTTGAAGATTTTTAATTAATTTTAGGCTGAGCATAACCTATAGTCATAAGCTTGACCCGGTAATTGTCGGTTTTGCCCTTTCGGGCTATAAAATGAGTTTTACATATCTTTTTGACCCCAAACCTTTTGCTACTGATTTTATATGATAAATAAATTATTTTAAGCCTTCTGGAATAATAAAAATATCAGCTTTCTATATAGAACCCGGAAACGGCTTCTAATCGCCTTTTAAGCGTTTTTAACGCATAGTATGTACTAAAACTATTTTAAACATACAAGGGTTGATACCTACTGATATTATAGGTAAATTATAATATTTTAACAGTAAGCATAAGTTGTTTAACTCAGACTTCAGTTTTGAGTTTTCGGCTTATGTGAAATTACCAAAATGCCCCTACGGTGCATAGTTTGGTTATGATTGATAAATTTCACATATATGCAATACCCTACTGTTATAACTTAGTAAATTGAGTATTTTTGTTGATTATATCATGCCTGTAACTCAGGTTAATACTTAAACTCTCTTATAACCTTGTAAATGACCAAAATACCCCTACGGGGCATAGTTTGCATTTAAACTCGTTCCGGGCATAAACAAAGACATCTTACTGATGTCACAACATATTTGAGGCATATTAACTTAGGAAACCTGTATATGACTCTTATGGATACCCGTTACGCCTTTTGCGCGTTCGGTTCGGTTTATGTAACTAGTTTGCATAAATTAGCCGAAACGGGTCAAACCTTATCGGTTTTATCTCAAAATTCAGAAGGTATTTAGATTACCCATATAAGAAAAGTCTTCAAACTTGTCGGGTCTAAATCACATTCTATTCCGGTCTTCGCCAGATCGCGCGTTCGAACCGTATCGTTCTTTAAAACTAACCGGTCTAAGCTTAAGCTTAACTAAAGACCGTTAGGATTCAAATAGGTTATTATAAACCTTCATTCCAGAATAGAAGCCCAGTAAAAGCTATCTGTACTTGCTGATTTGATACGGCTGGGATTGAATATTATATTTAGCTCAGGAAAATACTTTTAACTTATTTTCCCTTATACGGGCTTGGTGTACGGTATATAAAATACCGCTTGGTCGGGCATTCGACCTTAATCGTTTGGTGGTTAAGTATTATCGAGATGACCCATTTAAAATATGTTTTGTTTGCTTAACGCCTTTGGGGGGGGGGGTTATTGACCATGTCCCAGATATCCTTGGCATCATTTTACGAAATGGCCACGACCTAAGCGTGGGGTGTAGGCGTACACCCGTCAGTGCCAAAATAAATAATGTGGTGTATCTATTGATTCTTAACCCGGCACGATCCGGGCTACCGAACGCATAAGGAACATGTAATTCTTTTACAAGTTTATATGTTTAAATAATTATCCCAAGTTATAAAAAGTTTGTGCCACGTGCATTCAAATTAATTTTAACCATTTTTAAAATGAGTCAGTTAAATTGTATTTACCAGTGTAAACTGACGTATTTTCCCAAAAAGGTTAAGTGCAGGTACTATGCGAACTAGGCTGGCTTTTCTCCTAGCGTCCACAATAAGACTCGCAAGCTTGGACGTCAAACTATTGAACAATGTTTCCTATTTTTTTTTTAGATCTTTCTGTGGATTTGTTTTCAACTGTTTGTGATACTTGATATTACAATTATATTCGGTTGAAATACATCTTTCATTTGCTTCCACTGTGCATTTAAATATTGTGTTGTTTGACTGTAATGTTACCAACCACGTCACGATACTCCCCACCGGGCCCACCGGTCATACGTGGAAATATCGGGGTGTGACACTGCTCCTCCGGCAGATGCACAAGTTAAAACTTCATATCCGGTGGATCAGACATTTGTGGTACTTCATTTTCAGCAGCCAAGAGACATGCCAAGGAAACCAAGATGGATAATAGGGATAGACCCATCTGAACCTCTACTGTAACACAGGAAAAAGTTATAACTTTTGATGAGGATGATCGTGTTGATGTCCAGGATCCTCATCATGATGGTCTTGTTATTACCTTATTTATATCTAACCATTTTGTTCGCAGGATCTTGATAGATGGAGGAAGCTCAGTAAACATCATTCAGCTTGATGTCCTCAAGAAAATGAACATCCCTGAATCGGATATTGTCCCAAGATCCTCAGTTCTTATGGGATTCAGCAGAGAAACCAATAATACATTGGGGGACATTAAACTTCCCATATAAATTGAAAGACTTCATTCTTATCAAAAATTTTGTGTTATAGATTGCTTATCATGTTGCAATGTTATCCTTGGCAGGCCATGGATACATGACATGAAGGTAGTTGCATCTACATATCATCAATGTGTGAAGCTTCCTAGTCCATGGGGGGTGATAAAGACTGAGAGTGACCAACAAGAAGCAAAGAACTTCTATACCTCATCAATGAAGCCAGCCTCAAGACCAAGGGAGCAATAGCAACTAAAGTATCCTCCAAGAGACGTCTTGGAGGCAAGAGAACAGGATGTGAAAGATATCCTTATGGATCCTCATGATCCTGAATCCAAAATCTTCATAGGATCAAGGATCCTCAGCAACATTGAACAAGATTTGGTATCCTTCCTTAAGAGGAGAAAAACCACCTTTGCCTGGAAGCATGAAGACATGACAGGTATCTCTAAAGATATAAGTACTCATAAACTTGGCATTGACAGGTCATTCAAACCCATACATCAGAAGAGGAGGAAGTTTGCACCTGAGAGGAATGCTATTATCTAGGAGGAGGTAGATAAACTACTCCAGACAGGTATGATAAGAGAGGTCAAGTATCCAAGGTGGTTAGCCAATGTGGTTGTTGTTCAAAAGAAAAATGGAAAGTGGAGGGTATGTGTCGATTTTACTGATTTAAAAAAGGCATGTCCCAAGGATCCTTTCCCATTACCCCACATTGACTCCATGGTGGATGCTACCGCGGGTCATGAGTTGTTGACTTTTATGGATGCTTCATCTGGATTTCAACAAATTCAGATGGAACCATCTGACCAAGAGGATACAGCCTTTATGACCCCAACTGGTATCTATTGTTATATTGCTATGCCATTTGGACTAAGGAATGCAGGTGCTACTTATCAAAGGCTAGTCAATATGATGTTTAAGGAACAAATAGGACACACTATGGAAGTCTATATAAATGATATGGTGGTTAAGTCCAAGAAAGCTGGGGATCACCTTAGAGACTTGGAGGAAGCATTCGATATCCTTGATAGATTTAACATGAAATTGAATCCTTCAAATTGTCACTTTGGTGTTAAACCAAGGAAGTTCCTAGGCTATAAATTTCACATATATGCAATACCCTACTGTTATAACTTAGTAAATTGAGTATTTTTGTTGATTATATCATGCCTGTAACTCAGGTTAATACTTAAACTCTCTTATAACCTTGTAAATGACCAAAATACCCCTACGGGGCATAGTTTGCATTTAAACTCGTTTCGGGCATAAACAAAGACATCTTACTGATGTCACAACATATTTGAGGCATATTAACTTAGGAAACCTGTATATGACTCTTATGGATACCCGTTACGCCTTTTGCGCGTTCGGTTCGGTTTATGTAACTAGTTTGCATAAATTAGCCGAAACGGGTCAAACCTTATCGGTTTTATCTCAAAATTCAGAAGGTATTTAGATTACCCATATAAGAAAAGTCTTCAAACTTGTCGGGTCTAAATCACATTCTATTCCGGTCTTCGCCAGATCGCGCGTTCGAACCGTATCGTTCTTTAAAACTAACCGGTCTAAGCTTAAGCTTAACTAAAGACCGTTAGGATTCAAATAGGTTATTATAAACCTTCATTCCAGAATAGGAGCCCAGTAAAAGCTATCTGTACTTGCTGATTTGATACGGCTGGGATTGAATATTATATTTAGCTCAGGTAAATACTTTTAACTTATTTTCCCTTATACGGGCTTGGTGTACGGTATATAAAATACCGCTTGGTCGGGCATTCGACCTTAATCGTTTGGTGGTTAAGTATTATCGAGATGACCCATTTAAAATATGTTTTGTTTGCTTAACGCCTTTGGGGGGGGGGGGGTTAATGACCATGTCCCAGATATCCTTGGCATCATTTTATGAAATGGCCACGACCTAAGCGTGGGGTGTAGGCGTACACCCGTCAGTGCCAAAATAAATAATGTGGTGTATCTATTGATTCTTAACCCGGCACGATCCGGGCTACCGAACGCATAAGGAACATGTAATTCTTTTACAAGTTTATATGTTTAAATAATTATCCCAAGTTATAAAAAGTTTGTGCCACGTGCATTCAAATCAATTTTAACCATTTTTAAAATGAGTCAGTTAAATTGTATTTACCAGTGTAAACTGACGTATTTTCCCAAAAAGGTTAAGTGCAGGTACTATGCGAACTAGGCTGGCTTTTCTCCTAGCGTCCACAATAAGACTCGCAAGCTTGGACGTCAAACTATTGAACAATGTTTCCTATTTTTTTTTTTTAGATCTTTCTGTGGATTTGTTTTCAACTGTTTGTGATACTTAATATTACAATTATATTCGGTTGAAATACATCTTTCATTTGCTTCCACTGTGCATTTAAATATTGTGTTGTTTGACTGTAATGTTACCAACCACGTCACGATACTCCCCACCGGTCATACGTGGAAATATCGGGGTGTGACACTGCTCCTCCGGCAGATGCACAAGTTAAAACTCCATATCCGGTGGATCAGACATTTGTGGTACTTCATTTTCAGCAGCCAAGAGACATGCCAAGGAAACCAAGATGGATAATAGGGATAGACCCATCTGAACCTCTACTGTAACACAGGAAAAAGTTATAACTTTTGATGAGGATGATCGTGTTGATGTCCAGGATCCTCATCATGATGGTCTTGTTATTACCTTATTTATATCTAACCATTTTGTTCGCAGGATCTTGATAGATGGAGGAAGCTCAGTAAACATCATTCAGCTTGATGTCCTCAAGAAAATGAACATCCCTGAATCGGATATTGTCCCAAGATCCTCAGTTCTTATGGGATTCAGCAGAGAAACCAATAATACATTGGGGGACATTAAACTTCCCATATACATTGAAAGACTTCATTCTTATCAAAAATTTTGTGTTATAGATTGCTTATCATGTTGCAATGTTATCCTTGGCAGGCCATGGATACATGACATGAAGGTAGTTGCATCTACATATCATCAATGTGTGAAGCTTCCTAGTCCATGGGGGGTGATAAAGACTGAGAGTGACCAACAAGAAGCAAAGAATTTCTATACCTCATCAATGAAGCCAGCCTCAAGACCAAGGGAGCAATAGCAACTAAAGTATCCTCCAAGAGACGTCTTGGAGGCAAGAGAACAGGATGTGAAAGATATCCTTATGGATCCTCATGATCCTGAATCCAAAATCTTCATAGGATCAAGGATCCTCAGCAACATTGAACAAGATTTGGTATCCTTCCTTAAGAGGAGAAAAACCACCTTTGCCTGGAAGCATGAAGACATGACAGGTATCTCTAAAGATATAAGTACTCATAAACTTGGCATTGACAGGTCATTCAAACCCATACATCAGAAGAGGAGGAAGTTTGCACCTGAGAGGAATGCTATTATCTAGGAGGAGGTAGATAAACTACTCCAGACAGGTATGATAAGAGAGGTCAAGTATCCAAGGTGGTTAGCCAATGTGGTTGTTGTTCAAAAGAAAAATGGAAAGTGGAGGGTATGTGTCGATTTTACTGATTTAAAAAAGGCATGTCCCAAGGATCCTTTCCCATTACCCCACATTGACTCCATGGTGGATGCTACCGCGGGTCATGAGTTGTTGACTTTTATGGATGCTTCATCTGGATTTCAACAAATTCAGATGGAACCATCTGACCAAGAGGATACAGCCTTTATGACCCCAACTGGTATCTATTGTTATATTGCTATGCCATTTGGACTAAGGAATGCAGGTGCTACTTATCAAAGGCTAGTCAATATGATGTTTAAGAAACAAATAGGACACACTATGGAAGTCTATATAAATGATATGGTGGTTAAGTCCAAGAAAGCTGGGGATCACCTTAGAGACTTGGAGGAAGCATTCGATATCCTTGATAGATTTAACATGAAATTGAATCCTTCAAATTGTCACTTTGGTGTTAAACCAAGGAAGTTCCTAGGCTATATGGTAACAAAAAGAGGCATTGAAACAAGTCCAGAGCAAATTAAGGCAATTGTGAATATCAAATCTCCTGCCAATGCCGAGGATGTGCAAAGGTTGACAGGGAGAATCACAGCCTTGAATAGGTTCATATCAAAGTCATCAGAAAAGTGCAAGGAATTCTATGACATTTTGAGAAAGAACAAGAAATTTGAGTGGACTGAAAAGCATGAAAATGCTCTCAAAGCCCTTAAGGGTTACCTATCCTCAGCTCCTGCCTTGATGAAACCAGAAAAAGAGGATATATTATCCTTATATCTAGCAGTATCCTCTAAAGCAGTAAGTGCAGTCCTTGTTAAGGATCACGAAGGTACACAACATCCTGTTTATTATGAAAGTATGAGTTTGCTTGATGCTGAATCCAGGTATTCACATTTAGAAAAACTTATCCTTGCTTTGATTATGGCATCCACTAAACTAAGACATTATTTTGAAAGTCATGCCATTATTGTTAAGACTAACTTTCCAATTAAGAATGTTCTCAGGAAACCTAAAATGTCAGGGAGGATGGCTAAATGGGCAGTGAAGCTTAGTGCTTATGATATAAGATATGAACCAAGGACTGCCATTAAATCCCAAGCCTTAGCTGACTTTGTGGCAGATTTCAGTAGTGATCTATAAAGAGAAGCTGAGTTAGAAGTTCAGCAGCTTGAAGAGACTAAGGATCCTTGGATACTCTTCACAGATGGAGCCTCTAACATCAAGGGAACTGGACTTGGAATACTACTAAAATCGCCCAGAAATGCAGAAGGAATGGTGTGATTAATGGTTGCAACAAGAGGTCTTTATATAGTGCTTAAAATCTCATAGATCATTGACACACAAGCCTAGCAATGGCCATGGATCATCCACAGATGTTCCTAAGGGCCTAGGAGTCATTTAGGGGTCGCCCATGGAGTGAAATATCTGATTAAAGTCGGTTATAGCGTGAAAATAGGCTGTTGTCTAACCTTTCTGATACTGGGCATCGAACGCGGCCCGCGTAAGCTTCTGTTAATGCTTACGCGGCCCGCCTGAGCCTTGTAATCAGATTTCACATTTTCAAGTTGTTGCATCTTGTCCCTTGGCCCTTCGAAAGGTCATCCGAGCTTTACCTCTTGCAATCCCTTGGCCCTTCGTAAGCTTCTGTTAATGCTTACGCGGCCCGCCTGAGCCTTGTAATCAGATTTCACATTTTCAAGTTGTTGCATCTTGTCCCTTGGCCCTTCGAAAGGTCATCCGAGCTTTACCTCTTGCAATTTGAGCCCCTCAACTTGACTTATAAGGGGTTCAAGACCTATACCCATTTTGTTAAGTTCTTGGTCCCTTCTGGTTACCCGAAAAGTCAAAGTTTTCAACGTTGACGCTTTAACCCCTCATATACGAATTTGATCATAACTTTCTCATACGATAACGAAACCTTATGAAATTTTTATCGTGCATTCTAGTGAGCATAATTAATCGTTACAAAGCTTTGGGTTTGCTAAAAGATCACTCAGAGGTATAACTTAAACATGTTGACACATTTAACCCCTGTAGTTTGGAATCTCTCACTTTCTTTCATATTTAGCTTCGTATGATCCATGATTTATTCATTTGAAGGTATAAACATCATGTAGGGTTATTGTAAAGTATATTTATTCATTGTTGACATTTTGAACCCTTATATTCACATACTTTCCATGTTTGTCAACTTTAGTCCTTCTAGAACATTCTTTCACACGTTCAAACCTATGACACGTGTCAATACATTATAGGACGTGAATTTTCGAGGTGTTACATCCTCACCCCCTTAAAAGAAATCTCGACCTCAAGATTTACTGAAACAAATAAGGGTACTTTTCTTTCATTGTGGACTCAACCTCCCACGTATACTCGGGACCTCCACGGGCATCCCATTTAACCTTTACTATAGGCACATGCTTCCTTCGAAGCTTCTTAACCTGTCGATCCTCGATCGACACATGTTTTTCAAAAAACTTTAAGCTCTCTTCTATATGCACATCTGTATGTGGTATGACTAGTGATTCATTTGTGAAACACTTCTTCAGATTGCAGATGTGGAATACATTATGGATACCACTGAGCTCTTCAGGTAAGTTTAACTTATAGGCAACTGATCTGACACGTTCGATGACCTCGAAAGGTCCTATGTATCTCGGGCTTAACTTGCCTTTCTTACCAAATCGCATCACTCCCTTCCTGGGTGATACCTTGAGCAACACTTTTTCACCTACCTCGAATTTCAAAGGTTTACGCTTTAGATCTGCGTAGCTTTTCTGCCTATCCCTGGCAGCTTTCAGTCGGTCACGAATCTGGACAATCTTGTCCGTCGTTTCAAAGACTATTTCTGGTCCTGTCAATTGGACATCTCCAACTTCCGCCCAACAAACGGGCGTTCGGCACTTTCTACCGTATAAAGCCTCAAAAGGCGCAGCCTTAATGCTGGTATGGTAGCTATTGTTATATGAGAACACGATTAATGGCAGATGGTTATCCCAACTACCACCTAAGTCGATCACACATGCACGAAGCATGTCTTCCAACGTTTGAATTGTACGCTCACTCTGTCCGTCCGTCTGAGGATGGGAAGCCGTACTGAAATTTAAACGCGTGCCCAGAGATTATTGGAAACTTTTCCAAAAATGTGACGTGTATCTAGTATCTCTGTCAGAGATAATAGCCACAGGTACGCCATGTAGAGATACAATCTTATCTACGTACAATTGGGCTAGCATGTCGGAGCTATAAGTCTCCTTAATGGGTAGGAAATGTGCTGACTTAGTCAGTCTATCAACTATCACCCATATTGTGTCATTTCCTTTCCTTGTCTTTGGTAACTTAGTGATGAAATCCATTGTTACCATTTCCCACTTCCATGTGGGAAGTTCAGGCTGTTGTAGCAAACCTGACGGCTTTTGATGTTCAGCTTTGACTTGTGCACATATCAAGCACTTAGCTACATAGGTAGCTATGGACTTCTTCAAGCCTATCCACCAATAGTTTGCTTTCAAATCCTGGTACATCTTATCAGCTCCAGGATGAACGGAATATTTAGAACTGTGGGCTTCCTGGAGGATAACATCCCGAAGTCCTCCATAAATTGGTACCCATATTCTTCCATTTAACCTTAAGATTCCGTCCTTGCCCTGAGATAACTGTTCTTTAGTTACTCCTAGCTTTTCATTAGGATAGTTAGCTTCCAACATAGCTTCTTTCTGTGCAGCTAACAACCTTTCATTCAAACTGTTCTTTATCTCAATGCTCTTGGCATTGATTCTTATGGGTTTCACTATTTCCTTTTAACTCAAGGCATCGGCGACTACATTCGCCTTGCCTAGATGGTATCTGATTTCACAATCATAATCATTCAACGTCTCCATCCATCGGCGCTGCCTCATGTTTAAATCCTTTTGGTTAAACAGGTGCTGGAGGCTCTTGTGAACAGAATAGACCACACACTTGATTCCGTATAAATAGTGCCTCCATAGCTTCAGGGCAAATACAACGGCACCAAACTCCAAGTCATGGGTGGTGTAATTCTTTTCATGCACCTTTAACTGTCATGAAGCATAGGCAATAACCTTGCCTCTCTGCATAAGAACACATCCCATTCCGGTGTGTGATGCGTCGCAGTAAACCACGAATTCTTCAGTACCTTCAGGCAACGTCAGTACAGGAGCGTTGCTCAACTTCTGCTTCAAGATATCGAAAGATTCTTGCTGCTTAGGGCCCCAATCAAACTTTACTTTCTTCCTAGTCAAGGAAGTTAGGGGTGCAGCAATCCTTGAAAATTTTTCAATGAATCTCCTATTATATCCTGCTAAACCTAGGAAGCTACGAATATCTGTAGGCGTCTTGGGTTCTTGCCAGTTCATAACAGCTTCCACCTTAGCAGGATCCACTTGGATACCACGCTCACTAACCATGTGTCCAAGGAATTGGACTTCTCGAAGCCAGAATTCACACTTTGAAAATTTGGCGTAAAGCTTCACCTGTTGAAGTAGTGAAAGGATACATCGAAGATGCTTTTCGTGATCAGCTTGGTTCTTCGAGTAGATGAGGATGTCGTCAATGAAGACGATGACAAATTTGTCCAAGTACGGCTTGCAGACGTGATTCATGAGATCCATGAATGCGGCAGGTGCATTAGTGAGCCCAAAAGGCATCACTAGGAACTCGTAATGACCATAACGAGTCCTAAATGCAGTCTTGTGTACATCTTCATCTTTAACCTTCAGTTGATGATAGCCTGATCTTAGATCGATCTTGGAGAAGTAACTTGCCCCTTGCAATTGATCAAACAGATCATCGATTCTGGGCAATGGATATCTATTCTTAATAGTGACCTTATTAAGCTCACGATAATCGATGCAAAGACGCATCGATCCATCCTTCTTCTTGACAAATAAGATGGGTGCTCCCCAAGGAGACGAACTAGGTCTAATGAAACCTTTGGCTAGCAATTCATCCAGTTGTGCTCTCAATTCCTTCATCTCTGTTGGTGCCAACCTATAAGGTGCTCTAGCAACTGGTGCTGCTCCCGGGATGATGTCAATTCTGAATTCCACTTGCCTATCTGGTGGTAAGCCAGGTAGTTCTTCAGGGAAAACATCGGGATATTCAGAAATGACAGGGATGTCTTCTATCTTAGGTTTCGGCTCATCAATAGTCACTTGTGCCATGTAGATGACACAACCCTTCTTTAAACACTTAGAGGCCTTGAGCATAGTCACTTGCTCAGGCAGTCCATACCGGGTATCTCCTTGAATGGAAAGTGATTCACCAGATGGAGTCTTGATCACCACTTGCTTCTTATTGCAGACAATCTGGGCCTGGTTATGAGATAATCAGTCCATGCCTAAAACGATGTCAAAACCGGCTAACTTCAAAGGAAGTAGGGACAAAGGAAAAGAGTGGTTCTTAATGGATATAACACATCCATCTAATATGGTTGAGGCGGTTTCTAAAGTGCCATCTGCTAACTCCACCTCATATTTTACACCTAAGGTTTTTACAGGTAAATTCAGCAATTTGCAAAACTTATTATCTACAAATGATTTATCAGCGCCTGAATCAAAAAGCACTCTTGCATAAACATTATTTACAAGGAAGGTACCTGTAATCACATTGTCTTCCTGGACAGCTTCCTTCGCATCCATCCTGAAGACCCTAGCATTGGTCTTCTTTCCTTCATCAGCTTTCTTTGCATATTTTGGGCAATTTGTCTTAATGTGCCCTTTTTCGTTGCAACTGTAGCACGTTGCGTCCTTCAACTTTTTGCAATCCAAGGTTTTGTGCTCCTTGGACTTGCATATCCCACAAGCAAAAGTTTTCGACTGGGTCTGCGAGTTCGATTCATATCTGCACTTCCCGAAGTGCTGTCTCTTGCAGATCTTACACTTGGGCTTATCACCAGATTGATGCCCATCCTTCCTAGATCCTGACCCCTTCTTGTGGTCGTTGTTTCCTCTGTGCTTCTTATCCGAACATCGTGAGTTGTCATCCTCACGCTTTCTCTTCTCGGCATCCGTGTTCCTCAGAGATCTCTGTCTGACCGCGTCCAGTGTGAGGGACAAAGATATATCAGCTACAGATCTGAAAGTAGCTGGCCGAGAGGCCTTCACGCTTTCCTTAATCTCTGGGGCTAAACCCCCAATGAAACGAGCGATTCTTTTGGGTTCCGGGGTCACCAGGTACGGAACCAATCTTGACATAGTATTAAAGCTCGTAAGGTAAGCTTGGCAGTCAAGGTTCTTCATTACCAACGACAGAAAATCCGACTCAATCTTTTCGACCTCATGCTGAGGACAGTAGTTCTCCCTGATGAGGGCAACAAATTGTTCCCATGTCATGTTGTACAATGGGATGTTTCCGGTAGCTTGAACCAACGATCTCCACCAGGCTAAGGCCTCACCTTTAAACGATTGAGACACAAACTTTACCACATCCTTCTCAGCGCATCCGCTGATATCAACCACGGTATCCATCTCATCCAACCATGTCATGCAGTCTATAGCTCCTTTCTCCCTAGTGAAATCCCTGGGTTTGCATGAAACAAAGTATTTGTAGGAGCAACCCTTATCACGGGGTCCTTGATTCAGCATGATCTTTTGAGATGGATCACTTTAATGATTTGAAGAGTGACGATCGTCATCCTCTTTCTTGGGTTCATCCTTCTTGGAGGGTGGCTTTGAATGCGGTGTAGATAAGGTCCTACTTCGAGTCCCGTTATATTCTTCATACTGTCGCTCTAAGGCCTTTGTAACAACGTTGTCTATTAACGCTTGCAATTCAGCACCCGTTATATTAATTCGGGCGTTGTCATTATTCTCCCTTGGGTGACTATTAATTTCATCCGAGTCAGCCATTTTAATTTTTAACTGTTACATAAAACAATGACAATAGTTTACTTGGGAGTTTATTATGGAATTGCCTTTTATGGAAATTCATTAACCACGATAAACATAGACCAGATTTGGTTAATTTATTAATCACATTTATTTAGGATTTTTATTATAATTTATCCTAATCATAAAAGAATAACAGTTTTATTAGTGGCACAAAAGGCCTAGTCACAAGGACATTTTTAAATCATAAGCTATGATTTCAGAGAATCAAGGCTTTAAGGTTTGGACATAGTCCTTTACCTTTTTCTGACAGGGAGTCATAGCTACCACTGTCTTTTGTCTCATATGGAAATGAGCAAGGCCCGTAGGCACTATATTACCACGTATGGTCAAAATATGATCATCTTAATTGATGATTTAAACCCATGATTCATAGATCATTAAGTTGGATTAGGAATCTTTTGAAGAATCCAATAATAAGAATGACGTGTGTGATTTTAACGAATCACTTCTGTCTGGAGTGTTAACATGTGTTCAGATGTTAACAGGGATCCGAATCTTTTAAACAGGTCTTACCATCTTGGTCAAGTCTTATACTGACATACAGGCTAAGTTATACCTTTAAGATCCTTAGTTAATATTTAAATAGCCAGATTATTATTAAAAGGAATGATTTTGATTTATTTATTTCATATATAATATTTATGCATATAATGGCAAAAATGAAATTTATAATCTTAACATTCCATTAACATTTGAGAAGTACACTTTGCCCTAAACGGGAGTTTTAATATACAACTTGCCCACGCAGGGGCAGAATACAAGAAGTCATACCCACGCAGGGGCTAAATATACAAGTCCACGCAGGGACTGTATACACAAATAATTGTCCACGCAGGGACTAAAAACATAAGTCCACGCAAGGACTAAATACACAGATGAATGTCCACGCAGGGACTTGATAGAAAAAGAAAATACAACAACATATGTAGGGATTTAATGATCCCTCTTCTTCTTCCCCTTTAGTAAGCCTGCTAGGCCCTTGAGGAAACCTTGTCGCTCCCTGCGTTCTCTGTGAAAATCTCGCTCGACTTGGTCCAACCTTTGAAGAATCTCTTCCCGCTCTGGCGGGGAAAATCGTGGTGGTTGTGGCTGCATCTGATGTTGAGCAGGCACTTGGTAGCCATGAGTTGGGTATCCGACTCCCCATGGGGCTCCATATAGCCCTTCTGGGTGGAGGGCATTGTAGTTCGCTGCTACAAGGTACGGGTCAGCTTCAGCGTAGTTGAAGGTTGTGTGAGCCGACTGCTCAAACGGATTGTACCTTGTTGATCCTGTATACGTAGGGATTGGGTTACCCATTCCCGGTGGTGGTGGTGCAGCCTGTGCAGAATTCACCTCTGCAGCTGGGTTTGAAGGCGCATCCATTTGTGGGTCTTCATGCAGTGGCGAGTAATGACTGCCACTGGAGTGTCGAGGGGTGCTGAAATGAAAATCTCCTCCTCGTGCGGACATCCGCGCGCCTGTTCTCCTATGCCTTGGCGGTTCCGGAGGTGCTAGATGAACTGGCGGCGGTGGCGTGACTGCCACGAATCGTGAATCCTCGTAGGGATCCTGCTGCTGCTGCTGTGAGTTATGAGGGGGTGTGAAGTACCACTCATGTTGGTTAAACCTCACCTGAAAACTATCTGGACCACGATAGGCTGATCCATGAAAAGATGAACCATCCGAAATTTTGATGGGATGGTTGGGGGTTCCTGATGCAGGCTCGACGGGGTCCGTGTCCTCGTCCATGTCCATCGCTTGGTCGCCGGAAAAGTGATCCTCCGGTTCCAATGGGTTAAAACCCACGAGTTCTTGTATGTAGTTTGCCGGGTTAAACCGGCCCTGAAAGACAGGAGTAGGGTCGCCAAAGGAATGATGCGAAAGGGTTCGCTGGAGAGGTATATATGAAGGTTGTGGGTTATCGGGCTCGTTTTCCGAATGTGGTCCGTAGGAATGACGATTGGGAGGTGTCAAGCTGTGCGAGACTGACCGCCTAGCGGGCTCCACTTGGGTCCTCCAGTCTCCATGTGGACCAGCACTCCTGGTGGTTGAAAGAGTTCGCCGGAGTGATGGCCCGGCTTCGTGATCATTAGGGGCGCTGATTGGCCCTTTGCCTTTTCCTCCTCTTCTAATTCTTGGCGGCATTCTTAAACCTGTCAATATGAACAAAGGTAACAACAAGAAATATAAAGGACAAAGTTAAAATAAACAAACAAATTTGGATTGTTCCCATGTTCTTTGTTTAGACTCGAAAATTTATGAATGTGCAATTGTGTAACTGAGATTAAACACAAAAGGCTAGTGTTTAATTCACTCAGCGTTGGCTCTGATACCAACCTGTCACACCCCAATATTTCCACGTATGACCGATGGGCCCGGTGGGGAGTATCGTGACGTCATTTGTAACATTACAGTCAAACAACACAATATTTAAATGCACAGCGGAAGCAAATGAAAGATGTATTTCAACCGAATATAATTGTAATATCAAGTATCACAAACAGTTGAAAACTAGTCCACAGAAAGATAAAAAAAAAATAGGAAACATTGTTCAACAGTTTGACGTCCAAGCTTGCGACTCTTATTGTGGACGCTAGGAGAAAAGCCAGCCTAGTTTGCATAGTACCTGCACTTAACCTTTTTTTGGGAAAATACGTTAGTTTACACTGTTAAATACAATTTAACTGACCCATTTTAAAAATGGTTAAAATTGATTTGAATGCACGTGGCACAAACTTTTTATAACTTGGTATAATTATTTAAACATATAAACTTGTAAAAGAATTACATGTTCCTTATGCGTTCAGTAGCCTGGATCGTGCCGGGTTAAGAATCAATAGACACACCACATTATTTATTTTGGCACTGGCGTGTGTACGCCTACACCCCGCGCTTAGGTCGTGGCCATTTCGTAAAATGATGCCAAGGATATCCGGGACATGGTCATTAACCCCCCAAAGGCGTTAAGCAAACAAAACATATTTTAAACAGGTCATCTCGATAATACTTAACCACCAAACGATTAAGGTCGAATGCTCGACCAATCGGTATTTTATATACCGTACCCCAAGCCCGTATAAGGGAAAATAAGTTAAAAGTATTTACCTGAGCTAAATATAATATTCAATCCCAGCCGTATCAAATCAGCAAGTACAGATAGCTTTTACTGGGCTCCTATTCTGGAACATAGGTTTATAATAACCTATTAGAATCCTAACGGTCTTTAGTTAAGCTTAAGCTTAGACCAGTTAGTTTTAAAGAACGATACGGTTCGAACGCGCGATCTGGCGAAGACCGGAATAGAATGTGATTTAGACCTGACAAGTTTGAAGATTTGTCTTATATGGGTAATCTAAATACCTTCTGAATTTTGAGATAAAACCGATAAGATTTGACCCGTTTCGGCTAATTTATGCAAACTAGTTACATAAACCGAACCGAACGCGCAAAAGGCGTAACGGGTATCCATAAGAGTCATATACAGGTTTCCTAAGTTAATATGCCACAAATATGTTGTGACATCAGTAAGATGTCTTTGGTTATGCCCGAAACGAGTTTAAATGCAAACTATACCCCGTAGGGGTATTTTGGTCATTTACAAGGTTAAAAGAGAGTTTAAGTATTAACCTAAGTTACAGGCCTGATATAATAAACAAAAATACTCAATTTACTAAGTTATAACAGTAGGGTATTGCATATATGTGAAATTTATCAATTATAACCAAACTATGCACCGTAGGGGCATTTTGGTAATTTCACATAAGCCGAAAAGCTCAAAACTGAAGTTTGAGTTAAACAACTTTTGCTTACTATTAAAATATTATAATTTACCTATAATATCAGTAGGTATCAACCCTTGTATGTTTAAAATAGTTTTAGTACATACTATGCGTTAAAAACGCTTAAAAAGGCGATTAGAAGCCGTTTCCGGGTTCTATATAGAAAGCTGGTATTTTTATTATTACAGAAGGCTTAAAATAATTTATTTATCATATAAAATCAGTAGAAAAAGTTTTGGGGTCAAAAAGATATGTAAAACTCATTTTATAGCCCGAAAGGGCAAAACCGACAATTACCGGGTCAAGCTTATGACTATAGGTTATGCTTAGCCTAAAATTAATTAAAAATCTTCAAAAATCCCAAAATATTATATTACATCAGTGGGTAAAAAGTTTGATATCAAAAAGTGAGTTTAAATAGGCTATAGGCTAATTATGCCGTTAAATCGCTAAAAAGCTTTCTAATTACGCTAATGAGCATAACTCCCAATCTACACCTCAAACTGATGTCAAATTTTGGGTACAAGTTTATATATCAGTAACTAAGGTTTCTACTCTTTTACATTTTTTAAAAATCAAGTTTTATGGTGAAAAGGGCATAGTGGTCAACATATAGGCAATTAACGGAATCATGCATATTAATTGGATAACTAATGAACCATGGTGTATAATCACAGAGGGTTATACTAACATGTAACCTGGTCCTAAGGAAGCTCTAAGGAATTTCCAAATCATATTAATCGGGTCAGAACTGAAGTCAAAGCAAGTCAAAGCTTTGCGACTTTCGGTTCCGAACCGGGTCAAAACAGAAAATTGTCGGATCAAACAAGCTTAGACCAGTTATAATACTTATTACCAACTTATATAAGTGACAAAATAGTTTACATGCCTTCTACATTGCTAATTATGCGTTAATTCGAAGATTAGCATTCTGTTGACTTTTTCTAATTAACTTTGACCCGACAATTGGTCTAGTTAGAGTGGGAATTAGAGGGTGCCCTTTTAAGGGTTTAATGCCCACATAATTACCAACTTATAACTACTTTCAATTCGACTAATAACTGGACCATTAATGATTAATCGCTAAGTCAAACGGTAATTACGACGGTTTGACTTTTAAGCTAAAACTAAGTAAAAACTCAACTAAGAAAGGTTAAGCATACTTACTGAAGTCCTATGCACGATTAGGAAAGACTTGGGACTGCTCTTAAGCTCCAGGAAGCTCCAGAAATGCAGAAGGAATGGTGTGATCAATGGTTGCAACAAGAGGTCTTTATATAGTGCTTAAAATCTCATAGATCATTGACACACAAGCCTAGCAATGGCCATGGATTATCCACAGATGTTCCTAAGGGCCTAGGAGTCATTTAGGGGTCGCCCATGGAGTGAAATATCTGATTAAAGTCGGTTATAGCGTGAAAATAGGCTGTTGTCTAACCTTTCTGATACGGGGCGTCGAACGTGGCCCGTGTAAGCTTCTGTTAATGCTTACGCGGCCCGCCTGAGCCTTGTAATCAGATTTCACATTTTCAAGTTGTTGCATCTTGTCCCTTGGCCCTTCGAAAGGTCATCCAAGCTTCACCTCTTGCAATTTGAGCCCCTCAACTTGACTTATAAGGGGTTCAAGACTTATACCCACTTTGTTAAGTTCTTGGTCCCTTCTGGTTACCCGAAAAGTCAAAGTTTTCAACGTTGACGCTTTAACCCCTCATATACGAATTTGATCATAACTTTCTCATACGATAACGAAACCTAATGAAAATTTTATCGTGCATTCTAGTGAGCATAATTAATCGTTACAAAGCTTCGGGTTTGCTAAAAGATCACTCAGAGGTATAACTTAAACATGTTGACACATTTAACCCCTGTAGTTTGTAATCTCTCACTTTCTTTCATATCTAGCTTCGTATGATCCATGATTTATTCGTTTGAAGGTATAAACATCATGTAGGGTTATTGTAAAGTATATTTATTCATTGTTGACATTTTGAACCCTTATATTCACATACTTTCCATGTTTGTCAACTTTAGTCCTTCTAGAACATTCTTTCACACGTTCAAACCTATGACACGTGTCAATACATTATAGGACGTGAATTTTCGAGGTGTTACAAGCAGGAGCTCTTTCTAGGACCTTTTCAGGATCCTGGATCCTTGACTTTTTCTTCCCAAAAGCTCCTTCAAGTGCCCCTTGCTTAACAAGTAACCAATCTCTTTTCTCAGTGCAATACATTCTTCAGTGAGATGTCCGAAATCCTCATGATATGCACACCATTTGGATTTGTCTTTTGTTGCAGCTGGCTTATCATTTTTTCTGGGCCATCTTCCTTTGTCACCTAGGTTCTACATTGCAAGGATTAGTTCATTGTTATCAGCAGAAAAACAATATTCAGAAATGGGAGGGTAATCCTCATCATCCTCTTCCTGTTCTACTGCATGCACATTCTGGTTGTCAGACTTGTTGTAAGATTTGGACTTGTTGTTCCTGAAGTAGGATCCTTGTTTCTCCTGCTTCGAGGATCCTGCCAGTCTTTCCTGGATCCTTTTATCATCCTCTAATCGGATGAATCTAAGGGCCCTGGTTCTTACTTCATCAAGATTCCTGCAAGGGGTCATGACAAGATCATCATAGAACAATAAATCCCTAAGTAAACCCATTTTAAAGGCTTCCACAGCCGTAGCTATATCCAGATTAGGATTATCTAATGATTCTTTACTGAACTTAGTGATATAATCTCTAAGTGATTCATTTTGACCTTGTGTTACCCTATATAGGTCACTAGTTAAACGTTCAAATTTTCTACTACATGAGAACTGACTATTAAACAGGTTAACTAGATTAGCAAATGAAGTAATAGAGTAAGGAGGAAGACTTAGCAGCCATTTAAGAGCTGATCCCGTTAATGTGGATCCGAAACCCTTGCACAAACATGCTTCTTTTAACCTCTCTGGGATGGGATTGATCTCCATCCTTTCTCTATATTGAGCTACATGTTCTTCTGGATCCATTGAGCCATCATATAGCTTCATGGTTGGTATTTGAAACCTCTTTGGGATTTCTGCATCACAAATGGGTGGTGCAAAGCGAGATATCCTGTGGCTTCCATCTTCAATTTCAGGAATGGGCTTAACCACTCCTGGAACACTGGATATCATATCCTTCAGTTTCTGTAACTCCCTAGCCATAGCTTGATTGATACCTGTATCCTGCACAAAGCCATGGTTAGTGTTATAAGAATTATTCAAAGTGTTACCTCCCGGAGGATTCAAGTTTGGAATTCCAGATGTGAATCCATATTGACGAGATTCTGGTATGACTGAAGGACCAGAAGAACCAATCGTCTGCATTGGAATTAAGTCTCCTTGATGAATATCTGTACTTCCGGGTTGCATATTCCTTAAGAATCCTTGATCCTGAAAGATGTTGTATCATTGATGTGCTGTGACTGGGGGTCTTGGAGGATAATCCATGGATCCGTAAACTTGAGATGAGGATCCTTGAACCTGAAAGGAGGATCCTTGAGCCTGAGAGGATCCTTGAACCAGAGAGGATCCTTGAACCTGAGAGGATCCCTGATGCTGGAAGAAGGATCCTGAAGGTTGAAAGTAGGATCCTAGAGCTTGAGTCATTCCCGATGATCCAGAGCGCATTCCTGTTGATCCACCCCGGTATTGAATATCTGGAGCTGCAGATTGCTGGGCAGTTATGACCGGAGTGTCGAAATTCAACGACCTCGGCATCAGAGGAGAGTGATCCTCCACTGATTTCTTCTGTTTATTGATGTCACCAATCTCCCGGAGGATCCTTTCGTTGGTTTTATCCTGCTTTTGTATGTGATCCCTCATCTGCAAAATCAAAGTAAAAAGATCACTGTTAGTAGGGCTAGAAGAAACAGTAGAAGTTGGTGGTTTCGGGAAAATGGGGCTCTGTCTCTTCGCAGCATTTTCAGCATTCTTCTGAGATCCAAAAGGTGGTGGAGGCAAAGGTGGAACGCCTTGTGAAGAAGTGATTGCCGGCATGGAACTTCAAGTGTTCTTTGCTGAAGAAGCCATCTGGTTGAACCGAAATGATCACAATGACTAAAATTTTTCAGAAATGAATCACCAATTGCCCGACGGTGGGCGCCAAACTGTTTTGGTCAAAAATCAGACTAGGATTATGCAACCAAATCTTATTTTGTGAGGTGTGATGCTTGAATTGAATAGTGAATGTATGAACAAACTTCAAATGAAATGAACAAGTGACACAATGATTTATACGAGGAAAAAACCCTTGATCAAGATATGATCTCCAGCATAAAAAACCTCGGGTGATGGAAACCTCGGGTGATGGAAACTACCGATCACCAACTATAATTAAACAAATAATCGTTACAACTCGGGATGATAACAAGCTTGTTACAAGGATCACTAGAGTGTAATGTGTATGTAATCGCCAATGAACTGTTTAGAGCTTGCACGTGTGTGTGTTTGCTAACTTGTTCCAATTCAAGCTGTTATCCCCTTTTAAAAATAGAAAAAATCTCAAAAACTAACTATCCGCTAAATGTGCAAGCTACCCACGACTTCTAAAACGGTCACCAAGCAATGCACGTGCGGAATATTGAGAGCATATTCCCCAATAATATCGGCAAGACCAAGTCAATGCGTATACTCCTGCAAAACAGGCTTAAATATAATGAAAGCAATTGTTAGTGTAAGGATAACAATGAGGATCCTGTATCCTGATCCTGCAACGTCTTCTGAGGATCCTTAATTCAAACAGAATTGAGGATCCTTGATCCTGGCTGCACTTGAGGATCCGTGATCCTTAGGTTTAGAAAATCTATCCCTAACAATCAGCATATCAGATGTGCTGATTATATCTACTTTTAGTGTTTGTTTGTATTATATTGTAATTAACACATAATCAGCACATTATCAGCACAATTATAAAACAAATTTTGGTAATTTTTTTAAAAGTCACTTTTATAAATAAAAAATGGTAAAGCAACATGGTACTGATATTAAAGATAAAAAATACTTGATTTTATGGTATATTTAAAAAAAATAATGAAGTATATAAACGTTATTTTAGTTTAAAAAACCTTGGTGGAATTTGTATTTAATTGAAAATGGTTAAAGGACTAGCAATTTTACGAAATTACCCCTAACTTGTTAGTACTAATTTTTAATTATAATGGTTTTATTTATAATTAACCCCAACCCTTGATTTAAACTATTAATGGTTTAGATCTGTTCTTACGGTTCTTACAGTTAACACTGTTTGTACAGTATCTTAACTGAATATGGGCATTTAACTTATTTGTCTACAGGAAAATATTAGTACATGTGGCATTTTCTTTTGGGCCTTTTAGAACAATATTATATTGATTGCAAATCCTTAATGGATCCTGATCATTCACAATCGATATGATACATGTATGAATTAAACTGGGGCGCAAGAGTCTAAAAAAAGAGATATTTAGTTGATGGCAATTATTAAGAGAAGAATATATATACAACAGCAAGTGGAGGTGTGCTGCTATTGTTCGAAAAAAAAAGAAAGGAATCAGAAATAGTGGGCCGCCACCATACATTGTTACGAGATTTTGGGTATGGAATTGTTTTGGTTCTCTTGGGCTTCGGCATCAAATTAGTGGGTATTGAAAATTAAAACCCTACAGGGGGACATATATAGTGGACGTACAAAACATATTGGAGGGGAGCCCTATTATATTTTTTTGAAAAGCAACAGTGGGGATTGGCAAAAGAAATTCGAACGTAAGTGGGTTTGCTTCCTATTTTGTTCGACAACTATTGACTGGTATAGAGATGAAACGTTGTAATAGGGTATTAATTGTATTGGGAAAAAAACTCGTATTCAACCAAACTAGGGTTACAGAAGAAGGTGTTTATATAGAACACCATTTTATACATATAGCCCCTATACTATGACATATTGATTACTTTTCGACACTCCCCTCAAGTTGAGTAGTGGGATCACCAATACTTAACTTGCTCAAACAGCTACTAAAGGCGTTTCCCTTGACGGTTTTTGTGAGTATATCTGCGAGTTGATCTTTTGACGAAACATATGGGAGTTCTATGATTCTTTCTTCCAACTTTTCTTTGATGAAATGTCGATCTACCTCCACTTGTTTTGTTCGATCATGTTAAACTGGGTTTTCTGAGATTTGTATTGCAGCTGTATTGTCACACATAACTTTACTGGGAGCCTTTTGGGAAAACCCAATGTCTTCTAGCAGCTTCCTGATCCAAAGAACTTCGCTTAACCCTCGAGCTATACCTCTAAATTCTGCTTCTGCGCTCGACAGAGCGACCACCTTCTGTTTCTTACTCCTCCAGGTAACGAGGTTTCCACCGACCAAGGAAAAATATCCAGATGTTGACCTTCGGTTTCCCTTATCACCTGCCCAGCCTGCATCAGTGTAGAGCTCAATATTTAAATGTCCATTTGTTTTGAACAACACTCCATGGCCTGCGGTTCCCTTGAGATATCTTAAAATTCTCTGAGCAGCTTCCATGTGGGCAACTTGAGGTTGATGCATGAACTGACTCACCACTCCAACAGCATAAGGTATATCAGGGCGAGTGTGAGAGAGATAAATTAACTTGCCCACGAGCCGTTGATACCTTTCTTTGTCTGCAAGTTCTCCATTGAGTTCCATGTGAAGATTGTGGTTCACCACCATTGGAGTATCTGCTGGTTTACAATCAATCAATCCAGTTTCTGCCAGGAGATCAAGGACATACTTCTTTTGGCAGATGAAAATCCCCCGTTTAGACCTGAGAACTTCTATCCCGAGGAAATACTTGAGATTCCCAAGGTCTTTCATTTCAAACTTTGAAAACAGATTCCTTTTCAGTCGTGCTATTTCTTCTAAATCATCTCCGGTAATAATCATGTCGTCTACATATATGATCAAGCAAGTTACAAGGTCGTTTCTTCTCTTGAGGAACAGAGTATGATCAACGTTACTTTGGTGATACCCATAATCTTTCATGGCCAAAGTGAACTTTCCAAACCATGCTCGAGGAGAATGCTTTAGCCCATAAAGGGACTTTTTCAACCGACAAACTTCCCCTTCTTTAAAACTTCCTGAAAAGCCTGGAGGTGCTTCCATGTAGACTTCTTCAGTTAGATCTCCATGGAGAAAGGCGTTTGTAACATCAAACTGGTGAAGAGGCCACTCCTTATTGGCTGCCACAGAGAAGAGAACTCTGATGGTATCCATTTTTGCAACCGGAGAAAATGTCTCAGAGTAATCGATCCCATACGTCTGAGTGTAACCCTTGGCTACAAGCCGAGCTTTGTATCACCCAATGGAACCATCTGGTGTATATTTGATTGAATACACCCACCGACATCCAGCTGTTTTCTTTCCTTTAGGAAGAATGCACTTCTCCCATGTGTTGTTTTTCATAAGAGCACGCATCTCCACTTCCATTGCTTCTTCCCAGTTCTTCTTACCTTGAGCTTCCTTTATGGAGTTAGGTATTTGTTCAGAGTATAGAGAAGTAACAAATGCTTTCACACTGTTAGAAAATTTCCCGTTGACCATATTAGCTACATGATACCTTGAATTTCTGGTTTCCCTTTCTGGGGAGTACCGTTTTGGAGGAACCCCTCTATTGGCTCTAGGAGGAAGAGAGTATCTTTAGGTTGTCTCTACTGCAACTGGTGGTTCAACATGTTCAACCACTGGTTTAATTTCAACCTGTTCAACATCTGGTTCAACCTGTTCTATAGGTTCTGTTGTTGTCGGTTCTATGTGTTCCCCTGTTGTCTCATAGTTATAAGACGGCGTAGGGCATTTAGGGTTCTCAGTATTTCTTACTTCTGGTATCACGTTGGATGGACTTTCTTCAGTGGTACTGTGCTCCGCAGATTGTGTGTTTGAAGGTGACTGACTCGAAGTACTGTGATGGTCTTCCATTGTTACTTCTTCCGATGATGGAAGTTGAGTTAGCCAGCTCAGTGTGTCTATACATTCATTCTCCCACTGACCACTGAGTTGGATGTTATAAAAGTATTTCGTTTCAAGAAAATCACAATTCATTATGGTGAACATTTGACGAGTTTTTGGATTATAACACCGGTAACCTATTTGATCGATCCCATAGCTGACAAATACACACTTCTCAGCACATGGGCCAAGCTTGTTTCTGTTGGTTTTTGGTATGTGGACAAATGTTGTACACCCGAAGATTCGAGGTTCAAGTGTAAGAGGATGGGGAATACTAGCAGACTTAGATAGACAATCTAAGGAGTCTTAAACTTAAGAGCTTTGGTGGGGAGTCGATTTAGGAGATACACAGAGGTTGCAACCGCCTCCGGCCAGAAAAATGTTGGTACCTGAGATTCAATTAGAAGAGCTCGAGTCATTTCAAGAATAATACGGTTTTTCCATTCGGAAACACCATTTTGTTCGGGGGTATGAGAACAAGAGGTTTGATGAACTAATCCTTTGGTTTTAAAGAATTGTTTCATGGATCTATTGACAAAATCCCCCCCCCCCATTGTCGGATCGAAAGATTTGGATTTGGGTTTGGAATTTAGTGTGGATCATAGCATAAAACGTGATAAATTTCTCTTAAACTTCGGATTTGTTTTTTTTTAAATATACCCATGTCATGCGAGTGCAATCATCCACAAATAGTAGAAAGTACCGAAGACCCTGCCCCCCCCCCCCCCGTAACAGGAGCAGGACCCCACACATCATAATGGATTAGTGAAAAAGGTGTAGCAACTTTCATATTGCTAGGTTTAAATGGTTGTCGATGGCTTTTAGCACGAAGACAGGTTTAACAATCTATTTTACCATTCGAAGGGAAGAGTTTTGGAAACAAAAGATGTGAATAACCAGTGGATGGGTGTCCCAAACGTCTATGCCATAGCCATGCTTCCCGGTTTTCGGTTCCATGTGCCAACATCACAGTACCCTGTTGAGCCACTTCATCCACGTAGTATAATCCTTGGCGCTCAGTACCACGTCCAATAATCACACCCGTCCTGATATCTTGTAGGATGCAAAAAGTAGGATGCATTAGTACCGTGCAATTTAGTTCTTTAGTAATATGGCTAATTAAAAGCAGTTTGTGTGATAATGACGGAACATAAAGACAATTTGATAATTTCATAGTTGGTGAAATTTCAATTATTCCTCCTCCTTTCTCTTGCATTGTTCCGTTGTTTGCGGTATGGATTTGAGTTTTTTGAGGATTGGTCATTGACCGTATGTCCAACGGTTCAAACGTCATGGTGTCAGTGGCACCAGAATCAAATATCCAAGAACTATTTTTTCCATGATTGATTGTCATTTTTTTGGTAAACGCGCTGTCTTTACGAGCTAAACACAGCCGACCCGCGTATAAATACGCTGGACACTTGAACTCGCGTTCAAGATTTATCAATTACGCCAGAAACAAATATGCTGGGCAACTTAACTCCGTCAGAATAACAACGCAAAAACGTTGTCTTACCAACGTATTTATCAAATACGCTAGGTAACTTGAACTCGCGTTCAAGATTTAAAGTCGCCCGGAAATGCCAAATCCGCTACGAACAAGAATCTTTCTGGCACTCTCTTCAATAAAGTGAAAGTAGCGAAATAACCTTTCAAAAAAGGATTAGAATAGGCCATCGAAGAAAGTAGCGTATTTATTGAAAAGGAAACTTCAAAAAGGAAAGTAGGTAAAGTATGAGAATAGGCTAAGGGTTTTGAAAAAGGGTTTACTGACAAGCTACTAGAATGATTAACAATGACACATAGGTTGAAAATTGAAGCACCTTTTTGAATTTTGACGTAAGCACCTTTTTCACAATATCAATTTTCCAAAGAGTATTAAATATGAAATGGAGGCACCTTTTGACAATTTCAAACGAAAAAGAAAAAAAATAAAAGGGAAACTAACACAAATGACGGCAAGGGTTTAAAGCAACCGTGACAGTGGAGTTTTAGAGATGATCAGATTTTTTGAGGTTTGAGTTTTGGTTTTGGGTTTCTTTTCTGGTTTGATTTTGGCTGAGATAAATTGTAGATGAAGAACAAAGTGTTTACGAATCAGAAACACTGTTCTGATACCATGTTGACTGGTATAGAGATGAAACTTTGTAAGAGGGTTTTAATTGTATTGAGAAAAAACTCGTATTCAACCAAACTAGGGTTACAGAAGAAGGTGTTTATATAGAACACCATTTTATACATAAAGCCCCTATACTATGACATATTGTTTACTTTTCGACAACAACATCAATAGGAAGATTCCATTTGAAGATATATTTGGGGGTCGCACGAAGAAAAATAAGAGAGAACGGTTGTTTCTTTGGCGCAAGAGGAAAGAAAGAAGAAGTATTCGGTTCGTGTTCGGAGCATTACGAGTTCGATATTTTGCTTATATTTTTTCTAATCTTTCGCATCGAAACCATGTTTTGTTTGATTTTCACAACTGAATTTGTTATGTTTTTGATAAATATGAGTAGCTAAATTTCCAAACTACTTAGGTTGAGATGATCTAGACGTTGTGATGTTACTTTGACTCGGTTTTTGACTATTTGATGTGATTTACATGAAATTGCTTTGAAGTTGATCTTGATATTGCATGTTAAAATTATTGAGTTGATTATTGATTGTTGAATTCAGCGGTTTAGGCATATAGAAATATCCCCTAGACTTAGAAATCAATTTGAATCGCGAAACTTAGGTTGTTGGTTTAAATCTTGACATTAGAGATAATTCAAGTTAATCAATAATTAAAATCAATTAATTGACACGTGCATCCATGCCTAGTAATTCGAGAGGAAAATTAGGTTTGCTAGGTGAAGGGGTAAGGTCCCAAAAACCTCATAAAAAGGATTTGAGACCATACCACAAACTAATCTTTCTAGCCTTTTGACCTTGCGCGGCCGCGCACTGGTCCTACTAAAAGAACAAAGAAATCAGTAACTTACAGTCGCGCGCCCAAAGGATAACATAAATCCTTGCGCCTTCTCCCATTCAACAAAGGATTAAAAAGCCTTTGTCCAATATTTCCGACACAACGTCTAGACTTAGATATTATTTTACCTAGGCTTGGGGTTTATTTGTCTGTGTCCACACAGTAAGGTGTCACACCGGATTACGGCAGTAATCTTCTAGAAAAAAATACAATCGTGCACCACCCAGACGGTTATAACCATCTGGACACGTGCCATCACCATAAGCAATTCTGAAATCACAACAAAGGCATGCAATTGGAGAGTAATCTCCACTTAATCTCTTTCCACGTGGCGATCCCCCAGCCACAGATCAAACCACGATCCGTGTGCATTCACATCGGATCGAGGCTAATTGACGTCAGATCAAAGAAATCAAACGGAAGAAAAATAACCGCTACGGCGTTAAGCATTTTCCGTTATCTTTTCAATAACAGGTTTTCCCTCCCAAACTCCCGGTTATAAATAAGAGAACTGTTCAGGTATAAACTCAGATTACTCTCACTTCTCAAATACTTATCTTCTCCGATACCAATACTTATTCTCAAGCCGGAGTCGGGTCAAGGAGAGAACCCTCTTCTCCCCTTGACGAGGCTAACGGTGTTCTTTTTTGCAGAATCACCGGAGAAGGAATTCCATTACAACTGAATCAACCGAGAGAGAGCTAACCTTTTATGCGGATTCAAACCCCCTAACTATCTCGGTTCCGACCATTTAGTTAGTGTTTCTTCATTGGCGCCCACCGTTTTCTCAGTTTTTCTAGTTTCTAACTCGTTTCGATTCAGTTCATTCCATTTTTTGTTTTTGCACATGGCAGAAAATTCGTCATCTCAACGGCAACCTGGTCCTCGACCAAACGTCGGAAATAATTTACCAATAGAAGGGATCGTAGAGGAGGCCTCAGACGATAACGAGGTTCAGTCTCATCGAGCAAATGATCCTGTTACCCCAGGAATGTTACCAACAAATCCTACACAGTCAATTTTACCACCAGGAGAAACTCCGATATCATGGTATGTTCGGTCCCAAGGAGCATTAAACGCAGTATATTCACAATTGTGTGCTCAAACTGCTCCCGTAACCCAGTCCCGGAGGCCGGGATAAAGAGCTCATGCCTCTCAACGAGAAGAATCAACTTATGATGATACAAGCAGTTACCGAAGGCAACACCATGATGAATTGCAGCCTCGTCAAAAACAATCGGTCCATGACAGGTTGGGTTCCCAACGAGACATTCATACCGATGAATCCGATCGAACATATCGTTTGAGTGAAAACACCAGCGTATTCAACAGACTACAGCCAAATTATAACAAATGCAGGCCCCGAGCGGTTTATAACCCTGAGGCCGAGCATAACTATGATTTAGTTTATCGCCCGGATGAAGCGGCAGAAAACTCGAAGTTCATATTAGAGATAGCTCTGGCTCCGCTGGAAAGGGCCAAGTTACCATCTAACGTTGGAAAATTCAATGGGTTAACTGACCCCGATGATCATCTAAGGGTATTCACCAGCGCAGGGTTGGTTGGCGGTTGGACCCTTCCGTTGTGGTGTCATTTGTTTGTGCAAACACTAACTGGCCCAGCGCGAATCTGGTTTGACAACCTACCAACAGGGCAGATCGAGTCGTGGAAGGATCTGCGAAGAAATTTTTTAACACACTTCAGCCAACAAAGGCGGTCAAAACGTGATACATCCGACGTCATGAATATCTGGCGCCGCGATGATGAGAATCTGGAAGATTTTATTACCAGATACAATAAAGAAGTGTTAGAAATTGGAGGTGTTAGCGAACAACTAATCCGTGCTCAGTTTAAGTACGCGGTTAGGTGTGACGGCATGGTCAAGGTGTTATCGGGAACGGAAGGTCTCCCCACGAGTTGGGAAAAGATAATGGCGGCGGCCAAGGTTTATGCGCAGACCGAGAAAAACCTTACTACAAACAGACCGCCACCACCACACAGCAGGCCGGCAGACTTAAGCGTAAATGGAAAGTACAAAAAGTCATGGCGCGAAGCATCAGGCAGTCGATCCGCGGAAGACACCCGCACAACAATTAACAAGTTCTCGGCGCAAAGAGAAAACAGACACGAAAATAGGGAGAGACAGTGGACTCCCCTAACGAAAACCCCAGTAGAGGTACTAAGTACCGAGGATCACCAATTCAAACCCCCGATTCCGATGAAGAGTAAACGTGGTCAAGACCCGACGCAGTTCTGCGAATATCATAAGGATAACGGGCACACCACGAACAACTGTATATCTCTGCGAATGGAAATCGAAAAGGCTCTCCAGAATGGAGAACTTACGCATTTGCTCTAGAATATGCGCAAGGAGATTAAACAGATTACTCGGGGAGAAGAAAGCTCAAGCAAACGGGCTAAGACTTAAAGAACTCCGTATGTTTTCCGCAGAAAAGACACGACTTATTAAAAGCGGCGGAACTATCAGGGAGTAAGTTAAGTTCCATTTAATTATCCAAAAAACTTTGTAATGCCTCTGAGCATTATCCATGAATAAAATTACAAAGTTTCTATTATTTTTGTGTCTACAAAATGCATGCAATTCCTTTTTAGTAAGAGCAAAAACATTATGGTAGTATAACACAAAGCTCCATGCGCGGTCAGTGATCACGTCACAAACGACCATAAACTCATACATGAGCTTCATACCAACTTTATTCGCCTTATGTTATGGGTGAAATTCTGAGCCCATATCCTGACTTTGTATCTTGATTTTTTATTAGTTGTATATGATCAGGATACCGGATCAGGATACCGATCAGGATATCGTATCAGGATACCGGGTCAGGATATTGATAATATCCTGAGGCAGTATCCTGACTATTACTAACGATTGGCTTGTAAAACGTTGGTTGCAAGGTACCAACGTTAAAAGACTTGATCTACCTGAAGATTCGCTCAAGGTGGTTGAAAAATGGACGTTGATGGTGGAAGGATGGGTCTTGTAACGGTCAAAAAGGCATATTCCGCGAGAATATCGGATGTTGGTCAATGTTGTTGACATTGTAACGGTTATATGAGCTGAAGACCCGGTTTTGTAGTCAATAAGCACGTGGAAAACGAGTAGAAGCAGCCCCCAACGTTCAGAATGGAATATTCCAAAGTATCCCGGAATAATAGGATAGTTTGTTGGTTTCTTTTACTATAAAAGGGATTGATCGGATCATAGGCAAACACAACTTTTTCCACTCACTTTCACTCGCACACTTTACTCTCTAGCTTCTAGCAATCACTAAACACACAACACTTGTATTCGAATTACATTGTAACACATAGTCGATCCGCATCATATCCTGCATTGTATCCTGTTATTCAAGCAATAAGAAGAACAAGGCAGCCGACGATTGTCAGCTCCCGAGGTTTTATGCCGGAGATCTAGATTGATCAAGGGCTTTCCTCGTACATCACGTGTCAACCTTTACATTTTCGCTCATTGTTTGATTGTAGATACAACTCTATATCCTGAGCCGTATCCTGAAACTGTTTTCATAACTAATTTTGTCAACACATTTTTTACACATATTTCTAGCACACTACCTCACTTAACTAATTTGATCACTGTTGGTGCACACATCTGTCGTCTTCGTCTTAATATCGAGTCTCGGGTTCGGTTCGGATCTTATCAAGCATGACATCACTAGTGACATCATCACATGACATCACTAGTGACATCATATTACAAATTCACGTGAATATACAAGTCTTGCATGGAACAGATTGTTTGCATGAGAGGTTCGCTTCAAGACAAAATGAAATTCATTTATCAATTTCCCTTCAAGAATTCATGTAGATTTCGCTTGAGGGTCTTCCAAGCGAAATCATGTCCACTATATATAGGATAGTTGTCATTTCAGTTGTAACATTGGTCTCAGAGTTATACCGAGGTGCTGCCGGTTTTTCTTCTGAATGTAAAGGTTGTCAAATTAATATACAAGAAGATTAAAGTGTGAAACAAGCTGTTTCATTGTCCGTTTCTTAGTTTCCGCCTCTAAAATGGACTAGAACTCTTCCAAACGACTCGTTTAGGTCGGAATCCGATCCTACAATTGGTATCAGAGCTCAGGACGAGGAGTTCTTGCCAAAAACAGCCTGTGTTCATCACGATTTCTGTTTCTACATCATTCTTTTCCGAAAATTAAAACTTTTCACGGTTAAAATCGGACAAATTTCACGTATATTATGCGCAAACATGGTTTAATCAATCCTTGAAAGTTTCAAGTTTAAAATCAGCCTAAATCCTGTATTTTTGTGAGATTTCGCTTCAATTGCTCGAACAAAATGATGACATCAGCAACTGTTTAGATCTGATTTCGCTTGAAAGATTGAATTACATGATAATTTCGCTTGAAAGTATGATGTCATGTAGATTTCGCTTGAATATTGTGTGTTAATTGCTGATTTCGCTTGAAATTTGATCAAGATCTCGCTTGAAAACATGACATATGTTTAGTTGATTTCGCTTGAGTTTACTCTGAGATTACAATTGAAATCTTGTTGAATTTTTCACTTGAAATCATATCAGTCTTGAGTCTGCTTGAAATAAGTATCTGCTTGAATCTTCATTTAGATCTGAACTCGCTTGAATCTGCTTGATAGTGCACTGTATCGTATGTTTTTCTGGTAAAACAAGTTTGTGTTTAGTGTGGAAAGTGCATCGAAGTTGTGTGTACATGTGAATATATCGGTTTATATAGTGATTGTGAAGAATCATTTCGGGTCCTGCAAATAGCTTTTAATAAAATCAAGTAATGAATGAGATTATATTGTCTGCCATGTGACCTGAATTAAATACCAGTAGTCACGTGATTAACATTGAACGGAACAGTTTGTGATTAAACAATTAAAAAGGGTGTCAGCTAAAGTGGGTTTGGATATTTGAAATTTGCATGTGACAGTTCATGAGCACAATATTATATCGATAAGAGTTATTGCATGAAATTGAATTAATCATGTTCAGTATTCGATATATGTGCAATTCATGTGAATGTGTGTTTAGACGTCCAATTAAAATTTGATATGAATTGAAGTTGTCGGCAATTTATTTCATTTGATAATATCGAAGTTTATTAGTAATAGATCATTCATCGGCTTATGTGAGAGTTTGAGGTCCAATTAGATAATTGTTGCAAGAATTGTTGTCAGTTACCGAGGTCACAGGTTGGAAGTTTGTGTTGATTAGCACGGTTCGATCAATACGTTTGATCAGTCAAGTCGTTTTGTGTGGTCAAATCGTGTGATAAAATTCAGTCCGCACAGTTCATCAATCTTCAGTCCGCTCAAAATTCACCAGTTCGAGTACCAGTTTGTTTCAGTTGTTTAATAGTGTTTAAACTGATTGTTTGTTTGTTTGTTTCAGGTATATTTTTAAAAGGTGATCTATCTTGGACTTAATATTTCGCTTAACGGGATTTTCTTGATAAACGTGTTTACGAATCATGGATATCAATTTCTTTAATATGACAAGTGAAACTTTTAATAGAATAAATGTACTAAAGAAAGAGTTTGATTTGTTTTCAGGTTGTCCAGGAGAAAGTACAAAGAGTCTCATTGAGAGATATTGTCATCTTGTGCGTACCATGTCTTAGTTGAAAATTACTAAAACTCCAGCAGAATGGGTTAAAAAGCTTGCTGATGCTTTACCACAAAAGGAATGGGGTACATATCTCATGATTCTGAAGAATTCTGGACAGTTTAGTAGATTGTCAATTGCTCAATTCATTGAAAAACTTGAAGAACAAATTGATAACAGTGATGATGATAAGAAAAGTCAAGATGAAGAGTCTGTTTCTCAAGAAGAAAAGAATGAACAGAGTGAAAAAGTCAAGGTTGTTGAGAAGATTGTGGAAGTAGAGAAGATTGTTGAAGTTATAAAACCTTGTCTTACATGTTTAGAGTCTTGTAAACAATGTATAGAGAAAGATGAGAGGTTTAGTGAGTTAGAAAAGTTGAAAGAACAATTGTTGTTTGATGTAAAAAATTTGAAACAGTCATATGATGTATTGAACATAACTGTGAATAGTCTGGAAAATACTAACTCTGAAAGAGAGAAAGCTTTGAAGATGTTGAATGCTACTATGATGACAAAGCAGAAAGAGATTAACATGTACATAGAAGAATGTGCAATGAGGAAGAAAGAGTTGGAGAATGAAGCAGCTGAGAATGAAAGAATCAGAAGATTGCTGCAAAGTTACAAAGGTTGTGACTATGTAATGGATAGAATTTATCCAACAGTTGAAGGTTTCGAGGCATTTAAAGATGAAGATAAAACCAAAAAGCCAAAGGAAAAGGATACTGGTAAGAAACAGGGTGTATGTTATAATAAGTGTCCGCCTCCGATTTGGGAAGGGTACTCGCCTAGAAAACCTAACGAGGAAGAACTAAAACAGGCAGTCAATATTAAGTTAGAATCCGAGATAACTGATGTTTTACCGGACAATATTGATGTCACGTTCACAGCGTCCGACACAGATCATGAGTCAGAACTGATAAAAAGAGTGGTTGATCAGGTGTTGGATAAGGATGAAGAGTCAGAGTCAAAGTCCGAGTTCGAAAGTTCGTGTCAGTCAGTCGGGAGTTCGAGTTCGTCCGAAAAGAATTCAAAGTCGTCGGGAAAACGGGTTTATAGTAAAGAATTTTTGTTGTCAAAATCTAATTTGAATGACGAAACATTTTAAGTTGCATATACTTTGAATGATTCTGACAAATTATATTTTGATAAAGAATTCCCAATTAGAAGTGTTCGGTTTGACATGATTAAAAAGGTTTTCAAAGTGACAGAAATCAATATTTCTGAAATTAAAGATTTAAATCCTACTGGAAAACCTAAAAAATACACTTCAAGAGTTCAACAACGGTTAAACAAGAAAAAAAGTTACGATTCTGGTTCTGGTTTTCAAAAGAAACCAAACCACAATGGTAAGCTCAAAAAGAAAGGATTAGGTTTTATTCCACATAAAAACTATAAAAATGAAGAATATGTTCGAGATTATAAATCAAAAATGAAATATGTTGCAGGAACTAGCCATGAAGAAGAATCAAAAAGCTCATTCTGGAAGCAATCAAACACAGAATTTCTTGCAAATAAAGTGAAGAATGAAGATTATCAAAGAAAGGAGACAAGAACCTGTTACAGATGCAATGAAGTTGGTCATATTGCATGGAACTGTCCCCAAGCAACAAAAACAAAACAGGGAGTTTCTGAAAAAATGAAAGAAGTTATTGTTGACAAAGCTGAACCACCAACTGAAAAGTTCAAAGTGTTTAAAAATTCAACATATGAAGTTGGTGAATGTTCAAAAAGATTTTACAAGAAAAGGGGAAATCTTGACAACCAAGCCTGGGTTGTTAAGAAATCAGAGGTAAAATCTGGCGATGAATCTGATTCCACAAAGTCAGAGGAGCCACAGGTTGAGCTAAAAAGTGAAAACTCAGTTCCTCCAATGGATGATGAGAACTTTCCATCATTGAGGACTGAATATTTTAAATCAAAAGTTGGGAAAGTTGAGATCTCAAATCAATTCTATTATGAACAGAAAGAATTTGATGTTGAGAAAGCGTTTAATGGAAACATTAAAAAGATGATTGGTAAAATGATTGATGGGAAGGTTAAAGGGGTAAAGGAGTTTTATGCTACAAAGAAGGCAACTTATAGCCCAACTCCTAGTGAAGTTGAGAAGGTTACACCCAAGGCTGGTCAGGCTTGGGTGGATATTTTCTTTCATTGAAAAACCTGACTTGCCGGAGCTCCCAGGTTGGTAAGAGTGGAGCAGGAATCGGCATCATTCTTTATTTCAGATTTTGATTGTGTTTATTAACAAGTGGTTGAAAGAGGTTTTCAACGTTAAGTGGTAAATCAAGGACATTAAATTGTACTTGATTTTCTACAAATGATTGAGGAACGATATGACGAACCCCTAACTTTACAAGTGGTAAAATCAACAAAACTTATTTTCCGGAAAAATCATTTTGGTTAAAACAAACTTAAGTGTTTTGAAATCATAATGAGAAAATAGTTTTGTGATAGGGGGAGTTCTGATTGTTTATGCCTAGTGAATGGCGATTTGATGCGATTCGATATCAGTTGTCACTTTATTGTACAGTTAATTTTCAAATTTCCTTTCATGTGTTTGTATTTTAGGGGGAGTAGAAAATTTCAGAAAATCCAAAAACATTTGAAAATTTGAAAAAGACAAAAACATGATAAAATTCAAAAATGAGTTTTGTTGTGAATAGAGGAAATGATAGTACATCAGTAGACTGTCACAGCATGCTAAAGAAATGTAAAGTAAAAATGTGATAAACAATCTCACTGCGGATATGCCAGTAGGTTTTTGCACATTTAGTAGATTGTGACGAGATATAAACCTAAAATTCAAACTTGCTTATTTCGTGGGGAACAACATCTTGGATATATAAGTAACCCCTGAAATCTCGTTTGAAAGGTCCCTTATTCTGAGATACTAGGTCTTTATACTCAGTGATATCTGGGGTATTATCCCGGGACTTCTGATTTTGCGGAAGCAATGGCCTAGTCCCCGGAGAATACTTTCTGCTTGCTTGAAATACAGCACCACCCTCAGCTAAAAATGATGAAACATTGAAAAATGCTAATCATGGCTGTTGTAATACAAAAGATCCTCTAAAGGGGACACACCTAAAAGTCAACTAGGCTCTCTGCTGAACGGAAGTTCTGACCTGAGCTATCACGGTTGCATAATTTATTCCCATTACAGATATCATCTGTGGTATACTCACCTGTAAGACTGAATATTGGGATTTGGATACGGGAGTATATTCAAGTAGTGGGACACACGGATAAGTTTAAGTCTCTTAAAACAATTAACATCGTATCTCGGATCAATTGAACTTTGTGTGAAAATTTAAGTGGACAAATATACTGACAATCTAGGTGAATTGTTTAGAATTTAAAATGAAATGAAGCTTAACGGTGTTAGTGACTTGTCTCAAAAACTGATATGATCCTCTTGCACAAACTCACAAAAATATTGTTTGTAAATATTTCTTTACTGCATTGCATTTCTGTCTTTCAGAAAATTCCAAAAAGATTTTGTGTGTGTTTTAGCATAAATTTTTGAAAAATCCAAAAAGATTTTCGGCAACTGATGTTGGAAAGCTGATTTTCAAAGTTCCAAGTGCTGAACATGATGACATTGATGTGAGGGGGAGTATGTCTTAATTGTCAAAATATGTTTTTAAATCATCAAGTGGTTCATTATGTGTATGTGATCTGAGGGAGAGTGATTGTTGATGCATATGAGAGTTGTTATTGATGCATTCAAATTGTTAAATTTAGAAAATTTATTTCTGGGTTAATGATGTGCAGGTATAGCCAGGCTTCAATCTTGAACATGAAGATAGAGTGCCAGGTTCCGATACCTGAGGATTCTGATACTGTAAAAGCCAGACTACGATCCCAGCATGTTTTGAGGGGGAGTCTGTTAGAGAGAGTTACATCGTCCGAGGAGGAGATCAGTTGAAGTATGAAGGAAGCTCAAAGACTGATAAAGACTGAAGATTGAGAAGACTCGACACTTAAGACTCGTCAACATCTGAGGGGGAGTCTGTTGGTGCACACATCTGTCGTCTTCGTCTTAATATCGAGTCTCGGGTTCGGTTCGGATCTTATCAAGCATGACATCACTAGTGACATCATCACATGACATCACTAGTGACATCATATTACAAATTCACGTGAATATACAAGTCTTGCATGGAACAGATTGTTTGCATGAGAGGTTCGCTTCAAGACAAAATGAAATTCATTTATCAATTTCGCTTCAAGAATTCATGTAGATTTCGCTTGAGGGTCTTCCAAGCGAAATCATGTCCACTATATATAGGATAGTTGTCATTTCAGTTGTAACATTGGTCTCAGAGTTATACCGAGGTGCTGCCGGTTTTTCTTCTGAATGTAAAGGTTGTCAAATTAATATACAAGAAGATTAAAGTGTGAAACAAGCTGTTTCATTGTCCGTTTCTTAGTTTGCGCCTCTGAAATGGACTAGAACTCTTCCAAACGACTCGTTTAGGTCGGAATCCGATCCTACAATCACTAAATTGCTTAGGTAATTTTTGACCAAAACAATTTGGCGCCCACCGTGGGGCAAGTGGTGCTCTCTTTACTAAAATTTTTTGTGAAATCGTTAATCGGTTTTTTGTTTTCAAAACTTTTTGCCACATCATTTACAATGGCCTCCAGATCAAACATGAGCTCTTCCACTGTGTCGGATACAACTTCCGCAACTATTGGCTCGGTGCTTCTACCACCTCCTCCAAGGATTCCAGCTTCTTCATTTACTCAAGATGTTATCCCTACTCGGAGTGTTCAGGAATCTGCTCCCATTTTAGCTTCTAATGATGAAATTCTAACCATGTTTGGAAGTGTGTAGGAACAAATGAGGCAGCAACAGGAAACAAACCCAATGCTGCTGAAGGAAATGCAACTCCTGAAGTCTGGCTCGAGCAGATCTGCTGAGGATATCGTCACTCCCTTACAACCCAGAACTTTGAACTTCAGTTCGGCTATGTATACTGAAGATAATAGGGGGAATATTATGCCTAACCATTCCCAGAATCATACTCCTGAAATATCCTCCTCGATTAGGATGTCAACTTTGAGGAGCTCAGGATATGCTTCAGGATATGGCCAGAATCCTCAGACTGGTAACATGTCAAATAATAATATTCATGCTACTAATAATGGTGGATCTTTGTAGGATGCAGGTATGACGTCAACATTTACTAGGGAGCTTCAGAAATTAAAGGACATGATATCCAGTGTACATGGAGTGGTCCAGCCAATTCCGGAAGTGTCCCAAGACAACCACAGGATATGTCGTTTCGCACATCCTATCTGTGATGCTGAGATCCCGAAGAGATTTCAAACCCCTAACATGAAGTTGTGTGATGGGACGACGGATCCTGAGGAGCATATTGCCCAGTATAGGGAGACTCTACAGCCCAGGATGCTAAACTTTAGTTCAGCAACGTTTACCAAGGATAATCAAGGCAACATGATACCAAGTCAGTCCCGGAGCGACATGCTGGAGATACCATCGTCTGCCAGGATATCTACCGTGAGGGATCCGGGATATGATCCAGGATATGGTCTGGGATATGGCCCAGGATATGGCAAAAGTCAACAGGCTGGTAACGTGTTTGCCAATATCAGTATCCCTGCTACTAATATTTATGATTCTTTGCAGGATATAGGTGTAACACCAGCATTGACCAGGGAACTTCAAAAGTTGAAGGATATGATATCAAGCATTCCTGGAGTAGTGCAGCCTATACCGGAAGTATCTCAGGATAGTCACAGGGTATCCTGATTTGCTCATCCAATTTGTGATGCTGAAATTCCAAAAAGATTCCAGACTCCCAGCATGAAGTTGTATGATGGGATGACAGATCCTGAGGGGTATATTGCCCAGAATAGGGATAGTATGGAAATAAATCCAATCCTACTAGAACTTAAGGAAGCATGCTTATACAAAGGCTTCGGTTCAACTTTAACAGGATCGGCCTTAAAATGACTTTTAAATGTTCCACCTTATTTAATTACATCATTTTCTCATTTAGTTAATTTGTTTATCAGTCAATTTTCTTGTAGCAGGAGCTTTGAGATACTAACAAGTGATCTTTACAGGATAACACAAGGATCACAAAAATCCCTAAGG
Source organism: Helianthus tuberosus (assembly GCA_030545235.1). Classification (NCBI taxonomy): domain Eukaryota; kingdom Viridiplantae; phylum Streptophyta; class Magnoliopsida; order Asterales; family Asteraceae; genus Helianthus; species Helianthus tuberosus. The sequence continues at coordinate 136,657,604 of CM060415.1, forward strand.
GATTATGCTAACACATTTAGTAGAGAATCCCTGGATATCCCGAACCTTGATATTGCTACGGCAGTACAAGCGTTCAAAATGGGGTTACGGTAGGATTGTCAATTTTATCAGGATCTTGTAATGAATCCTTGTAGGAATTCAGATGAAGCTCGGAATAGGGCTTTGAGATACATAAGGCTTGAAGATGATAAGAAAATGCATGAGAGGATGAACACATCTTCAACATATGAATTGACGAATAGGAAGTCGGAATCTTCCTACAAACAGTATTGTTCAAAGCCATATGCTAAGAACGATAATAAGAAAGTGAATGCTGTTGAAGACGAGGATCCTGAAGAATATCCTGAAATCCCAGAGTATTGTTTTTCTGTAAATGTTCCTGAGTTAATGTATGCTATGCAGGGACTAGGGTACAAAGCTAGGTGGCCGAAAAAGAATCCAAGGAATACAGGTTGGAAGGATAAATCTAAATGATGTGCCTTCCATGAAGACGTTGGGCATATGACAGATGATTCCATTGCCCTGAAGAAAGAAGATACTGGTGAATAATGGCAGCTCCGCCAACATAATTCAGCTGGAAACACTGAGGAGGATAAATGTATCCCCGATGGATATTACATCGAAATCCACTGTGCTTGTTGGGTTCAGTAGAGAAGCCAGGAGTACCGTGGGAGAAATAAAGTTGCATGTGTATGTTGAAGGGGTCAACTCAATGCAACGCTTCTGTGTCATGGACTCCTTATCCTGCTATAATATTATATTGGGTAGGCCATGGATCCATGACATGAAGGCTGTGCCATCGACTTATCATCAGCGCATCAAGATCCCTACCCCTTGGGGGGTTGTCAAAGTTGATAGTGATCAGCAGGAGGCGAAGGAGTGTTACTCATCCTCGATGAAATCCTCAACCAAGCCCAATGCAACATAGCAATTAAAGATACGAGCCCAGGATATCGCGGAGTGTTCAGAGCAGGATGTTAAGAAAATTATCCTGGACCAGGATAATCCAGATATCTTGGTGGAACCAATATCCCTCAGAATATTGAGGAACAACTTACTAACTTTTTGAAATGCGGGATATCCACGTTTGCATGAAAACACGAAGACATGACAGGATTTCAGCAGATCCAAATGTAACCTTCTGACCAGGAGGATACTGCCTTCATGACACCAACAGGTATTTATTGTTATACAACTATGCCTTTTGGTTTGAAAAATGCAGGTGCAACATGCCAAAGATTGGTAAACATGATGTTCAAAGACAAACTGGGGGACACTATGGAGGTATACATTGATGATATGGTGGTAAAATCAAGAAAAGCTGAGGATCACCTCCAGGATATTAAAGGAGCATTTGATATCCTGGATCAGTATAACATGAAGCTAAATCCTGCTAAATGCCATTTTGGAATGGGGACAGAAAAGTTTCTAGGATATATGGTGACTAAAAGAGGGATAGAAGCAAGCCCAGAACAGATCAAAGCCATCTTGGACGTCAAATCACCTTCCAACTCGAAAGATATACAAAGATTGATTGGCCGAGTGGCAGCATTGAACAGATTCATCTCAAGATCCTCCGAGAAATGCAAAGAATTTTATGATATCCTGAAGAAAAACAAGAAGTTCGAATGGGGAGAGAAGCATGAAGCAGCCCTGCAGGATTTGAAGCAGTATCTTTCAACTGCACCTCTATTGATGAAGCCTGAGAATGGTGAACCACTGTCCCTATACCTCGCAGTATCGGGGAACGCTGTAAGTGTCGTCCTTATAAAGGATCATGAAGGTCAGCAATATCCTGTCTATTATGTTAGCAAAAGTTTATTAGATGCTGAAACTAGATATTCTCATTAGCCTTAGTGATGGCATCGACAAAGCTTAGACATTACTTTGAAACACATAGGATTCATGTTAAAACCAATTATCATGTTAAAAATGTGCTTAGGAAACCTGAGATGTCGGGTAGAATGGCTAAATGATCAGTAAACTTAAGTGCATATGATCTAATATATGAACCTAGAAATGCCATAAAATCACAGGCTCTAGCTGACTTTGTGGCTGATTTCAGTAGTGACATTCAGGATGAGGTAGATCTAGAAGTACAACAATTAGGAGAATCCTCAGGATCCTGGACATTATATACTTATGGTGCATCTAATGTGAGAGGTGTAGGATTAGGTATACTACTAAAATCGCCACAGGGGGACATACTACCCCAGGCTATTAAATGTGAATTTTTTTGCTACCAATAATGAAGTTGAGTATGAAGCTCTGATAGCAGGATTAGAATTGGCTAGAAATATGAATATTAGATGTTTACAAGTGTATGTTGATTCCCTGTTGATTACTAACCACTTCAATGGATCTTATGCAGTAAAAGGTGAAAGGTTAACTGAATATCTTGAAATTGTTGAAAAATTAGCAGGATATTTCGAAATTTTTACACTTGAACAGGTACCAAGAGAAAAGAATGTTGGAGCTGATGCTCTAGCAAACTTAGGATCTATTGTCAGGATACCATAGGGAACTCAGATACCAATAGTGCACATCTTGTATCCTGCAATAGAACATTTTAAATCTCAAGATAAAGAAGTAGCATGTATCCAGGATCCTGGTGATGGATATCCTGAGAAGGATCCTGAATCATGGATGAATCCAATTGTGAAGTATCTTCAAGAAGGAGATATCCCAAAGAAAGCAAATCCTAAGACTTTTAGGATGAAGGTATCTCGTTTTACTATTATAAATAATATTTTGTATAAGAAATCCCTTGCAGGTCCGTACCTAAGGTGCTTGGAAGATCCTGAAACCAAGGAAGTACTTAAGGATATACACGAAGGAGACTGTGGCAACCATACTGGGGGCAGATCTCTGTTCTTGAAGGTGTTGAGAACAGGATATTACTGGACGACCATGAGAAAGGATGATGCAGAATATGCTCGAAGATGCGATGCATGTCAAAGACATGGCAACATCCTGCATCAGCCGGGGGAACCATTATATCCTATCGTATCCCCTTGGCTGTTTATGAAATGGGGTATGGATATAGTGGGAAAGCTTCCAAAGGCTCCAGGAGGAAAGGTTTTCATGTTAGCAATGACGGAATATTTCTCTAAGTGGATTGAGGCAGAAGCGTTTGTTCAAGTTAGGGGCCAAGAAAGGAAGATGGACAGAAGAACTACCCTTTGTTTTGTGGGCTGATAGAACAACGGTAAAGAATGCAACTGGCCAAACCCCGTTTTCCTTAGTATTTGGAGCAGAAGCAGTGATTCCAACGGAAATGGTGATACCTACCGCGAGATCTATCCTCCGATATCCTGAGCAGAATTCTGAAGCTTTATGTCAGGATTTAGACACTATAGATGAAGCAAGAGATGCAGCAAGGTTGAGGATGACAGCATATCAACAAAGGATATCCAGAGCATATAACAAGAATATAAAGACGAGAAGGTTCCAAGTCGGAGATTGGGTATTGAGAAAGGCTTTTGAGAATACTACTAACCCTGCTGATGGAAAGTTAGCTCCAAAGTGGGAAGGACCTTATGAGATTGAATCAGAATCAGGGAAAGGAGCATACCGACTCAAGAATATGGAGGGGATATACTACCAAGATCCTAGAATGCTATACATCTCAAAGCCTATTTCAAGTGAGTTTAGAATTTAATTTCTAACTCGGGATGGTATGAATTCTATCTCTTTTAAATATAATTCTATTTTATTTGAACCCAATACTGACTTAAGCATCGGAGAGGTGCTAGCCTGGCTAACACCCACTTTAGTTTAAGGTTGTTTTGCAGTATATGCCTCGGGATATAGCTCCAGGATATGCACTCAGGATACTTCGAAAGATTAGAGGATTGGCCCCCTCTCTCACGTTTAAGGGATCCTGATCCCTTCACAGGTTTAAAGGTATTCACCTTTCTCACGAAATGGGTTTAAACACCCCGCCTGGAGCGCAAGTTATCCAGGGATAGTTCAAGGTGGCGGGACCAGTTCATGTAAAAGTGGCTGACAATTTCGTTACTGTTGGCTATACCCTGGATCCTTAAGGTATATGAGGATTGATCACCCTCTCTCGCGAAAGAGTGTTTTCACACTCTTCTAAGGTTTAAAGGTTTTCACCTTTCTAAGTCTTGGGGTTTATACACTCCCGCCTGTAGCGCACGAAAACAAGAGTGTTTTCACACTCTTCTAAGGTTTAAAGGTTTTCACCTTTCTAAGTTTTGGGGTTTCCACACCCTCGCCTGTAGCGCACGAAACGTGGGTAAAATCCCCAGTAAAACTCAAAGACTTAAAGGTTTTCGCCTTTTCAAGTCTTGAGGTTCTTATACTCCGGCTTAAATGCCTGGAAAATGGGTTTAGTCCCAATAAAATACAAAGTTTTTGGATAATCCCAAAGTATATTTTCAAAAAACATAATCATTTACGAGTCTACATAAATTTTTGAATAAAGATTGCTAACTTTAAACAACTGGTTGAAGAATTGCTAAAGGATCATATCCCGGTACAACATACTAGTCCTGCACAGACAGGGGACATCCGTGATGGAACGTGACGTATGCTGATACTATATCCTACTGGGGACATTTATGCTGGAGCGAGAAGGAAACCTATGCCAACATTATATCCCACTGGGGACATTGCAAATGATTCAAAGGTTTAAGAATGAGGATTATTGCCTAGGTGTTTCTGGTATGGATTCTTACTTTTCTTAAGTTTGAAGGCCTTATCTGAGTAAGTTAAGTTTTTATGAAAATTTGTATTTAACTAAGTTTTTGTTAAACATTTTGAACAAAGGGGACAAAGCAATTAAGTATCATACCATTATTCTGACCAGGATATTCAGAACAAATTTTTCAAAATAACATATAACACGGAGATAAGGTCGAGAAGGTTAGTTTATTGTTATTGGTCCAAAAAATTGTATTCTTGGTTTCATCTCAAAAAGAGACCCATTCACCGAGGACACAATTAAGTTTTTAAAGCATATTTACATAAACAGTTGAAGGCTTCGTCCTAAAAACACAGGATCCCTCCACCTTCAACTGTCAAACTATTCTACTTGCAGGAAATTAAAATTGTTCTAAGTGCAGGACGACCAGATAATTTAGACCCTACAAAATATAAGTATCACTAAAGACAAACTAACCAGGATACAGGTTCAGTATATGTGTACGGGATACAGGATCTGGATACTTACCTTATTAGGGAAGGAGATTATGGGCTCGATGGATTCCATGAAGCCAAGGTCACCATAAGAGAAACCTTCGGCAGCAGCAGAGGGCTTAGAGCTGATGGCAACATATGGCTCCTTTTTCACGAAGGCAGGCTTAGAAAAGCTGTCAAGCTCCTCTGGATCAAAAGTAGCAGGGTCCTTGATGGAATCTGCGTAAAAGGGAGTAATTCTAATTTCATTACATGATAGTATTCTGAAGTAACCAAACCTATGCAGGAATATTTAAAACATATATCCTTACCAGACCTGTTGGAATGACTAAAAAATATATCCGTTGGAATTAGGATATCCAACAGTTATATTTTTGGGGACAATTGTTATGGGTGAAATTCTGAGCCCATATCCTGACTTTGTATCTTGATTTTTTATTAGTTGTATATGATCAGGATACCGGATCAGGATACCGATCAGGATATCGTATCAGGATACCGGGTCAGGATATTGATAATATCCTGAGGCAGTATCCTGACTATTACTAACGATTGGCTTGTAAAACGTTGGTTGCAAGGTACCAACGTTAAAAGACATGATCTACCTGAAGATTCGCTCAAGGTGGTTGAAAAATGGACGTTGATGGTGGAAGGATGGGTCTTGTAACGGTCAAAAAGGCATATTCCGCGAGAATATTAGATGTTGGTCAATGTTGTTGACATTGTAACGGTTATATGAGCTGAAGACCCGGTTTTGTAGTCAATAAGCACGTGGAAAACGAGTAGAAGCAGCCCCCAACGTTCAGAATGGAATATTCCAAAGTATCCCGGAATAATAGGATAGTTTGTTGGTTTCTTTTACTATAAAAGGGATTGATCGGATCATAGGCAAACACAACTTTTTCCACTCACTTTCACTCGCACACTTTACTCTCTAGCTTCTAGCAATCACTAAACACACAACACTTGTATTCGAATTACATTGTAACACATAGTCGATCCGCATCATATCCTGCATTGTATCCTGTTATTCAAGCAATAAGAAGAACAAGGCAGCCGACGATTGTCAGCTCCCGAGGTTTTATGCCGGAGATCTAGATTGATCAAGGGCTTTCCTCGTACATCACGTGTCAACCTTTACATTTTCGCTCATTGTTTGATTGTAGATACAGCTCTATATCCTGAGCCGTATCCTGAAACTGTTTTCATAACTAATTTTGTCAACACATTTTTTACACATATTTCTAGCACACTACCTCACTTAACTAATTTGATCACTAAATTGCTTAGGTAATTTTTGACCAAAACACCTTACTCAAAACAAAAGTAATTGTATTCATGCAAAATATTGTAAAGACATATTAACAAAATAAATAGAAACATACTATGTTTGGCGTACAAATACGTCCAGAGAGGTTCAAGGCACAACAGTGTTTAAAACCCTTGCGCAACAGCGCACCATTAAAACAAGGATCAACATCCTACATAGAAAAAATTGTTCAAATACAATTTCACCCTACTCTAAATCTTCTCCCCCATCCGGAAAGATTTCCTTAAGTTGCGCAACGTGATCATCCGATTGCAGCGCCACATTTATCAACTCCATCACTGGCAGTTGCAAGTTATTAAACTCTGTCTTCATAGCAGCAAGCGCACTGGAAGTATTAACACCAAAGGTAGCAGACTTGCTATCATCCCAGTTAACCTTTAAAGCGCTATTCACATGTTGCGAGCATTCCGCATACCCTTGCGCATAACCATCTCGTCGCGCAGCAACCATCAAATTAGCAACAGTTTTATCCAGTTCTTCAGAGTTTAATACAGATTCAGCAACCTATAACATCAGACAAAGATAAGATCGAAGCAAGAAAAGCGCATACATGAACAAAAAAGAAGGTACTTACACAAGCAATCCCGCGATCTTTTAACCAGGCCATATCATTCTTCAAAGGTTCGAGCTCGCTTTCCGCTGAAACCCGCGCCATTTCTGAATTCTCCAGTTTCTCTTCAGCCTCAGTTAAACGGCGGGAGGTTTCAGTATTCTCGGAACGCGCAAGCTCCAGATCCTTCTTCAATTGTTCCTGGTCAGAAACCAAAGCGGTAAGTTCCTCTAATTCTTTATCTCTAACGGCAAGAGTGGCTAAAGCTTGTACCTCCCGTTGCTCACTTCGTTCCCTGTGAGAACGCACCTCCATCAACATAGCTTCCATATCAGCTTTTTCTTTCTCCAATCTTTTTACCTTCGCATCTTGATTCTTCAGATTTTCAACTTCAGCTTTGAGGTTATTTAGGATGTTGCGAAGGTTTGCCTTCTCGGCATTATCTTTCTCACAAATTCTTCTCCAATTTTTGCGCTCCTCAGATAAAAGCGCAGCTTCAGCTTCAGCTTTCCTTTTCCAACCAGAAGCTGACCATTCTTCAGTCTTGCGCTCCGCTTCAAATTTAGCTTGCTCAGTCTCTAATTTAGCCTTCAACTGAGCCACATGTTTTTCATCTTTCACAAACTTCCTTTGCGATGCTACAAAAGATGCTCGTTCTTTATGCATGTTATACCACTCACGCACTATGCGGTGAGTAGTAGAAACATGAGATGCAGTTTCTGCAAGATAAGATTGATAGGTCTGTTCATAAGGCTGATTTTCCTGAAATTTAATTTCGCCAGGCGGAAGTATCCCCTGCAACCAATCTTGGCATACATGCCAATCCGAGAACGTATCTCCTTTCTTCACATTCCAAACAGGAATATGAGGATCAGCAGCATCTTTCTCCGCATATGTCCGGTAATAATATTCTCCCAAGGTCTCTTCTGGACGAATCGGAGATTGCTTTTCAATACCAGCAGATGAACTTGCCTCCTCAGTGGCGGCCTTTTCAGTATGCTCAGGTATAGGTTCAGAGAGACTGGGAGGGGGTTGAATTTTTTCAGCAGTTTCTTTTTCCGGTGTCGGTTGGTTATCATCATTTACCATACTCGGCTCAACGAACGGATCAGTCTCTATGTTAACACCAACAGGCTCCTCAGCCTCAATAGTTTTCTCAACACCTTCCCCAGCTATCTCCGAAGACTCTAACGGGTTTACAACGGCAGCGCGCGGAGGGGAAGGGGGAAGTTCTTTATCAGCCACAGTCGGTACGTCTACAGGAACTTCTGGACAAACTAAAGTCTATAAAAGTCTTATTCATTCAAAAGAAAGCAAAGAAAAGCAATACTTACCAGGAATAGATTCTGAAACAAAAGCATCCAGGTTTCCTTTTCTGGTAATTTTCTTCCTCTGCACTTTCTTGGGAGGTTGACCCTCCGCATCAGCATCAGCCGGCTTTCTTTTGCCGGCCTTCCTATGAACTAAACGCTCGGGACTAGAATCCAGATCGATAGGCTCATTTGGGTTGGAAGGAGGAATATCGGCAGAATCCTTCGGTTCTGGCTTCGGTTCCCGCATAGTCACTACAGGAGTAAGACCCTCCAACGAGTCAGAAACCACCACATAGTCACACCTGGAAACAGAAGAACGGCGCGTACCTTTCTTCTCTCCAGCATTTTTCGCCTTCAAAGGTTGAGTCTTAACAGTTTCACTCCTCTTCGGCGCAGAAGTGGACGTAGTTGCGCGTTTTTTCTTCTCAGGGCCTATGCCCAAATTCAACAAATCACCTGCAAAAAGCGCAGAGAAATTACTCAAAACAACAAAAAAAAAGAAGAAGGAAAAACGGATAAACTCACCAGCACCAGCTGTCGGTTGAACAGATAAATCCGCATTCCGCGGAAGCACAAAATTCTTCACGATATGATGATACCAGAGCTCCTCTTCAGGTTTCTTCTTGATAGTTCCCATTCTTCCGCCTTCCCTCTTAAAGGCAACAACATATAGAGAAACAACTACATTGAAGAGAGAGCAGGTCAAAAAAAAAAAAAAAAGAAGAAGAAAAAGAGAAGAACAGTGACAAAGCCCCAAAACTTACTATGACCATCCTCAGTGTACACGGGTTTATCATCACGTTCCATCTTCCAGTTCAGACTCATGCCAGCTCCGACTAAGGCTTTCTCCGGCAAAGCAATATTGGGAACATCCTTCAGATCTTGGTACCAGTTCTCATCAACAGGAGTCTGGATCGATTCAATCGGAACATCATCTTTCCCTCTTAACGTCATCTTCATCGGAATTACTCCAGCCTTGATAAAGAAAAATTTCTGTTTCCAATCATGAAATGATTTTGGGGGCTGATGAAGAATTTTCTTTGCAGAAGCCCTCTGAACAAATGAGTAAAACCCTTGGGTACAGTGCATCTGATAAAAAACCCTAAATCGAGGAACGGTTGGCTCCACATGCATCGTTCGACATACAAATTCAAAATGACGAACCCTAACCATACCAATAGGGTGAAGTTGGGAGATATGCAGATTGTAGAATCCAAGAATTTCAAGGAAAAATCTTGTAACAGGCAAACGAAAGTTACCATCGCAGAAAAAATCCCAAAAAAGGGTAATATACCCTGCCGGAGCATTCGCTGCCGTTTGCCCTTCTTCAGGATACAAGGCACCCCAGTTCTCCGGGAATTTAAGATTCTGGATTAAACCCTCAAAAGACGCCCTGGGCCACTTCAATGGTGGAAGCTCAGTCGACATCTCTTCAACAAGATCCTCTTGACGTTCTCCGGTTGACATAAGCAGGGGAATGAAGGAAAGTTGTTCTTAGGAACAAGGAAAGGGGAAAAGTTTTCAAACGAAACAATGATTACACAGAAGGGGTTACCCAAACGTTTATATACCCATCGCAATAAATAAGCATCGGTAACCGTCGCAGTACTGTTCCGGGTATCACGATTACCTAGGCAACAGAAAAAGCAAATGTCAGAGCATACACGCGTATACACGCGCGCGTGTAAGACACGAATGGTAAAAAAACAACTGACAATGACAGGTTGTCAAAATCAATTTACTGATATAATGTCAAGTCAAAGATTTTTTACAAAAAATCTTTACAAACTCAGTAAATTCAAATCTTCTCAGAAAAGATCTCTTATTTTTTCGCGCCCAAAAAACATTTCCCTCTCATAAGTCCAGTGCTCCACTTACTTGCATAAGTACAACACTAGACTGGGGGGACTTGAAGGGGTAAGGTCCCAAAAACCTCATAAAAAGGATTTGAGACCATACCACAAACTAACCTTTCTAGCCTTTTGACCTTGCGCGGCCGCGCACTGGTCCTACTAAAAGAACAAAGAAATCAGTAACTTACAGTCGCGCGCCCAAAGGATAACATAAATCCTTGCGCCTTCTCCCATTCAACAAAGGATTAAAAAGCCTTTGTCCAATATTTCCGCCACAACGTCCAGACTTAGATATTATTTTACCCAGGCTTGGGGTTTATTTGTCTGTGTCCACACAGTAAGGTGTCACACCGGATTACGACAGTAATCTTCTAGAAAGAAATACAATCGTGCACCACCCAGACGGTTATAACCGTCTGGACACGTGTCATCACCATAAGCAATTCTGAAATCACAACAAAGGCATGCAATTGGAGAGTAATCTCCACTTAATCTCTTTCCACGTGGCGATCCCCCAGCCACAGATCAAACCACGATCCGTGTGCATTCACATCGGATCGAGGCTAATTGACGTCAGATCAAAGAAATCAAACGGAAGAAAAATAACCGCTACGGCGTTAAGCATTTTCCGTTATCTTTTCAATAACATGTTTTCCCTCCCAAACTCCCGGTTATAAATAAGAGAACTGTTCAGGTATAAACTCAGATTACTCTCACTTCTCAAATACTTATCTTCTCCGATACCAATACTTATTCTCACGCCGGAGTCGGGTCAAGGAGAGAACCCTCTTCTCCCCTTGACGAGGCTAACGGTGTTCTTTTTTGAAGAATCACCGGAGAAGGAATTCCATTACAACTGAATCAACCGAGAGAGAGCTAACCTTTTATGCGGATTCAAACCCCCTAACTATCTCGGTTCCGACCATTTAGTTAGTGTTTCTTAACTAGGTTATTAGCTAGCCGTTGTTGGGTAGATTGGGTGACCGATAGCTCGGATCCATTTATTTCTTTGTGTCTAAGGTTTCCTATGATTTCAATTTTCAAAGTTCCTTCTGCTTCAGAAATTGAGGATTGTGACACCTTATTTGTCACATGTTTGATATTTGTGGGTCTTAGTATCGATAGCTCGAGCCGGGCCATCTTAGCACTTCACATTTTGCCCACTTTCTTGCACAATTTATCATCTCTAGCGGGAGGTTTATCGGGTAGATTAGGGTATTCAGTCATTATCTGTAGTCAGAGTAATAGTGCATGAGTCTAGGGATTCGACACCTTGGTAGTTCCTTCTCATCATATTTGTTCCTAGATCCCGTTTTCCGAGTTCGCCTGCCTGTTGCATTCAGTTTGCCGTCATGTCTTGTTTGCGTAAAATTCCTTTTATTGCTTATTAATTTGATTAGGTTTTTAGAAATTCATAAAACTCCAAACTTAAAATTAGCTAGGTTATTGACACAGGTTCATTATCGAGATTTTGCCCATAGTGTCCACGGATTGACATCCGGTCTTACCTACTTGCTACACTGTGACCGGTGCACTTGTTGATTGTGTGTGGTTCAGTTAGTAATTCCATTTTTTAAACTTGTTTAAATTTAATATATACACTTTTAACACATCAGTGGTGTTAGGGGGGTTCGGCCGAGAGCAAGGGAAGAAGAAGTGAAATGTGTTTTTGATTTTGTTGAAAAGTTATTAGTAAAAGGTATCCTTGTTTTGTAATGATGATGATCATCCTAAGGCTAACACTTGTCAAATTTGAAAGAATCAAGAGAAAGGTGGGCACCTTTGGTGCCGCCACCTACACATGCACACACACACCACATATATACATACATGTAGCATATATACCTTAGACTAAAAACATGTATTTTACTGACTACCGAGTATTTTATCTCGCATTTTATCGCGTTTTAAGGAATTTTAAAATTATTTTATCAAATTATAAAAATAATCTCATCAAAATATTGCTGAATAATATTTTATTTTCCTAGACTAGCTGCGTTGTCTGTATTTTGCAGTATACACGCTGCATTGAGCAGTATACTTTTAAATTAGCAAAAATAATGATTTTAAGCGTTTTAATTAATTTTTCTTCACGAATATGATTAAAATAGAATTTTAATCATAAAAGAATATTTTTAGGATTTTAACATTATTCGGGCGGTCACCGACGTTCGTTTCGCATTTTGTTTGTTACGCGATAAGCGTTTATCTTATTATTGCCGACTTAATATTTAATAAAATATTGTTATTATTCGTTCATTACACGTGTCACATTAGTACGGTACATGCTAAATTGGTCGGGTGTCACAGTTGTATTGTGTTCTACTAATAATTTACAGGTGAGAATCAGTATAATATCATCATCGGTTCATCATCCTCATCATATGTGTTCTTCAGTTTTATCAGAAAACCAGATCTGAATTCAATCTATGATAATGTGTTTGAAAATGGATTTATTGTTGCAGGATTTGGTTTTTGGGGTATTCTGATCATACTTATGTGTTTAATTTGAACAAACAACTTCAGTTTTACCAAATTGATAACGTAGTTCAAAAGGTATAACCCTAGCTTCTAGATCTTGTTAAAATTATATGATTTTTAGGCTTAATAATCATAGGGCTTATTTTAGGCGAGTAATTTTAAGTGTGTTCATAAGTTGAATTGATACATACAAATTCTAATTGAATGATTTAATCATGAGACGTAACAGTGAAACCCTAAGCTCAAGAACAAGTTTAATTTGATGTTTTTATGTAATTGTTTTAGGGCTATCGAAAAACGTTAATCGGTCATTGTAGGTTCAAAATCATAAACAAAACACTTCAGAATCTTTGAAACATAAAATGTGCATAAAACTTTTCTTAATGAACAACGCATGACATCATGTGTTGTGCATGACATCATGTGTTGTGAACTAAAAGGTGATCCTACACTATAAACCATTCAAGTTTCATACGTAATTTACTATATAATGGTCATGCTCTATGAACCATTAATTAGCATGCACAATGTAGTTAAATGGTCATGTGCAAGAAGATTTTGTGTCATAAATTGTGCTAAGTGTCAAAACTTTGTGTAATTATCGGATTTATGCTTGTTTTTCTTCTGTGTTTTTCAGAAATTCCTGATTCTGTACACCATCACCATCAACATAAAAGAATATTCCTAATTCAATTCAATTCCAAACATCAAATTTAAAAAGTCTTGATGATTTCGGGTACAACTTCAACTTTGCAATAAACATCGAGAAGATTAAAGTGTTACAAGGTCATGTTGATAAGTTGCATGGTAAAGTTGTTGAATTATTGAAGAAAATGAGAAGTTAAAGAAAACATACGAAGAGCAGCAAAAAGATATTGATGGAAACAAATAGAAAAAGGAAGATGCATGCTAGTTTGTTATTAAAGTTTGTTGATTATTTCAAGGTGTTAGGGAATAAGATGAATATAAAGTTTGATGATGAAGTGAAGTTACTTAAAGAAATTCAAAAAGGAAGATGCTGCTAAAGTGTTAAAGTTAAATGATGAAGCAGGTCCGTCAAGAACAAAGTCAGTTCCTTCCTAAAGTTGTTGAAGTGCAACATGTTATTGAGATGACAGAGATTGTAGACCCTCCAATATCAAATGTTGAATCTGATTAACCATAAAGTTCACAACTTGGTAATGAAGAGTTGATAAGTCAAGATCAAAGAGTAGACGGCGCAATTTATAATCTGGATGTTGATTTAAAAAAAAAACACCAATTACAGACAAAGAGGAAGATGATGAAGAAGTTGGTGGTGTTGATGAAACAATTTATGGTGAAGAAAGTTTCTCTAAAGATGATGGTGATGATGGTAAAGGTGGAAGTGGTGTAGCTGCTAGCAAAATACACAAAGCGTTTGAACTAGATCAAGCTGAACTAAGTGAGCCACCTAAAGAAACTAACCAGGGTGGTGATCAAACAAAGAGTACTGAAGGTGAAAGCTCGTTTCGGGTAAAGAGGAGTCAGAAAAACAACTTACAGTGTTTACAGGGTTCATTAAAGATGTGGTTCTTGTTACTTCATTTGTTAATTCAATATTAGTAGTTTCAAACTTTCTTGAAGCAGACTATGATATTGAAGAAGGGGAGTTTATTCATAGTTGGTCGAAGGAAGAAGTTGCAAAATTTTGTGGTATTCCATTGGAGAATGTAGTGATTAGTGATTAACCAGTTTCTACTAAAGATGACAAAGCAGATGAACCATTTTTTGAAGCTAATGACTATGACTGGGTTGAGGTAGATGCGTCTAATGATGAAGAAGTCAGCTATTCAAATAATCAAAGTGGAGGATTTCAAACTTTCACCGAGATGTTCGAGAAAGAAGCTAAGATGCTGAAGATATTATTAAAAGAAAAGCTGAAGAACGACAAAGTTCTATTCCGCAACAACCAGAACGTAAATTTCTAAGACCTTTAAAGTTATTTACTCAAGATTAAGGAATTTACTAAGGAGATATAATAAGCCTGAAATGGGTTGAAAAGTTGAGGTGCTTAGAAGGGAGAAGAGAACTTGGAGTTTAGTATTTCAAAGTAATCAATGATATCAAAACTCTACAATGGTGGGATGTCAAAGAGTTGTGTAGAATCGAGATGATTAACTTTCATAAAAATGGCTACATTCAGCATGTGATGAACATGATTCGTTATGAGAGTCACACTGGATGGAAAAACTTGAAGCCACAAATGCCAAAGAGAATAGTGTCAAATACAAAATTTGATAAAGAAGTTGGTAGACCTTTGGTTACATTGAACCACAAACCCCTAAAGACTATGAAAG
Organism: Helianthus tuberosus; assembly: GCA_030545235.1. Lineage (NCBI taxonomy): Eukaryota > Viridiplantae > Streptophyta > Magnoliopsida > Asterales > Asteraceae > Helianthus > Helianthus tuberosus. Next base: position 136,672,612 of record CM060415.1, read on the forward strand.
TCATACCTTTCTAGGAGATGGAGTAAGATCTTTATGAATTTTTCAAGTGGTGGTCATAATCAGAAGACTGGTGAGGCGGTAACAGTTCTATGTGAAGGAAATAATTGAAGAAATATCTTGGTTTATGATCCAGTGTGGATTGTAAACATGTTAGAGAAAGACATTGAAGTTCTATTTTTCAATCAAATCTATTTTGATCCTAGAGACATTGATATAGCGTTGAAGTATCAAAGAGCCGTACATATATGCTTCACTTAATGGATTCATTCAGGAAGTATGTGGGTGACTAAGTGGAGGAAGTTGGAAAAGAAATAGGCAAAGAAGCAAGAGAAGCTAAAACATAGAGTAGAGGCAAAGAGAAAGAAAGTTAAGGTGAACTATGCTTTCAACTGGCCGGAAAAACGACAAGATGCCAAAGAACAGCTTTGAATAATACAGGAAGGGATACAGAGAAAAGTATTTTGGAAGCACAAACTAAAGACAAGACTGCGGTAACATCCAAGGGAGAGTTTGTTGGAGCTTAATGTATGATGCATGTGTCTTTTGTTTTGTGACTTTGTTATGTATGGCCACGTAACGAGTGCATGAGTTTTGTGTTTGAGTTAGAGTTTGTAATTGTATGCGAAAGACTCGTGCACACCGCATGAGTGATGCGCAGTGCATGAGTCATGCTCAGTAGTGTTGTGCTAATAGTGATGTACTAGGGTGTTATGTCTACATATAGAGCATGTGATGCGCTGATAGTGATGTGCTAGGGTGTTGTGCTAGGGTGATGCTAACTTTTTGAGAGGAGTCAAAGCATATCGCTACGTTGCCAAAATTCTGATGGAAATAGAAATGTTGGTGCACTTGTGTCTGTACTTTGTCTGTTTGTTGTCGTGATTCCAAACGATGTCTTTGTTAGTCTTGTAAGTTTGACCAAGTCAACCATACTCCGGTTTGACTTGGCCAAACAGTTAACAAAATGGTTGTAATCTGTCTGTGTCGAAGGATGTGTCATCGAAGGATTGTTTATATCCTTCGATGAGCTCGAAAGATGAACCTTCGATGGATAGACCTCGAAGGATATCATCCTTCGAGGTATATGTGATCCTTCGGTAGGTTTCTGATCGACAGATGATCTTACGATCAGTCTGTCTGATCCTTCGACCAGACGAGCTGTGTTGGGTATATATACCCATGTGTTGTGTTCACTTCAGAAGTTAGACAATAGAGAGACTTGGAGAGACAGAAGTGAGAAAGAGAGACAATAGAGCATTCTGTTGAGAGCACACACACACGAGGGAGAGAGTTTGCAAAACATATTTGTAAACATTGAGCTTGTAACCAAACCTTTTCTACATATTAATACAAGTGATGTTAATCGGTGAAGTTTGTGTGTTGTGTTTGTGTTTGTTCTATCTCGGTTTGCATGCTAGCTTGGATTCCGCACTTGCTAGTGTGTTAGACATAACAAGGAATAGGTTTAACCTCAACCTCCGAGGGACCTTCAAGTGGTATCAGAGCCGTGGCTCTTTTCCTTGTTAAAAACCGAGTTTATACAAGACTTTGGGGTGTTTTGGACAAAAACTCACTTGGTTTAGCATCCGTTTTTACTGCTCTTCTCGCATTTTCAGACGTTAAAACGTGTTCTAAACTAACCGGGTGTGTTAAAGAAAGGGTTGGATAACTTAAAAACTTGTTTTTAAGAAATTGGGTGATTTCCGGCCAAAATTCCGGCTTACTCCGGTGACCGGTTTCTGGATAAAAACAGTCCTTTTTGGGGTATATTTTATTGATTCAAAATCTGTTTTTGCAGAAAGTATGGTCTGACCATACCTTCTGCCTTCTGCCGAAAGATTTTTCACCAACCCATCAACTTTTTCACCAACCTGTCACTCTTTTGTCAACTGTGTCAGACCAGATCGAAGGATATCCTTCGAAGTCGAAAGATCATCTTTCGATCAAAGGAGGTTCGATAGATAATCATCCTTCGAACATCTTTCGAAGTCTGTGACTTATCCTTCGTTCCAAGGAATCTTTTCGAAGCATACATCTTTCGGTCTACAGTTCTTTTTCGAAAGATAAGGATCCTTCGTTTGGAGAATCTTTCGAAATCATTGTTCGAAATTCAACAGTGATCTTTCGAACACTGTTGATCCTTCGAACAAGTCTTGATCCTTCGACTTCAGTCTGTTTATGTTTAACAAGTTTGTGATTTTCAGGTATTATTATTCTTGATAAAAAATGAATCCAAGATGGGGTACTCCGGTAAATACAGATATGTATTTTGGTACTCCGTCTCCCGCACCGGTATCTTCTCAAGCTAATGCAATTTCTACCGGTCAATGGGCATTCGTATCAAATCAAACTCCAAGTGTTCAAAGCATTCTCTTAAGCGAGAGCGAAACCGGAAGTTTGAATCGGCTTCCAAAGTTGATGCACTTATATGAATATCCAGGATGGATTGACAGATTTCATACATACGTCCTTGGCCAAAATACAGAATTGTGGTTGCGGTTCATCACAGATTTCGATCAAACAATAGAAGTTGCCGCATCATCTGCTGCTACGTTTGCAGATCTTACGGAAGATCAGAAGAAGGTCTATGATTTGGAAAAGAAGGCATATGCCATTCTCACTCAGGCGTTAAGTAAAGATATTTATCATCAATTTGTCAGTTACAAGACAACGAAGAGGTTGTGGGACGCATTGAAGACAAGAGGCGTAGGAAATGAAGCGACACGTCAATTGAGAAAAGACCTGCTAAAGAAAGAGTTTGATGGTTTTACTTGTATGGAGAATGAGTCTTTAGGAGATTTGACAAGTCGATTTAATCATTTGCTGACTGAATTGGCAAATTTTGGGGTTGTTACAACTTCAGCAGAGATTGTAAAAAGGTTTGCAGATGCGTTGCCACCTCAATGGAATACTTTCTTGGAAATCATGAAGTACAATGGCACTTTAGCTACAACAACCTTCAATGACTTTGTTCAACTCCTGGAAAACAAGAATCAGGAAGAAACTCTCAAGGCAAAAAGAGTTCCCGTGCCACAAAATCCTGAAATGTATTATGGAACTTCTAGCACTTCTACAAAACCTTCTTCACACGCTCCAATTCAAACAACGTTTGTGTCTAGCACTGACATGTATGGCAATACTATCCAAGTTCCGGTCAAGCCTCCTCGAACAGATATGTATGGAAATCCGCTTGAACCAGTTCCTCAACCAGTACCACAACAGCAAAGCCAACAACCTATCAGAGCAACTGATATGTTCGGAAATCCATTACCTGTTCGATCTACCGGACCAACCGACATGTATGGGAATCCACTTCCTCCTCAATCTACCGGACCAACAGACATGTATGGGAATCCACTTCCTCCTCAACAGCAAGCGTGTTATGGAAGCACATCATCTGCTGGTCAACAATCAAAGCCAAATACAGTACGGCTCGACACCTCAAGCTTTTCTAAAGTCAGTGTGGAAGTAGCAAAGGAACACATGGAGCTGCTAAACACTTTGGTGAGCGCATACTGTGGATTAGTGGAAGGTCAGATTGGTAACACTAATCTGACACAAGAAGACTATCAGCAGATCGATAAAGAGGAGATGGAGATGATGGACATCAAGTGGGCCTTTGCCAGTGCTGTTAGGCGAGCAAAGGATTTCATGGAAAGAACTGGTAGAACCAGCTTGGAAAGCAAGAAAGACACCAAGTATGGGTTTGATAAGCAGGCTGTTAAGTGTTTCAACTGTGGTGAACGTGGTCATTTCAAACGTGAATGTACGAGGCCATCTCAGCATGGAAACCAGAGTCCCTTCAGAAATCAAGGCAACCAGCAGAACCAGAACAGGAACAATGTTCGTACATTGGTGCCTGTCAACAACCAGAGTCAAGCAGGACCATCTAATGCCAACAAGGCACTTGTGGTTCAAGTAGATGAAGGTTGTGATTGGTCAATTCAGTTGGGAAATGATGCTCCAGATGAAACAGCTTGTTTTGCTGAAGTTGTCAAGGATCTTAAACACGCCAGTGGTGGAGAATCTTCCACCAATGGTGGTGAATCTTCTGAAGATGAAGACAGCTCCGGTTACAGTGGAAGTTCAGATGAAGAGTCCTCGAGTTCAGGGAATGATCAGGAAGATGACACATCAACTGCGTCAGTTAATGCAGATGTTGATGAACTATTGGAAGAAGCTACAGCAGGAATTCAAAGAAGATCTATTTTGGTGGATCAAGCTGCCTTTTCTTCGTCTTCTCTCCATTCAGCCTTTATGGCTAATGTCGACAGTTCATCAAGTCAGGTATGTGTCGATGAACCCACTGCTGCTATTTGTGATAATTGTGATAGATTGCATGTTAGATGTGCTGATTTGGATGCAAACATGTCTGAGTTGCAAGGCAAACATGATGCTTTACAAGCTAGTTTGTTTGACTTGCAAGACAAACATGTTTCTTTGAATGATAAGTGGTGTGAATTGCAAAGCAAACACAAGGCTTTGCAAGAGAAATATGATGTGACATTCATTCACAACCAGAAGTTGAACGTTGATCTTTCCAAGTGCACTGAAGCCAACATGTTTTATGAAAACCATGAAAAGGAATTTAAATCAATGATTGAAACGTTAAAGAAAGATAAAACAGAGCTGACAAAAATGGTTTCGAGAAAACAAACTGACATTAATTTGTATATAACTCGTCTTGAGGTAATGCAAAAGGAAATGGCTTGTGTTAAAACTGAAAGTGAGGCGATCCGACTCAAGTTAGACAGTTATTTGAGCTCTAGCTATGTGTTGGATCACATCATTGACGTTCAGAAAGAGAAACGGGATGTCACATGCATAGGTTACAAGAAATGTCCACCACCCGTGAGAAACAATTATGATGCCATGCCTGATGAGGAGTATAGAACTCACTTTGAACCATCTGTTCCTCTAGATGTTAATGAATTTGTAGCAGGACTCGGATACAAGAAAGAAGTATCGTCAGATTCAGATGTGTCACCAGATACATGTGTGTCTTCTGCCGAACTGAATCAGGATCCTCCAGTTGTGATTGAGGATGCTGATTCCTCTGATGATGAAACCGATGATACTTATTCAGCAAAGTCTGATGCGGTGATAAAAGAAGAGGACATACCTCTTGAGAATCAAATTCTGTGTGATCCTCCTGCAAAACCCGCTAAGACTGTTGCAATCGAGTCCTTGTCTGCACAAGAGTCGGAGAGTGTGGATTTGCTGTATACTCTTGTTGGTGATAATAAAATTTATTCAGACAAAGATTTTCCTATTAAGAATGTTAATCAATCATTAATCAGTAAAGTCTTTGAAAATTCAACAAGTAAGTTTTTGGGTAAGAAAGGATCACACATTGTGGTAACACAGTGCCCTCCTATCCCAAAGGCTGAAGTTAGAAAACAATTTGGCAATCAGAAATTACCAACAGAGAAAAGGCAGCAAAATCATACCAAACCAAGAGGTAAAACACCGACTGAAAGTCAAAGGAAGCCGAATAAGAAGAAGAACAAGAATGTGAACTTTGTGAAATCTAAGGGAACAGACAAAATTGCAACGTTTGAAAATCAATCTAACTTAGATTTTGTCAAGAAAGCAACAGTGATGAAAAGGAATGAACCGAATAGTTCAAAACCTAGTACCTCGGGATCACAAAGTTCATCATCGGCAAGACGATCACATGATACTTCGGGGATTGTTGAACGAAGATCATGTTTTGAATGTGGCACAATTGGACACATAATTCGAAATTGTCCGTATCTTCATAAATTAAAAGCCAAAGAAGATGATCTCCGTGAACACAATCACCAAAAGCGATCTGTTTCTGTAAAACAAGATCCCCGACTTGTAAGAGAAAGGGAAAAGAAACAGAAATGCCAACAAGTCAAGGTGATTGAAAAGGCACTTAAAACTGAAGTGGTTCAAAAACAATCGGTTCCAGTTAAACCAGAAAGTTCAAAATTTTCAAAAACTTCAAACAATCACGAAGTTAAATTTTCAAACAATCAAACTGGTAAATCTCAACAGAAATGGAAACCTAAAATAACCACAAATTCAGGGGGACCATCACAATTTTCGAATCATCAAAGAATAGAAGTTATTGTTGTTGATGAAAATGGAAGACCCAAGACCACAATGGCTTGGGTCCCCATCTCCAACTAATTATGTGAGTTCATGTGCAGGGTGTTCCAGGAGGAACTATCAGTAGTCATTGGATTGTTGATAGTGGGGCATCCAGGCACATGACAGGCGACATGAAGCTTCTCTACGACGTCAAATCTATTAGAGGAGGTTATGTTGCTTTTGCTGGAGATAAAGGCGGATATATTACGGGTGAAGGAATGATTTCCAACGGGGTTGTTAGCTTTGATAAGATCAACTTTGTACAACAACTTGATCACAATCTTCTTAGTGTTTCTCAAATTTGTGATAAGCAGTTCTCAGTACACTTTGATGCAAATGGATGTTATGTGCTGAAACCCGGCTTCAAAATTCCGAAAGAATGGATTCTCTTGTCGGCTCCAAGGATAAATGATCTGTATGTCCTTGATATGAGCCAAGCTATCACAACGTCTGCACAAGCAACTTGTTTCGTTTCCAAAGCCACAGAAAAAGACACAATCTCTTGGCACAGACGAATGGGTCACATTCACCTACGCAAAATGAATCATTTGGTGTCAAATGAATTAGTGAATGGTGTTCCTCTTAAAAACTTCCATCTTCAAGACATCTGTGTCTCGTGCCAGAAAGGAAAACAAACGAAGAAGCGACACCTTACAAAGAAAATCAACACGGTGGCTGTTCCTCTTGAACGTTTGCACATGGATTTGTTCGGTCCTGTCAAGCACAAAAGCATTAGGAATGATCAATATTGCCTCGTGATAACTGATGATTATTCAAGATTTTCTTGGGTGGCGTTCATGGCACATAAGAGTGAAACCTTCGGTATTATCAAAAACTTGATCATTCAGATTGAAAATCTATATAAGTTGAAGGTTAGGCGGATACGTAGCGACAATGGTACAGAATTCAAAAATCATGCCATGGCGGAGTTTTGCACTTCAAAAGGTATTCTTCATGAATTTAGTGCAGCTTACACTCCTCAACAGAATGGCGTCGCTGAACGTAAGAACCGCACATTGATCGAGACTGCTAGGACAATGTTAGTAGAGTCACAATTGCCAATTCCTTTTTGGACTGAAGCTGTGGCCTCTGCATGTTATACGTTGAACCGAGTCCTTACAGTCAAAAGGCACAACAAGACCTGTTTTGAGCTTATTAACAAACGGAAACCAGATTTGTCATATCTTGAACCGTTTGGAGCTCCGTGCACAATAATCGATCCAAATGGAAAGTTTGGGGCAAAAGCAATTGATGGATACTTTCTTGGGTATGCCACCCCGAACTTAAGAGTCTGGAATCTAGAGACTAAAAGGGTCGAGGAATGGTCTGAAGTCAGAGTACAAAGGCACACTTTACCAGTCAAATGTCCTGGTCAGTCTTGGATGTTTGAGTACGATGACTTTTTCAATTCGATCAATGTTGAAGCAGTTGAAGAAAATGCTGCAGCAAGGATGTTTTTCGAGAGTGACAATGCAACAGATTCACCGTTGGTTCGTCCCATTATTGTCAATCAAGAACCATCTTCAGTGAACAATAATGCTCTCGACAATGAGGATTTTCACGATGCTACCGAATTGAACGAATCTTCAGAGGATGATGAATTTCTCGATGCAGATCAAGAAGCTCCAACAACAGCAGTACATGGTACTTCAGAGGGTACACCTCCAGTGGATGTCCCTAGAACAGCTGAAGCTACTGCATCATCCTCTTCGTCAATTCCGGGACTTGAATTGATTGTTGATCTCAATCTCAACAATCTGGGTACAAATATTCCAGTTCAAGATAATCCAGAAACAAGGATTCACAATACCCATCCTCAACAAAACATCATCGGAAATGTACAGAGTGGCGTTCAAACAAGAAACATGTTGCGAAACAACAACAATGCAGGCTTGTATGCAACTATCCGAGAATCTGGTCAACAAAATGATTGGTCTTTCGCGTGTTATGTCTCACAGGAAGAGCCAAGAACTTGGAAAGAAGCTTTGAAAGATAACTCATGGGTTGAAGCGATGCAGGAAGAACTGCAACAATTCCAGAAGCTTGGTGTCTGGAAACTCGTAGAGAAACCTGCTGGTTACAAGAAGATTGGTACCCGTTGGGTGTTTAAATGCAAAAAGGATGACCGTGGAGTCGTTATTCGAAACAAAGCAAGGCTAGTCGTTCAAGGTTTTCGTCAGATAGAAGGGATCGACTACAACGAAGTGTATGCACCTGTTGCACGTCTAGAAGCAATTCGGATCTTTCTGGCTTATGCCTCATTCAAAGGTTTCAAGGTATACCAGATGGACGTGAAAAGTGCATTCTTACATGGTGTGGTGGAAGAAGAGGTGTACGTCGAACAGCCTCCAGGTTTTGAAGATCCTATCCATCCCGATCGGGTTTGGTTGCTCAACAAAGCTCTCTATGGTCTTCATCAAGCACCGCGAGCTTGGTACGCAACCTTATCTAATTATCTGCTGGAGAATGGATTTCGCAGAGGTCTTATCGATTGTACTCTTTTCATCAAAGAACAAGATGGAGATCTTCTACTGGTACAGGTATACGTTGATGATATTATTTTTGGTTCTACTAATGATGTTTTGTGTAGGAATTTCGAGCGCATTATGCAGGATAAATTCGAGATGAGTGCTATGGGGGAAATGACTTTCTTTTTGGGCCTACAAGTACAACAAACCGAGTCTGGGATATTCATCCATCAGACTAAATATGTTGGTGACATCTTGAGCCGGTTCCAGATGTCTGATGCAACGCCCATCGGTACCCCATTGCCGCAAAATCACGGAATTACTCCAGACTTGAAGGGTGAAGCTACTAGCCTCTCATACTACCGCGCGATGATCGGATCTCTTATGTACCTCACAGCATCAAGACCAGATATAATGTACCCAACGTGCCTGCTTGCCAGATATCAAGTCAACCCGAAGGCCTCACATCTTGCAGCTGTAAAAAGGATTTTTCGTTATTTGAAGGGTTACCCTGACACCGGTCTATGGTACCCTAGGGATAATAACTTTGACTTGATCGCATTCAGTGATTCTGATTTTGGCGGATGCAAAATCGACGGCAAATCCATAACGGCTGGATGTCAGTTTTTGGGAAATCGCCTAGTCACATGGAAGTGCAAGAAGCAGACGTGCGTCGCTACATCAACATGCGAAGCTGAATACATTGCTGCCTCAAGTTGTTGCTCCCAAGTCCTATGGATCCAACAACAAATGCGTGACTATGGTTTTGAATTCCTAACTACTCCTATTTACGTTGATAATTCTGCTGCATTACAGATCACTAAAAATCCTGTGCAGCATTCAAAGACTAAGCACATCGAAATTAAGTATCATTTCATACGTGATTGCTTTGAGAAAAGGCTAATCGATGTTGCTTACGTCCACACCGATGACCAACGTGCCGACCTTTTTACCAAAGCATTTGACAAATCAAGATTTGACTTTTTATTATTGGTAAACGGCATTAAGGTCAAGCAAGAGTAAAACCAACATCGGAAAATCATTTTTGTAAATACCTTTGTGTTTTAAATTTGTCTTAGTTTATTGATTTTAGGGGGAGTAAATCCAAAATTTGAAAATCCAAAAAACATCGAAAAATTTCAAAAACACAAAAACAATAGAAAAGCAAAAATGAGTTTCCTGGCGAGAAAAAGAGAAAATGATAGTACATCAGTGGTCTGTCTAAACCTCTTTAAACCTTAAATGAAAAACGATAAGCAGCTCTATATAAGATGTATCGGTAGGCTCACAATCATTTTAAAGTGTGCAGGGTGATATAAACTTAAATCGACTGAAGACCAGGTGGGAACCATTCATTGGCATATGGTCTTGGTACCGAAATTTCGTTTGAGAGATTGCCGAGGTTCTGAGATATTCGGTCTTTATGCTGCTTATCATCTGGGTATCATGGTTGTATCTTTTACCGAAAAATAACGGGGACGCAAGTCTAGATCTTCCATGATACTATACATACGTGTACATATTGCATTCGACCTAAATAAGTGATCAACAATCACATGTCCAAACAAATAAGTGATAAAGTATCACATCTATCCGGGAGTCAAGTTCGTCTCTCTGCTGTACCAAAGTACTGACCTGTTCACGGACTTGCTCCTGTGCCCTCATGCATCGAAAATCAAGTTCCTCATTAATAAGTGATTCTATCACATAGGGCTTGTTTTCAAATCAAATAAGTGAGAATCTCACATCATATACGGTCAAACAGATGATAATCGATATACTCACCGGTAAGATGAACCCTCGTGCATACCTTGATACGGGAATGTGTCGTGATGTGGATGAACACCGGTCGGTAAGTATAAATCATACCTTAACGTATCCCCTCGCCATGATTACATCTGATAAGTTGAGCTTATGTGGACAACAATACCGATAATTGTTATAGGATGCTTATCTAAATGTTAACTAATTGAACAACAAGAGCGTTTTGGCATGACCGTACACTGATATGATTCTCTTACCCTCGAAACTCACAAAAAGAATGTCTGTAAATATTTATTTAATGCTTTCAGTTTCTGCATCTTTGTATATATTTATTTACTGCTTTCTGTCTTTACATTTGAAATATTCAAAAATACCAAAAAGATTTTAGGTGTGTTTTTAATTTAAACTTTATAAAAATCCAAAAAGATTTTATTTCTATCTTATTTTCGATCGTACGATGTTGGATCTCGAGTCTTCGTTACCTGAAACCTGATTGAAAACCAAAACGACTATATCTTCATAAACGGTCGAAATTTGCGAGTTTTGGAAGTTAAAATCTAAAATTGATAAATTCATTAAACTTTCAAACTGTCGGACGGTGTTTGATTGAACAATGGTCACATGTGTGTCGTTTACTTATGATATTCCAAGCAGTTGTTCTCATTACGCGTTTAGATTTCTTGCATGTGCAGATTCTAAAGGCAAGGAGAACATGGTCGATGACAAGCTTTGGAATGAAGACACGACGTGAAGGCACTCAAATGATGAAGATGATCGAGTTGCCGCTAACCATCATCAACACCACAAGGATCTCAAGTTTAAAAAAATCAAGACTTTCATGAGCATAACTCAAGGGGGAGCTTATGTTAAGGGGGAGTTTGTCAACACACTTCCTACATGAAACGGGGAGTTTGTTGGTACACTTTCTGCTTTCAAGACGTGAAGACTTTAAAGATCCTCCGACATTGAAGACTTGAAAGGACGTCAAAGACGTGAAGACACGAGGGACCTACAGGAATTAAGATCGAGATCGAGACAAAGCTACAGCCAAGGGGGAGTTTGTTGGTGCACTTGTGTCTGTACTTTGTCTGTATGTTGTCGTAATTCCAAACGATGTCTTTGTTAGTCTTGTAAGTTTGACCAAGTCAACCATCCTCCGGTTTGACTTGGCCAAACAGTTAACAAAATGGTTGTAATCTGTCTGTGTCGAAGGATGTGTCATCGAAGGATTGTTTATATCCTTCGATGAGCTCGAAAGATGAACCTTCGATGGATAGACCTAGAAGGATATCATCCTTCGAGGTATATGTGATCCTTCGGTAGGTTTCTAATCGACAGATGATCTTACGGTCAGTCTGTCTGATCCTTCGACCAGACGAGCTGTGTTGGGTATATATACCCATGTGTTGTGTTCACTTCAGAAGTTAGACAATAGAGAGACTTGGAGAGACAGAAGTGAGAAAGAGAGACAAGAGAGCATTCTGTTGAGAGCACACACACACGAGGGAGAGAGTTTGCAAAACATATTTGTAAACATTGAGCTTGTAACCGAACCTTTTCTACGTATTAATACAAGTGGTGTTAATCGGTGAAGTTTGTGTGTTGTGTTTGTGCTTGTTCTATCTCGGTTTGCATGCTAGCTTGGATTCCTCACTTGCTAGTGTGTTAGACATAACAAGGAATAGGTTTAACCACAACCTCCGAGGGACCTACAAGAAACAACGTTTATTTACCTTTGTTTGTCATAATCACACGTTATCATCGGATTTTGCACTTCGAATGACGATATAAGTAGATACTTCTAGTTCAACGAAGTTTTACTATCAACAACAAGAACAAATCGGGACTTTCAAGTACAAACCATTAAGATTTTCAATCATGGCTCCAAACCTCGAATATTGTTTATTTACTCCATTACTTTGGTTTACTTAGATGTTTCTTAATTATGACTCTTTGTGTAGATTTTGTATGGTAAGAACCTGGAAGAGGAGTTAGAGAGAAATCTAGGCGGTATCGAAGCAATGATAATACTAACAAGAAAATAACCCATATAGGTGCTAGCTACATAAGGAGGAACAAGTCCAGTTATGTCATTACCCATTACCTGGAAACTTAAACACATGAATTATGACATGCAAAACCAACACATCCACATGATTTGTCAAATATAAACAAATACTGAATGAGAAATAAAACAAAACAAAACAAAAAACAAATCAAATCAAAGAACCTAGCATTTCAGTTTACTTGTTTCTGAATCTTCGTAGGTGGATCTCAGATCAACCTGAATCTTCACTTTCAACCTGCGGTTCTGACAATCAACTTGAATATTCAAACCCTAGATATTTGAACAATCTATCCATCTCACGAGATCTGGTCAACTGAGGCAAGAATCAAAAACAAGTTAGAGGGAAGATGAGATACATTGCCATTGATTGAAGCTTTAACAATCGAAAATCAGGTTATAGGGGAGATGGGAACCACCAAGTACCAAAAGGTCACATTGAAGGGTGATGAAGAATTTTTGTTTTCTTTTTATTTATGTGAAATGACCATATACCCTCACGTGACAAGCACATGGGGTGTTTTAACTAAGATAGCTAATTGATATCAACGCCAAAGACCAAGCGAGTTTATATCTTGTAAGTATTGGGACCAATGGTGTAATTGGTGAAGCCTTGAGACCAATGGTGCCATTTATGGAAACCACAAGAACCAACCAGTCATTTAACTCTTGTAGATGACAATAAGTTTCTTTAGAGCGTCTATACTGATTTTTGACTCATACTATAATATAAGGTTGTAAATTGTGGTTGTAACCTCAAATAAAATTTGGTCCCTTATTCATTAAGAGAGGCCATCTAAAGGTTTTGGCTACAACGTCATTGTTAATACGTGTTTGAGCCATTATATAAGATTAATCATGATCAATGTCTTATTTTTTATCAGTTGTAAATTATAGAAAAAAATAATTGATTACATATCTTTATATGTTGAAACTCCAGTAAACATTGTCATCAACATTTATAACATTAATATCGACATTTCTTCATGTAAATTTTTATTTTATTTTTAGTTATGTTGTTTAATTACTTAAACCGTTATAACAACAGTTTATTAGATCTAGCATCTCGTAATCATATAAATCATCCATAGTTATTATTATTAGTTAAAACTTATAGCATATTACATATTGTTCCTTGGATCGAAAACAAATGGAAAAAGAAAACAAAAACTCTTTAGAAACCCTAATTTATTGAAGATGTTGTCCACCACATGTGCCCAAATACAGCTTGAAACTATTTGCCAACGATGAGTTTTGCTCTACTTTGACCTTCATTGATTTGGAATTGGTCTCCTAAACCAAAATGACTCATCAGCAACCAAACTATGGTAACAAGCTCACCACCTCTACTCACTTGTGCTGCTTGCATGTTGGCTCGTGACTGACTCGCTGCATAACACAACAACTCCACCCATACCTTGCTTATAATCACCCATTTATCCAATTCCGGTTTTTTTTCCTGTATCTCCATCAAGCATTTTGCCAAAATGCAACCATCGAATAACAACGACTTGCTTCGGTCGCCCTTTATAGCTACCGGTTGCACTTCGGTCGATACATTGAAAATCTCCATACAACTTTGTATGTGGTTAAGATCATAATTTTTTCTTATTTTTTTAAATACACCTGGTTCGACGCCTTTTCTCTCGTTAAAAAACCTTTTGGCCTCAGCACAAGTGTCCCGAAACCGAATTTGTGCAATACCTGCTACTGCGGACATCATGCTCGATTGCATGATAAGAAGGTACAACATGTAATCAGATACGAGTTTTGAAATGTTCCTATACTTTTTGTCTCCTTTGTTGGATTTCATTTCGGTTTCGTTATGGAGTTCCTTGTTGTAGCACAATTCGGTAGCAATGTGCCATAGAATGAGACTTTGATCGTAGTCCACACCTACAACATATTTGAGTAAATTACTCCAGCCTTCTTCGACTCGAAGCACCCAATCACCACGTGCGGAACTGATCTCCTTAGCGGTCTCCAAGTCATCCGCGAGTTCTGATTTTGATTTTAGCTCTGAGAAGATGAAGTCTCTAAGATTCCTAGAGAATACTTCTGGTTTTACATAAAAGATGCCATCAAGAAGCCCTGTAATCCCCAACCTGTCAAAAACCTTTTCCCATTGTTCGGGACGTTGGTGCAGGCAGTAGTGGATAAGGTTGAATGTATTAATGGTTTCAGACCACCTTCGTCTTAACATATACCCCCTAAGAAGTTTGGGTTGTGGCGGATCAGCCCCTTTCACGTTATCATCTTCTTTCGAGGGCTGTGGCGGATCAACCCCTTTTGTTTTATCAACTTCTATCAAGGGCTGTGGCAGATCAACCCCTTTCATTTTATCATCCTTTTTCGAATCGTGATTGCTTTTAGTTGCCTGTATTGGATAGAATATATTAGTTAGACATTACTACAACAACCCCTTGTCTAATAAATACTAGCTAACATATTGTATCTAATTACCTTAAGTGTGCCCTCGGTCCTGAGTTTGAGAAATCCTGTGATGATTTTGTTCTTGAGAGAGTTGACAGGCTCGTCATCAGGTGATTCCCGAAGAGTAATGATGGTCCAATCCGAAATCAAGAGCATCAATAGAGCAGTTAAATCCAAACCCAACGCGCCAAAGAGCAAAGCGTAAGTAATCGTAACATCAACTCCACTGAAGTTTGTTTTGCTTTTCATTACGAATAAAACGATTGCCAAACAAACAGTCGCGAGAGAGAAAAACCGACTAAGGGCCCCGTACTTACCATACACCACAGGAAGCTTGGTGAATAGAACATCATAGATGAAGTTTAACTCGACCTCTACCACTTTAAACGCGTCTTTCGCATTCCTATTCAAGAAGAAATCGCGACCCAAACTCCGTTCCTTTCTACTGAAAATTGTATCCACAATAAGACCTCTAAATTTGTTATAGAACATATAACCATACTGCACCACCTCCAATTCTGTTAACCTCCCCTTTTTAGCCTTGTTGGCTGATTTAGTCGTTGTATCCAGTTCTTCAATCATTTCGATTGATGTCGGAAGATTGGATTCTTTCTTAGAAACATATTCATCCATGAGTTTTGCGTAATTTGGACCCGGATCCGGACCCGTAAGCATTGATTCTTTGAATCTATCAGCACTCGCAAGATAAAGCGAGCGTGTTCTTTCGGCGTATTTGATGATTCCAGTCGCAAACATCAACGTTGTAGGAATCCATAGCCGGTTATCTGGAAGTGACTGAACAAACACATAAATTGCAGCTACACACTGGAAGAGAAGACTTAGTAAATGGCGGAGCCACAACTCGTTGTCTTCCAATGCGAAAGCCGTAATGGTGTCCGGACCACCAAGGTGCACCAAAAGAAACGGTGCCCAAAAGGCAAGAAGGTCTGTATTTTCCACGGGGTCTCTACTTTTTTTGCCCGCATCCTCACCGGGGTTCCCCATGCTATTCGAGATAAGTCCAACAGCAAAGTTAGCCGTGGCGTCAGCCAACAAGTACGCAGACCACAATGGCATGACTAGCCAGTAGCTTTTTGTTCGTTTTCGAAAAGGAGCAACGAAAATCAGAAACATTTGTAATGAAAGACTGATTACGATGAAGGTTCGGAGATCCCATGTATCCCATAGTCGTTTCCACTTCGGAGGGATTGGAATGTCCACCAGCATTCTCGCCATTTTTTCTTACTTTGCAAAAGTTATCTGCAAAGTTGTTGATGTGGTTAGCCTGAATGTATGCTTGTTTTACTCAATAATGGACACTACACTTTAGTCTAAAGTTCATTTTAGTGGAAAGTTATCAAAACTTCAAAGTTGACAACAAAAAAAAAAAAAAAAAAAAAACTTCAAAATAGACATAGAAATTTAGCATTCACCAAAGTAATTAGCATCATTTCCTCTAACCGGAAGCCACCACATCTTCTCTGGCAGACGAGACGATTAGGATTTAGCCTACACTTTGAGACGGCTAGGAAAATGTCGCCTACGCCGGTGCTTTTGATGAAGAGCATCGGGTAATGCTTTGCCACGCTTTTGGGGGCTGCTAAATTTCCATTTGACTATTTTGGTAATATTACCTTACACCTTAAGTGAATATTTGAGTGATCAGCATAAACACAACTTACTGACCAATAGCATGGAATCAAAGTTTCAATAAGTGATTTATATCCAACATTCTTACATATATAGATATATCTATATATGTATTAGAAAGTTTCCTGCAACTCTGTCTAATTTAACACACTAGTAAATTATTATTATCATCTTTGTTGACAATGAATAAATAAAAAAACAACAATCATACTCATAAAATCCCATTATTAAATAATATTAACATTTAAGTTATTGGTAAGGAAAAAGATAGAGGTATGATTTGCTTGCATCTCAACCTCTATCTTTGAGGACAAAAAGACTGCTTCCAGGAAATCCTTGATGCTAAAACAATGCACCGGGTAAATTAGAATGAACAACTTTCTAGGGATAAGGAAAGTAACTGTAGATCATCTTGTTGACTATGTTAAACTATTTAACACCTGATAATGCTCAAAATGGATTGCAATAACTTAATTAATCGTTTTAGCTTTTCATGTGCATAATTTGTATATTCAACTCAGTTACCTAATATTTGCGGTTCAAAAAAAAAATTACCTAATATTTATTTTTCTGATTTCACATAAATGATGGTTGATATACAACATATGCGCACCAACTATGGGTGAGCATTAAAGCATATTCTTTTTATTACTTCTCGGCGAAAGCGAACCTATAATCAGTTTTTTGGGTTATAAATGATGTGGTTATTAGAAATATTAGTTAGACCATGTGTAATGATACATATGAATAATGTCCTCACCTATGGACGTTGTATCCCATGTGGTAGTTCAGTTAGCAGTGGGGCATTATGAGTCGTTTTTTTTCTAAAATGAATGTAGTGCCAATGTGGACATTGTTGGGACATTATGTTAACAAAATTCTAATAGAATTAAACAAAAAAAAACATCAAAAAAAAAAAAAAAAATCTTATCCGCCAAACAAAAACCATCAAGAAAATGATTGGCCCAAAAGAATGAACAATGGCGTGGAAAAAAGAACGCCAACCACCATTTTTTCGAAAAAAAAGCCCACGGGGCGGTCACCTCGACGTTGTGGGGCGTTTTTTAGGGATAAAACACCCAAAAACCCCCCACTACGGATGGTCTTATGGGTGAAAGCAAACCTATAATTAGTGTGTTTGGGTTATAGCCTATAGGTGATATGGTTATTTGGAAAAGAAATGGTGTGAGTTGATTCAAACTCTTTATGCTAATAAATTCAATCAAATTTGGGTCAAAAACAACAAACTTGTCAATTTAGAAAGGAGAAATGTAACGAACAGCTATAATAAAACATTCTAACAATTATATTATAATATATTATTTTTAAAAATGAAGGTATAAAAATTAAGGGTGGTGTTTAGTTTAGTTATTTATGCACATGCAATGCAACCATAACTTAATGATAAAATCTGGTTACTAAAACTCCTACCAAAACATCGATTTCTTTGTTGATTTGTTTTTTTCAGTCATGATTCAATTGTTCAGATTTTTCAACAACTCAACAAAAAATCTACAATATTATTTCAATTATTTTGGTCAATTAACAAACATTTCACCAATGCTTTTGTGTTTCTAGCTAGAATTGATGTTAAGGTTCATCAACATTGCAATAGGTTTAGGTGTCCACATGTTAATAGCATATAGAAAGGGTGCACAACAATATCCTAAGATAAAAACACAGCATCCGTGTGGAAGGATGTGTGAGGAACATTCATGTGGACCTAGATATATCACTATTAAGTATCAAAAAGTATATTATTGCCTGTAATTTGTTGTTCAATTTTAAAAACTAAAACTAAAATTAAGAAACAAAAAACAAAAATTAAGCGACTTTGGTTAAACATTGAAAGATGACTACTTTACCGTGTGAATTTCTCACCTCAATTTTATTATGTTCTTACATATGTAATGTCCTTATATATAACTTATTATATTTACTTAAATATATAAAAAAATTCGCTGTAGTATATAAAAACTTCTCCTTAGTATCAGTTATATAAAAGACTTTCTAATATATTACTCTAAATATATATCAAAGTTTAACTGGTAATTTCTCCTAATTTTCTGTTTTTTTTTTTTTTTTGAACGGTTAATTTCTTTAATCCCCTGTCGTCTGTGTGACTTGAACCCAAAACCTTTCCATTCCCAAACTATATATAAAAGATTTCGGGATACATTTTATTAAAATAAATAATTTAGTTATAAAATATTATTATGGACAAATGCATCGTTAGAAATTAATTAATGATGTGTAAAAACTACATGACATTGTTAAGAACAATGATAAGGACACACGACCGTGTGACTGTATATCTCTATGGTCTAACGTGTGCGTTAGTGTTTCTTTGGGGTATAACATAAGCATAAGATTAATCCATAACACTTAAACTTGTTAGCTTGAAGCAGAAACCATATACAAAGTGTTTAAACATGGAAATTATTCACATAACTCAATGAGAAAACAAAAAACTTTGCAACTGAGAGAATGAAAGTAAGAAAGTTTGCCATTAATATGAAATTTATAAACGTAAGTGGGATACCTGAAGAAGAAGAAGGCAGCAAAGGTTACTGGAACTGCATAAAGATGATGTTTTGTACTTTAAATGTGCCCAAATTGGTGAAATGAAAGTGAGTATGTAGACAAAAGATGAGATTTGCAGACACCAGACAGAGAAACACTCAATCTCTAAAGTACACAATAACTAGATCAGCTTCCAGTACTATTTATAGAAAAAGGTGGCCGTGGTAGAGGGACAAAAACCCCAAAAAATAAATAATTAAAGAGTTAAATGCCATTTTAGTCCCTGTGGTTTGGGTCATTTTGCCAGTTTAGTTCAAAGGTTTCATTTTTAACCTGTGGGTCCCAAAAAGTTTCACAGTTGCCATTTTAGTCCACTGGGTTAACTTCATACATTTTTTCTGTTAACGAGAAGGCCAATTTGGTCATTTTGTATGTAATTTAGTTAACTAAAAGGGCAATTCAGCCATATAAAATGACCGAATTGGCCTTCTCGTTAACAAAAAAAATGGATGAAGTTAACCCAGTGGACTAAAATGGCAACTGTGAAACTTTTTTGGACCCACAGGTTAAAAATGAAACCTTTGGACTAAACTGGCAAAATGGCCCAAACCACAGGGACTAAAATGGCATTTAACTCATAATTAAAATACTCATATGTTTATGTTATTTGGTTTTAAAAAATAGGACATAAAATTATTATTGTCTTATTAATGAATTAATTAAAAATATGTGTTAGGTAAAAAAAATTTCACTTTTGGAAAAATGTATACAGAATTTGTCACTTAAAAAGTGTGAATCATTCTACATAAATTGTACAGTCAAATATTCGTAGTTAATTTATTTACAACTTACTGAAGAATTACAAGTTGCTAAGTTTTGGTGGAAGCTGAACAGACAAGTCGGAAATCAGGAAACAACAATATTTTTCTACATCGATCCAGTTTTGAAGGGGTGTATGGTCCCAAAAAGGTCGCGCAAACCTCCGTCAAGGTTGCGCGCGGGACCATACTCCTTATTCAACAAACTTCCTATCATTAGCCTCGTGCGAGCTACACCATATTTCTATTTTACGTCGCGCGAGACCTAGATAATAAGAAGCTCCAGTAGCAACACTTAGCATACCGAGAGAGCACTCAGTCACCTAAACCCCGCGCGAGTTAGTTACGTGCCCAGCAAGACTCGCGCAGGGAAGCAACGCAACGCTGCTCCAAATAGTACACAAGGTACAAGTGGCAGAAGAAAAGAGCCAATCAACGTCCTTCTAGCTATGCTCAATCGTGCTCCACGATCATCTGACATGCAGGAGACAAAAAGTACTTAAGGACGCCTACATGGCACCAATCATAAAACAGAGACAACTGCCCCACGATCTCCACTTACCTGCTGATGGCAGAAGGGCGTCCAGGCCGACAACAATGACACGTGGCTCCAATCACATTGCGCCAGCTCCAGAAAGCTCCTAGAAGCCACTAACGGTCGACACCAGTGAGACAAGGAACATATCCTCCATGTTGTCGCCTTCCGGCCCAAGCCCCATCAGCCCACATCCTCTTACACCTCTCCGGCTATAAATAGAGACCCCACTTCACAGGTTAAACATTTCATTCCCTCTACTCTCACACTTAATACTTAATTATCTCCCCAAAGCAGTCGCTTATTCTCACGCCGGAGCCCGGTTAAGAGGGAAACCCCCACATTCCCTTCTTAACGAGTAACGGTGTTCTGTTTTGCATATAACCCAGTCATTAAGGAGCTCAGGAAACCACAAAGAAGATTTAACCATTATGGTAGGAACATAAACCAAACTGATTAGTCCCTTAATTAGTTCTGTGTTTCTTCATTGGCGCCCACCGGTTTTTCTACAAATCACTTTCATCTTCTTCTTTCCTGAGTTTGTGTTTTTTCTTCCTTCGATCATGGCTGGTCAAGGAATCATTCCCGAGTTTGTTGGTTTCGGTGAAAACCCTAATGCAACGTTGGGGGAGGGTAATCAGAACGCCCAACCGCAACACATCGAAGAAATTGGCGAAATCGAAGTAACCAACACTGGGGGACCGCGCGGGAGTATCACTCAGACGGTAACCCCAGGAAACAACGGCGCTGGACCTTCAAACCCAGCTCCACCTCAGAACATTTCGACGCTACTAGGGCTACCAGAGGGCGAAACACCAGCCTCATGGTACGCCAAACAACTTGCCACCATTAACGAGGCATATCAATCCTTGAGCGCACAACAAGAAGTCTTAACGGCAGAACCGTCCTTGGTTACACCAACCGGCCCAAGTCACGGGCCGCGTCAGATGCCACCACCACAAAACATTCAAGGAAGAACTAACAGACCTCCCCCTACCAGGAGACTAAGCGTGCACGACACGCACGATAGACGGGAAGAAACAGAAAGCTACTATGACTATCCGTCACACGTCCAAAGAGGCCCAGTTCATAGCCGGCTCACGCCGCGCAACATGAACAATGAGTGGGAAGAAACTGACCCGAATGATCCAACTTGGGAGGGCGATGAAGAATCTTCGGTCTTCAATCGTTTGCAAAGAAATCACGAATACTACAAACCAAGACAACACGTTGGGTATACCGAAGAGTCAGAGCAAGACTTTCGCCTCGCCTCGCCTACCGACCAGCTGAAGCTGTAGAACATTCAAAGTTCGTTCCAAAGATCGCGCTCGCGCCGCTTAAAAGAGAGAAGTTAGCTCCGACAGTCGGAAAGTTTAACGGATTGACTGATCCCGATGTTCACGTCAGAGTTTTCACAAGTGTGGGCTGCATGGGAGGATGGAATATGCCCATGTGGTGCCATCTGTTTATTCAAACGCTTACAGGGGCTGGTCGCGCCTGGTTCGACAGCCTTCCTCCGTGAAAGATAAAGTCATGGGTGGATTTCAGGACTCAGTTTTTGAGTCACTTCAGTCAACAGAGACAATACCAGCGCGACACAGCCGAGGTTGAGGACATCTGGCGCAGAGATAATGAGGGTTTGGAAGATTTTATCACTCGCTTTAACAAAGAGTGTTTGGAAATCCGTGGCGTAAGTGAACAACTCATGCGCTGCCACTTCAAGAAAGCCATTCGTTGTGATAGTCTCATCAGAACTATCACTGGGAAAGACGGAATGCCCAAAGAATGGGATAAGCTCATGGAAGCCGCGAAGATAGTCGCGCAAACTGAAGAGTCGCTCGCCAGAAACAAGAACTATCGTACTGAAGATCGGTTTTCTAAAGGGGGTCATCCGCGCGACGACAACAAACAGAACAAAGGAAAAAACCCTGGGTGGAAAGCCAACCACTCCAGCGGTTATGGTGAGCGATCTCGTTATGAAGAACGGTCGCGCTACAGAGAAGATGCGCGAGACACTATCGATCGAATTGGGTATCGAAAGGCAGTCAGAGATGATAATCGAGAAAAGCATTGGACTCCGCTCATAAAAACGCCAAAGGAGGTGCTAATGACGGAGAACCATGATTTTAAGGCTCCAAGGCCTATGACGAACAAAAAGGGGCAAGACCCCAACCTGTATTGTGATTTCCACAAGGATACAGGCCACTTAACTGATGATTGTTACAGCTTACGTCAAGAGATCGAGAGAGCGCTGAAGAGTGGAAAGCTAAGCCACTTGGTGAAAAACGTGCGCAAAGAAACTCGACAGCTCCATCGCCATGATGAGGGAAATCACAAGAAGGTCCGACGCTTAGAGACCCACATGGTCAACGGCCCAAGGTATAGCGCGAGAGAAAAAGGCAAGCGACCATATGAGCCTTCATGGCAAGAACAGCAGGTCATCTTCCCGGTGGTGCGCGGGGGTCCTTGAGCCACACGACCCATCGTCATCACCGGTATCATCGGCCATTACGAAACTGAATACGTCTTCATCGACCCGGGGAGTACAGCAGACATCATCTATGAACAGTGCTTTAATCAGATCGACGATGAAGACAAAGCGAGACTCGAGCCAGTTGACTACCCCCTGTCGGGATTTTGCAACGAAATGATTTTCCCGCTTGGCCAAATCAGTTTCCCCGTTACGCTTTCTGACGGTAATCACTCAAGAACAACGACTGTAAACTTCATGGTGATGCCTGTTAAGTCAAGACATGACGTGCTGATCGGGAGAGAGACGCAAGGCGAGCTTAACATGATAACTTCCACCCCCCACTCAGCAATTGGGTTCCCAACTAAGACGGGGGTGGCTATCATTTATGCTAAGAAAGAAGTGATGTCAACGGAAGAGGTGCACCAAACAAAAGCGGCGAAGGTTTCAATAACCGAGCCAGAGAAATGGGTATTGAACCGTAAATTCCCGGAGCAAACGGTGACGATAGGCCACGCAATCTCACCAAACATCCGAACGCAGCTCAAGCAACTCCTATTCAGAAATATGGATATCTTCGCCTGGACTCCGGCTGACATGACCGGTGCCCCGCGTGACATCACCGAACACTGTCTGAACACTTATCCCTCTGTTGAGCCAAAAGTGCAAAGGAGACGCAGCCTAGGGGCGGATAAAACCAAAGCGATGAATGAGCAGGTATGTGAGTTGCTAAAAGCAGGGATTTTGCGGGAGGTCCGTTATCAAAATTGGGTTGCGAACCCCGTGATGGTAGAGAAGTCTAGTGGAGGATGGCGAATGTGTGTTGACTATACCGATCTCAACAAGGCATGCCCTAAAGATTGCTACTCTTTGCCTGAGATCGACAAAAAGATAGGCTCTCTCGCGCCATATAGATGGAAATGCTTCTTAGATTGTTACAAAGGATACCATCAGGTTCAAATGAAGTTGGAAGACGAAGACAAGACAGCTTTTCGAACCGATCTAGGGATCTTCTGCTACACAAAGATGCCTTTCGGCTTAAAAAATGCTGGCGCAACGTATCAACGCCTGATGGATAAGACCTTCGCTGGAGATATCGGGAAGCATATTGAAGTTTACATCGATGATCTGGTGGTCAAAAGTCCCGAAGAGGACCAAATGTTGAAGGACATCGAAAAAACATTCAATTCATTGCGCAGCGTGAATATGAAGTTGAATCTAGCCAAGTGTTCTTTTGGCATGGAAGAAGAGAAGTTCTTAGGCTTCATAGTCACAAACGGCGGCTTTAAAGTGAATCCAGAAAAGGTCCAGGCAATAGAGCGAATGCCATGGCCGCGAACAATCAAAGAGATGCAACGGTTGGCCGGCCGCCTAGCCGCGCTTAACCGCTTTCTATCAAATCACGCCGCGAAGTCATACCCTTTTATCAGCACTCTGCGCAACTATGTGAAGAAACAAGAGTTCAGGTGGACCCCTGAAGCAGAGAAAGCTTTTCAGCAAATGAAAGAGTGTTTGATTGAGCTCCCAACCCTGACTGCACCGTTTGAAAAAGAGCCACTCGTACTGTACTTATCTTCTTCGGATAAGGCAGTAGGGTCGGTATTACTGGTGGAGAGAAATGGAGTCCAAACTCCAATTTATTACGTCAGCAGGGTACTCACTGACCCGGAAACGAGATATTCCACGATGGAAAAATTGGTGCTTGCGCTGCTACACACCTCCCGAAGGCTGCGCAGATATTTTACAGGGCATGTGATTACCGTACTTACCAATTTCCACATCGGCACGATATTGCAAAAGCCAGAAACATCCGGGCGGTTAGCGAAATGGGCCATCGAGCTGGGGGGCCACAACATTTTGTACAGGTCGCGCCCAGCAATCAAGGGTCAAGTCCTAGCAGACTTCATCACAGAAGTCCCAATTGATAAAATCAAAGATTGTGAGCTTGTGGAGACTCCCGTAAAAGACACGACAAATGAGACTTGGATGCTTTATACTGATGGGGCCTCAAATGAGGACGGCGCGGGAGCTGGATTGCGCCTAGTGATCCCTGAAAACCATGAATTCACTTACGCCATCAAGTTGGATTTTAAGAATACCAACAACGAGGCGGAGTACGAGGCATTTCTGGTAGGCTTGCGTCTCGCCATAAAAATGGGAGCTAAAAATTTACAAGCACACGTTGATTCACTCCTGATTGCCAGCCAAGTTAACGGTATATACGATGCAAGGGGCGAAGTTATGGCCCTATATTTGGAGCAGGCAAAAGAGTTGCTTCAACAGTTCAAGTCTTACAAGGTAATCCACATCAATCGCTCTGAAAACAAACCAGCTGACGCTTTGAGCAAGCTTGCTTCAACTTCCGTCCAACATCTCACCAAAGATGTAAGGATTGAAGTACTAAAGAACCCATCAGTGCTGCTACGACAAGTCAACGTGATCGAAATGGGCCAGCCATCCTGGATGACCCCTATAATTCAGTATTTGCAAGAAGGAATGCTCCCTGAGAGCAAGGCAGAGGCAAGAAAGATTCAAAACAAAGCTCTGCATTACGAAATGAATGGTGGTATCCTATACCGCAAGTCCTTCTTGGGGCCACTACTGCGTTGCGTGGACCCCCATGATGCGAGTTACTTGATCAGGGAGATCCACGAAGGGATCTGCGGCATACATGCTGGACCACGCATGGTTGTCGCAAAGATTATGAACGTGGGATATTACTGGCCAGGGATGCATGTCGATGCCCTGAAGGAGTTGCGCAAATGCGACTCCTGTCAGCGACACTCTCCAAAAAAGTGAAAACAACACCTTTTTTGCGCCGGCTCAATAGGCTCTGTGAACACAACACCTTTCTTTTCTGGTGTTTTCTTCTTGGCCTCTGCAGAAGAACAAAGTGTCAAAAAAGTGAAAAACAACGAATGAGAAGCTAAGGACAACTTACCAGGAGAAAACTTATAAAGAGAGCGCAAGTTGCTCGTTTTCCCGATCAAGGGAACCGCACCAGCTTTAGGCGCGGCGACCACACCAGCCGTGGTCTCGCTCCTATTTCTTTTTCTGCTGATCAACTTCTCAGCAGCCTCCTCCTCTTCTTCTTCTTCTTCTTCTTCTTCCTCTTCCTCATGCGCAACAGAGGAAGGAGTAAAACCAGCATCTGGGTTGCGAGAACCCGCACTACCTGAGCTTTTTGATCCACCTGCTGCAGTCTTCTTCTCGCCTATAAGCGATAAGCCCTCAAGTGAGTCACTAATTATCACATAATCTTTCAAGTCACTCTGACGAAGCCGAAGAGTACCTTTATCAGCAACACCAGAAGCTGTGCGGCTACTCCCGCCCCTTTTGTTTGTCACCTCAGGCTCAAGGTTGATCACCTTCTTCTTCCTAGAGGGTTTCTTCTTCTTCTCTTCGGGGTCGATACCCAGGCCGCGCAACACACCTGCAAAGATGTTAGACCACGAACTTAGGTCCCCGTTCGAAGACCCTACAGACTCCTCGCTGGAAAGATAGACAACCTCTTTCCCAGCAGAAGTCACAGAGCGCAAAGGACGAGGTTTGGGTATGTGCGCACCTTCGGTTGCAGTAGGCGGCGAGGCGAATGCATCAGCAACCGGGTATATGAAATTTCCCTTAATCTGCTCGTACCAGTACTCCTCTCCAGCCTGAAGCGGGCGCACGCTCATGGAACCACCAAAGGTGGGGAAGGCAGCTTGGTACAGTTGCACCTCTACATGCGCAAATATATAAGGATTAGCACAGGTTAAAGAACGAAGATATCAGAGGAATCAAGGAAATAACTAACCTTTATCTTCAAGCTTCAACACCGGAACGTCCTGGCTATCAGCCGGCCACTGGTCACTCATGTGCGCCGCAACCAAGACATTTTCTCCAAACACTCGGTTTGGAGTAGAAGTAAGCTTCTTGTACCAAGCGTCATTCTTGGGGATCGCCAAATCCTCCTTCAAGATCGGTTCGGACCATGCGCGGAACGTCATGGCGATCGGTATCACCTCCTCGTGAATATAAAAGAACTTCGGTTTCCACTCATGAAAACTCTTGGGGGGGGGGGGGGGTTCAGCAGTATCTTCTTCGCAGCACCCCGACTGGCGAATGAATAAAAGCCCATGTTTCTGATCAGTTTGTAAAACATCCGGAATTTTTCAACATTAGGCTCAATATCATGGGATCGGCAGAGGAACTCGAAGTGTCGAACCCTAACCATCCCGGGAGGGCTCATCTGCGAAATATGAAACCCATAAAACTGAAGAGTATGGGCCATAAAATTTGTCGCCGGCAACCGGAAGTTGCCTTGATGGAAGAAGTCTTCAAATAGGGTGATATAGCCCGGCGGCGCATCGGCGGCCGTCTGGTTTTGACCGGGATATCTGGCATCCCATTCCGGTGGAAACCGGAAGCCACGTACTATCTGCTCAAATAACCCTAAATCCCACCGGAGAACGGGAACAGGGCCTTCTTCTCCAGGATTATTTTCGTGATGTTCTTCAGCCATTGGTAATCGACAAGGAAGCCTTGAATATTCTGAAAACATACTTGAAGATCTGCTACGATGTTCTTCAAGGATGTGAAGATCTGCAACCGTGTTCTTCAAACTTTGAAGATTTAGAGGAATTTGAGAGGAAATAACTAAAAGAGTGCAACAGAAGAGGAGAAGTGGTTTCTTCTCTCCGTCTCATCAGATATATATACCCATCGCATTTAATGCGATGGGTAAACGTGCCGAGATCGCCGCGCACGTGACCAATCAGAAGATGACACGTATGGCGAGAATCCCGGAGTGACGGTTACCACGCGCGCGTGGAGCTAACTCTCCTGACGGAATGACCAACCGTCAGAGACAACTTGATGACAGCCGTGTAAATGGTCAACTCAAACGTCACCGTCAATGACGTTTCTCACCAACTTGTCAGAATTCAAATTTTGAAAATTTTTCCCGCCAAAAGATTAATACAGACTTCATGGAAAAGCTACTAAGGTCACGCAATGTTAACAAGGACATAATAACCCTGCGCGCTTACACTCAAAGGCAATAACCCAACTGGAACCAAGCCTGGTAGTCACGCCGTAGTAACCAATAAGAGTTTACACGCGCCCGTCTACCAAAATCAAGGAAGCATTTTCTACAACTTTTATTTTAAGTCCTGAGCTCCAACCACTTGCCTCGCGCATGGTGCAGCACTGGACTAGGGGGACTTGAAGGGGTATGGTCCCAAAAAGGCCGCGCAAACCTCCGTCAAGGTTGCGCGCGGGACCATACTCCTTATTCAACAAACTTCCTATCATTAGCCTCGCGCGAGCTACACCATATTTCTATTTTACGTCGCGCGAGACCTAGACAATAAGAAGCTCCAGTAGCAACACTTAGCATACCGAGAGAGCACTCGGTCACCTAAACCCCGCGCGAGTTAGTTAAGTGCCCAGCAAGACTCGCGCAGGGAAGCAGCGCAAGGCTGCTGCAAATAGTACACAAGGTACAAGTGGCAGAAGAAAAGAGCCAATCAACGTCCTTCTAGCTATGCTCAATCGTGCTCCACGATCATCTGACATGCAGGAGACAAAAAGTACTTAAGGACGCCTACATGGCACCAATCATAAGGCAGAGACAACTGCCCCACGATCTCCACTTACCTGCTGATGGCAGAAGGGCGTCCAGGCCGACAACAATGACACGTGGCTCCAATCACATTGCGCCAGCTCCAGAAAGCTCCTAGAAGCCACTAACGGTCGACACCAGTGAGACAAGGAGCATATCCTCCATGTTGTCGCCTTCCGGCCCAAGGCCCATCAGCCCACTTCCTCTTACACCTCTCCGGCTATAAATAGAGACCTCACTTCACAGGTTAAACATTCCATTCCCTCTACTCTCACACTTAATACTTAATTATCTCCCCAAAGCAATCGCTTATTCTCACGCCGGAGCCCGGTTAAGAGGGAAACCCCCACATTCCCCTCTTAACGAGTAACGGTGTTCTGTTTTGCAGATAACCCAGTCATTAAGGAGCTCAGGAAACCACAAAGAAGATTTAACCATTATGGCAGGAACATAAACCAAACTGATTAGTCCCTTAATTAGTTATGTGTTTCTTCAAGTTTATTATCTCCTAATTTTAAGGCTTTAAGAAAATATGTTTTTCTTTTATTTTATTTTTTTGAAACGCGAATTTCTTTTATTCGTGTCGTCTATGCGAATTGAACCCAAGACCTCTCCCTCCTAAGGTGTTTAAAGGCTTAGATTTTACCAAAGGACCACCAACCCATTGGTTGTTTTGCGACTAAAAATTCCATTGCAAAACGCGATGGTCGGAAGTTTGTTGTAAAATTTGCGGTATTTCAATCCATTAATTGCAAGTTTTGCTACAAAAAATACAATGACCAGGATTTGTGAGTAAAATGATGAAATTTCTTTTAGTGATGCGCTAATTCAGTCGCAAATCTTTTTTAACGGTTAATCTTGGCCAAGCATAGTCGATAGTGGGCAAGCATGATCATAATTACTCAAACGTGATTATAAAAATCAACCAATAATACATAATTAGTTAAAAGAGTTGGCGGACTCATACGTCATCTGATTAGAGACGAACGCGCAGGAAATGACAGCAGTAAAAAGGGGTATAATTTAAGCAATAGTTAAGCTACATGGTGTGGGATAAAGCTCCTAGAAGCTGTATCACGTCACATCAGCATCACGTATGTTTTAAGGCAACATTGACAGCGTGGTTTAGCGCTCCCTTTACAGAAAAAACAATAATGAAAAAAATATCTGATTGGCTCACTCAAGGTGGGCCCCACCACACAACTCTTTGGCTCTCGCCATTGTGATGGCCGAGGGTTCCATAGTGCCCTCCTTTGACGGAGGAGGATGGTGTTGAGGGCGCCACCCAGCTAATTGTCCGGCCTAAGAGTTAGATAGAATATAAGTAACGTGTCGGAAAGTAAACAATATGGCATAGTGTAGGGGTAAATGTATAAAATGGTGTTCTATATAAACACCTTATTCTGTAACCCTAGAAAAAGTACAATACAATTCAAACCCTAAATCGGTTCATTCTCTATACCAAACAACATGGTATCAGAGCAGTGTTTCTGATTCTTGAACACTCTACTCATCATCTACAACCAATCCCAAACCAGAGAAACCCGACAACAAAGTCAAACTCGAAAAATACCAGAAATCAGTTCCGGCGAATCAACCACAGTTCCGTTGCCGCCGCCGCTTTAAACCCTGCGGTCGTTTGTTTATTATCCTTTTCTTTTGTTTGAAATTTTCGTTTGTTTATTATCCTTTTCCTTTGTTTGAAATTTCCATAAAAAAGGTGCTGCCATTTGATAAATATTATTTGGGAATTGCTTGGAGAATTGATATTATTTGGAAAAAGGTGCCTCCACCGACATTGATTCAATTGTCAACCTTGTCAGTAAACCCTTTCTTCAACCTTTTTTCAGCCGTAAAAAACAAAACCCTCCGACACTTTGCGTATTTGATAAATACACTAGTTATTTCGCTAAGATCAAGTGTAGTATCTGGTCGCTCCTCTATTTTCCAACAACTACGGTGCATAAATCTGCTTAACCCAAATCTTGAACACGAGTTCAAGTTGCCCGACGTATTTGATAAATACGCCGGTAAGATAACTTCACTACCTAGCGACGGTATTCCGAACGAAAATCTTGAACGCGAGTTCAAGTATCCAGCGTAGTTGATAAATACGCCGGTTCAGTTGGTTGCTTAAGAGCAGTGCCGGGACAACGTTAAAAAAAACATATTTATCACAGTCGCGTCACGAAAGTGGATATGACGTTTAATCATGAAAAAAACAGTTCTTGGATATTTGATTCTGGTGCCACCGACACCATGACGTTTGAGCCATTAGACTTATGTTCAATGACCCAACCTCAAAAAACTCAGATACATACAGCAAACAATGGAACGATGCAAGTGAAAAGAGGAGGAGTAATTTAAATTTCACCAACTATGAAATTATCAAATTGCCTCTATGTTCCGTCATTATCACACAAATTGCTCTCAATTAGTCATATTACCAAAGAATTGAATTGCACGGTACTAATGCACCTTACTTTCTGCATTCTACAGGATATCAGGACGGGTGTGATTATTGGACGTGGTACTGAGCGCCACGGATTGTACTATGTGGATGAAGTGGCTCAACAGGGTACTGTGATGTTGGCTCATGGAACTGAAAACCAGGAAGCCTGGCTATGGCATAGACGTTTGGGACACCCATCCCATGGTTATTTGCACCTTTTGTTTCCAAAACTCTTCCCTTCAAATGCAAAAATAGAATGTGAAACCTGTCTTCGTGCTAAAAGTCACCGACAACCATTTAAACCTAGCAATACGAAAGTTGCTTCATCCTTTTCACTAATCCATTCTGATGTGTGGTGTCCTGCTCATGTGATGGGGGGCAGGGTCTTCGGTACTTTATATTATTCGTGGATGATTGCACTCGCATGACATGGGTATAATTTTTTAAAAACAAAGCCGAAGTTTATGAAAAAATTATCACGTTTTATGCTATGATTCAAACTCAATTCCGAACTCAAATCCAAATCCTTCGATCCGACAATAGGGGAGAATTTGTCAATACATCCATGAAACAGTTCTTTAAAACCAAAGGATTAGTTCATCAAACCTCTTGTTCTCATACCCCCGAACAAAACGGTGTTTCCGAACGAAAAAAACCGTATTATTCTTGAAATGACTCGAGCCCTTTTGATCGAATCTCAGGTTCCTAAATCTTTCTGGCCGGAGGCAGTTGCAACCTCCGTGTATCTCCTGAATCGGCTTCCCACAAAAGCTCTTAAATTTAAGACTCCCTTAGATTGTCTGTCTAAGTCTGCCAGTATTCCCCATCCTCTTACACTTGAACCTCGAATCTTCGGGTGTACTTCTTTTGTTCACATACCCAAAGTCAACCGAAACAAGCTCGGCCCATGTGATGAGAAATGTGTGTTTGTCGGCTATAGGATCGACCAAATAGGTTACCGGTGTTATAATCCAACAACTCATCAAATGTTCACCACAATGAACGTTGACTTTCTTGAAACAAAATACTTTTATGACACCCAACTCAGTGGTCAGGGGGAGAATGAATGTATAGACCCTCTGAGTTGGCTAACCCAACTTCCCTCATCTGAAGAAGTAACAACAGAAAATCCTCACAGTACTGCGAGTCCTTCAAACACAGCCACACAATCTGCGGAGCACAGTACCACTGAAGAAAGTCCATCCAACGTGATACCTGAGGTAAGAAATACTGAGAACCCTGAATGTCATGCGCCGTCTTGTAACTATGAGACAACAACAGAGCCTACAGAATAGGTTGAACCAAATGTTGAACAGGTTGAAATTGAACCAGTGGTTGAACATGTTGAACCACCAGTTGCAGCAGAGACAACCGGAAGATACTCTCTTCCTCCTAGAGCCAATAGAGGGGTTCCTCCAAAACGAAACTCCCCAGAGAGGGAAACCAGAAATTCAAGGTATCCTGCAGCTAATATGGTCAACGGGAACTTATCTAACAGTGCGAAGGCATTTGTTACTTCACTATACTCTGAACAAATACCTAATTCCGTAAAGGAAGCTCAAGGTAAAAAAGAACTGGAAGAAGCAATGGAAGTGGAGATGTGTGCTCTTATGAAAAACAACACATGGGAGAAGTGCATTCTTCCTAAAGGAAAGAAAACAGTTGGATGCCGGTGGGTAAATTCAATCAAATATAAACCAGATGGTTCCATTGGGCGATACAAAGCTCGGCTTGTAGCCAAGGGTTACACTCAGATCTATGGGATCGATTACTCTAAGACATTTTCTCCGGTTGCAAAAATGGATACCATCAGAGTTCTCTTCTCCGTAGCAGCCAATAAGGAGTGGCCTCTTCACCAGTTTGATGTTACAAACGCCTTTCTCCATGGAGGCGTAACAGAAGAAGTCTACATGGAAGCACCTCCAGGCATCCAACTGGTGAAGAGGCCAGCCGTTGATACCTTTCTTTGTCTGCAAGTTCTCCATTGAGTTCCATGTGGAGATTGTGGTTCACCACCATTGGGGTATCTGCTGGTTTACACTCAATCAACCCAGTTACTGCTAGAAGATCAAGGACATACTTCTTTTGGCAGATGAAAATCCCCCATTTAGACCTTAGAACTTATATCCCGAGGAAATACTTGAGATTCTCAAGGTCTTTCATTTCAAACTTTGAAAACATATTTCTTTTCAGCCGTGATATTTCTTCTATATCATCTTCGGTAATAATCATGTCGTCTACATATATGATCAAGCAAGTTACAAGGTCGTTTCTTCTCTTGAGGAACAGAGTATGATCAGCGTTACTTTGGTGATACCCATACTCTTTCATGGCCAAAGAGAACTTTCCAAACCATGCCCAAGGAGACTGCTTTAGCCCATAAAGGGACTTTTTCAACCGACAAACTTCCCCTTCTTTAAAACCCCCTGAAAAGCCTGGAGGAGTAAGAAACAGAAGGTAGTCGCTCTGTCGAGTGTAGAAGCGGAATTTAGAGGTATAGCTCGAGGGTTAAGCGAAGTTCTTTGGATCAGGAAGCTGCTAGAAGACATTGGTTTTTCCCAAAAGGCTCCTAGTAAAGTTATGTGTGACAATACAGCTGCAATACAAATCTCAGAAAACCCAGTTCAACATGATCGAACAAAACACGTGGAGGTAGATCGACATTTCATCAAAGAAAAGTTGGAAGAAAGAATCATAGAACTCTCGTATGTTTCGTCAAAAGATCAACTCGCAGATATACTCACAAAAGCCGTCAACGGAAACGCCTTTAGTAGTTGTTTGAGCAAGTTAAGTATTGGTGATCCCACTACTCAA
The DNA here is from genome assembly GCA_030545235.1 of Helianthus tuberosus. NCBI lineage: Eukaryota > Viridiplantae > Streptophyta > Magnoliopsida > Asterales > Asteraceae > Helianthus > Helianthus tuberosus. Next base: position 136,706,329 of record CM060415.1, read on the forward strand.
CTTGAGGGGGAGTGTCGGAAAGTAAACAATATGGCATAGTGTAGGGGTAAATGTATAAAATGGTGTTCTATATAAACACCTTATTCTGTAACCCTAGAAAAAGTACAATACAACAATTCAATACAATTCAAACCCTAAATCGGTTCATTCTCTATAGCAAACAACATAACGGACGAAAAGGTCTTGCGATAGAAATTTAGTTTGATGTGTAAATGTAAGATAAAAGGATATTAAAATGACTTCGCCAAAAAAATATTTTAAAATTTATTCTAATCTTTTCATACTATAAGATAAAAGGATCAGGGGCGGATTTACATTAACACAATAGTTTCTCAGAAACCCATTCGGTTTGTAATTTTTAGTGACAGCCTATATAGAAAATACAGTAGGAATCCATAAGTAAATTATGGGTGAACACACTACATAAAATGTCTAGTGCTCAACTGGTAAAGCGCGCCGTTTCAAACATTGTCATCCCGAGTTGTCAAGGATTAGTCCGTTTTTTGTTCTGGTATATTTTTTTTTATTTGTAAAACCCATTAGGGTTAAACAAATCGCGTGATGTTAGTCGTGTTAATTTTTAATTTGTTGTCTTTTAATATGTTTTAAATTATGATTATTGATGTTAATTTATAGTGTGTTGCGTTTTAGTGTGTTGAAACGTAGAATTTTTTATGTTAATTTCAAACTTGTTGTGTTGATACTTACGATTTAGCTATTTAGGGATGTTCAGTTTTAATGTGCTTGAAACTCTGATTAGTGGTGTTAATTTTTAATATATTGAAATTTGAATTTGAATTTGATATATGTAGAAGATGACATTAAAAAATCATAGTCAATCTCCTCTCCTGGTTGTAAGTCCTTCACTAATCACTACCCCAAATTAGTTGGAACCGGACAAAATGATTAGGTAGTCAATAATCAAGATTATTCTAAGCACAATTGATTGGTTATTCTAGTCATTTGTAGTCAATAATCAAGGTTTACAACACCATTTTGCACAAATATGTATAAAAGACACTTCACCATTAATTTCTATAAGATCTCATAGATGCATAAACTTAAGTTGTATATACAAAAGTTGTTAAGGTGTTAGCATTATATTTGAAATTCAACAACAATCACATACTTTAATAACAGTAATACAATATCATTCGAAAGAACAATAGAGTAATACCAAGTATGGTTGTAAGATTTTAGAGCACATCACATATTATATATATGACTATTCCTAGTCAATCACAATTCAAACATTTTAGAGTGCCAAAAAACATCATAAAGAAAAAAGATCAAACTGCTACAACAGCAAATAAGGAGAGTTGAATACTTAATCATAAATTGGTTGGTTATGCACAAAATCGAGTTAGCAAAGGCTTTGTGGTTATCCTAAAGAAGAGCAACATAAGAAATTTTAACAAACAAAAGATCACTGCTTCCCTCAAGATACAACGCAACAGGTTCGGTTTACATCCTCATGGAATTATATTACGTGTTTCTCAATTTGCATCCTCACGGAATTATGTTACGTGTTTCTCAATTTTTAATGACGGTATTTTTTAAGGATCTTACCCAACTCGAACCGTCGACCTGACCCGATTTTTTTTATGTTAAGTCATATGAAAATGTAGCATCTAAATAAGTAAAGTGTTAATTACACAAATGGGTCATGTTGTTTATACCTAATTTTGCCTTTGTGTACTAACTTTTTTTTAACATGTTTAGGTTTATGGTTTCAATTTTGTAACACCTTTAGGTATTAACACCAAAATTAGTTAATTAATGACTAAAATACCCTTACATTTTTTTAAGTTTATCAATGTAACACATTTGTGTACTAACACCTAATTTTATTTAAGTTTAAATCAATTTTACAAAATCAATTTATTTTTTTTATTTTTATCTTTTTATTATATCTCTTAATTAACATAAATCTATTTATTTTTTTATTTTCATATTTTTATTAATTTTCTTATTTAACATAAAATCTACTTGTCACACCAGTATTTTTTTTAAATAAAATATACTAGCTATATAGTTTTATGTAAATTAAATTTCTTACTCGTTTTAAATAATGTAACCCTTACTCGTTTTCAATTTTGGATATATATGATTGATAATAATAAATATCTTTCTTGTAAAAAAAAATTAAGCCTTTTTTTAACTTGTTTTTTTTGTTCATTTACATTTTATTATTTTAGAAAGATATTTAATTTACATAAAACTATATAGCTGAGTATTTTAGATAAAACTAAAAAATTTAAGCCTTTTTTAAACTCGTTTTTTTTTTTGTAAAAAAAAGATATTTAATTTACATAAAACTATATAGCTATTAATTTTACTGGTGTAACTAGTAGATTTTATGTAAATTAAATATCTTTCTAAAATAGTAAAATGTAAATTAACAAAAAAAAAGAGTTAAAAAATGCTTAAAGTTTTTTTACATGAAAGATATTTATTATTATCAATCATATCTATCTAAAATTGAAAACTAGTAAGGTTTACATTATTTAAAACGAGTAAGAATTTTTATTTACATAAAACTATATAGCTAGTAGACTTTATTTAAAAATCTATTTAAAAAAATAATGGTGTAACAAGTAGATTTTATGTTAAATAAGAAATATAATAAAAATATGAAAATAAAAAAATAAATAGATTTTATGTTAATTAAGAGATACAATAAAAATATGAAAATAAAAAATAAATAGATTTTGTAAAATTGATTTAAACTTAAATAAAATTAGGTGTTAGTACCCAAATGTGTTACATTGATAAACTTAAAAAAATGCAATGGTATTTTAGTCATTAATTAACTAATTTTGGTGTTAGTACCCAAAGATATTACAAAATTGAAACCATAAAACCTAAACATGTTAAAAAAAAAAGTTAGTAACCAAAGACGAAACTAGATATAAACCACAGGACATTAACTCATAAGTAAATCTAATGAAAAATAATATTGAATCCGCCACTAAAAAGGATATTAAAATGGCTTCACCAAAATAACATTTTAAAATTTATTCTTATCTTTTCATACTAAATGGACACTCCATTAAAAAGAGATGATGTGTCACATTTGAAAAATCATATTATTAACAAACTATAAATTAGTCGGTAGTGATGGAGTGGTTAGAGAATGACTTGGGGTTCTTTGCGACTTAGGTTTGACTCTTACTCTTCCCATCATTTTCTGCAGCAACCAGGTGAATGACGAATACAGGTGGCGCCAGTTCGTCTTGGGTTTCCGCGCATTTGGGAGAGCCAAGGTGCTGGCGGCGTTCGAGTAGTCGACCTTTGCCACAGCGCCCGGTGTCACGGTTATTGCCACGTCGTTCTTTGTCATTCAAAAAAAAAGAAAGAAACTATAAATTAGCAACATAATTAACAAACTATAAATTAGTAACATAATTGTTCATATAGGTGAGATACTTAAATGTTTTGGGAGTTTTTCAAAAAATAATTGATATTACACTTTTAACCCAAATCTATTTGTCTTTTTTATTTTTAATCCAAAAATTTTTCATCTTTTACAATTTAACCTCACAACATTTTTACTTTCAACTTTGGTCCCCATACTTTTCATATTTCGCAGATTTTTCGTTTTACGTTTAGTTCTAAATTTTACGAGTTAACACGTTGTAACGTGCGTGTGTGGTTCAACGTTTTTACTTTTCGTACTAGATTTTGTGAGTTAATATGTGGTTCAACGTTTTTACGTTTCGTACTAGATTTTGCGAGTTAATATGTGGTTCAACGTTTTTATGTCCTCCATTTTTTCCCCGTTTGACAGGTCGACTTAATTATTATTTTCAATATTTTACGTTGCAATCTAATTATTCGCATTAACACGTCGTAACTTCAGTATTGTTTGTTGCTTGTGGTGGTGTTGCATTGGTACTATTCGAAACGGTTTTACGCCCTCGCCGCATTGCGGCAGGTGGTACATCTAGTTTACAATTAAATGATAACAATAAATAATCTGACTTAACATTCAGAATTCCACAACCTTATTAAATTCTAAGAACCCGTCAACTGTTCGAAATTGAAATGGTTTTCATTATAATGGCGAATTTCTTTGTCTCTGGCACTGGACTATCAACCCTAGTGGTAGAAATTGAAATGGTTTAGTGATCAACCAGCAAAGGGAATATTGATAGTGTCATGGAAATGATGTCGTGCAACCGGGAAGAAAATTCAGAAATGATATTCTGAGACATACAATTACAAAAGTGTAGGAAGGATGTTATCCTTTGAGTTTTCAGGAAGAAAAGTATTTGAAGTCTTTAGTATGAAAATGATATAAAGATATTCAAACGTAAAGTAAGATAAATAGTAAGAAAAGAAAACCCAACATTGGAAACTTATATTTGCATGGTTTCTACTTTTAAAAAAAGTTTGAATAAGAATCATTATACAATATTAAATAAGTAGTTCGGTCCAGAAAAGTCTCATGTTGTTTGCAAGATTAAAGAACTCATAAGATGGCAAAGTATCTAAACACTGGAAAAGCCCAAAAGAAAAAGGGGAAAAGGAAATGGCCAGAGATGTGTTTTGTTGCTTTGGCACTTGTACTAGATTGTGTCACGATTCACGTGGTACAGTAGAGTCAATTAGGCTGCACTTATATAAGATTAATGTTAATCAAGATTAACAAATTCAATCCCATAATAAAAAATCAACGTTGTGGCATTGATTTATGATTTGAAGTTTTGAACTAGACGTTCAAGTTGTTACACTAGAGTTGTCAATTCTAATGGTGATATTGTTAATCCTATTGAGGGGTTTTTGCGTTAATATTAGTGTTCTTACCAATGATCTTTAGATCAAGTGGTGAAAGGTTTACATTTGTCTTGGAAGATGCATATTCGACTCTCATTTGGTACAAAGTGAGGCATTGATAGGAGACTCACAGATACTTGGGTTCGATCCTTGAGCCAAATGGATTTTACCAGTAATTTCACCGTAGTGCCTACGTGCGGGTGGGTTACCGGGTTTTCCCCAGAATTGGTGGTGGACTCTGGTTGCTTTCGGAGTATTCCTTTTGGTCAAATGGGTGCCACGAAAGTGCTCGAAATTTATTTTGTTAGCCGTTCAAAAACAAATATTGGTGTTCAAATTGTTACACTAGGGTTGTCAATTCTAATAGCGATATTGTTAATCCAATTGAAGGATTTTTGCGTTAATATTTGTGTTCTTTGTTGTGAAACAACGACCTCAAAGCAATGTATAGAGAAGAATGAGAGAACGGAAGATCGATTTCTTATTGATGTAAAATATGGATCACATATGCCTCTATGTATTGACTTACAAGATGGGAGTTAAGTACATGAAAAGATGAGAGTTAATTACATGGAGAGTCATAATATAATGATAAACACAAGTGGATAGACACACAATAAATAGATATTAATTCATAACACTCCCCCTTGACTATCCACTTGACAAAACTATCCACATGATGATATATTGTTCTTTAATACGCTTGGTGATGTTGTCTCGTTAAAAACCTTTCTAGGAAAAGCCGATGGGATAAAACCTCAGCTAGGGGAAAAAGAGTGCAGCGCGCATTTTCTCCCCTGATACTTTTGGATCAGGTATGCTGCCTCATTAAAAACCATACTAAGAAAACCCAATAGGACAAAACATAGTCAAGGGAAAAAGAGTGTGGTGTGTGTCGGGTGTATTATGTTTTTCTTTATATTTTAAGCCATTTTTTAACACATTGGTCAAGTTTTAAATTTATAAAACACGATATTCTACTAACACTAAACACACACATGGGCAAGTGCACCCATCGTGAGCGTAGTATAGCGTTGGTAAGATACCGAGGTCGTCCAAGGACACAAGAGCTTTTAATACCGGTTTATCCTTAACGTCTAATCAAATCAAAAGTTTTACAAAAGGTTTAAACATGAAAAATAAAAACTAAAATGATGAAAAATAAAAATAAAAATAAAACATATAGAGAAGATGAATCACTTGGATCTGACTCGCCTTTAATGTAACCTTTGATGATTTCCGCACTTTTTCACTTTTTAAGAGATTATCTTAGTTATAGTAGTAGGCCCCTCTTTTAAAGGTGACGTTACCCTCAACACAGTGGTTTGAGTAAGCAAGGATACAATCTCAAAGGGTCGGAATATTGGAAGATAATTAATTAGGTTATTAATGCGTAATGTGGTAGGCCCCTCTTTTGAAGCTGACGTTACCCTCGGCTAAGTGGTTTCAGTCAGTAGGGATACAATCCCAAGTAGTTGGGTTAATGTATTAATAGTAGTTTACATATGAGGGGATCAAGCCATTTGCACCCCCGCCATCCAATACCAGTGTGTATTGAAGGAGGTCCTAGTAAGCTTAACCCAGGTCCTTGTAGGATCTATACACTGAACAAAGCAAGAACCTTACCAAACCATTCCCTTAACCCCCGACCAGGTATCCAACATATCTCTATATAGAACGTAGAGATATGAACGGTGAAAATCTTTTATTTTATATAGACAGTAAAATAACGCCAAGACACCACGGACAAATGATAAAGAAGTTTCACCTTCAACATAAGAAACTAGTTATTAAAGTCATTAATACAAAACCAAATAAAAAGTGCGAAAAGATTAAAAATCAAAAGTATTACATTAAATGCTTGTTTTCACCAAGTGATGTAAGAGACTTAGGCAAACATGGCCTTTGATTGTCAAGAACTCTTACGATCAATCTTGGATCCCGAGACTACTACACACACTCTAAGGTGGATGATGGATGATGGTGGTGGATGTGGGTGTTGTAGTGGTGGTGGAGTGTAGGTGAAGTAGGAGAGAGGTGGTTTGCCAAGGGATGCCTTTGAAGTGATCCAAGCACCCTTATTTATAGCCTATACAGAAGCCCGGACACGGCCCCGTGGCCATCTCTTTCTATTTCTTCATTAATTACAATTTGTCTGCATTAGCTCCACATGCCCCCGTGTTCACTGGGCACGGCCCCGTGTGAAGAAGCGTATCTGTACTATCAAGATTTGCAAGATTTTGTGAATCTTAGCGTTAACCACGACCCGTGTTGAGCTGGGCACGCCCCCGTGCTGGGAATAGAAGCTTCTATAACTTTGTCCTTTCTGCAGACATCTGGCCACGCCCCCGTGTCCACTGGGCACGAGGCCGTGGTCAGCCTTCTGATCTCTTGTTTTTGCTTGGGGAGAAGCTGTCGAGGGGTCGGGCATGCCACGTTTATTCATTTTCTTTGTATTTATGTTAGATTTGGTTGCATATTGTTCCTTTTGTTCAATTAAGCTCATTTGGTCCTGAAAATATAAAAGAAAGACAAAAGCACACTTTTTCCAACATTAGTACTAAAAAAGGATTATTTTTATGCCTCATTTGATGTAATTTATATGTTGCATTTTACACACATCAAATACCCCACACTTGAATCTTTGCTTGTCCTCAAGCAAGACTCTTTATTATGTGGCTTACACACCAAAATGGAATGGGTAGAAGAGAAGTTTTGGGCTTGTCTTACGTGTTGGGAATCCAATATCTTTATTGGGTTTTATTTTTATGCTATTTACAATCCTATTCGTTGTGATTTATTTAGAATGTTTCATAAGGGAAATTACTTATCTGGGCATAACATGCCTCTTTAAAATTCCATTTATATACAAGTTCACATACCTCACGGGAGATCACTCAACACTCAGCTGAAGATGCATTTTTGTGAAACACTCGAGACCGGCATGGAACTTACTTCTACCATATGCTTGCCAAGCAATCAATCCTCCTCCTTTTTAACTATAAACCTTTGTAAATATCAAGAGGACTTGGGGAAGGGTTAGGCTTGGGTTAAAGATAGGTGGTTTTGGGTTAGTGGTTAGTAAAAAGGGCTAAAAGCGTAAAAAGCGTTGGTCGTCATAAAACTTTTTGTTTTTGTGACTTTTATTCAAACTAAGCACTTTCAAACAAAGTTTCTTTGAGGAACTTGTTTGTTTATTGCTAGACTTTTTTTTTTTTTTTTGATGAGGAACGTCACAAGAAAACCGAGCTTTTTACTAAAATAAAGGGTTAAAAAAAGGGTTTTGGTGGGTAAAGGGTGTTTGTTTTGTGGGTTTAGAAATGAAAAGGTTTAGGCTCAAAAGGGTTAACTAGGGGGGATTTTGGGTAGGTGAAAAAGAAAATGAAAAATAATGGTGTTGAAAAGAAAAAGGGTTAGTCCTAATGCCTCCATCATTTACTTACTTGGGTGTAAGTTGGTAAGGACCGGGAATGTATCGTCGTGGCAAGTTCTAGAGTCGTAAGAAACCAAGCGGCTATTCACACAAGAAACGAAAAATGAGCATTTAGTTTAAAGATGTATGCTTGTATGCTCAATAAAGGCTCAAAACTCACTTTTTGTTGGAATGGGTTTATAATGTGATCTTGTATATATAATCAAATGTTAACTAGATTTGTCATGCCGTTTCATAATTTTCTTATATTGATTCTTTTTATCACGATGCTATCGGTTGTAAATTTGTAAAAATATAACCTTTTTAGAACTTGTTATTTCCAAATTAAACCAAGATATGTAAAAAAAATGAAAAGTTTTTGAAAAAATTTGGGGTGATTAGCGGTTCCAATAGAGTTTTGTGTAAGGCTTGTTATTAGGACTTGCAAAAATTCAAGGTTTTAGTATCCCCCCACACTTAAATTACACATTGTCCTCAATGTGTCCCAAAAATAAGTTTTTAGGTTGATTGAATGTGTAAAAGGTGTTTAAAAACAAAATTTTATGTTACTGGGCGTCTGGACACGGGCCCGTGTTCAGACCGCTAGTATCATAATTAACAGAAGGCTGGGCACGGGGGCGTGTTCAGTGAGCACGACCCCGTGTCCTGTTACCTGAACTGGGCGTTTTCTACAGATCCTTGGGCACGGGGGCGTGTTGGGGTGAGCACGGCCCCGTGCTGAACTTGCTGTAATGAAGAAAATATGTAGGGAGGCTCTGTTTTTGTGCATGGGGTGTGGGTTCAAGTTTCCCTTAGTAACCTTCACCATTTCGAGTGCATTCAACCATTACAACATCATCCAAACACCATTTGTTACTTAAAAACCATCATTCATTTAAGAGTGGATTACATAATGTCCTAAAATAAGAAAGCATAAACTAAATCTGGATAAATAGGTCATGGAATACAAGAAATCTCAAACCACAAAGAAGTCCTTGCCTAGATATTTTTTATTTTAAGAACAAAACTTCCGAAGAGATAACTTTTTCGGTTGAAAAAGGCTTGTAGAACTTCTTCTCCGGCAAGGGCCCCTCACACATCGTTAAGCCATTCTTCTATCTCTAGAGGGAGAAGGAAGGCGGGATCATTGGCGTCCTCGTTTTGAGGGGGGGTGACTTCCACCGGAACCTCTTGTAAGTTGTCAAGAGGAGGTTCTGCGGGGATGTCATCCCACCCGGTGGGGTTAATGACTTCTTGTGCCAAGTTCCAATCTTCTTGGGGAAAGATTGGTTCCATAGGAGGCATTGCAAGAATATTCAACCTTTGGTGCAAAAGGTTGATTTCCTGGAAGCTATTTTCTAGCCCCACCGTTAGATAGTTGATACGGTCGATAAGGACTTCTTCTACGGATGTCATTTCGTCGAGAGCTTCTCTTAGTGCCATCACATAACGCACGAGGGTTGCTTCGATCGAAGGCCTTCGTTCCCTGCGACTGTTCCTTGAATGTGCTGAAGAGGTTCCGCTATTCTGGCTTGACATTCTAAGAAAACCAGCCGAAAATTTTCAAATTAATGAAACAGTACTCCAGCCACGGCCCCGTGCTCGCTGAGCACCTCCCCGTGGCCACCTCTCTGCAGATTTTTGAAACAAGGAATCTTATAGTTTTAAATTATTTTCCCGACTTTTGAAGCATTTTTGAGCAGTAATAACTTAAAACAGTGTTGTAAAACTTATTTTTGATAAGATTCCTTGAATAAAAACCTAACAATTATAACAATAAAGCTTGAAATCATGGAGATTTCATGTTTTAATGGATGTTTTGAGGAGAGAGTGAATAAGAAGGCAATAGACAAAAGTAGAAAAGACAAGATGGTTGTTGAGATCCTTCTTTAGAATATACCTTGTAGGGTATATGTGAAGATCCCACCAGATCTTTGTCTTTGGAATGAGTCCAAGTGTGCAGGAATCTTGCTGCATTTATAGAAAACGACAGCACGCTGTACACAGCCCCCTGTCGGCTGGACACGGCCCCGTGTGCAGACAAGTTTCTGACACTTTTTGTCCGTATTATGACTTAAAGTCAGACAAGAATCTTCAGGTGGGCACGGGGGCGTGTTGACCTGGACACGGCCCCGTGGCCAGAGGTTTTTATGAAGTTTCGTCTACTTTTAAGGAATTTATCTGGATCGAGTGGTTCCTTACTGGTCGGAACAACACCGAAGTGCCTGAGGTACCTTAATTGCCCTAGTTTAAGACAAGAACGCAAGAGGTTATCGGAAAGGGTGAATCCTAAGCTAAATACCGGTGGGTGAGACCAACCTTTAGTTCCCTTATCCGGGCTCTCGTTAAAGAAGGTATATTTCGAATCGCTCAGGTCTATGTATGCATCGGCGGAGACCGATGGGGAGTCCTTCACGGCACAATCGACATAGGGACGACTATCGCTCAAGTCTTCACAAGATTTAGAGGTGCTTTCGGGAGCAACGATGTTGTTATATTCCGAATGCGACCTCGACAATTCTCCTTGATTGTCGTCTTGAGACGAATTGTTCATTTCCCTCTCAAGTTCTCTTATCAATTGGAGAATTACTTCATCCATATGAAATAATTCTTCGAGAATCATTTCATCTAGAAGAGATGATTGAGAGCATTCGGGGGAGAGGTAGGGATTGTTTTTACTTCCGCCCATCTTAAGGCTATAGGAAAACAGTGGGTCTAAATAGTGGGGAGTGTAATTTAAAAAAAAATAACATTTTAAATCTTCTTGAGATCTGCCACATATTTGACACCACGTACCATAAGAGGAGTGAAAGTAAAAATGATCAGTATCACTCATATTTATGCCAGAAATTACCAACCGTCGGGATCTTACGGTTCTGTTTTCAGTAACTGAAACTTGGGCACGAGGGCGTGTTTAGTGGGCACGGCCCTGTGTTCAGCTACTGTCTGGCTTAAAACAGGATTACAAGTACCAAAGATTGGGCACGGGGGTGTGTTCAGCGGGCACGGCCCTGTGCTGAGCTCTGCAGAAGGTGAAAAATTTAGAAAAATCCTAAAAAAACAGAAAAATAAGAAAAACGATTAGGCCGTTGATTCCTAAATTTCTTAAAATCCTTGTGTCCCCAGCAACGGCGCCAAAAACTTGGTGTGTGGAGTGTATTATGTTTTTCTTTATATTTTAAGCCCTTTTTTAACACATTAGTCAAGTTTTAAATTTATAAAACACGATATTCTACTAACACTAAACACACACATGGGTCAGTGCACCCATCGTGAGCGTAGTATAGCGTTGGTAAGATACCGAGGTCGTCCAAGGACACAAGAGCTTTTAATACCGGTTTATCCTCAACGTCTAATCAAATCAAAAGTTTTAGAAAAGGTTTAAACATGAAAAATAAAAACTAAAATGCTGAAAAATAAAAATAAAAATAAAATAGATAGACAAGATGAATCACTTGGATCCGACTCGCCTTTAAAGTAACCTTTGATGATGCCCACACTTTTGCACTTTTAAAGAGAGTATCTTAGTTATAGTAGTAGGCCCCTCTTTTGAAGGTGACGTTACCCTCAACCCAGTGGTTTGAGTCAGCAAGGATACAATCTCAAAGGGTCGGAATATTGGAAGATAATTAATTAAGTTATTAATGCGTAATGTGGTAGGCCCCTCTTTTGAATGTGATGTTACCCTCGGCTAAGTTGTTTGAATCAACAGGGATACAATCCCAAGTAGCTGGGTTAATGTACTAATAGTAGTTTACATATGAGGGGATCAAGCCATTCGCACCCCCGTCATCCGATACTAGTGGGTATTGAAGGAGGTCCTAGTAAGCTTGACCCAGGTCCTTGCAGGATCTATACACTGAACAAGGCAAGAACCTTACCAAACCATTTTCTTAACCCCCGACCAAGTAGCCAACATATCTCTATATATACCGTAGAGATATGAACGGTGAAAATCTTTTATTTTATATAGACAGTAAAATTACGCTAAGACACCACGAGATAAATGATAAGGAAGTTTCACCTTCAACATAAGAAACTAGTTATTAAAGCCATTAATACAAAACCAAATAAAAAGCGCGAAAAGATTAAAAATCAAAAGTATTACATTAAATGCTTGTCGTCACCAAGTGATGTAAGAGACTTAGGCAAACATGGCCTTTGATTGTCAAGAACTCTTACGATCAATCGTGGATCTCGAGACTACTACACACACTCTAAGGTGGATGATGGATGATGGTGGTGGATGTGGGTGTTGTAGTGGTGGTGGAGTGTGGGTGAAGTGGGAGAGAGGTGGTTTACCAAGGGATGCCTTTGAAGTGAGCCAAGCACCCCTATATATAGCCTGTACAGAAGCCCGGACACGGCCACGTGTCCGCTGGACACGACCCCGTGGCCATCCTCTTTCTCTTTCTCCATTAATTACAATTTGTCTGCATTAGCTCCACACACCCCCGTGTTCACTGGGCACGGCCCCGTGTGCAGAAGCGTATCTGTGCTATCAAGATTTGCAAGATTTTGCGAATCTTAGCGTTGACCACGGCCAGTGTTGAGCTGGGCACGCCCCCGTGCTGGGAATAGAAGCTTCTATAACTTTGTCCTTTCTGCAGACATCTGGCCACGCCCCCGTGTCCGCAGGGCATGGGGCCGTGGTCAGCCTTCTAATCTCTAGTTTTTGCTTGGGGAGATGTTGCCGAGGGGCCGGGCATGCCACGTTTATTCCTATTCTTTGTATTTATGTTAGATTTGGCTGCATATTTGTTCCTTTTGTTCAGTTAAGCTCATTTGGTCCTGAAAATACAAAAGGAAGACAAAAGCACACTTTTTCCAACATTAGTACTAAAAAGGGTTAGTTTTATGCCTCATTTGATGTAATTTATATGTTGCATTTTACACACATCAGAGTGCAACTTGAATAGTCTCCCCCGCATTTTAACATGTATCCTATAAGTGACATGTGTTCATCTTCCTTGAAAGTCGAACAAAGCTTTTGTAGCGAATGATTTGTCTCTTGATCCCTTAATGTGTTGTTTTGGTCAAAAATCAAACAAAGGATAATGTAAGCAAATCTGATTTTGTGAGGTAGTGTGCTTATATGTTTGATAAACGAATTAACAAATGTGAAATGTAATGAACAATGAACACAGGGATTTGTACGAGGAAAAAGCCCTTGATCTCAATGTGATCTCCGGCACAAAAACCTCGGATAGTGAAAACTCTCACTATCAAATGAATTAAGCTAACAAGAGTTTACAACTTCGGAAGTTGATCAAGTGTTGTACAATGTTTGCTAAAGTGTGAGTGTATTCGAGAGCTAGTATTCGTGAGAGTGTATGTTTTTTGCTAATAGCAATTGTTGTTATCTAGAGCTTGATCAACCCCTTTAAAATAGAAATAACAAACATGTCCGAAATATGTGCAAAACCACGTCCAACCAAGTTAACGTTGAACCATTTCCACACGTGCAACATCTTCAACGATTCCAGTCCGATATTCTCGCCATGACTCAGTCCATATTGCCCATGAGCTGCATGCCATTACGAAAATATACAACGAACAACTGTTAGTTAAGTAATAAAAATAATAAGGATCTGTGATCCTCAGACTTCCTGCATCAGACTTTAAGGATCAGTGATCCAGGCGGGTCTAAGGATAAGTGATCCATAAGTATAAAAATTAACCCCTAACAATTGCCCCCAAATATGGTTGATTATCAGTCAAATTGATCAAACATATTTCCCTTTAATGCGCACTAGCCGTTACGGTGTGGCTGACATCAATGATATGATCGGTCTAGCTTATCATTGCGATTATATAGCTTGGAGATAAGACCAAGAGATCATTTAAATGCAGAAGAGGCTTTTATAATCCTTCATCCGGAGCATTATCAGGTATTCTCTTCTTCTCCAAAAATCCTCTCTTTTCTTCTTGATCCTCATCTTTCTTCAACATCAGTTATGACGAAGATGGTTACCAGAAATTCACCAAATAAAGGTCTTGGCCTTGATAGTCCTCCCAAGAGTCAGAATCTGTTGAAAACCCCATCTTCAGAGTTGTGTCGATTCACTGATCCTGAAGTTGATCAGTTCTACACCCGTTTTCCACCAAACACTGTGTTTCGCTCTTTTGACTCTCCAGTCAAAAGTGATCCCGTATCCTCAACCTGGGTCTGTTTTCCAATAGCCCCGTTCCAAATAGGCTACTCATATCCTTTCTTGAGTTCACTCGGCGCTTCTTTAGATAAACTGGCCTGTCATATAGTCAGGCCATGCCGATGTTATGGAGAGTGCTATACACCATCGACCGAATCATCAGAGATGAGGGGTTCTTCAACCTTTCTAAACTAGCATGTCTTTACAATCTGGTCTCCCATGGTTCCCACAGATTTTAGTTCAAAGCCAAACCACAACATCCACTCCCACTCCTAAAAACCACCAAGAATGATACTAACTGGAGAAACCAGTTTTTCTTTGTTAGGAGAGATACTATTCCCTTAGGGAACATGTCACACCCCAACTCACAACGGAAGCGCACGCGAGGCGCAACAGATACATGGTACACACGTGCTATTTAAAAGGATATTGTAATACACAACACAAGCATCGGTTGCAACATTTGATTACACACTAAGTTTTAATGTACAGGCACTAGTATTCTAAAAGTTGTTTGTCCCTTGCTAAGCATGCTTCTTTGTACAGTAATATCCGATCAACAAAACTTGAAACCCATTCGTACTCCCCTTTATTCTTCTTTAGTTTTACCTGAAAAGCATGTTAAGTTTAAACGGTCAACTACAAATAGTTGGTAAGTTTCACTGTTTTAGTTTGTTCCACAATTTAGTTTGTTTCACAATTTAGTTTGAACCTACTGATTAGGTATGTTTGACATGAAATTATACTAAGCTCACAAGTGAAACCTTGACTGTTCTCAAGTGCCGTGTCCCACGACCGACACCTCAGCACTTTACCACCCCAAGTAGCTATGTCTAACACCACATAGCGTGTTCACAGAAAGTGAATGGACATGTGCAATTGCAGTAGAACCCATGGCATTCGTGCCAGCTCAATTGGGTTTGTCAGACCAATAGTACTATTCATACATCCACCGGCATATAGTTGATCACTCGTGTTTGTGGGGACTTTTCGTGTGTTAGTATAACTCAGATAATTCATATCACAACATGTATGTATGTACAAGTATGTATGTATGTAACATGCATTTCACCCCAAGTAAAACAGTAAAGCAGTTTGAAAGTGGGGTAGTGAAAACTTACGTAATAAGTAAGCACAGCAATCACGCGGGGTATATGTGTCAGTGCTCTACTGCTTCAGTCCTGGTATTAGTTAGTGTTGGGTTAATTACCAAAAACAGGCTTCCGGTCGGGAATCGTTATAACTTGGTTCGGATGGGAAAATTCATTCGAGAATTGACCTATAGCATAATAGTAGAGTTGTGGGTATTATTTTAGTGTCAGATTTTTATAACCTAGACAAGTCACCTGGTTATCTAGGTTATCAGGCATAACCCAGACTAGTTATCTGCTCATCTAGGTAATCAACCATAACCCTGATGAGTTATCTGGTCATCTAGGTTATCAGGCATAACCCAGACGAGTTATCTGGTCATCTAGGTTATCAGGCATAACCCAGACGAGTTATCTGGTCATCTAGGTTATCAGGCATAACCCAGACGAGTTATCTAGTCATCTAGGTTATCAAGCATAACCCAGACTAACTACAAGTAATCAGGAACTTCCTGGAAAATATGAGATCTTTCCGAAATTGTTATACTGCGTTTCCGGCTACCGAAACTTCGTAACGACGCGATTTTTGAAACCCAAAGTAAAATTCAGTCATGATCCCCAAAATTTTCTAGGATGTTCCTCATATTAAACTCAACATCTCTGAAATTTTTGGTGATTTATTGAGCTCGTTCACTATTTTATCCGAAATTATTTCTTTAAAACAGTTAAAAATTCACCAAATATCACCAAAAATTCAGAAAATTCTAAAATTTTAATCGAGTCTTATTTTCCCCATGTATAATTAGCCTGCAAAAGTTCAAGTTCATTAAACACCCACGGACCAATCTCCTAGATTCGATTTTCAGAAGTTATACCTAGCGTTTCTTGGCGATTCAAGCGATCCTTGTACTTTTAAAGACTTAGTTCTTTCTTGTATAGTACCTGTACATAACACACAACACAAATATGCAAAAAAAAACCATGTCAATCAAGCCTTAGAACCATTATTTTTCGATTAGTGTTTGATTTGACCGAAAATTGTCGAATATGTTGGTTTATTGATCCATAATCTGATGTTTTACAATACCAAACACCATGTATGATCTTATTCTATCTTATTTAGGTTGGAACATCCTTTTTGCTAAGAAAAAAATATATTATTTCATGGATCAAAATGATTTCTTTTGTTAAATACATGTTTTAAGTATGAAAAACATAAGAAACTTAATTAAAATCATTATTATACCTCAAGAATTTGTTGTATTTTGAAAGGTGATAAAAATGAAACAATGAAGAAGCATGCCTTTTTAAGTGTCGTATGGAAATGCCAAGGGGTTTCTAGACCCCTTTGACTTAGTCAAAGACACAAATTTTGAGGATAAATGATAAGTATCAGCTGATCTTTTGAGCTAGGTTTGTTATCGGGGTTTAAACGCATCACGGGTACGCCAAACAGGCTCTTTTTCGCGCGTTTTTCGCGTTGTTTTTAACGGTTTTGAAAACTGAACCCATCGACAATGAAACCAATACACTTTGATATCTTGACTTTGAACAACTTATATTTATGTTAAATAAGTGTTTTTATGCTTGACTGACCATGTTTGGTCGTTTCCGGTTGCGCTAAAATCAAAGGCGTTCCGCTAACCGGAAGTTGCTTTGTTTAATGTGCCAACTACCTGTTAAGGCCTCAAATCTTACGTTATGGTCTAAATATCATATTCAAGTATTTTCGTGCCCTTAGAATCGTGTACGACACTATCGTTTGTATCCAATTCAGTATTATTTGGCTTGTGCACTGTTAAACGGTAAGCTTCCGTTTAACATGTTTTTAACACACTGAGGCATCTTGATCGCACTATTTGTCATTATTGATCATGTACCACTCATAACGTACCATCAGATTTATCTGAGTCATTTTGTTATTGTTTCACGAATTGTGTAACTTGAACGTATAATTATTGTTTCAGACACAATTAGGGTTTACCTGGTTTTGCCGTGGTTGTCACATTCTCCCCCGGTTAAGAAATTTCGTCATCGAAATTCGATGTTTCTAGTTGGGGAAGAGGTGCGGGTATTTCCTGCGAAATTCATCGTTCCGCTCCCACGTGTATTCAGGCCCTTGTTTCGAGCTCCACCGAACTTTCGCCAGCGAGATTTTGTTTTGACGTAGTTGTTTGGTCTTCCCGTCTACGATTTCTACCGGTTCCTCCACAAAGTAGAGTTTGTCATTAACATGCATATCTTCGAATGGTATAATATCTGCTTCATCCGTGAGACATTTCTTTAAGTTGGATACGTGGAAGACATCGTGAATTGTGCTCAGTTCATCTGGTAATTTCAGTCCGTACGCTATGGATCTAACGTTGGAAATAATTTCATACGGCCCAATGTACCTTGGAGCCAACTTTCCAGCCTTGATAAACCTTATCACTCCTTTCTACGGTGACACTTCTAACAGTACTTTGTCACCTACTTCAAACGACAACGGTTTCCGGCGAACATCTGCGTAACTTTTCTGCCGATCCCGTGCCGCTTTCAGTCTAGTTTGGATCGTATGCACCTTTTTTGTCGTCTCTTGAATTAGTTCAGACCCCGTGAGTTGAATATCGCCCACTTCGGCCCAACAAAGTGGCGATCTGCACTTCCGGCCATATAGTGCTTCGTACGGTGCGGCTTGTATGCTACTATGATAGCTGTTGTTGTAAGAGAATTCAATGAGAGGAAGATGCTTATCCAAACATCCTCCAAATTCTAGGGCACAAGCACGAAGCCGATCCTCCAATGTCTGGATAGTTCGTTCCGATTGGCCGTCGGTTTGGGGATGGTAAGCCGTACTCAGGTCAATTCTAGACCCCAAGGCTTCTTGTATTTGCTGCCAATAATGTGAAGTGAAATGACTATCACGGTCTAAAATGATTGCAACTGGTACCCCGTGTCTAGCCACAATTTCATTTGTGTAGATCTTGGCCAATTTCTCGGTGTTGTAGGTAGTACGAATCAGAATAAAGTGCGCCGATTTGGTTAGTCTATCTACTACTACTACTACTACCCAAATCGCATCATGACCTCGGGGTGTTTTTGGAAGATGGGTCACGAAGTCCATCGTGATTTCCTCCCATTTCCATTGAGGTATTTTGGGTTGCTGTAACATTCCCGAAGGTTTCTGATATTCTGTCTTGACTCGGGCACAAGTCAAGCATTTGCTCACATACTCTGCTATGTCCCTTTTCATACCCGGCCACCAATAAAATCCCTTAAGGTCGTGGTACATCTTGTCTGTACCTGGGTGAATAGAGTACTTAGATTTATGAGCCTCATCCATAACGACGTAGGTCATGGAGAGTAGGAATCCATATCCTATTTTTGAAGTACATTACTTCATTAGCTTTCTTCTCAAAGTTCTTCTCGTTCCCATGCAATTCTTCCTTTTCTATTTGACCTTCCGGTAAATCTTCCATCTGCGCAGCACGAATCTGTTCCTTGAGACTTGTTTGGACAAGCATCCCTAGGGCTCGTACTCTAAGCGGTTTCACCCTATCCTTTATGCTCAAGGCATCAGCTACTACATTTGCCTTGCCAGGGTGATACTTAATTTTGCAATCATAATCATTTAACAGTTCCACCCATTGCTGCTGCCTCATGTTGAGTTCTTTCTGGTCAAATATGTGCTGGAGGCTTTTATGATCCGTGTAAACCGTGCACTTTGTACCGAATAAGTAGTGTTTCCAAATCTTAAGTGCAAAAATCACTGCTCCAAGCTCTAAGTCATGCGTTGTATGGTTCTTTTCATGAACTTTTAATTGTCGTGAAGCGTATGCCATTACCTTGTTTCTTTGCATCAGTATGCATCCTAGACCTCATCGTGAAGCGTCGCAATATACGAGGAAATCCTCATTACGCTCCTGAAGTGTTAGAATTGGGGCTTCACACAGTTTTTGTTTTAGCAATTGGAAAGCCGTTTCTTGTTCTTCACCCGAGTCGTACTTTCGATCTTTCTGCGTCAAGGCTGTTAGGGATTGAGCAATGCAGGAAAAGTTCTCAATAAAGCGATGGTAATATCCAGCCAATCCCAAGAATTGGCGTATCTCTTTCGGAGACTTAGGCGCTTGCCAATTCTTAATAGCTTCGATCTTACTAGGGTCAACATGAATCCCTTGTTGATCAACCACATGTCCTAAAAATTGCACCGCTTGTAACCAGAAGTCGCACTTTGACAGCTTAGCGTACAACTTCTCTTTTCTCAATATCTCTAGTATGGCTCATAGATGGTGCTCATGTTCCTTTTTACTCTTGGAATAGATCAAAATATTGTCAATAAAGACTATGACGAATTTATCTAGATATGGTTTACAAACTCGGTTCATGAGGTCCATAAACACTGCTGGTGTGTTGCTTAACCCAAAGGGCACAACCAGGAACTCATAGTGACCGTACCGAGTTCGAAAGGCTATTTTAGGGATATCTTTCTCTTGAACTTTTACTTGGTGATACCCCGATCTGAGATCAATTTTCGAAAAGTAACAGGCTCCTTGTAACTGATCAAATAAATCATCAATCCGTGGAAACGGATATCGATTCTTGATTGTGACATTGTTCAGCTCCCTGTAGTCTATACACATCCTAAAGCTCTCGTCCTTCTGTTTGACAAACAATACTGGCGCTCCCCAAGGGGAATAGCTAGGACGAATAAATCCTTTGTCCAGCAGTTCCTGTAGTTGAGTGGATAACTCTTGCATCTCGGAAGGCGCAAGGAGATAAGGCGCCTTGGCGATCGGAGCTGCTCCCGGAATTAAGTCGATATGGAATTCGACTTGTCGGTCAGGTGGTAATCCGGGTAGTTCTTCAGGAAAACATTGGGGTAATCACGTACAACTTGAATGTCTTCAATGACTCTTTCCTTTGGTTCCACTGCTGCCACATTTGCCATATACACAGCGCATCCCTGTCGTAGGCACTTCAACATTTTTAGGTGAGATATAAGGGGTAACATAGCACCAGATTTTTCTCCTTGAACCATCATCACTTCATTGTTAGGAAAAGGAATTCTAACAATCTTCTGTTCCTAGATAATTTCTGCCTTGTACTTGGACAACTTGTCCATTCCCACTACTATATCAAAACTTCCAAGTTCTACAGGTAGAAGGTCAATGAGGAATTGGTGGTCGTTAAGGGTTAAGGGACAGTCATGGATAATTTGGTAACTAGTTATAGGTTTACCGTTAGCAAGTTCTATAGAATAAGGATGTGTCAGCTCACTAGCTGGCATATTTAATAATGGTAGGAAGTTAATAGAAACAAAGCTCTTATCTGCACCAGTATCAAATAACACAGAAGCAGACTGGTCAGAGACAAGGAAGGTACCTGTCACTACATTAGGATCTTGTCGTGCGTCACCGGATCCTATAACGAACACGCGCCCTCGAGCTGGGTTGGAAGTTGAAGCTTGCCCTTGGTTTGTCTCCTGTGGGTCCTTGGTTCAGTTTCGGGCAGTTTCGTTTAAAGTGCTCCATACTTCCACACTCATAGCAAGTACGGGGATAGGTCAGTTGTGGGTTATGTTAAGGGGGTCGTTGTTGATTTGTTTGGGATCGGGTGGTTTGGGAACGAGTAGGTTGGGTAGGGTGGTTTGTCGGTTCAGCAGGTGTTCTGCAGTTACGGGCATAGTGCCCCACTTTCCGACACTTATTGCAGGTTACGGTTCGGCACTCGCCCAGGTGATGGTAACCACATTCATTACATTTTGGCCATGGTCCTTTATAATTATCTGGTCTCAGATCTGAGGTAGTAATTGCATAATTTTGGTTGTTCGACCGAATACGCTTATGTGGTTGTGATCCCTGTGGTTTATAGTCATAGTCGGTTCTTTTGGCACCCGATGACTCTCCTGGCATCTTCAATATATTCCTCCTTACCATATCAAAAGTAATCGTGCCAGACCTCCACACAACGCTTTCCATTGTTAAGTGTTCTACTGAGTTTACAATGCTTCGGACTTCTGGGGCCAATCCCCATATATAACGTTCTATTCTCTTTGATTCGGGTCTGACCATATCTGGTAACAAACGAGCAAGGGTGTTAAAATGGTTAGTGTAGCCCACATGATCTGCTCCTTGCGTTTGCAGGTTCCAAAATTCATGTTCTAGTTTTTGTATTTCATTTTTCGGACAAAAGTGGGTCATCAGAAGTGTTTTAAGTTCATCCCACGTCATATGGGCAATAACTTCTTGTCCCCGAGTCTGAATTATAGTATTCCACCAGTTCAGAGCGTAGTCGATAAACATAGAAGTCGCATATTTCACAATACATTCCTCCGGACAATTTGTGATGTTGATAACGACCTGCATCTTTTCGATCCATTGAACAATCCCCGTTGGCCCTTTAGTACCGTTGAACTCTATAGGTTTGCCTTCCATGAATTGTTTATATGTGCTTCTCTGCACCTCATTGCTTTGACTAACCGGAGCAACAGTCGGATTAGGATGAGGGTTTTGTGCATTTGCGTTAATACTCGTAGTTACTTGAGCCACTATCGTTGGAATAATAGTTTGAAGTTGTTGGGTTATTAGTTGTGCGATGTTTGCCTCTGTGAGGTTATTTGCTCTTTTTGGGGCCATTCTATAACATAAAAATGCGTATATATTGGTATGTATATCAATTATCAAATTGTATTGCATCACAACTGTTAACAATCCCATAAACACACAAACACGTATAAACAACAGTCACTATTATACCTATAAGTGCACGCTTGCATCAAAGTTCAAATATACTTTTTGTGTTAGTCCTCGTGTTCGCTTCTTATCCTCTCTTAATGGCGTCCTCAGAATGCCCAAGTACAAGAAGATAAGTTATTATGTTCCGGACCACAATAACTTATTTGCCCGACAAGGCCATCCTAGAAATAAGCATACTACTTGGTTACTATAGATTCTTGCTGTGCACAGTTGCATTTATTATTATAGTCTAGGCTCTCTAGGAATACCTAAATCGCTATAACCGATTGCTCTGATACCATCTTCTGTCACACCCCGACTCGTAGCGGAAGCGCACGCGAGGTGCAACAGATACATGGTACAAACATGCTATTTAAAAGGATATTATAATACATAACACAAGCATCGGTTACAACATTTGATTACACACTAAGTTTTAATGTACAGGCACTAGTATTCCAAAAGTTGTTTGTCCCTTGCTAAGCATGCTTCTATGTTCAGTAATATCCGATCAACTAAACTTGAAACCCATTCGTACTCCCCTTTATTCTTCTTTAGTTTTACCTGAAAAGCATGTTAAGTTTAAACGGTCAACTACAAATAGTTGGTAAGTTACACTGTTTTAGTTTATTTTACAATTTAGTTTGAACCGATTGATTAGGTATGTTTGACATGAAATTATACTAAGCCCACAAGTGAAACCTTGACTGTTCTCAAGTGACGTGTCCCACAACCGACACCTCAGCACTTTACCACCCCAAGTAGCTATGTCTAACACCACATAGCGTGTTCACAGAAAGTGAATGGACATATGCAATTGCAGTAGAACCCATGGCATTCGTGCCAGCTCAATTGGGTTTGTCAGACCAATAGTACTATTCACACATCCACCGGCATATAGTTGATCACTCGTGTTTGTGGGGACTTTTCGTGTGTTAGTATAACTTAGAAAATTCATATCACAACATGTATGGATGTACAAGTATGTATGTATGTAACATGCATTTCACCCCAAGTAAAACAGTTTGAAAGTGGGGTAGTGAAAACTTACGTAATAAGTAAGCACAGCAATCACGCGGGGTATATGTGTCAGTGCTCTACTGCTTCAGTCCTGGTATTAGTTAGTGTTGGGTTAATTACCAAAAACAGGGTTTCGGTCGGGAATCGTTATAACTTGGTTTGGATGGGAAAATTCATTCGCGAATTGACCTATAGCATAACAGTAGAGCTGTGGGTATTATTTTAGTGTCAGATTTTTATAACCTAGAAAAGTTACCTGGTTTGCTAGGTTATCAGGCAAAACCCAGATGAGTTATCTGGTCATCTAGGTTATCAGGCATAACCCAGACTAGTTATCTGGTCATCTAGGTTATCAGGCATAACCCAGACGAGTTATCTGTTCATCTAGGTTATCAGGCATAACCCAGACGAGTTATCTGGTCCTCTAGGTTATCAAGCATAACCCAGACTAACTACATGTAATCAGGAACTTCCTGGAAAATATGAAATCTTTCCGCAATTGTTATATTGCGTTTCCGGCTACCGAAACGTCGCGACGACGCGATTTTTGAAACCCAAAGTAAAATTCTGTCAATTTTCCTCAAACTTTTCCAGGATGTTCCTCATATTAAACTCAACATATCTAAAATTTTTGGTGATTTATTGAGCTCGTTCACTATTTTATCCAAAATTATTTCTTTAAAACCGTTAACAATTCACCAAAAATTCAGAAAATTCTAAAATTTTAATCGAGTCTTATTTTCACCGTATATAATCAGCCTGCAAAATTATAAGTTCATTGAATACCCAAGGACCAAGTTATGCTATAAACAATTTTGTATCTCCTAGATTCGATTTTCAGAAGTTATACCTATCGTTTCTTGGCGATTCAAGCGATCCTTGTACTTTTAAAGAGTTAGTTCTTTCTTGTATAGTACCTATACAAAACACACAACACACAAAAAAAAAACCATGTCAATCAAGCCTTAGAACCATTATTTTTCGATTAGTCTTTGATTTGACTGAAAATTGTCGAATATGTTGGTTTATTGATCCATAATCTGATGTTTTACAATACCAAACACCATGTATGATCTTATTCTATCTTATTTAGGTTGGAACAGCCTTTTTGCTAAGAAAAAAAAATATTATTTCATGGATCAAAATGATTTCTTTTGTTAAATACATGTTTTAAGTATGAAAAACATAAGAAACTTAATTAAAACCATTATCATACCTCACGATTTTGTTGTATTTTGATGTATACTTGCTGGAACAGAAGGTATAAGGTTTTGAGGAGGTGTTTTGAAAGGTGATAAAAATAAACAATGAAGAAGCATGCCTTTTTAAGTGTCTTATGGAAATGTCAAGGGGTTTCTAGACCCCTTTGACTTAGTCAATGACAAAAATTTTGAGGATAAATGATAAGTATCAGCTGATCTTTTGAGCTTGGTTCGTTATCGGGTTTTAAACGCATCACGTGTACGCCAAACGGGCTCTTTTTCACATGGTTTTTAACGGTTTTGAAAACCAAACCCATCGACAATGAAACCAATACACTTTGATATTTTGACTTAGAAAAACTTATATTGATGTTAAATAAGTGTTTTTAGGCTTGACTGACTGTTCGTTGCATGTTTGGTCATTTCCGGTTGCGTTAAAATCAAAGGTGTTCCGCTAACCGGAAGCTGCTTTGTTTAACGTGCCAACTACCTGTTAAGGCCTCAAATCTTATGTTATGGTCTAAATATCATATTCAAGTATTTGTGTGCCCTTAGAATCGTGTACGACACTATCGTTTGTATCCAATTCGGTATTATTTGGTTTGTGCACTGTTAAACGGTAAGCTTCCGTTTAACCTGTTTTTAACACATTGAGGCATCTTGATCGCACTGTTTGTCATTATTGATCATGTACCACTCATAACGTACCATCAGATTTATCTGAGTCATGTTTGTTATCGTTTCACGAATTGTGTAACTTGAACGTAAAATTATTGTTTCAGACACAATTAGGGTTTACCTGGTTTTGCCGTGGTTTTCACAGAACACCCTTCCCAAAAAGTGGGCCTTGAAGGGTAGGATATAGGATACTTTGGATAAAACTGTAGGAACTCTCATATTTTTTATTGAGAATAACTAATCCTGTTTTCTTTGTTTATGCAATGGATAACTTTTCTTCATTAGCTGAAAAACTTGGTACTGAACAACGATTGGCAGCATTCTGGGCTTTGGATTCCACCAACTAAACCTTCCAGCCAAATCCCAAAGATTTAGCAAAAGCATCCTCAACTTCCTTAACAATGTCAAGTAAGTTTTAATAAATGTTATAATGTTATGTATGTATGAAAGTTAAGGATCATGTATACTTATCTTATTTATCGTCTGAATAGGTGCTTAAAAGTCTGGTTCTAAGTCCATATCTAAGTTTGACCTTGGTGACATTGACAACTACATCACTCCATGCTCCTTGAAAAAAGAGCTGGCCAAAGGCCCAAGCCAACCTGAGCCGAAGGCGGTGTCTACCCGTGCTAGGACCGGCTCTAAAAGGAAGAAGCATGCTGACAACACCGATGATGCCTTCCAAGTTAAGCGTCATTTCCACGAAGTGATTACTGAGGTAAGGATCCTGGATCCTCTTAAATGTTTTGTTTCCTCTGTTGCTAAGGATCCCTGATCCTGATCTTCTTCACTTATATCCTGTACGGGATTGTGCGTCTTCAAGTCATCGACGACAAGAATCTGGTCGAAGCAGAGCAAAAGCTCTCTGATCTCTATGCCGCCGCCGTAGCCAAAGATAAAAGGATCTCCCAACTGGAGAAGGAGATCAATGGTTTAGAGAAGAAAATTATGGTTGCTGAGATCAAGGCTAATAAGGTGGAGCTGAAGCTGCTGAGGAGGCAAAGGTATGTGCTGCCCGGGCTGTCTTGCTGGCCAGGATCAATATGGCTGAGGAGGCCATGGATCCTTCCTTTGATCGCTCCAGTTGGAATGTGGATGGATGGAAGCCAGCCTTTCAGAACCTTGGAGATGATGCTGAGAAAGAGCTGGTGCTTTCTTTGGAGGCTAGTACGAGCAGAGTCAAGGAGCCTAAGGATGGAGCTGGAGGTGATGCTGGTGGAGAAGCCGGAGGAGATGAAGTAGCTGCTGGTGGTGCTGCGTAAATGGGTGACGATGGATATTTATACCTAGGCTGGAGCCCATTTTTTATGTTTTGCTTGTAGTTGTTGATGTTTTAAACATTTGGTCTACAATAATCTTGAACAATCGTCCCTAGGGTTAAGCATCACTGATCCTTTGAACATCAGGTAGGATGACAGTTGGTGGAGGGATCCTCTGTTTGGGGGATGAAGCCACTGTTATCCTGCCTTTTTTATTTTCCTGCATGAACAATTTACTATTAGACAACCCTTATCTGGCCTGGGTGGATGGTCCACGTTTTGCTGGTGAAATCCAAGCCCGAAAATTTTGGTACATAATGAACGGGTTTAAATAATACTAAACTTTTTTGGCTATATCTGTTGTTATTCCTTTATTCTTTAAGTTTCCTTTATTATCATGTTTGTGTTCTCTATTTTTAAAGATATCATCACCAATCAACTTGAAAATCTTAAGTTATTGAAAATTTGATGATGTAAAACTTTAATAGAAAACTTTAAGTGTTTTAATGAACATGGATCATTGATCCTTAAGCAAAAAGGATAAGAGATAACTTGCAACTTAGAGAAAGTTAGGATAAAATATACCAGAGAATCCAAGTTAGGATTCTAAATCCTTATAAATTATTACTGAATAAATAAACTACCCAAAGTAAAGTGTCAAGGATCCAGGATCCTTATTATCAGAACTTGTATAACTTTAAAGCTCCAAGATCCTGTAAGAAAAACAAGCTTGGGACTAAGCCAAACCATTGGGAATGAACCCATAATAACTGGGGACAAGCCCAAACTAACTGGGGACAATCCCAACAAACTAGAGACAAATCCAAATAATCCCAAATAAATGGGTGTAAATTGGGGTCTGGCCTAAACTGGCGACTTTCCCAACATAAGTGACATGAAAATGCCAAAACCTTAGCTAACATGAAAACGTTAGAAACCTTAGGATAACGGATGTATGGTATGTCTACCATTATACTTGAGATCCTACATATGGCCAATAGCAATGAAATTGTCAACTACTAAGCGTGTACTGGTCCCATTGCCTCGAACCATACTTGGATAAAGGTGCGCTACTGGCGAGGTGTCAAAACCCAATTCGTGTGAAAGGTGAAAACCTTTAAACCTTAGAAGGTATAAGATACCTTAGCTGGGGACAAGCCCAAAAAATCGAAAGAATTTGCCAATTTCTTGACTATTTCTAAATATTTAATTAGTTTCTCACCTTTAACAACATATGATCCATTAAAATGGTTATTAATTAACAATGAATCAGTATATACTTGAAGATACCTGATCCTCATATGTTTAGCTAATTGTGGACCTGCTATTAAGGCCTCATATTCTGCTTCATTGTTAGTTGTTTGAAATTCACATGCAATAGATTGGGGTATTATGTCCCCCGTGGCGATTTTAGTAGTAAGCCTAGTCCAGATCCTTTGGCATTTGAGGCTCCATATGTGAAGAGTGTCCAAGGATCCCTGGTCTCCTCAAGTTTTGTACCACTAATTCAGCTTCCCTTTGTAGATCACTACTGAAATCAGCCACAAAGTAAGCCAGAGCTTGAGACTTAATGGCAGTCCTAGTTTTATACTTAATGTCATATGCGCTAAGTTTAACTGCCCATTTTTCCATTCTGCCTGACATATCAGTGAGACGCCCAACTTTTCGACATTTAATAAATAACATAAACTTCATACAATTCTACAAAAATTTTGGCATGACCCGTTCGTAATAAGAACTTTCCCCCTGTTTTAACAACAATATTCAAATTAGGTCCTACGACACTTTTCAAAATATGTCAAAGTTATGACCAAACGAGATTCATCATAAGTATTCTATCCAAACTACCCAAAAGAGTTTAAAATCCAACCTAGTTACGAACATCCTAGACATAACTTTACATTTAATTAACGAAACTATTTTGACCCTTTTACAAAAGACAACATTAACCGGAAGCGCATAAAAGTCGACATTGTGTGTTCGGTCCGAGCTACCGCAAATCAAGCATGGGATTTACCTATCATTCAAACAACAAAATCTTTGTTAGTTCGTAATACATAACCAATTTGAATCCTTTAATTACCAATCATTATTCGACCCGTTAACATGACATGTTACTTTACTAACATCCTTACTTCCATTCGGAAACATCCAACATACCACTTTGCGACTCATTTATAATGAATCGCTAAATACCTTACATTTCAACATACTTACATCATTTGACCCGTTATGAACCAGTCAATTCCTAAACATTCCAACAATCATTCTACTTATCATTCCAACCCGTTTAGACGGGCCATTTCATATTCCCTACCACATCATCTTTGGAACATTTCCCAATATAAACTCTTTGCATCTATCAATCATGATCCATAATGGAAATTTACACTAAATTCATAGTACCAAATATTATCATTCATAAATCTACAAATAGAGTAAATAAAGTTCATATGAACTTACCGTAGTCCTGCGTTGCTTGCGCTTTGTTATGGGTTGAGCTTTCTTCCTTCTTGGCACCTATATGTTACCATATCTTACCTTTAGCATTCATAATAATTCATTTCATATGCACATTTCAATTATTATTTCTAACGTTAGTTATCCGCATACAAATCTCATTTTCATACTAAATTCATTAATTCAACAAGAATTTCATGCTCAAAGGATAACTTAATCAGCCTAGGCGTTTCATCGAACATGTTGTGTGCGTACTATTTTCAAAGCATAAAGTACAATTATCTTGTGCATAAGCTTACTATTTCATATCAAAATCATTGATGTAACAATTATCACATAACTTTCATTCTAATTAGGTTCATTCACAACATCCTACAACATCTAACTTCATCCATCAAAATTCTATAAAACATAACACATGTAATCATCATCATCTTAATTCTACTATTACTACAAACGGGTTTTTCACCAAAACATCGACATAATCGAAATTAAGCATATTATAACTTCTATATGTTCGTATTATCTAGAATTCCTACTCAATTTCAATAAACATTCACGGATTACACATAACCCATTTCATCAAAATCATTAAATCATAAAATTTGACTTACTTGTTGATGAGAACACTTTGGTGATCGAAATTCTTAACCCATGCAGTAACATTTAGCCAAATATCACTTTAATTTTGAGGAATTGAGATGTTTGAGGGTTTTCCCCCTTCTTCTTTTTGCCTAGAACGAACAAACACACACACTTAAAGTGTGTGTGTTAATTTTAGTTTTAGTATTTTAACTTTCCTCAAGTTTGGTGTTTATATAATTAAGGGCTTATAATCTATTCTTACTTATTTATCATTAACTTTTATTAAATAGCACATAAAAATTTTGGGGTGTTACAATCAGGCTTCCTGAGAACATTCTTAATAGGAAAATTAGTCTTAACAATAATAGTATGTGTTTCAAAGTAATGTCTAAGTTTAGTGGAAGCCATAATCCAAGCAAGAATTAACTTCTCTAAGTGAAACACCTGGTTTTAGCATCAAGAAGGCTTTTACTTACATAGTACACTGGATGTTGTTGGCCTTCATGATCCTTAACTAAGACAACACTTACTGCCTTACCTGAAACAACTAAGTAAAAGGATAATGGTTCACCATCATCTGGTTTCATCAGGGCTGGTGCTGAGGATAGGTAATCCTTAAGAGCCTTAAGAGCAGCCTCATGCTTCTGGGTCCACTCAAACTTCTTATTCTTCCTCAGTATATCGTAGAAATCCTTGCACTTTTCTGATGACTTTGAGATGAATATGTTCAATGCTGCAATCCTTCTTGTTAATCTTTGAACATCCTTTGCATTGTTTGGAAACTTGATGTTCACTATTACTTTGATCTATTCAGGACTAGTTTCAATCCCCCTTTTGGTCACCATGTATCCTAGGAACTTCCAAGCTTTGACACTAAAGAGACATTTTGAAGGATTTAGCTTCATGTTGTATTGATCAAGGATGTTGAATGCCACTTCGAGATCCTTGAGTTGATCCTCAGCCTTCTTGGACTTAACCACTAATTCATCAATGTACACTTTCATAGTGTCTCCAAGTTTCTCTTTGAACATCATATTCACTAGTCTTTGATAAGTGGCACCTGCATTTCTCAATCCAAAAGGCATAACAATATAACAGTATATGCATGTTGGGGTCATGAATGTTGTTTCCTCCTGATCAGATGGTTCCATTTAGATTTGTTGAAATCCAGATGAAGCATCCACGAAA
Organism: Helianthus tuberosus; assembly: GCA_030545235.1. NCBI lineage: Eukaryota > Viridiplantae > Streptophyta > Magnoliopsida > Asterales > Asteraceae > Helianthus > Helianthus tuberosus. The sequence continues at coordinate 136,736,868 of CM060415.1, forward strand.
GTAAGCAATTCATGGCCCGCTGTTGCATCCACCATGGAGTCAATGTGTGGTAAAGGGAAAGGATCCTTGGGACATGCTTTATTAAGTCAGTAAAATCAACACATACCCTCCACTTTACATTTTTCTTTTGAACAACTACTATATTGGCTAGCCATTTTGGATACTTAACTTCCCTAATCATACCTGCCCTTAATAGTTTATCCACCTCTTCTTGGATAATACCATTCCTTTCAGGTGCAAACTTCCTCCTTTTTTGGTGAATTGGCCTGAAAGATTTATCAATGCCTAGTTTATGAGTAATAATATCTTTGGATATACTTGTCATATCCTCATGCTTCCAAGCGAAAGTAGATTTTCTCCTCTTGAGGAAGGATACCAAATCCTGCTCAATACTGTCAAGGATCCTGGATCCTAAAAAAATTTTGGATTCAGGATCCTCGGGATCTAGTGTTATATCCTTGATGTCCTGCTCTCTTGCCTCCATGACATCACTTGGAGGATACTTTAACTGCTATGTTGCCCTCGGCTTTGAAGCTGGCTTCATGGAGGAGGTATAACAGTTCTTGGCCTCCTGTTGATCACTTTCGATCTTCACTACTCCTCATGGAGTTGGTAGCTTCACACACTGATGGTATGTAGAAGGCATAACTTTCATATCATGTATCCATAGCCTGACAAGGATCACATTGTAACAAGACAAACAGTCAATAACACAAAATTATTGGATAGAGTTTATCCCCTTAATATATATTGGGAGTTTGATGTCCCCCAGCATATTATTTGTCTCTCCGCTGAATCCTACAAGGACGGATGATCTTGGAACTATCTCTGACTCCAGGATATTCATCCTTTTAAGGACATCCAATTGAATTATGTTCACTAAGCTCCCATCATTAATTAGGATCCTGCGAACAAAATGGTTAGATATAAACAAAGTAATGACTAACTGTCGTGATGAGGATCCTGGATGTCAACATGGTCATCCTCATCAAAGAATATGATTTTCTACTGAGTTAGAGTTGAAGTTCGGATAGGCCTTTCTCCATTTTCTAGCTTAGTCTCCTTAGCATGTCTTTTAGCTGCAGAGAACGATGTTCCACGTATATCAGAACCTCCATAAATGAAGTTGATGATTTGGGCATCAGCTTGTCAGGATCCTGGATCCTTGACTTTTTTTCTTCCCAACAACTCTTTTAAGTGACCCTTGCTTAGAAGATAGCCCCTTTCCTTTTTAAATGCAATGCACTCATCAGTGAGATGGCCAAAGTCTTCATGGAATGCACACCATTTTGACTTATCCTTGTATGATGTAGGCTTTTCATTCTTCTTAGGCCATCTAGCTTTCTCACCTAAATTCTGTAAAGCAAGCATCAATTCATTATTGTTAACAGAAAAACAATATTAAGATTGTGAGGATATTCTTCCTCATCTTCTTCTTGTTTAACAGATTGAACATTCTGGTTATCATGTTTGGAGTACTGCTTGGATCGATTGTTCTTAAAGTATGATTCTTGCTTCTCATGCTTTGATGATCCAGATAATCTATCCTGGATTCTTTTGTCATCGTCTAAGCGGATGAACCTTAGAGCCATGTTTCTTACTTCATCCAAGTTCCGACATGGTGTCATGACAAGATCATCATAGAAAGGAGAATCTTTTTGTAATCCCATTTTAAAGGCTTCTACAATAGTAGCTATATCTAAGTTTGGGATTTCTAAGGATTCTCTACCAAATTTAGTAACATAGTCTCTAAGTGATTCATCACGGCCTTAGGTGATCCTATACAAGTCACTAGTTAACCTTTCAAATGTTCTACTACATGAGAATTGATTATTAAATAAGTTAACTAAATGAGAGAATGAAGTTATAGAGTAGGGAGGAAGACTTAGCAGCCATTTCAATGTTGATCCAGTAAGTGTAAATCCAAAGCCCTTGCATAAACAAGCTTCTTTTAGTCTTTCAAGAATGGGATTGATTTCCATTATTTCTCTATATTGAGCTACATGTTCTTCTGGATCAGTAGTTCCATTATATAACTTCATGTTGGGGGTGTGAAAACGCTTTGGTATCTCAGCATCGCATATAGGATGTGCAAACTGAGATATCCTATGACTTCCATTCGGGATCTCAGGAATAGGTTTAACCACTCCTGGGACACTGGCTATCATATCCTTAAGCTTTTGTAGTTCTCTGGCCATAGCTTGGTTGATTACTGCATCTTGCACATAACCAAAGTTACTATTAAAAGAAGTATTTAAATTGTTACCTCCTGACTGATTCGAAGTTGGTATGCTAGAGGTATATCGAGGGTAAGACGTGTCTGGTACAACAGTAGGTCCATAAGAAGCAATAGTTTGCATAGGGATAAAATCCCCTTCATGAATTTCAGATCTTCCCCAATACTGTCTGCCTAAGGATCCTTGATCCTGAAATACATTAGGACTAGAGTAAGTCTGCACTGGAGGTCTAGATGCGTGATCCATAAATCCTTGATTGTTGAAGTAGGATCCTTGGGCCGAAAATGTGTCACAACCCCGACCCCTTGCCCCGAGGGGCGGGCGGCCGCGAGCTTGCACAAAGCCGGTGGTATCGATGTTTATTAGTTTGGCAGCAGAAATTAACATCAGGACCATAGTTAGGAAATAGTTTGTCAGAGTTAAAACACCACACTTTTATAAATAATAAATACATGGGAAAAACCCAAGTTTCCATTATAATATGTTTATAGGGATAAACCCTAATTTATTGAAATAAAACTGCATTATTATTTATGTAACTTTTATAGCCACTTTTCCAAGCCTTCAGTGCACTCCCACTGGCTTATATTAGCTTCACATTAAGCGACCTGAAACGCGTTTTAAAAACATTTTATGTGACAACTGGCACAAACCGGTAATTTTCGTACACTTTAATTATTGCTTAATGACTGCAATTATGTGCTTAATTATCAGCAATGGCTGAACACATACTAAACAAGTGAATTCATGCACATTGTATACTACAAAAATATTGCTTTATGCATAAACGAGAGCGTTGCGTCAGAAATAATAGTAAACTCACCGGTAAGACACATTGTGTCAACAGAACTGCAGAAAGTAGTCAGACATTAGAATTGACGCCTAGGTGTAGGTCTGACGACAAAAGTACATTAAAACCCAAGAATACATATAAGGGTTTAATTTATAGACATTGCGGAAGCAAAAATAAGCACTAAAAAGCACCCGAAACGCACTTTAAGTGCGGAATTTATATAATTCAGCAATAAATCAGCATTTAAACATATGAATATTATGCAGAAATGTCATTTTATTATCCAGAATATTTCCCGAAGTGTTGGGAATTGAAACGGTACAAGAAAGGTACTTATTAGACACTAAAAGGTGTAATTTAGCACTTTAACGAACCAGTGTCTAACCGAACAACCGGACTTTACCCGGAGCAAAAAAAAATATTGTCTATGACATTGTTTTTATTTTTCTAAGCTAGTTAGGGTACCCGAATACTCTAACACCCGTTTAAATTACTACACACATTACACTCTAATTTAATCCCCTAATTTACCAACTAGCTTAACTACTTAGTTAAAATCCAATCCCTTTTGTAAACCCCCCACCACCGTTTGGTTTCCCCATGGGGGACACCACTCTTACCTAGTTGATTATTTTATTTGGGTGTTTAATATCATGGTGGCATATTACACATAGGGTATTAGGAATTGAATTATATATGGGACTTAGAGATGACAACTTTCATTCACTTCACAAATCACATAACAAAATTCCACTATCTCTTTCTCCTCTTGCTTGGTCACGGCCGAACCCACACACAACCATCTCACCACTTTCAAATTCCATTCTTGCCATATTATTCACATACAAAGGAGAAGGGTCACACATAAGGAGGCTCGGTGCTTACGGAATCGCGAGGACCTCTCTACGTCGCTTTTAACCACCCATTTTTCGTCTAGTTTCTTCCCTAGCCACGAGCTAGTAGTAAGTGACTCTAAACACCCTATTGATCTTGTCTAAAGTGGTTAATAAGAGATTTGTCGGATAAAAATTATGAACACTACAGACCAAAACTAAAAGTCTACAAAAAAAAATAATAATAAACTTGATGGTTATTGAAGGAATGCTAGTATAAAACTTATGGAACTTGTCTTGTTATGATTATTTATTATTGTTGGATGCTAGTAGGGGAAACGGATCGTCATCTAACCACGCTAGGTCACGTTCATGGAACATGAACTAGCACTATGTTTAGTGTAAAAATAACTAGATGACGAACCCTTTCACTCACAAACATGAACTTGTGTAAAAACGATTTTTCTTATGAAATGGAGTTCTAAACTAGTAGATCTACAGATCTACAAGTGGTTTTTCGGAAGAACCAAGTAAAATGTACAAGTCTTGTTTTAAACCCGAACCTTACATAAACTAAAAGCATTTTAGTAAATAAACAAGTGTGTAAACACTTGTGTCACAAGAAAAATTTAACAAGAACTATGTTTGGTAAATCATGACTAGAAGTTGTGAAACTTCAAGATCTTTAAAAATAAAGTTTTTAAGAAATTAAACTTATTTTTAAAGATGACAAGACTTACTAAATGTGCTAGTAAGTTACTACACATTTTTGTAAATATTCAAGTTCATGAAATGGAGAAATTAGTGATGACTGTTGACGATTTAAAAGAAAATAAACACATGTTTTGAAAACATGGGAAACCTCCATTTTTAGGGGAAACTCTGTCAAAATTTTTATAAATTTTGACACTTAGAAAAATATAAGTTTTTGAGAAACTTATTCCCTAAAAATGTATTTAAGAGTATTACCAAGGTTTCCCTAATTTTTTGTGATAAGAAATGAGGATTTCTTCAAGAATGAAAATGGATATAAATATGTATATTTTTTAGAGAAAAATATATATTATTTTATCACAAACTTTTGTGCTAAGTGTGTATAGTATGTGTTATATGTGCTAGTGTATTCAGACTTAAAAATACACTAAATACTCATGAGGAGTATATACATAAAAATACACATACAACATACAAGATACATAATTCGGGTGCAAAGTGCAAAACACGAGATACTTATATTAATTTTAGGGAAAATAATATAAGTAAGATACTTAGTTAAAAATATAAAATATTTTTAACACAAGAATACATGCACAAAAGAGAGTGACTGTACTTGTGCGACGCAAGTCTAGTGACTAACGTTAAGAAAACGCGTATAGGTCACGACGTTAATTAAGCAAATCCGGTGAAGTTTACGACGCTAGGAACGCAAAGTTGTGAGTTCATGCTCCCCCTTTTCTCTTTAACTGTTTTCAGTTTTTATAACTTCGGGGGTGAAATACATGTACAAATGTACAATATTTATAATTGGTATGATATAAATACAAGAAGCACACTTGGTGAGAACGAGAACCAAGTGTGACGAAATATAAGAATACAAGAAGTACACTTGGTGAGAACGAGAACCAAGTGTGACGAAATATAAGATAATAAGAAACGCACTTGGTGAGGACGAGAACCAAGTAGGATGCGTTATGAGAAATGATAATAAGAAACGCACTTGGTGAGGACGAGAACCAAGTAGGATGCGTTATGAGAATTGATAACAAGAAACGCGCTTGGTGAGGACGAGAACCAAGTAGGTTGCGTTATGAGAAATAGTGTCACGAGTAGGGTACAGAAGCACCATTAATCAACAATATACCTAGACCGCAGAACAAAAGGTTAGATCTAACGGGTGCCGGGCAGCCACACTCTCGGTGAGGGCGAGAATCGAGTAGTGCTTTTGTGTCTCAGAATATACCAATTAAATGCCTAAGGTTTGGTGACTTCCTATGTCGTGTCACATGTTAATGGCTTTGCAACCCATTAACAATCCTGATACTTACAGGAATACTTTATTTACATAGAAGTCATACCATACTAAAAATTGATGAATACTTGAGTACGTGGGGTACTCAAGAAAAGAAATTGAATTATACTTGAGTACGTGGGGTACTCAAGAAGAAATTGAATTATACTTGAAGTACGTGGGGTACTCAAGAAAAATGGGAATTATACTTGAGTACGTGGGGTACTCAAGAAGAAATTGAATTATACATGAGTACGTGGTGTACACATGAAACTGAATTAATATATGAAAACTTGATTTATTCACAAACTATGTTTTCATACAAAGTATACAAACGTGAAATACAAAACTGCATGAATTCGCACCAACATTATGTTGACGTTTTTTCCAAAACTCACATGTATTTCAGGTAACTAGGATGGATGTGTGCGCGGTCTTGCTTATGCTCTTGGATGTCGCTTATGTTTATCTTTAAATAAAGTTGTAGACTTTTAAGACAATGTTTTATGCGACTTAGCGATGTAAACGCTAAACTTATATTTTCAAATTATGGTATTTGAAGTTATTTTTACGAGCATGTAGCATGTTTACCTTTCGTATGCAATGAGAACCTTTCATGATCACACCTCGTGCTTCCGCCGCAGAAAGGGGTGTGACAGATTGGTATCAGAGCTACGATTGTAGTGAACCAGGATTCCTTCTCGAGCCTAGTCTACAATCTCTAGGATCCATTCGCGAAAACAATTTTCAAAGAGTTTTCATTGCATAAAACGTCCCGCGACATCCACTGCCTGAAACTGTCTACATGAGTCTAGAAAAGACACTACGAGACTTAGAGTGCACTTGAGTAGCACTTGTCGTTGACTAGAAATTACTTGCAATTATGTGTGATAATTAGCATGAACTAGAAGTAGAATGTCACAAGTATACGTGACTGTATCTGAAAACTATGGCCCATCTGAAGGAAGAAATACGAGGATGAAACGAACTGTGCGGACTGTGCAATGAGTTACGTAATTATGGATGCATACATAATTTTGGAATTCGGTGCACAGAAACCACAGCAAGTCCTGTCACGTATAGATTCCCTCAGTGCAAGCCTACGAAGTACTCTGTTGGAGTAATAATTGTTTGATGACACTTACGTGGTATATATACCTGTGAATATATATGCTACTATGACGATATCAAACAAATGCCTAAACCTAATGGGTTGTGTTCATCAGAACACGGCACCCAGAAGAGCTGTGAACGCTCGCGACCAACCTCCTCCTCCCCCACTGCCAAGAATTGCTGAAGAGCTGGAAGGTCTACTGGAAGAAAGGATCTCCGCTGCTATCACCCAATACGAGGCAAACCGTACTCAAGACAGTGGTGGCCCAAGCAATGCTAGACGTAACGGGCATGGAGATTCATTTGGAGGCAACGCAGCTCAAGGTAACCTTAAGACAATGTAGTAAGCATGGAGAAATTTATGAACGGCCCTTGTTTCATTATTTCTTCGATTGCTCACATGTGAATTGGTTGAATCAATTCCAGGCTGCACTTTCAAGCAGTTCCTCGACTGCAAGCCGATGAAATATGACGGCACAGGAGGTGCAGTAGCATTTGTGCGCTGGACGGAGAAGACTGAAGCTACTATCCGCATGAGCAAGTGTACCGCGGATCAACAAGTCACTTTTGCTACTGGGTTGTTTGTCGATGAAGCTCTGACTTGGTGGAACCTGCAAGCCCAAACTTTGGGTGATGACGCCGCTTATGGCCTAACTTGGGAGGAACTGAAGGAAAGAATGAGAGAGAAGTACTGCTCTCGTGCGGAACTCCAAAGGTTGGAAACGGAGTTCTGGCACTTGACTATGGAAGGTGCTGACATCAATGGTTACACTCTAAGGTTCCACGATCTGTCTAGAGTGCTTCCCTACATGGTGACTCCTGAATTTAAGCGTGTGGAACGCTACATTTGGGGACTGGCCCCAGAGTTTCGCGGCATGGTGACATCGGCCAAACCTCAAACGATCACCGAGGCTGTAACTCTGGCTGTCAGCCTTACTGAAGATTGCGTCCGTATGAAGAAGCTATCGTTGAACCCCACTGAGAAGACCGAGACACATGCTGAGTCACCCCGCGACAAAAAAAAAAAAAAAGAAAGCATACCAGTTTGAACCAAGCAACTCGTGACAACAAGGGTTTCAGCAAGAAACGTGACGCTAACCCGTCCCAGGAGGCGAAAACCCAGGCAAACAAAGCATACCAAGGCTCCATACCTAGATGCCAAAAATGTAAGTATCATCATGAAGGAGCTTGTCGCATTCCAAGGTGCGACAAATGTGGTAAATTGGGTCATCAAACAGAAGGCTGTTGGGGAAAAGGAAAGAACCGAAATGGAAACGGTGCTGGTAACAAGAATGGTAACGGGAAAGGGCAGAACCAAGGATGCTTCAAGCGTGGAAGCAATGATCATTTCATGAAGAACTGCCCAGAGAGAAACAATGCTCAGGCTAGAGAATTTGTGATTGGAGCAAAGAACGCACGCGAGGACCCTAACGTGGTCACCGGTACGTTTCTCATTAACAATCACTTTGCATCCATGTTATTTGAAACTGGCGCCGATTATAGCTTCATGTCTGTGGAATTTAAACGCATACTCGGAATAGAATCTAGTAGATTAGAAATTCCTTATTCCATAGAACTAGCCAATGGTAAACTTGTTGAATCGGGCGAAGTTGTTAGAGGCTGCACACTAGAACTTGGTGAACGAAGATTTAGCATCGACCTCCTACCTATTCAATTGGGTAGCTTCGATGTAGTAGTCGGGATGGACTGGTTGTCCAAGAACAAAGCTGAAGTTATTTGTCATGAGAAAATCATTCGCATCCCTTTAGCGAATGGTGAAACTCTCATCGTGCATGGAGAAAAACGAGACGCGCCTCTTCGAATCATCAGTTGTATGAAGGCACAGAAGTGCTTGAGAAAAGGATGTGTCGCTTTCCTAGCACACGTTATAGACAAGAAGGCTGTGGAGCCAAAACTTGAAGACATTCCTGTGGTGAAGGAATTTCCTGATGTGTTCCCTGAAGATCTGCCAGGACTACCTCCGCAACGAAAAGTCGAATTTCGTATAGACTTGGTTCCAGGAGCCGCTCCTGTAGCCAAGGCTCCCTATCGGCTTGCACCATCCGAAATGCAGGAATTGTCTACACAGCTCCAGGAGTTGTTGGATAAAGGATTCATAAGGCCAAGCTTCTCACCCTGGGGAGCTCCAGTATTGTTCGTGAAGAAGAAGGATGGAACACTGCGGATGTGTATCGATTATAGGGAACTGAACCAGCTCACTATCAAGAATCGGTACCCGCTACCAAGGATTGATGACTTATTTGATCAACTGCAAGGATCAAGCTACTATTCCAAGATCGACCTTCGATCTGGATACCATCAGCTGAGAATCCAAGAGGAAAGCGCAACAAAGACTGCATTCAGAACGCGATATGGGCACTATGAATTTCTTGTGATGCCGTTTGGGCTGACGAATGCACCAGCGGTCTTTATGGATCTAATGAACCGCGTATGCAAACCATATCTCTATATATTCGTGATTGTATTTATCGATGATATCCTGATTTACTCGCGAACGAAAGAAGAGCACGAGCAACATCTCAGAACCATCTTGGAACTACTGAAGAAAGAGAAGCTTTATGCAAAGTTCTCGAAATGCGAATTCTGGATTCGCGAAGTACAATTTCTTGGTCACGTTGTGAATGAGAAGGGCATTCATGTAGACCCGTCCAAGATAGAAGCAATAAAGAATTGGGAAGCCCCCAAAACCCCAACTAAAGTTCGTCAATTTTTGGGCTTAGCGGGCTATTATCGACGGTTTATTGAGAATTTCTCAAATATAGCTCAACCGCTAACGACCCTTACACAGAAAGACAAGAAATACGACTGGGGTCACAAACAGGAAGAAGCCTTTCAACTACTTAAGAACAAGCTCTGCGATGCACCGATACTATCATTACCCGAAGGCACTGAAGACTTTGTGGTATACTGCGACGCCTCACGACAAGGCTTGGGTTGCGTGCTTATGCAGCGCCAAAAAGTCATCGCTTATGCTTCAAGACAACTGAAGGTTCACGAGAGAAATTACACCACGCACGACTTAGAACTAGGTGCAGTGGTATTCGCCTTGAAGATTTGGCGACATTATTTATATGGTACTCGATGTACAATTTTCACAGATCACAAAAGCTTACAACACATATTTGATCAGAAGGAATTGAATATGCGCCAGCGATGTTGGGTCGAGCTGCTAAATGATTATGACTGTGAGATTAAGTACCATCCTGGAAAGGCGAACGTTGTAGCGGACGCGTTGAGCGGAAAAGAAAGGGTTAAGACCCTAAGGGTTCGAGCATTGGAAATGACGATTCGAACGAACCTCACTGCACGCATTCGTGATGCACAACAAGAAGCTCTTAAAGGAGAGAACCGTAAAGCTGAATACCTACGGGGTATGCTGAAATACATGGTGCCAAACGAAGAGGGAGCCTTATACTTCAAGAAGCGCATTTGGGTTCCACTCTATGGTGGCATACGAGAAGTCATCCTTGATGAAGCCCATAAATCGAGATATTCGATCCATCCAGGGTCGGACAAAATGTATCAAGACTTAAAAGAATATTATTGGTGGCCGAGACTCAAGAGCGACGTTGCTGTCTATGTTGGAAAATGCCTAACCTGTGCTAAGGTTAAGGCCGAATATCAGAAACCGTCCGGCCTACTACAACAACCAGAGATTCCCGTGTGGAAGTGGGAACAAATCTCGATGGACTTCATAACGAAATTACCCAGGACCCCGAGAGGGCACGATATGATATGGGTAATAGTTGATCGATTAACGAAATCTGCGCATTTCCTACCGATCCGAGAGAAGGATAGCACTGGAAAGCTTGCAGAGATATACTTAAGGGAAATTGTGGCACATCATGGAGTGCCAATCTCAATCATTTCAGACAGAGATGGACGCTTTGTCTCAAGAATCTGGCAATCATTTCAGGAAGCCTTTGGATCTCAGTTAGATCTAAGCACGGCATTCCATCCGCAAACAGACGGCCAGAGCGAACGGACTATACAAACGTTAGAAGATATGCGTCGCGCATGTGTCATGGATCTAGGCGGCAGCTGGGTTACTCATCTACCTTTGGTTGAGTTCTCATACAATAACAGTTATCATACAAGCATAAAGGCCGCGCCGTTCGAAGCTCTGTATGGCCGCAAGTGCCGATCGCCCTTATGTTGGGCAGACGCTGGAGATAAACGTATGGTTGGTCCGGAACTTGTATAAGAGACAACCGACAAGATTGCACAGATCCGAGAGCGCATTAAGGCGGCTCAAGATCGACAAAAGAGCTACGCTGATCCGAAAAGAAAATCAGTAGAATTCAAGGTGGGAGACAAAGTGTTGTTAAAAGTTTCACCATGGAAGGGCGTAGTCAGATTTGGAAAGCGTGGAAAGCTGAATCCACGATACATCGGACAATTCAGAATATTGAAAAGAATTGGTACCGTGGCATACAAGTTGGAGTTACCGGAAGAACTTAATGGAGTACATGATACGTTTCATGTATCCAACCTGAAGAAGAGTCCAACACAAGAAAACGTGATCATCCCGATGGATAAAGTGCATATTGATGATGCCCTCCGATTTACAGAACAACCCATTGAGGTTACCGACTAGAAAGTCAACAAGACCAGGAGGAGCAGTGTGAAACTTGTCAAAGTACGTTGGAGCTCTAAGCACGAACCCGAGTACACATGGGAACGTGAAGACCAGTTCAAAGAAAAGTATCCCCACCTATTCAAGAAGACTCCAGCGAGAGTTAGTTCAGGATGAATTTCGGGACGAAATTCTTTTAACGGGGGGAGACTGTGACAACTGGCACAAACCGGTAATTTCCGTATACTTTAATTATTGTTTAATGACTGCAATTATGTGGTTAATTGTCAGCAATGGCTGAACACATACTAAACAAGTGAATTCATGCACATTGTATACTACAAAAATATTGCTTTATGCATAAACGAGAGCGTTGCGTCAGAAATAATAGTAAACTCACCGGTAAGACACACTGTGTCAACAGAACTGCAGAAAGCAGTCAGACATTAGAATTGAGGCCTAGGTGTAGGTCCGACGACAAAAATACATTAAAACCCAAGAGTACATATAAGGGTTTAATTTATAGACATTGCGGAAGCAAAAATAAGCACTAAAAAGCACCCGAAACGCACTTTAAGTGCAGAATTTATATAATTCAGCAATAAATCAGCATTTAAACATATGAATATTATCCAGAAATGTCGTTTTATTATCCGGAATATTTCCCGAAGTGTTGGGAATTGAAAGGGTACAAGAAAGGTACTTATTAGACACTAAAAGGTGTAATTTAGCACTTTAACGAACCAGTGTCTAACCGAACAACCGGACTTTACCCAGAGCAAAAAAAAAATATATTGTCTATGACATTGTTTTTATTTTTGTAAGCTAGTTAGGGTACCCGAATACTCTAACACCCGTTATAAATTACTACACACATTACACTCTAATTTAATCCCCTAATTTACCAACTAGCTTAACTACTTAGTTCAAATCCAATCCCATTTGTAAACCCCCCACCACCGTTTGGTTTCCCCATGGGGGACACCACTCTTACCTAGTTGATTATTTTATTTGGGTGTTTAATATCATGGTGGCATATTACACATAGGGTATTAGGAATTGAATTATATATGGGACTTAGAGATGACAACTTTCATTCACTTCACAAATCACATAACAAAATTCCACTATCTCTTTCTCCTCTTGCTTGGTCACGGCCGAACCCACACACAACCATCTCACCACTTTCAAATTCCATTCTTGCCATATTATTCACATACAAAGGAGAAGGGTCACACATAAGGAGGCTCGGTGCTTACGGAATCGCGAGGACCTCTCTACGTCGCTTTTAACCACCCATTTTTCGTCTAGTTTCTTCCCTAGCCACGAGCTAGTAGTAAGTGACTCTAAACACCCTATTGATCTTGTCTAAAGTGGTTAATAAGAGATTTGTCGGATAAAAATTATGAACACTAGAGACCAAAACTAAAAGTCTACAAAAAAAATAATAATAAACTTGATGGTTAATGAAGGAATGCTAGTATAAAACTTATGGAACTTGTCTTGTTATGATTATTTATTATTGTTGGATGCTAGTAGGGGAAACAGATCGTCATCTAGCCACGCTAGGTCACGTTCATGGAACATGAACTAGAACTATGTTTAGTGTAAAAATAACTAGATGACGAACCCTTTCACTCACAAACATGAACTTGTGTAAAAACGATTTTTCTTATGAAATGGAGTTCTAAACTAGTAGATCTACAGATCTACAAGTGGTTTTTCGGAAGAACCAAGTAAAATGTACAAGTCTTGTTTTAAACCCGAACCTTACATAAACTAAAAGCATTTTAGTAAATAAACAAGTGTGTAAACACTTGTGTCACAAGAAAAATTTAACAAGAACTATGTTTGGTAAATCATGACTAGAAGTTGTGAAACTTCAAGATCTTTAAAAATAAAGTTTTTAAGAAATTAAACTTATTTTTAAAGATGACAAGACTTACTAAATGTGCTAGTAAGTTACTACACATTTTTGTAAATATTCAAGTTCATGAAATGGAGAAATTAGTGATGATTGTTGACGATTTAAAAGAAAATAAACACATGTTTTGAAAACATGGGAAACCTCCATTTTTAGGGGAAACTCTGTCAAAATTTTTATGAATTTTGACACTTAGAAAAATACAAGTTTTTGAGAAACTTATTCCCTAAAAATGTATTTAAGAGTATTACCAAGGTTTCCCTAATTTTTGGTGATAAGAAATGAGGATTTCTTCAAGAATGAAAATGGATATAAATATGTATACTTTTTAGAGAAAAATATATATTATTTTATCACAAACTTTTGTGCTAAGTGTGTATTGTATGTGTTATACGTGCTTGTGTATTAAGACTTAAAAATACACTAAATACTCATGAGGAGTATATACATAAAAATACACATACAACATACAAGATACATAATTCGGGTGCAAAGTGCAAAACACGAGATACTTATATTAATTTTAGGGAAAATAATATAAGTAATACAAGAAGTACACTTGGTGAGAACGAGAACCAAGTGTGACGAAATATAAGAATACAAGAAGTACACTTGGTGAGAACGAGAACTAAGTGTGACGAAATATAAGATAATAAGAAACGCACTTGGTGAGGACGAGAACCAAGTAGGATGCGTTATGAGAAATGATAATAAGAAACGCACTTGGTGAGGACGAGAACCAAGTAGGATACGTTATGAGAATTGATAACAAGAAACGCGCTTAGTGAGGACGAGAACCAAGTAGGATGCGTTATGAGAAATAGTGTCACGAGTAGGGTACAGAAGCACCATTAATCAACAATATACCTAGACCGCAGAACAAAAGGTTAGATCTAACGGGTGCCGGGCAGCCACACTCTCGGTGAGGGCGAGAATCGAGTAGTGCTTTTGTGTCTCAGAATATACCAATTAAATGCCTAAGGTTTGGTGACTTCCTATGTCGTGTCACATGTTAATGGCTTTGCAACCCATTAACAATCCTGATACTTACAGGAATACTTTATTTACATAAAAGTTATACCATACTAAAAATTGATGAATACTTGAGTACGTGGAGTACTCAAGAAAAGAAATTTAATTATACTTGAGTACGTGGGGTACTCAAGAAGAAATTGAATTATACTTGAAGTACGTGGGGTACTCAAGAAAAATGGGAATTATACTTGAGTACGTGGGGTACTCAAGAAGAAATTGAATTATACATGAGTACGTGGTTTACACATGAAACTGAATTAATATATGAAAACTTGATTTATTCACAAACTATGTTTTCATACAAAGTATACAAACGTGAAATACAAAACTGCATGAATTCACACCAACATTATGTTGACGTTTTTCCAAAACTCACATGTATTTCAGGTAACTAGGATGGATGTGTGCGCGGTCTTGCTTATGCTCTTGGATGTCGCTTATGTTTATCTTTAAATAAAGTTGTAGACTTTTAAGACAATGTTTTATGCGACTTAGCGATGTAAACGCTAAACTTATATTTTCAAATTATGGTATTTGAAGTTATTTTTACGAGCATGTAGCATGTTTACCTTTCGTATGCAATGAGAACCTTTCATGATCACACCTCGTGCTTCCGCCGCAGAAAGGGGTGTGACATTTTATCAGCAAGAAATACTGGCGAGTGCATCCCAATTTAATCAAAACAATCTTTTATCATTTTACAGTATTGATTGTGATTACAATGTTTATATCTACCCAATTACCACCTAAGGTACTGTCAATCCTGACTTGTGGTCATGCTACTATTCACAGGATAGTAACAAGTAAGGTATACAAAACCCCAACATACCAACAGTAATTGTAGAATACATAGACTCAATCACTGTTATCATAATTTAAAAATAATTGATGTTTGTATAAAAAGGTTTACAAAAATAGATGTACTCACTTTGCTGATTTAGATAATACTACTGCTTTTTGGTGACTTCCTGGTTATAATCTATTAAAATTAAACAATGCACACGTGTTAGTAAGATAACCCAATTTACATTAGCCATACCCCAGAGACAGAACTCCAATGACTAAGTCAGGCATAGCCTTGACATGCGTTACACAGCCCTAGATCAATCGGGTAGAGTAACTAATACGTAACCGGGGGTTATAATACTTACAACGAGGCAGAGCTTCGCTTTTTAGGGGTATAATACCCAAGAGTTTTAGCTTATAATATTTAGAGAGAGAGAAAGTTTTGAACGATTTCAACTGAGCTCTACTACTCCTTATATAGGCTGGAATTATGGCGGCTCACGGCCCACGAGCGCCTGCACTAATTCTTACGCAGCCCGCGAGGCCACTAGGCTAGGGCCTAGCTTGGTTGAGTCAAACTACTAGCCTCAATACGCATATGGCCACATGGCTGAACCGGGTGCAGCCTGGTGTCACTGGGTCGCGTCCCGCGACAGGCCCAGAGAAGTCGGTCGCTCCCCGCGAGCGACATATATTTTTGTTTTTAATTGATTTTTATTAATATAAAGGTATTTTATGCTTGTTTTTCGTATACGGGGTATATTTTAAGATGTGTAGGAGTATTTTAATGGTTTTGGGAGAGTTGTTATATCCTTCCCACCTTGTTTTAGATTTCGTCCTCGAGGTCTACTGGAACAGGTGTGGATATTTCTTTTGCATCTCTGACTCGAGCTCCCAAGTGTATTCTGGTCCTCTCTTGGAATCCCATTTCACTTTGACCAGAACTAATCTCTTGTGTTTGAGATTTTTGATCATTCTATCTTCAATCTGTAGCGGTTTCTCTACAAACTTAAGTTCTCATTTACCTCTATATCCTTAAGAGGTACCATTAATGATTCATCTGCTAAACACTTCTTGAGATTACATACATGAAATACATCATGTATTCCTGCCATTTCCTCTGGCAGTTGTAGCAGGTAAGCTGCTGGTCCTATTCTTCTAATAATCTCAAAAGGTCTAACATACCTAGCGCTTAACTTTCCCCTTTTGACGAATCTGACCACTCCTTTCCATGGAGAAACTTTTAATAATACCTTATCTCCTACTTGAAATTCCAATGGTTTTCGTCTGTTATCAGCATAACTCTTTTGATGATCCCTTACTGCTTTCAGTTTTTCCATGACTTGAATAATCTTGTCCATTGTTTCTTGTACTATCTCTGGTCCAGAAAGTTGCTTTTTTCCAATTTCTGCCCAACAGACTGGAATTCGGCACTTTCGTCCATAGAGTGCTTCAAATGGTGCAATATTGATACTGGTATGATAGCTGTTATTGTAGGAAAAATCTATTAATGGTAAATGATCGTCCCAATTTCCTCCAAAATCAATTACGCAAGCTCTAAGCATATCCTCCATTGTCTGAATTGTCCTTTCGCTTGTCCGTCTGTTTGAGGATGATAAGTTGTGCTTAGT
This sequence comes from Helianthus tuberosus, assembly GCA_030545235.1. Lineage (NCBI taxonomy): Eukaryota > Viridiplantae > Streptophyta > Magnoliopsida > Asterales > Asteraceae > Helianthus > Helianthus tuberosus. The sequence continues at coordinate 136,753,825 of CM060415.1, forward strand.
TTTAACTTGGTTCCCATTGCTTTCTGGAAACTAGTCCAAGAATGAGAAGTAAAACGGCAATCTCTATCAGAAACAATAGATAAAGGAATTTCATGTAATGAAACTATTTCGTTTACATATAAATTGGCTAATTGTTCCATACTGAAAGTTTCCTTCATAGGTAAGAAATGAGCAGATTTGGTTAATCTGTCTACAATCACCCAGATTGCATCATTACCTTTTCGTGTCTTGGGTAATTTAGTAACAAAGTCCATTGTTATCAATTCTCATTTCCATATAGGCATTTCTAGTTGCTGCAATAAACCTGAGGGTTTCTGATGTTCAGCTTTAACCTGTGAACAGGTTAGACACTTAGCAACATAGGTTGCTAAATCCTTTTTCATTCATATCCACCATAAATTTTTTCTTAAGTCTTGATACATTTTATCATTACCAGGATGTATCGTATACTTAGACTTATGGGCTTCTTCTAAAATTCGGTGGCGTAGGTTTCCTTGTTTAGGTATCCAGATTCTTTTCTTATGGAATCTCCAAATTCCATCTGTTCCTTGTTCTAATTCCTTAATCATTCCTTTTAATTTTTCAGTATCGTCCTTGATTACTGTTTCTTGTATTTCTCTAATTTGCTCATTAAAATATATCTGCAGATTTAACTTGAGAGAACACACTCGTCTTGGCTTTTCATGATACTTTCGACTTAAAGCATCAGCTACTACATTAGCTTTTTCTGCATGATACTTGATATCACAATCATAATCACTAAGAATCTTCATCCAGCGTCCCTGTCTTGTATTTAACTCCTTTTGCCCAAAAACATATCTTAGACTCTTATGATCGGTGAAAACAGTAAACTTGCTACCATAAAAATGGCGTCTCCAAATTTTAAGGGCAAAAAATTATAGCTCCTAACTCTAGATCATGGGTTGTATAATTCTCTTCATGATTTTTAAGTTGTCTAGAGGAATAGGCTATAAGCTTTTGACGCTGCATCAACACACATAAATAACCGAATTTAGAAGCGTCACAATAGACTACCAGGTCTTCAGTTCCTTCTGGTAACTCTAGTATGGGTGTGTTGGTTAACCATTGCTTTAGAATCCTAAAAGCTTCTTCCTATTTTGGTCCCCATTCAAACTTAACTGATTTACAGGTCAATTTCGTTAAGTGAATGGCTATTCTAGAAAAATTTTGAATAAAACGTCTATAATAACTTGCTAGTCCAAGAAAACTTCTCACCTCCGTTGGTGATTCAGGGACTTTCCACTTAGTAATCGCCTCGAATTTTGTGGGATCTACATGAATTCTTTCATGATTAACCAGGTGTCCAAGGAATTGCACTTCCTTTAACCAAAATTCGCATTTTGAAAATTTAGCGTAAAGCTTTTCTTTTCTCAGCAAATTTAAAAGTATAAACAAATGCTCTGAATGATCCTCTTTACTCTTAGAGTAAATAAGAATATCATCTATAAAGACAATTATGAATTTATCCAGATATGGTTTACATATTCTGTTCATCATGTCCATAAATGCGGCTGGGGAATTGGTTAAACCAAATGGCATGTCTGTAAAGTCATAATGACTGTACCGTGTTCTGGAAGCAGTTTTAGGAATGTCATCTTCCTGTACTTTCAATTGATGATATCATGAGCGTAAATCGATCTTACAAAAGAATCGAGCTCCTTGCAGTTGATCGAACAGATCATCGATTCTCGGTAGTGGGTACCGATTTTTAATCGTAACCTTGTTCAATTCTCGGTAATCAATGCACATACGCATTGATCCATCCTTTTTCTTAACAAACATGATTGGTGCTCCCTATAGTGATGAACTAGGCTGTATGAAACCTTTCTCCAGAAGTTCATCCAACTGTTTCTTCAGTTCCTGTATCTCCGCTGGTGCTAAACGGTAAGGTGCCTTGGCAATCGGTGCTGTCCCTGGTATTAGGTGAATTCTGAATCCAACATCTCTATCTGGCGGTAATCTAAGTAACTCTTCTGGAAAAACATCTGAGAATTTAGATACTACGGGAATATCTTTTAATTTTTTTCCTTTAGTGTTAATGATTAGGGAAATCATATACACTAGTGATCCTTTCCTTGCATAGTGTCACACCCCAACCGATGGCGGAATCATCGGGGTAGATTGTCCAAGAGGTTCCATAACAACTATGATTACCAAATATTTAAGCATTACGTCCCATACCATAACATATAAAGTAGCACAGTTATTACAGACAAATTGTTCTCAAAGACAAATAAAAACTGTTCCGACAACTCATAAATTATTTAGTTTGTTTCTAGACTCCACTAGCTCGATTTCCACAAAGCAAGCATAGCACAGCATCCTAAACACCTGTCACATACGTTAAAATAAAGTCAATACACATAGAGTAAAGGTGAGCATACAAGTTTGATAGTATAATAGTAGCGAAAGCGATTTTACGCATAACCAGCATGTAAAATGTATAATGTGAAGCAGGTAAGTTATCGACAATGAAATATGCACAGACGTGACCGCTAGTTGTAGAATGCGCAACACATATCACCATTATGACACGTGATGAAAATACCTTAACAACCCCTGTCCACGACAGGTGCTGAGTCTAAACTATAGTACTATCGTTGCTAAGGTGTCAGGCAATAATCACTGTGTAAACATAACATACTAGCATTTATCGAATAACACGTATAACATGCAGAGCGGTTAGCGTATAAAAGTTTTTGCGCTGTGTGTCGATTATGATTTTGATATAAGTAACGTATGTAACACCCAAAAGTGCTTAAATAAAAAAGGGATCGAGTATACTCACAGAGCGTGTTTAACGAATAAACACAGTCTTGGATTGAAGGGAGCGCTGAGAGGTTAGCCTGACACAGTACGACCATATGAGCGTTGAATAGTGCGTAAAACGGTGCATCGAAGTGGTGCGTGATGGATAGCGATCTGATCGGATGACCTTCTGAATGGATGGTCATCCGGATGGATGACCATTCGGTCGGAGGGCTGTCCGTTTGGGATGGATGTGTTTGTGTATGATGGAACTTTGAAGTTTTCGTTGTAGCATTTTGAAAATCATGAAATGTTTCTACCTTCTCAGGTCGTCCGGTCGGACGGTCATCCAGACGGATGGCCGTCCGCTCGGATGGTGATCTGAGTGGAGGTTAGCATAGATTGAAAGTTTGTTTAAGTGTTTGGAAACTTAAGTCGTCCGGTCAGATAGCCGTTCGATCGGATGGCTATCCGATCGGATGGCTATTCGTTCGGTCACTGATTCGGTTGGAAAGCTGTAAAATTTGTTAAGTTTTGAAAGTTGTGCGATTGAACCGAGACGGTATGACAACGTGTTAAACAACAGAACCCCATCGAGCCTAAGTCCTCCGATCGGATGGGAATCACCCCGTCCGTTCGGTAACTGTTCTTGACGGAGCATCATGTTCAACCTGTTAAGTCGGTTATCTCTTTCATAGTGATTCATTCTCAGACCGACACTTCACTAGAGAATGTGTAGAAGGCCTGAACGAGCTCGGATCCTATCGGTTTTATGTGAAAAGGTGAGAATGTTGAAGAAAAGTTTGAAACATTAGGAAAATGTTTAGATTTAAGTGAAATAAGAGTTAAAATATTGTAGAAAATCCTTTAGATTTGAGTTGTTCTTGGTAAAATGAGGTCACACTTTGGTGTTCATGAACACCCATGATGACATCATCCTAGAACAGCCCGAATCAGACAAATTTCATGGTGAAATGATGAATTTTGTTGGTGAAAATGATGAAGATGTGTGTATAGATCAAGAAAGTACAAGATTTGGGGTAGAAACTTACAAGAATCGCGATGAATCGAGAGAAAATAGCCTAAGAACGAGTTGGGTCGGAGGAGAGCTGTCACATCAATGAAAAGCTGATGTGACAGGTGCTATTTATAGGCAAGAGGAGAAGAAAGGCGGTGCAGAGATAGGGTCGGAGGTCCTTCCGATCGGATGGCCATCCGGTCGGATGGTCATCCGGACGGATGACCATTCGATCGAATGGTCCTTCGATCTGATGGGTTTTGCCAGTTGGTTTCCGACTTTTTGTTTTGTGCGTTGGGTGTTGCGATGCGTTGAGAGTAAGCTATGCGATAGTATTACACATTAGTTACACAAATAATACAACTACTAATAATCACAAAAGTAAACCTTAGATTTTGAGTTCGCGATGAGATTGCGTTGTGATATGATTGCGTTTTCGAATAATCACCTCAACCAAATATGAACATGCACAAGTAACACATAATAGCACACACACTTAAAACAATATCCATAACTTGTAATTCGAATTGTGATACGATAGCGATGTGATAGCGTTAGGTAGATTAGCGTTTAGTTATCTTTATCGCATTGTTATTTCACATAATACAACTAAAAAGCGTAATTTAAAGTATCAATTAACTAGGTTCAAGGGTACAAGCAATAACTAAGCAAGGAATGACAGATCCAATTAGCAATCTTTTCTTCCATTGACTTGACTTTGACTTTGACTTGTACTTTAACTTGTTCTTTGACTTTGACTTCGAAAGTCGGGTTGTTACACATAGCTGGTTGTTTTCATCACAGAGATGAATTTTGTTGACTTAGTTGGCTTATCTCCTTTAATTGTGATATTTTCTCCTTTTGGTGAATTTACTTGCACTGATTTTTTATCACATAGAATACTGGCGTGATTGGCTACTAACCAGTCCATTCCTAATACAATATCAAATCCAGCCAGATTTATTGGCTAAAGTTAGGAATAAAACTATGGTTTAAAATTTCTATTCTTGCTCCCTGCAAGATTTCAGTAATCTTAATGGATTCTCCATTCGCCGTTTCTACCAGACATTCTTGTTGAAGTTTAGTTAATAGTTGATTGAGAAGTTTGCAGAACGAAGTATTAATAAAACTTTGGTTTACATCAGAGTCAAATAATACATTAGCAAAAATATCATTAACTAAAAACATACCGACAATCACATCCGGAATCATCTTGGCTTCTTCAGCTGTCATAACAAACGCTCTGGCATTCTTGGTAGTTTTGTTGTTTGTTGCTAGAGCTAGTTTCTGACAGTTCGGTTTGATATGCCCTGTTTCTCCACAGTTGAAGCATAGCTTATTGTGGGGTTTCTTCCTACAGTCCTTGATGTTTGTAAAATGGGAACATATAAATTACATCAAATGAGGCATAAAACTAACCCTTTCTTAGTATTATTGTTGGAAAAAGTGTGCTTTCGTCTTCCTTTGTTATTTTCAGGACCAAATGAGCTTAAACGAACAAAAGCAACAAATATGCAGTAAAAACTACCATAAATACAAAGAAAAATGTGGCATGCCCGACCCCTCAACAACATTTTCACAAGCGAAAACAAGAAAAAGAAGGCTGACCACGGCCCCGTGCCTACTAGACACGGGGGTGTGGTCAGGTGTCTACAGATAAGGACAAAGATGTGGATGCTTCTACGCCTGCCACGGGGGCGTGCCCAGCTCAGCACGGAGCGTGGTCAACGCTTCTACACACGGGGTCGTGCCCAGTGAACACGGGGCCGTGTGGAGCCTAATGCAGACAATTGCAATTAATGAAGGATTAGAAAAAGGTTGGCCACGGGGGCATGTCAGCTAGACACGGGGCCGTGGCCGGGCTTCTGTTCAGGCTATAAATAGGGGTACTTGTCTCACTTCAAAGGCATCCCTTGGCAAACCACCTCTCTCCCACTTTGCCACCACTCCACCACCACTACAACACCCACATCCACCTCCATCATCCATCATCCACCTTAGAGTGTGTGTAGTAGTCTCGGGATCCAAGATTGATCGTAAGAGTTCTTGTCAATCATGGCCATGTTTGGCTAAGTCTCTTACATCACTTGGAGAAGACAAGCATTTAATCTATTACTTTTTATTTTTAAACTTTTTCACACTTTTTGTTTGGTTTTGTATTAATGACTTTAATAACTAGTTTCTAATGTTGAAGGTGAAACTTTTTTATCATTTGTCCGTGGTGTCTTGGCATTACTTTACTGTCTATATAAAGTAAAAGATTTTCACCATTCATATCTCTACGGTCTATATAGAGATATGTTGGCTACCTGGTCGAGGGTTAAGGGAATGGTTTAGTTAGGTTCTTGCCTTGTTCAGTGTATAGATCCTGTAAGGACCTGGGTCAAGCTTACTAGTACCTCCTTCAATACCCACTAGTATTGGATGGCGGGGGTGCGAATGGCTTGATCCCCTCATATGTAAACTACTATTAATACATTAAACCGGCTACTTGGGATTGTTTCCCTGCTGACTCAAACCACTTAGCCGAGGGTAGCGTCACCTTCAAAAGAGGGGCCTATCACTTTTCGCATTAATAACTTAATTAATTATCTTTCAATATTCTGACCCTTTGGGATTGTATCCTTGCTGACTCAAACCACTGGGTTGAGGGTAACGTCACCTTCAAAAGAGGGGTCTAGTACTATAACTAAGATAATCTCTTAAAAAGTGAAAAAAGTGCGGAAATCATCAAAGGATACATTAAAGGCGAGTCGGATCCAAGTGATTTATCTTGTCTATCTGTTTTTATTTTTATTTTAATTTCAACATTTTTATTTGTTATTTTTCATTTAAATCTTTTTCTAAAAAATTTAGTTTTATTAGACGTTGAGGATAATCCGGTATTAAAAGCTCTTGTGTCCTTGGACAACCTCGGTATCTTACCAACGCTATACTACGCTCACGATAGGTGCACTTGCCCATGTGTGTGTTTAGTGTTCGTAGAATATCGTGTATTCTAAATTTAAAACTTAACCAATGTGTAAAATGGGCTTAAAATATCAATAAACATAATACACCCGACACGCACCAAGTTTTGGCGTCGTTGCCGGGGACACAAGGATTTTAAGAAACCTTAAATTTGACGGTCTAATCGTTTTTCAAAACCTTTTTAAAACTGCGCGCACATTTTTACATTTTTAGGTAGTTTTTGCATTAAAGTAGTCTGAACACGAGGCCGTGTTCACTGAACACGGGGCCGTACTGCATGAAAATTAACAAAACACCTAGATACAGAGTCTGAACACGGGGTTGTGCTCACTGAACACGCCCCCATGCTGAACCAAGCTAGTCACATTTTTCAAAACGCCCAGATACAGAATCTGACCACGGGGCCGTGGTGAGCCTCTGTTTCCGTTTTTATTTTTGTTTTCTGGTCCCGAGACTCTGTTGTGGTCTGCTTAGTGATTCTTATGGATCAATACTAAGGAGGTTACAACTACCACTATGAGGAGGATGATTACGAAGAAGAGTATTGTACCATTTGTGGTAATCCTCATTCGGTGCAATATTGTGACCTCTTTGAACCATCCCATTCGTACACATACTATGAGGAGCCCAGGTACGAGCCAACCACTTCATACACATACAATGAAGAGACAAGGTATGAACCTTCTCCCTCATACTCATATCTTGATGACAAAGGTTATGAGCCTTCATACTCATACTTTGGAGAACCAAGTAATGAGCCTTCTCCTTCGTATACTTACTATGAGGAACCCTGGCGTGAACAACCCAACTCATATGAGTATTATGAAGAACCAAGTTACGACCCGTATCCATCATATACTTACAATGAGGAACAATGGTATGAACCATCTACCTCATATGAGTATTATGAGGAACCAAGGATCGAAGTTCCGAACTCAAGCAGTGGGGATATTTATTCCGATCGCTTTGAGGAACCACCAACTATCTCCTCCGTAGCTGAAAAGATAATAGAACACCTTAAAACTATCGAGCGCTATATAAAAAAAACCCGTGCAAGGGACGAGGAATCCCGCGCAAAGGAAGAGGTAACTTGAACCAAAGAAGTGATAGTTGAAAAGGTAAAAAATGGAAGAACATGTAAGTGAAAAACCGACACATGAACCAAACAACGAAAAAGGTGAGTTTGACAACGTCAAAATTATAAAAGAGTCTAATTTTCAAGAAATTACCCTCTTGTCACCTTCTTTCGAAAACCATTGTTTGGTACCTACTCATGCTAAATTTTTAAAAGAGTTAACCACTAACACTAAAATTGACGAAATGGTAAGCATTAAGTTAACAAATGATCAAACTACACTAATAAAAGATGATCCATTTGAATTAACATTACAACAGTTCCATGTTTCTTTCAAAATTCCTTTATTAGTAATATTACAATTGATAAAAATCTTTGTGTTAATATAATGTCAAACTACATTTTCGAAAAATTAACTATTGGTGATTTTTCTCCACTTCAAATACCCATTTTTCTATCTAATCGGAAAACAATAAAAACAGTAGGAATAGTTGAAGATGTGTTAGTCCAAACAAATCAAATGGTAGTCCCTACCGACTTCATCATCCTTAATAACGCTCCACTCATGTTGGGACGACCTTTTGTGAAAACCCACGAAGCTTTGAAAAGTCGGAAGCAAAGCAATCTACCCATTCAATTAGGGGCATTCAAAAGAAGTGTCGATCTTGAGCGTTCAATGAAATATCCAATCGACAATGAAGACCCCCTAATTGAAGATGAAGATGAGCCACCCGATACGGAAGTAGAAATCGACCACTTTGTTGATGAAGAGGTCGCCATTGAACAAACCTTTTTGGTACTCGACCAAAATGAGCAACCAAATAAAGAGTCTCCAAAAAACCCACCACTCGAGCTCAAAGAACTCCCTAAAGGTTTGGAATATGCTTTTCTCGATAAGGATGGTAAGTCACCTGTAATTATTTCGTCAAAATTAACTAGTGTAGAAAAAGAAAAATTAATCACACTTTTGAAAAAACACAAAAAAGTGATCGCTTAGAAGCTTGTAGACATTAAAGGAATAAGCCCTTCCATGTGCACGCACAAAATTTTAATGAACGATTATAAATCAGTAATACAACCACAATGTAGAGTAAATCCAAGCGTCCAAGAAGTGGTTAAAAATGAAGTCATCAAATTACTTGACGCCAGACTTATCTACCCGATTTCCGATAGTCCTTGGGTAAGTCCCATCCAAGTAGTTCCTGAGAAAGGACGTATGAAGGTGGCCACTAACGAAAAAATGAATTAATACCAATTAGAACCGTCACCGGATGGAGAGTTTGTATAGATTATCGTCGATTAAATGAGGCAACAAGGAAAGATCATTTTCCCATACCCTTTATTGATCAAGTGTTAGAAAGATTATCCGGTCACAAATTTTATTGTTTTTTAGATGGTTTTTTAGGTTACCTTCAAATACCGATAGCACCCGAAGACTAAGAAAAGACAACATTCACATGTCCCTACGGATCTTTTGCTTATCGACGCATGCCTTTCGGTCTATGTAATACCCCCGCAACTTTCCAACGTTGCATGGTGGCCATATTCCATGACATGATAGAAAAGACTATGGAAGTCTTCATGGATGACTTTTCTATCTTTGGAGATTCATACGACCATTGCCTCGATAACCTTGAACGAATGCTATCCCGATGTTAGGAACCTAACCTCGCCCTTAATTTGGAAAAATGTCATTTCATGGTAACAGATGGAATAGTATTCGGTCATAAAATCTCAAGCGAAGGAATGGAGGTTGATCAGGCTAAAATAGACACTATTTCCCAATTACCACCCCCATCCTCCGTTAGAGCCATCAGAAGTTTCCTAGGACATGCCTATTTGATAGACCATTTATCAAAGACTTTTCTAAAATCTCAAGACCTTTAACAAAATTAATTGAAAAAAATGCTCCTTTCATCTTTGACAAGGATTGCAACCAAGCATCTTTAACACTAAAAGAAATGCTAGTCAAAGCACCTATCATGATAGCGCCTGATTGGAAATTACCCTTCGAAATCATGTGTGACGCGAGTGACTTTGCAGTTGGAGTCGTCTTGGGGCAAAGAAAAGATAAGCATTTTCACCCAATTTATTACGCTAGGAAAACACTTAACGATGCACAAGAAAATTATACAACAACTGAAAAAGAATTACTAGCTGTAGTATTTGCTTTTGATAAATTTTGTTCTTATCTTATTCTTTTTAAAACGATAGTTTATACAAACCATGCAGCCATTCGTTATCTCTTTAAGAAACAGGATGCTAAACCACGTTTAATCCGATGGATTCTACTCCTCCAAGAATTCGACATTGAAATAAAAGACAAAAGAGGAGCAGAAAACACCGCTCCAGATCATCTTTCTGGCTTGGAAGATCCAGCTTTGGAGGCAACTAGGGACGAGCTAATCAATGAAAAATTTCCAACGGAGTCCTTAGAAATGGTGGAATACCGAAAAGAGCCATGGTACGCCGACTACGCTAACTACTTAGCTAGTGGAATAGTCGCAAAAGTATGGTCACATCATCAAAGAAAAAAATTATTTGCCGATGTAAAACATTATTTTTGGGAAGACCCTTATCTTTTCAAAATGTGTGCCGACCAACTTATCCGACGATGCGTACAAGGTGGTGAGGCAAGAAGAATTCTCCGCCATTGTCATGAAGGTCCATACGAAGGACATCATGGTGTCGCTAGTACCGCACGAAATGTATTTGATTAAGGATTTTATTGTCCAACCATTTATAAAGACGCCAAAAGTCTTATCAAGACATGTGATGCATGCCAACGATCAGGTAATATTTCTTCCAAAACAAAATGCCGCAAAATGGCATTCTTGTTTGTGAAATTTTTTATGTGTGGGGACTCGACTTTATGGGACCTTTCCCCCCATCAAAGGGAAACAAATATATAATTGTGGCAGTGGATTACTTGTCAAAATGGGCCAAAGCCGAAGCTCTTCCAACGAATGATGGAAGAGTTGTGGTAAGATTCCTGAAACAATTATTTTCTCGTTTTGGAACTCCAAAATCATTAATAAGTGATAGGGTTACCCATTTTTGTAACCATCAACTTGAAAATTTTTAACAAGATATGGGGTCATCACCGGATCTCAACCGCATATCACCCTCAAACAAATGGATAAGCCGAAGTGACTAATGGAGATTTAAAAAAAATACTTGAGAAAACCGTAGGGTTAAATAAAAAGGAATGGGCCGATAAATTAGACGACGCTTTATGGGCTTTCGAACTGTAAAACAACCATAGGTACCACCCCATATAAGCTTGTATATGGAAAAAGTTGTCATTTGCCAGTAGAAATAGCACACAAAGCCTACTAGGCAATAAAAAACGTAAACCTAGACATAGAAATTGCCGGTAAAAATCAATTTTGTCAATTAAATGAATTAGACGAACTAAGGAATCACGCATACTCTAAATCCGAAATTTATAAGGAAAGAATGAAGAATTTGCATGATAAACACATTAAACCTAATGAATTTCAGGTAGGAGATCAAGTTCTATTGTTTAATTCACGACTTCGATTATTTCCCGGTAAATTAAAGTCTAGCTGGTCGGGACCTTTTTCTATCACCCATATTTTTCCACACGGTGCAATTGAAATTAAATCTCGGAATGGAATTCCATTCAAAGTCAATGGCCAACGGCTAAAGCTTTATCAAGGATTCATTGAGGATGAAGAGGAGGAGATCTCGCTACAAGCGGCCGACGAATAAACGAATGTTTGTGCATCAACATCATACCTTGTAGGTAACGAATGACGGGAAAGCTTCTAAATCGTTAAGATTTCTAAAACCAAGTTTCGGGAAACAGGTCACTCACGCGTGCACTTATAAAAAAAATATTTAATTTTTACCCGCCCACAGGGCTGTGCCCGCTGGACACGGGGCCGTGGCCGGCTATTGTCGGGGATAAAACCCTTTTTTTTCTTTTCATTCTTCATTTCAACACGACCCATTTCCCCGAAAACTCTCTGATTCCTTCGCGAATCTCTACAGATTTTCACGTTCTTCCACCGTTCAACAACGTCAAGGTATGATTCTATCATCATAGTTAGTTAGATTAATGATTTGCATGTAGTTTAACATCAAAAATTTGGGGAAAAATCTAGGGTTCTTGAACTTGAACCGAATCAAACCTCAAATTTTGCTTAGATCTATTAGTAGCAATATAGTTGCATGTTATAGGAAGTAAATCAACTTGAATTGTTTGTAGATTTTCCTGATTTCAAACATAAACCTCAAACCCTTGTTTCTTAACCGAAAAAGATGAAATTGAAGGGGTAAACGGTTTGTTTTTGAAAAAACGTCACTTGGGGTTTCATTTTCGGGGAAAACCGCCCCTACTCAACCAAAAATTTTCAAGTTTTCGAAACCGGGTCAAATAATGGAACTTTTGGGAAACAGATGCCTGAGCATGGGGTCGTGCTCAGCGAGCACGGGGGCTTGGCTAGCAAAAATCATCCGAACACAGGGCGTGGCCAGTGGCCACGGGGTCGTGTTCAGCTTGCTGTTTTCAGTTTTCTTCGGAAATTTATTGTTTCGTGCTAATTGTTTTGTGTTTTCTTTCAGATGGCCAAGAAATTCACACGCTTCAATCAGAATGAATGGAACTATCGAGCCCGATTTGAAGTTCTTCAGATAAGGCCCGAGGGTAAACCAAGACAAGTATGCCTCGAGACCCTGGAAGCTGTGGGACAGATAGATCGCTTCAACAACCTAGTCACGGGTCCACTAAGGGCGGCGCTCTGTAATAGACTCCATTCGGTCCACGAATACAACATGGAGTTCTATAGCACTTTCGCATTCAAAGCTAAAGCAGAGCCGTTTGATGGGGAGGGGGTTGAATTACGTTGTGCGGGAGAAGTACTTTCAATCTCCATTGCACAGTTTGGGGAAATTATTGGGTTGTTTTCCGAAGAGGACCACAGAGACAAAGAAAACACGGGTGGTCTTCGTGAAATCTTTGTAGGTCCGGGTTTGGGGATCAAAACCGTGATTCGTGTGATTATGTTCAAAGACGGAAGAGATAAGAGAGGATAAACAAACAAACTTTGTATTAATCCGGTAGAAAACATTACAAGTCGGCCCGATTACATGGAAACCGAACTAATACCAAAGAAGTATACATCCAGGGAGAAATCAAGTGGTGATTTCTCCCGGTGAGGTCTCAAACCTCCACTCACTCTCTTGCACACACTTGTGCTCTCACTCTTGTGTTGCAAATGACAAGGTGTTGGTATTTATACCAAACACAGGTTGCACGGTCGAAGGATCAGACTGACTGGTCGAAACATCATCTATCGATCAGACAGTCTTCGAAAGATACACACATACCTCGAAGGATCACATATCCTTCGAGGTCCATCTTCATCCTTCGATGGATATCTTTCGAGCTCATCGAAGGATATTCATAATCCTTCGATGCCTTATCCTTCGACACCCATCATAGCACAACCATACTTTGTCTAGCAACACACACACGGTCAAACGAATAACCCTCTCGTTTGACCACTTCAAACGAGCGGGTCTATACACGTTCGTTTGACCGTTTCACTAACTATTACAAATTCAGCATAAAATAAAACTAATCTATTCGACAAGCATCGGACACAAAATCTGCATCAACAAATTCCCCCTTGTCCGTTGCTGTCGAATGCTGAAAATGCAACTGCAATCATCGATCTTCAGTCAAGTAATCATCTTCTCTGTGTAAACAAATTCCCCCTTGACCGATGATCCAGGTAAGTAGTATCTTG